>CM053586.1:210916718-211007139 GCA_028646515.1 Pseudochirops corinnae
ATCTTTGTGTGCGTTTTGGAGTTCTAGGATTGGTTTAGAGTCCTATTTTATGGGTATTTTGGGGTGGCTATGTGAGAGCTGCGATATGTTGCTGCTGCTATGCCACCATCTTGGCTCCGCCCCCCCGCTACTCATGCTTCTTAAGGGATGGGGATTTGGGGCATCCAGGGAGAGGTTCAGTGGCAGGTTTTAAACACCTAAACATTATGTTTGTTCCCTGCAAGGCTCAGGACAATGGTGAAACAAGTCTTGGGGTTTCCCCATATGCTTTTGTGGATTATTATCCTTCCCAGCTTGCAAAATGGCAGGGACTTTTTTCGTCCTTGTACAAGCCTCTCCTTTTGCAGAGGAGCAGACTGAGGCTTAGGAGGGGCCGGTTCCTTGTTCAAGGTCACACATCTAGTTAGTATAAGAACTGGGATCAGAGCTTGCTTAGTTGTTTCAGTAGTGTCTGGTTCTTTGTGACCCTATTTGGAGTTTTCTTGGCAAAGATACCACTTCTGTCTCCAGCTCATTTTACAGATGAGGAAACTGAGGCAAACAAGGTTAAGTGACTTGCCCAGGATCACACAGCTAATATGTGTCTGAGACTAATTTGAACTCAGGTCTTCCTGGCTTCAAGGCCCAGTGTTCTATGCACTGTGCCACCTAGTGGCCCTGATCAAAATTCAGGTATCCTGATTTGGGTCCCCTGCTCCCTTTTTATTTTTTTTTAATATTGCTTTTTTTTTTTGGAGGGAGGAAGGCAGGGCAGTTGGGATTAAGTGACATGCCCAGGTTCACACAGCTAGTAAGTCTTAAGTGTCTGAGGCTGATTTGAACTCAGATCCTCCTGACTGCAGGGCTTGGGTGCTCTATTCACTTTGACACCTAGCTGCCCTGCCCCCTACCCCTTTTAATGACAATTCTGCTACCTGTCTTTAGGTGCCTCCATGTGCATGCTACTGTGTTAGGCTTTGTAAACCACGAGCATACCACGCTAAAGGAGAATTGTAGTTAAAGGAGATAAATAACCCCTACGTTATCTATTTGGAAAACTTGTTATATACATTCGATATATAAAACCGAAACACTTTGGAGTGGATGCCATTCACCCAGACATAACCTTAGCAGTAGTAGTGGTTGTCCTAAATTCAGGCTCAGGAACTTGGAGTTCCTGCCCTGAAGTACTTGCCTTCCTTTTAGATGGGAGGTGTTTGTCAGCAGACAACTTGAGCCTCTTAGTGAGGAAAGCTTTCATTCTTGGAAAGGCAGAATAATGGTAGTATAAAGAGCATTGGACTCAGGGTCTGAGTTCAGGTCTCATCATTTGTTGCTAGCTTTGTGATCATGGGTAAGTCACTTCAATCCTGAGACTCTGTTTCCCCATATGTCAAATGGGAATGATAATAATATACTGCGTATAGCTCAAGGTTGTTGCAAGTACTTTGTAAACTGACAGGTATTAACATGATTCTGATTATAATCCACCCACACTTCTCATCCCCAAACCTTAGCAAGGATTAAATTAAAGAAGACATATCCAGTACATAGTGAACTACTAGGGATCAATGACTAAATGGAAACCTGATAGCCCAGGTTTCAAAGCACACATAGAAGGGTACATAGATAAGATCAAATGTTAGACAGGTTTGGGGAGGAGTGGATCCTGGAATTCTTCCTACTAAACAAACAACAGAATGAGGTCTGTGGGAGTACCTAAGAAATAGGTCATTTATATACTGATCTCAGAACGTCCTTGAGACCACTGACACATCCTTTGTGTCTACAGTTGCACAGATCTGAGTGAGTTATAAGAAGCTGGGGAAGTTCCCCCCACACACACATTAAGGGCATGCAGAATCGTCTTTGGGACACCTCCCTCAGGGGACCAAAATGGGAGAGGGGAGATGCATGAAGTAAATAACATGAGGAAGGTGGGAAGCAGGGATAAATCTGTGCCCCAAAGTCCTCGAGTTACCCTTTTGATTCCAAAACATGTCTCCTTTTCCCCATTGTCTTATCCTGCCTATAGACATTTAGTTTGAAGGTAAGAGATCTCTAGGTTATTCTAGCATCCTGTATGTCATTGATTCTCTCCCCTTCCCGGCTCCCACCCATTGGCAAAAACTAGGAATAAAATGTGAAGGGTGTGGGATGTTATCAGAATGTAATGATGGTACTGTGAGCTGTTGGCACCTGCACTCCAAAGCCATTTGCACTGTTGTTTGTGTCTTTCAGATAAAGTTTCCATGGTAAAGGCTCGTGTGCTGACTTGTGTGGAGGGGATAAACCTGCCTTTGTTAGAACAAGCCATCCAGAAACAGAGGCAGTATCACCGGGAGAGGGAACATCAGCAAGAGAAGGACAGCCAAGAACATGGGCAGGAGAGCAAGGACAACTGTTAGTCCTGGCTTGCGCCCCGGCCCATACCTCCTTGACAGATTTGTTAGTCTGTTCCTAGAGCAAAGTTGTTAGTCTGGCCCCTGGCCCTTACTTGTTTTCATACTATGTTAGAGGAAATGGTGTGCCAAGAAGATGAATCCCCATGTTATAATATTGGAAGGAATCCCCAGAGAAGGCAGCATATGTCCTATAGGCAGGCAAATATAGCCTACCCCAGAAATCTGGGGGAACAGATACATGGCACTCCAACATCCATCTGTTTCTCTCCATCATAGTCCATATGCTAGTGTGAAAACAGAGCTGTAAGGGACCAAATACCTCTTTCCCCAAAGGGCCCACTTGGTCTCCCACATTTTTTGAGGTGTGGTGATGAAGGTTAATGGAAGCAATATTTTTTGGGTATTCAGTAATATTAGATGGTTTTTGTGACCTATAGACCAACCTTTCCCACTCCATTTCCATTTGGACCAGCTTAGATAATGAGGGCAAAGATTCTTTCTTTGGTTACTACCTCTACCCTCAGAGATTTATTCCAGGGAAGTCTCTTAAATAAACCTTAGGTATAACTTTTCTTTTTAACAGTAATTAATTTATTCTGAACTTAATGAGACACCAAATACAATGATCATCTCCATATATGAAGCAGAACAGAAAAAAGAGGATTACACATGTGGCTCAGGTATAGCTTGGTAGGTGTAGTTATATCTATCAGGTATAGGACAACCTTTACTGGACTTGCTACAGAAAAGACATGAGACCCAAGGGACTAAGGAGCCTGTGAATAAATACAGAACATAAGACATAGCCAATTTGAGTCTCCCAGGTTATCAGACACTGTGGGACTGATATTCTCATTCACTCCAGGTCTGTACTGTCAGAGCAACTTGCAGCAAAAAGAGGGAAGGAGATGGCAAGGACCAACCAGGCTTGGGGGAGACCCCCTCTGCCCCTGAGTGGCAGCCTCTGGCCCTCCAGCTGCAGAAACCGTGTTGCTGGGCCTCAGCCTAATGTGTGGAGCTCAAGACACAAGAATTTTCCAATCTGGGGATTTTCAAACTTGTCATTGCCCACGCGGTGATCCCCACAGCTGGGAAAGTGCTCCCAGGAGTGCTCATCTTGGGGTTGGGGTTAATGGGGGGGGGGGGGGGAATGCACGCCCTGCCCTCGTCCATCCTGGCCTGGAAATCCGAGGCAAACAGCATGACCCCTCCTTCCTCTGCAGGGGCTTGCCCCTTCACATCTTCCCAAAGCCCACATGGGGGGCCTGCCCCAGATGGGGAAAGGGCAGGGCCCTGCAGGGTTTGGTGACCTTCCTGCTGGGCTAGAGCAGAGCTGGGAGGGATTGGGACCCCCGGGCCCCAGGAGCCGCAGGGGAGGCCGGAGACCCTCAGGCAGGAAGCAAGACGTGTGGGTGTGCCTGGCCAAAGTCATGGGGGTCATCAGCTTGGGTCAGGATCTGAACCTGGGTCCCCTGATGGGAGGCGGGCGCAAGGCCTGCCAGATTCGACGGCTGGCTCCAGGACCTGTGGGTGTCCTTTGACCTCTGACCTCTGAGGTTGTTCCCAGGGTGCTCCTGAGGAAGCCAGAGCCAGACCGGGGAGGCGGGGAGGGACCAGAGGCCTGGAGGAGGCACAGAAGGTGTGATCCTCCCTGCTCCCTGTAGGGGGCAGCAGCAGCAGGGCAGGCAGGGGCTGGCTGGGGTTGACTTCAGTGCTTGGGGAGACTCCAAGTGCCCTGGAGGACCCGTCCTGAGCCCAGGAGCTCGCAGGCCGCAGGGGTGGGAGAGAGCCGGGGGGCAGGGCGGACAATGACCCCTGGCCTGGGGGGCGGGGTAGGCAGTGACCCCCTGGCTGGTGAGCCCCCATGCCAGGACGCTGCCTGGAGTGGGGAGTGGGGCCCGAGGGCAGGCCGCAGCCCCTGGGGTCGCCAGGGCCCGGGGGCGGGCTGGCCCAGAGATGCTCAGGGCAGGCCCTCTGTCCCGCAGGCAGCTGCACTGGCATGGACGTGTTCCAGAAGGTGGAGAAGATCGGGGAGGGCACCTACGGGGTGGTGTACAAGGCGAGGAACAAGCAGACGGGGCAGCTGGTGGCCCTGAAGAAGATCCGCCTGGACTCGTGAGTGCAGGGGCTGCCTCCTCCCAGCCGCACCGGCTCAGACAACGCAGCTCTCCCCCTTCCCAGCCTCCCACTTGTAGATTCAACTCCTCTCTCATGTCCCGGGGAGCACCCCCCATTCCTGCCTCCCTGGAGCCTTCCTCTCACCAGGGGATGTGTCCAGCAAGGCCCAGCTGGAGACACCTGCTTCAGACAGCCAGGGGTGTTCTCATGCCCAGAAAGTCAGCTGCCTCCAAGGTGGGGGGGCCCTTAAACCATAAGCTGCCCCTTCAGCTTCTGCCTCCTGTCAGGACTCTGCACTCTCATCCCCTGCAACCCATTCCTTACTGCAGGGAGACTGAGGGTGTCCCAAGCACCGCCATTCGGGAGATCTCCCTTCTCAAAGAGCTTAAGCACCCCAATATTGTCAGGTAAGTTGGAGGGGAGAGGCTGAAGAGTGAGGGGCTCTCCCTACCCTACGTCCCCCTGACTGGGAATGTGGCTAGTTTTTGTGACTGGAGTCTCCTCACCAGGCTACTAGATGTGGTACATAGTGAGAAAAAGCTGTACCTGGTGTTTGAGTTCCTCAGCCAGGACCTGAAGAAATATATGGACTCAGCTGCAGCCACAGAACTCCCTCTGCACCTGGTCAAGGTACCATGAAATTGGAGAGGGTGAGGATGGTGATGCCTCCCACCCACCCAGAATCAGTTACACCTCCATTAAGCCTTCTCACCCTTCTATTCTAGAGCTACCTCTTCCAGCTGCTCCAGGGGGTAAATTTCTGCCATTCTCATCGAGTCATCCACCGAGATCTCAAACCCCAGAACCTTCTCATCAATGAGTTAGGTGCCATCAAGCTGGCTGATTTTGGGCTGGCCCGGGCCTTCGGTGTGCCCCTTCGTACCTATACCCATGAGGTACTGTTTGGTTAGACAGCAGAGCTCTTCTTGTGTGTGGGTTGGATTGCCACTCAACCACCAGGGCTGCCCAGAGTGTCACTGGCTTCTGCCCCTGCAGGTGGTAACCCTCTGGTATCGCGCCCCTGAGATTCTCCTAGGATGTAAGTTCTACTCAACAGCCGTGGATGTCTGGAGCATTGGTTGCATCTTTGCAGAGATGGTAAAGGGAGACAAAGGAGGGTCGCCAGGAGGGTGTTGTGTTGAACTTAGGCTCAGTCCTTTGGGTGGTGTAGGAATTGGGCAAGCTGGTGGGCTGAGCAAACTAGCCATTCCTCACAGCTACAGAATCCCTAGCCATAGCCCTGGGAACAGGTTAGCTCAAAAGGTTCTACTTTTGACTTTCTTCCCCAAGCCCTAGAAGCTTACTCTGTGTTGGATTCTGCTTAGAGAGGGATTGAGAGTAGAAAAAGGAAGTAGGCCCCGGGGGTAACAAGGAGTCTTCTTCTCTAACTTCAGGTGACACGCAGGGCCCTGTTTCCTGGTGATTCTGAAATTGACCAGCTGTTTCGAATCTTTCGAACCCTGGGCACACCCAGTGAGGCCATGTGGCCAGGGGTCACCCAGCTGCCAGATTATAAGGGTAGTTTCCCCAAGTGGAACAGGAAGTCGATAGAGGAGATTGTGCCTAGCCTTGACCCAGAAGGCAAAGATCTGCTCATGGTAGGTGGATGAAAGATGGAAAAGAGGGTGTCTGCCTCCAGCTGTTGCTCTGGAATCTGGTCCAGTTAGGGTGAGGAACTTTGCCTGCTTTGGCAGGAGCCAGATCAGTCAGCCAAGCCCATCTGTATTTAACTTGCTCATCTCTGCCTCATTAGTTAGAACCACATCCCCCACAACAACATAGCTAACATTTGAATGACAAACTTCACAGTTTGTCAAGGGCTTTACATTTGATGCTCACAACAATCCTGTAAAAGAGGAGGTGCTATTATTATTCCCATTTTACAGATGAGCAAACTGATCTTCAGAGCAGTTAAGTGATTTACCCAGGGTCACACAGCTAGTAAGTATATGAGTCAGGATTTGAACCCCAAATTTCTTGACATCAAATCCATTATGCTATAATCCCTCTCTGTTCAGCTTATCTTCCCTGTTCCCATTCTCACATTTAAAACTGTTCATAACACCCCTCTTCTAGAAAGACTTCCTTAATTAGCAACAATGAAATCTTATCCTTTCATTTTTCATCTGGAGCACATATATCTTTGAGTTACACTATTGCCAATCTGCCATGTGCTTATTTGTTATCAAGTCATTTTGTACATGAATCAGCTGTTATGATGAATGGGAGGTGCTTTGTAAACCTTAAAAATGCCGTATAAAGGTCAGCTCTGCTCACGCTGATGCATGCAGTTTTTATCTCCCCAACTCAACTATCAATAACTCCTCTGGGTCAGAGACCACATTTCCTTCTTCTGTATAAAAGTGGGTGACAGTTAACTTTTATACAGAATTTTAAGGTTTGCAAAGCACTTAACGTACGTATTTTTTTTTCATTTCACCTTCGCAGTGGTGAATGTGGTGCTGGCCAAGGGCACTAAGTTTGGAGACCGGATGTGGCATTGAACACTGACTCTGGCACTCATTACCTGTGCGACCCTTGGGCAAATAGCGTAACTTCTCTGAGTCTCTGCTGTGGTTGTTCAGTCATTTAGTTGTGTCCAACTATTCATGACGCTGTTTTTGTTTTTTGTTTTTTTGGCAAAGATATGGGAGTGGTTTGCCATTTTCTTCTCTACTGGATTAAGGCAGACAGAGGTTAAGTGACTTTTCCAGGGTCATGCAGCTAGTGAGTGTCTGAGGTTGGATTTGAATTCAGGCCTTCCTGACTCCAGGCTCAGTGCTCTGTCCACTGAGCCATGTAGCTGCTGCTATCTCAGTTTACTCATCTGCAAAATGGGGATAATAATAGCACCTATCTTGCAGACGTAAAGCTGGAAGGAACCTTAGAGATTTTCTAGTTCAACCCCCTTAAATTTATTTATGATGAAGAAACTGAATAATTTAATCACTCTGAGCCTCAGTTTCCTCATCTGTGAAATAAGAATAACTTATTAATAAGAACTTACCTAACGAGTTTTTTGAGGATCAAATGACAATGTGTGTAAAGTACTTGGCAAACTTTAACGTGATACACATTTGATAAATATTATTATGGTTTCTAAGGCCCATGCTAGCTGCCCCAAAGCCCCATAGAAATTAGCCTGAGGGGAGTAATTTCTATACCAGTAAGGCAGGACTCTAGGGAAACTGAGGCAGAAAACTGCAAGGGACTGGCTGGATCTGGTGTGAGCCACAAGAGCCACCCTCAAGGGCCTGCCTTCCTTTCTGGGCCTTCACACTCTAAAGGTTCACCCTCAAGTTCCCAGAGACACTAACCTTTTTATAAAGAAGAGCCTGTCCCTACTTGAGCTGTCAGGGGGAGCAGGAGAGGTTGATTGACTCATCCACAGTTGTTGGGAGAAGTCTCTCTACGGTTCCAACATTTTTTATTTCCAAATTTGAGTCCCATCCCAACTCTTCCAGCAGGTTAATTTCTGTTTGACATTCTCTCCACACAGCTTCCCTCCAGAACAAATCCTGGGGTTAGTTGGGACAGCCTTCTACAACTTCTCTGAGCCTAAGCCTGTGCATTCTCGTCCTCATCCTCACCACAGTCTTGGTTGATTAGGTAAGAATGCAGAAGGGGGCCATTAACATGCTTTTTTCCTTCTTTTACAGCAGCTGCTGCAGTATGACCCAAACAGGCGCATCTCAGCCAAGGCAGCTCTAACACATCACTATTTCTCTACCTGCAAGTCATGCTCAGCCCCACGCCAATGTGTGCTGGAGCATTTTTGTCGGTGAAGGGGATGGGCGTCCAGCTTCTACCCTTTCCCCCCTCCTTTCTCAGGCCCAATACCCAAAGTCCCTTCTGCAGCTGCAGCTCTAGCTGTCTTTCCCTAATGTTGGGGAGCAATTATAGGCAGGGTGGGCTTTGTGGCTAGGTTCAGCTGGGGACCATGAGGGGCTAGGTTTGGACCAGTCCCTCTACCAGGTTAGTAAGAGTTCCCATGTTCTTTGTTGGGTTTGACAGTGTCATTTCAGAGTGGAGGGCACAGCTGCCTCATGAGAGAGAGGGAGAAGTGAGGGAGTAGCTCCCTTGTACCTAGGAACACTGGTGGAGGGTGCTCAGAGAAAGAGGGTCAATTTTTTTAAAATCCATTTTGCTCTGTTCCTTAGGAATTGATCTCTTGACATCATTGACCTTAACCCAAACTTTACCTTCAAGTCAAGAATTCCAAGGTAGAGGGGACTCTGCTCCTATACCCCACATCCAGCCCCTGTGCTATACTTTTGGGGTTTAAACTGTTTAGGAAAGAGTTTAATTCCATTTAGGAGAGGGTGAGGAGAGGGGAATTTTTCCATACATGGTCAGTGGCAAGTATGTGAATTAGGTGTGTTTTCAGCAGTTAACTGTTTACTTATGATGTAATTGCATTCATTTGGTCTTAGATTTAAGAATAAGAAATAAAAACGACATTTCTGAGCTTCGTGATGTCTGTCCCTTCAGTGGAAAGGAACAACAGGGAAGCAAAAAGTCAGCATGACTCACTAGAGGGCTGAAGGTAGTCCATAGTCCAGGGATTCTTAACTTGAGGTCTGTGAACTTTTACTTTTCAGCCAAAGTAAAACAAAGTTTATTAAAGATTCACCGTGATGGGTAGATTCTTAAGAAGCTTAAGTATTTGTGACACTTGTATTGGACAAGCAGGCCAGAGTAATCTGACATGGAGTGAATCTGCGCTAGATTAATCTCAGCCCTGTGAACTTTTAAAACTATATATTTTGGTAGCTATTTCAATGTAATTTGTTTTCTTTGTGATCCTAAGCATTTTATTTTATGCATTTAAAAATGTTTTTCCAAGAAGGGGGCTTAAAAACCATTAAGAACCTATACCTTAGGCAAAAAGAGATTGAGATGTACAGAGCACAGACAGCAAATAAAATGGGGAGGAGATATTTAGGAGGTCACTGTTATTTCAGTGGGATGGAGTTTGTATTCCCCTTTCTGAATCTCATCCCAGACAACTTGTCCTAGACCCCGAATCAGAGGCAGCACAGCCTCCCCCTTCCACTGAGCTGGGACAAGTTTTCTCAGTTCTCAGCCGGGATCCCCACCCTCCCTGCCACAACCAGGCAAATCTATCCTGTGTTTCAATTAATGACAGCCCAGTCACTGAGACAGTGGGAGAGTTTATTGCATGCAATGGGTTGGAGAATGTAGACAAAGTTACACCAACTTCTAGGGCTAGGGAGATACGGTTAATCACCTGAGGCAGGGGAGCTCAGATACAGAGATCACTCTTTATGAGAAAGCATTGGAACATAGAGAGATCAGGGATCTGGCTGCCTTTGGAGAGTAAAGAGAATTTTATTTAGCTAAAAAAAGATATATGACCTCTAACACATGCCTTCCTGCCTATGTGGCATGCATGAGGCAGTGCTTCCATTAACACAGAGGGCGTGGCCGAGAAGGGGAGGCTGTGCGGTAAGAACAGTAATTCTCTTGGGTTGCAGGGAGGAGCAGTAGGCCAGTCATGGGGTCTTTCCGACAACGGGCCATGGCTTCCTTGTAACTTAGACGCTCTTTGGAGATGGGGTCAATCAATTCTTTTTCATAGCTGGATTCATCCTGGAGGAGCTGAGCTAGCTCCTCATTGATCATGCCAGCCAGCAAGGCTTGGGGAATAGGGATACGGCCTGTCCTCTTGGGATCAATGAGTCCTCCAGTGAGGTGCTGAACCTGCAAGTGAGTCAGGGCACTCTCTCGGGGCATCCAGCCTTTCTGGATAGCCTCACCCACCGACAGCCTCTTCCTCGTGACAGGGTCTTCAATGCCAGTGAAGGCCTTTTGGGCATTGAGCAGCCTCTGAGTGGAAGTGTTCTCGATCAGCCCCCGGTCAATGGCCTTGTGAACAGAGTAGCGTTCCCGTGTCAGGAGGTCCACAATGCCTCCTGTGGCTGCCTGGGCCTCAAGCAGCTTCTGCCCAGTGATGGGGTCCAGCATCTTCTTGCCCACGGCATTCTTGATATTGCACTTGTTTTCAGTAGCTGTGTCATAGATACCTGCGATGGGAAAGGTGTCATCACTGAGGCCGAGTGAGGAACCAGGGGAGAAAATGCTGGTGGTGTGGGAGGCCGGCGATGGTGAGGTGAGGGGTGATTTGGAGATGATAGAGCCAATGGAGAGCGGGGAAGTTTTGGTCTCTCCAGCCACCAGGAGAGCAAACTCGGAAATAGGAAGGTGGCCATCCTTATAGAGATGGTACTCCTCCTTGGTGATCCTTCTGCAGCGGAGGGCATCCTCAATGGAGTATTGCTTCCCACTCTTCTTATCAAGGAGGACAGAATCCTCTCCACATGGGGTCATGGTGGTGATCTCTTCCCAGTCACATTCCCATTCCTGTAGCTGGATATACTGTCCCCGATCGATGATGCCTCTCTTATAGGCTTCATATGGTGACATATCTTTCCCTGTCTCTGGGTCTAAGATGGAGATCTTAGTGGAAAGGTTGGTCTCTCTCATTTGGGTGTCCTGATTCATCTCTTCTTGTTTCATTTTTAGCTGGAGGTCCCTTAAAGTCCTCTCCTTCTCATGGATCTGGTCCTTCTCCCAGAGAATAGCCTCCTCCAGATGAGAGAGCTCCTGTCCTCGTTGGGCCCTCTTCTGCCGGTCACTTTCTGTCTTCTGGCTGAGTAGTTTGGATTCCTCCTGTAAGCACAGCATCCTCTCCTGCTTCTGCCTCTCAAGCTCCCTCATTTCCTTCTCTAGCTTTGCTCGCTCCTGGCTGGCCTGGTTCCGGGTTTTCTGAAGGTCGGCCTCTTCCCTAGACCAGGTCCTCTTCAGTGCCTCAGCCCTCTCGATCCTCTCCTTGAGTCTCTTCACATCCTCCTCCCTGTTCTGTCTTGCAGCACGGTCCTTACTGAGCAGCTCCCACACATGGGACCTCTCATTTTCTAAGACTCGGTCCTTTTCCACCCGGATGACTTCCTTGTAGATGGTCTTTTCCTGAGACTTGGTCTTCTGGAGGATGTCAATTTTAACCTGCAGGTTCTTGCACTCCCGGTGTAAGTCCATCACCTGGTTCTTCTCACTGTCCAGATCCCGCCGCAGAGCCTCTGTAGACTTCTCCAGATCTGGGTCCTTCTCCAGCTTGACTACTTCCTCCATGATGATTTTCTCTTGCACTGCAAGAGGCCGCTGCTCTATCTCCTGGATCCTTAGGCTCAGTTGGCGCAGCTCCTTCTCAATTGCTAGCTTTTTGTCACGGTCCTCTTGGAAACTGAGGAGGTTCTCCTTCTCTTCCACTGTGGCCTGGAGCTGCTGCACCTCGCGCTCCAGTTTCCGCCTGTTGGCTACTTCCTCATCTAGGCTATGGCTGAGGCGGCTGTGGTCCTCGTGGAGCTTTGGGTCCATCTGGGTAACCACCACTTCCTTGACTACCACCTTCTCCTCAGGTCTCCTCCTCTCCAATAGCAGGTACTTGTTCTGAAGCTCATAGACCACATCTTCTGTCGCCCTCCTCTTCTGGGCTGCATCGCGCACCTCCCACCGGAGACGTTCTGCCTCCTTCTCCAGCACTGGGTCACTCTCATAGCGTATCACTTCTTTGTTCACCATCTTGGTCTCCACCTTAGATCTCTCTCTCTTCCATTCATCCCGCTCCCCCTTCAGTCGGATGAGCTGCTCCTGAGACCGGCCGTTAGTGTTGACCAGATCATTGAGCTGGGCCTTCAGCTGGTCAATTTCCCTGAGGATCTCTGGGCTCTTCTCATGTTTGACCACTTCTTGGACCACTTCCTTGTATTCAACAGTTGGCTTCTGGGCCCGGAGGATGGTCAGCTCTGGTAGGATTCCCTCCACCTCCTTCTCAATGGCACTTCTTTTGTTTGTGGTGTCCCAGAGCTCCGCTCGGAGCCGAGCAATCTCCTTCTCTGTCTCTGGATCCACTTGGAAGATCTCATTGACTCTTTCCTTGAATTCTACTTTGGGTTTCTGCTTTTCTACTATGCTGTACTTGCTATGCAGGTCCTTCAGCTCCCTGGTTAGCATCATGTTCTTCTTTCTCTCCTCCTCAATGAGTTTCCTTAGTTTGACAGACTCTTTAAGGAGTCCAGGGTCCTGCTCTACTTTCTTCACCTCTTTCACAATGACCTTGGGCTCCAAAGAGCTGATCTGCTGCTCCAGCTCCTGGGCACGAGCCTGCAACTTGACCATTGCCTCCTCTGCCGCCTTCCTGCAAGCAGCATCCTCCTCAATCTGTCGCTTCAGAGCCCAGGACGCCTTAACCATTTCAGGGTCTTTCTCCAACTTGACCACCTCCTTCACTACAACCTTCTCCTTCACATTTGCCTCTTTCTCTTCCAGAGTCACTAGTTCTCTCTTTAGCTGTTCCAGCCGGGCAGAGATGGTGGCGTTGTCTCCCCGAAGATGTTCGATCTCAGCATTGATCTGGGTTGCCTGGCTGTCCAGGGTGGGATCCCTCTTGATTTGGGTGACTTCCTTGGTCAGTAGATGAGGCTGAATGTTCTTCTTCTCCTTTTCCAGCTGGACTATCTGCTGGTTCACCACCTCCAGGTCTGCCTTCATGCTGGCCCGCTTCTTGCTCTCCTCCTCTACCTGGTATTTCATTTTGGACAAGCTGCTCTCAAGCTTGGGGTCTCGGTAGAACTCTACCACTTCCTTTTCCTCCACCCTCTCCACAGGCTTCTGGGTCTTCAGCAGCAGCAGCTGCTGCCTCTGCTCCTGGAGTTCCTGCTGTACTTGGGCCACCTGCTTCCTTTCCTCCTCCAGCTGGGACTTCAGAGCCTGTGTCTCTGACTCTCTGCCTCCCTGGCTCTGGTTCTCAGACCACTGCTTGGGGTGATGAGCTGGCTGGATAGCCTCATTGATTTCCTTCTGCAGATCAAGAGGGGAAAAAGTGTATGTGGCATGAAGGTCAGGAAGAGGAACCTTTCCTTCCCCACCCCATCAGGTCAATGACTCCTCCCCTTGGTGTGTTAGGGGAAGGCATGGCTGAAACTCAGAAATCAGCAAATTAGAGGGGATTGAAGCCAGATGGAATACCCTCCAAATAGGCTGGGAAGATGTTCATGATGCCAGCCAGGTAGAGCACCCCTGTCCTACTACCCGTCCAACCTTCCAAAAAGTATAAAACCTAACATCCCCCAGATCATTTGCTCTTTATGTGCCCCCTAGAAAAGTCTAAGCTGATTGTTCATAACAGGAAAAGAGAGTTCTATGTTGTACTTTCAAATGACAAGGATCTCTGGGAAAAAGCATTTCATGGCCTCTTATTTTCCCCCTTTCTGTCGTCTGCTTCCCCAGTTTGGGCAGTGAGTCTTTTTTGGGATGGGCTGGGATTTCTGGGGATAAAGAGACCTGTTCCCCACGGGAGGGGGGTCCAGTGCCTATAGAGAGATACTTTCAAGATCTATGTCCTGCAGGAACTGCAGACCAAGAAAGGGGATGTGCCTCTGTGGAGAGCCATGGGTAGGGAATTCCCTAGGGAGACTGGACCACTGAGTGGCCAGGAAGCACCCTGAATTGACAGGGAGGCTCCCAAGTACTATCATAAGAATGGGCACATTATCTCTGAATGGGAGCTGTGCCAGTAAAAGACCCTAAGGAGCCTCTTTGTACCTTTTCCAACACCTTCTTGGCAAACTCCAGCTGACTCAGTTGCTGTTGCTTTTTGGCAGCAATCTCAGTGAAGCGCTTGGTTACTTCCTTCTCCTGGAGTTGGGGAGGGAGAAAATCAGAGGATGGAGTCAGTTCTTTGAATGGCCATTCCTGTAAGGACCAGGCCTACAAATCTAGGGGGAACAGTAGACTGGGAAGAAAGAAGCACAGCCATGGAGACTGTGACCCATCCTTACCTGGGCCTGGATGCTGTCTTGCAAAGGGGTGATTCGAGGTCTCTTAGGGGCAGATGCAGTCAGTGTGGGGTTCAGGGAACTACGGTACTTGTCTGCCTGAAGCTCATAGTCCTGTAAGAGAGTGGGAGGGGGAAGCAAAAACCTAGCAGTCAGAGGGATAAGAAGAGGGAGAGGGCATGTTTTGGAGAAGAAAGAGGGGCTGATAGACAGAGGAAGAAGGGAGAGGAGGAACAAAGCTGAGGAAGTACACTTACTTGGAGAGCAGTTTGCAGGTCCTGGGATAGGTGGAATATTGTGTTTTTGTCTTTCTCTTTATTCTGAATTTCCTGTATCAGACGCTAGGAAAGAAAGAAAAAAAGTCAAAGCCCGGGAATGGAAGGGAGTTGACTCCTGAGCCAAACAGAATCTCAAATCCTTTCCTCTCATCCTCTAGGGACCCTCCTAGGGCAATGATCAAAGGGAACAGGATCCTATGATAGCAAAGACATAGATATACTTCTTCCACTTCATGTCTTCCATCATCCCACCAGCAGGATGGCTGTATAGATAATGGCCAGGAATACTTCATATACCCCCTATGGAACTCTATCTAAGACTAGCAATCAGAGAATCATTGATTTAGAGGTCATTGAATGCAAGCTTGCATTTTACAGATGAAGAAACTGAGACCCAGAAGTTAAGTGACTTGCCCAAGGTGGTCACAGAGTAAGAGAGAGGAAGGATTTGAACCCAGATCTTCTGACTTCTGACTTTCTAATTCAATAGCTCTAATCTGGTGCTAGACCCTTCTCCCAGACCTTAGACTATATAGGATCACAGGTTTAGAGCTGGAAGGCAGTTTAAAGATTATGGAGTCCAACCCCCTCATTTTACAGAGAGATTAAGTGATTTGTCCAAGGTCACACGGTTAATAAGTGTTTAATGCAGAATTTGAACTCAGATATTCATGAATCTATCCATTGCGCCACCTGGTGTCTCAGACAGGCTTGGATACCCTGGAGGGCAACAGGATATCTCCCTGGTAGCCTGTGGATTAATTTGGACCTCTCAATGTTGGGTTTGAGGAAGGGAGGGAAGGGAACTCTGGTGTAGACTTGGGGTTTGCTTGGCCTGCTGGTGAGTGGAAGTTGTCCAGCCTTGGAAGATGGACAAGACCCCTCTCCACCTCCAGCCAGCCAGTGCTTAGCTGGGCCTTATAGGGAGAACCCTGGAAGAATTTCTAGCCGAATTTCTCCATTGACCATCAGCTTGCGAGTTGGACCAGGACATTTTCCAGTTATGGCCACCAGGGGGAAGCATGTACACACATATACATACCTACAGAAACAGCTCATAGGCTCAAAGATTTAGAGTTAAAAGGAAATTAAACATTATTTAGTCCTCCCCTCCCTCCACCCTCATCCCCCCTTCATTTTGTAGATGAGAGAACTGAGAACCAAAGGAGTTAAGTGATTTGCCCAAGGTCACACAGAGCCAGGACTCAAATCTGGGTCCTCTGACCCCAAACCCAGTTCCCATTTCATTGCCCATTCTGCCTCTTGTTGGCTTCACCCAGAGTTTGGGAGCACAGAAAAAGCTCTGCCTCTGCACAGGGCTGACCTCCCTCAGAGGTAGCCTGTACTCGGTGCCTTTTTCTTGGCATTTTCTGGCAGTGTCCCAAGCCTATGAAGCCCCTGCCCAGTGGCGTGGCTGCCTCCTTTCATTGGAGAGCATCATGCCACCTTGGTCCCTTCTCACCTTCTGAGCCTGCAGCTTGTAGTTGATTTGACTGGGCCCATCAGTGGGCCCTAGCTCATTGCGAGGCAGGTGCTCCATCCAGGAGCGAAGGTTCTCACTGTAATTCTTGAACTGCTGGTAGATGAGGCTGACATCTTGTACTGCCTTCTCCCTGAGGAACAGGGATAGGAGAATAGACAAGCTCAGCCTGGGGACCCAAGCCAGGCCATAGGGAAGAGCCAAAAGCTCAGGTTGCACAAAAGAGGGGTCAGAACCATGGCAATATCTAGGGAGAATGAATCAGGAGGTCTGTTACCTTCCTGCCCCAAGGGACAAGCTAGGATCCTCTTCCTGGAGCAGATGTTTTGGGGATCTACCACCTGCCCAACCCTTCCTGGGGCTGGGTTGAGGGAGTACTATGGGTGCTAGGGGCAGCAGAAACCTCCAGTCTAATAGACCAGAAGACTAAGGCAGAAGGAGAAAATTCTGACTCAGGAGCACATACAAATAGTCTCTCCCTTCTTACATTCATCAGCCAGTCCCCACTCCTCACCGAAGGTCCAGCTGGTCCACTACAGCATGGTAGCGGTCAGTGAGCCCTTGCACCTGACACCTCTGTCGGGGCAGGTCTTGGCAGAATTCTTGGAAGTTGTTCTGTAATGCTCCACAGCCATGCTCGGTTGCCTTCAGCTCCCGGTGCAGGCCCAGTATGCAGGATTGTTGTTCCAACAGCTCTCGCCTTTGCTCCTAAAGGAATAGGAGCAGGTTCAGCCCCAACATGTTTCATAGGCAGTCCCTTCCACTGGCCTCCTCCTTGCTTACCTTTCCCATCCACTCCCACACAAGCAAGGCTGCATTGCAGGCAGGCTGCTCTCACTAGTCTCATCTATTTGGTTTAGCACATCATTGCCCTCCAGGACCCCCTCACCTGCAGCTGACTGATTCGTTCCTGTAGTGCTCCAGGGCTGGAAGAGATGGGGCCCTCCTGGACCAGGTTAGACTCAAAGCCCTGAATCACCTTATCTGATGCCTGGATCTGCTGTTCTAGAGCACGGGCTGCTTTCGCCCTGGGAGAGAAGAGGGTGAGAGAATCAGAGATCCCTACTGGCCCTCTGCTGCATTCTTCTCCCCAGGCCAGTTCCCATTTATGACCTCTAAGAACACTCACTTTTCCCCATAGAGACCACAGAGGATTTGCACGTCATTGTATTTGTTCTTGACGTTGTTAAGAGTCACTGGCAGGTGAAGCACAATGGGCCCAGCTGGCTTAGAGGACAGGAAAGACTCGCATTCCTTCTGGGTGGCCTCTTTTTTTGCTTCTAGGCCCTGTAGTCTCCGGGTGGCATTCTGCAGAGAAAGACACACACATGGAAGCTGACTGTGGAGCCAAGAATTCTTAACTCTGTAGTCTGACTATCATTTACTGCTTCACCATTAAGGGCTCCATTGGCACTGGGGCTCTCCCTCTCTCCCTTTACTCAGAATAATCTCACATTTGCCCAGGGAGCTGGTGGGAGGAGAGTAACCTATACCTTTAAGAGTGCTAGGAAAGGAGTTGCAGGCCTGAGCACCAATTAATTCTGCTCAAATTGTGCTTAGGAGTAAAATTTGTCAGACTTCATTAGGAGTGTTGGGCTCAGTCCTGGGCTGCTCCAGAATGACACTAATAAGCTGAAGAATGTCCAGAGGAGGGCAATCAGAGTATCAACCCTGCCCTATCTCCCTCATTCTCAACAAATGACCTTACCCCCTACGTTAGTGAGAAGATCCAACTTGCCTGTTTGAGTCCTTTGAGATCCAACTCAAATATCACTTTCTCTCCTCAAACTTCTCTACTCTAGTTGGAAATGGCTCTATGGATTGCCTTTTCAAATTTGGTTGGCATTCTCCTCTGCACTTAAATAAGCCTATATAAATAATTATATTCAGGGTGTCCCAAAGACCTTAGTGACATTTTAATCTGTTAAAACTTGGGATATCCTTTATAATTCTAACTCTAATAGATATTTTCCTGGTAGCCTTCATGATCATGATGTATACAGCATTTGATTCTGCTGACCACTACCTCCCTCAACTTCCATAACATCAAGTTGGAACTAAGATGGGACCTCTGGGGCTTTCCTTCAGATCCCAACATGGTGGAAGGGATGGTGTATGGTGTACTTTCTCTCAATCTGCTCCTGGAGCAGCTGTCCAGCCTACACGGTCCCTTACTCACCTCCCTAGATGCCACCCCAGCATCCTGGGAGGGGAGTGTCACATCCCTCTTCTGGGGCCTACCTTTCCATTGATATGGCCAGTCCTTCATGTGTTATCTATGCTGGGAACCCATGCTAGGTAACATGCCTGGAATCATCAGGGGACCAGCCATGGGGACGGGTGGCAAAACAGTTATATGCCTGGCTGCCAAGACCATCCCTTCCCCTACCAGTACCAACTCCCAATCCTAACCTCCTCTGCCCCATCTGTTTCCATTATGCCGTCTGGCATCTTCCTTTGCTATTAACAAACTTCTTCATTTCTTCCATTCCCATTCCTTCCATCTTTTGTTGCTGTCTGAAACCTAACTTTTTTCCAAAGATACCACATTTCTTGGCACCCTCTCCAAGGCTGGCTTCTCCTCTCATACCCTGGGAAACATCACAATATAGTGGAAAGAACACTGACTCTGGAGTTAGCAGACTTGGGTTCAAATCCTGCCTCTGATACTTGCTACTTATGTGACCCCTTGAGCAAGTCACTTAACTTCCCTGGGCCTTGGTTTCCTTATCTTTAAAATGAGGACATTAACTCTAGATGGCCTTTGAAACCTCTTCCAGCCATAGATCTATGAAGCTCTGAGCCCAGTATATAGTAAGCACTTACAAATGATTGTTTCCTTGCTCCCTCCTTTTCTTCCTTCTTCCCATCTTCCCATCTTCCTTCCTTCCTCTCCTTCCTTCCCTTCCTTCCTTCCTTTCCTTCCTTCCTTCCTTCCTTTCTTTCTTCTCTCTCCTTTCTACTTTCCTTCCTTCCTCCCTCTCTTCCTTTGTTCTTTCCTTCCTCACTCTCTCCTTTCCTTCTTATGACTACTCCCTTGACAACCAGGATCAGGAGGCAGAATTGGTCTATAACTTGCTCCCCACCTCCACTTTCAGAATCTCCCTCTGCTACCATCACTTAAAGTAGACACATCTCTATTTTACATTCACTCCACCCTGTCCAGATCCTTGTGCTGTCTTCTATGAACTCTCAGGTCATTCTTCCTCCTCCCTAGTGGGTTTAGTATCTGACTCAGAGGTCATCTCCAGTGGTTCTGATCTATATCTGGCCATTGGACCCAGATGGCTCTAGAGGAGAAAGTGAGGCTGGTGATCTTGTACAGCCCTCCCTTGCTTAAATCCAATTTATTTGCAAGTCATGGCATCACCTTCCTGATGTCATGGTCCTCTTTGAGAACGAAGGACAAGCAACAACAATCTGACTCACAATCTTTTCCACCCCAACCTCTGATCCTGTCAAACTCTATAGGCCCCTAGTTCAACATCATTAACCCCCATGATCTCTAGCCAAACATTCTACTTCACTCATACACAGTAATGATCGTGCCTCAGACACTCCATCCCCGTCCTTGCTCTACTGAATTTCATTCAGGTATCAAAATCTCTAGCTGTGGCACTGCATGACACATCACTCTCTGATTCTCCTACTTCTCTGACAGTCCCTTCTTTTGGCTCTTCTTCCTCCCACCCCTAAATGTGGTCAGTGTAGTCATACCTGTTAAGTGTAGGCTCTGCCTCAATCTTTTCCTTCTCTTCCCGAGTTCTCTCTTACGGTCCTCTCATCTGATTGCTTGCTGGACACAAACAGCCCCTCCCTACCCCCAACACAGGACTTTAGCAGCTCATCTTTCCTTCTAAGCTCCAATCCTACTTTTCATCTCCCCCTGGATGACCTGCCAGCACAAAGGTTTTTAAACTGAGGTTCACAGTTTAGTGGGTCTGTGGACTCGGATGAGAAAAAAAAAAATTACACCATTATTTTCACTACCCTTTGGCTTCCTTTGTCATCCTATGTGTTTTATGCATTTAAAAATGTTATCCCCAAAGGGTCCGTGCCGGGGCGCTGGCAAATGTTTAACAACCAGCTCTCCCAGAACACTTAACCCACTGTCAAGTTTAATCTGCATTGTTATCAACATTTTCTCCATCACTCTCTTAAGTCTAGGAATCAACAAAATGATAATCAAGCCTCAATTTGTAGCATTTACTGATTTTTAAGGTATAAATAAATGCTTAAGTTGTAAAATTTAACAACTGGCTCTCCTAAGTTGGTTCGTGCTGACTTTATCATAAACCTGGGTCACGCATACACACACAAAAGGTTAAGAACCCTTGCTCTGGCACTTCCTAAAACACAACTCATCTTCTTTCAACAAGTCAATTCTTACTCCATATTTTCCCATTTCTGTTGAGAACACCAACCACACTGACCTGAAATCTAGTTGGCTGATTCAACTCTTTCATTCCTCCCTAGCTTCAAACAGTCACCAAATCATGCCAATTCTATCACTAAAATGTTTCTGGCATTGGCTCCCTCCTTCCATTCCTTTCCCACGGTCACCACTGTAACTTCAATCTTCCTTATGTCTCTTCTTGTAACACTAAGAGGTCTCCCCAACTATTCTATAAAGGATTCACAGAATAACATTCCTCAGTTGTCATTTCCAAATTTCTTAGTTTGGCATTCAAAGCCTCAAACAACCTTTCTAGTCTTATCTTCCTTTATATACATACCTCTCACTCCCACCAAATGGACCACTTGCTTTTTCTGCTCATACCGAATTCGCCTTGTATTTTCTCACCTCTGTAGGTGGCTTTGTCAGTTGCCTGAAATCCCTCTGCCCAATGTCTTTCGATGGAAATCCTATTCATTTTTCAAGGCCCCATTCAAATGTTACCAATTACCATGAAGTCTTCTCTGATTACTCCAAGCAGATAGAATTTCTCCTTCTATTTAACTCACATAAATACATTTTTTGTACTTCATTTATGGCACATTTTGTCTCTTAATGTTGTTGGTATATGTGTCATCCCTATTACTAGACAGTAAGCTCTGTGAGAGGAAGGACTATGTCTTATTTATCCCCCCATGGAACCTAGCATAGTGCCATTCACATAGTAAGCATTCGTATTGGTGGAATGAATGGCTGATTTCCATCACCCCATCCCTCCAGGACTGGACTCCCATAGCTTCACCCACCTCCTGGCTCCGGATACGAGTGTTGAGGTCATCCAGGGGGGCATTGCGGTTCAGGGGGGCACGGACCCAGCCCAGAATCTCATGTTCTATCTGGTTTAGTTCACTATCCAACTGAGTCAGCCGGGTCAGCAGCTTCTGGGCTTGGGGGTTGACTGAGGCAGTGCCTGAGGGGGCTGGTGGAGAGGGTTAGGACAGAGGAGGTTGGGTGAATGAGGGCTCAATTCCCAGGACCTCCTTCTCCTTACTCCATCTCCCCTCCCTGGCTCCATTCTCAAGGAACAGTCACCACGATGTGCAGAGGTATGAACAGAACCCTACACTGGCATAATAAAGCATGGGAGGGATAAAGGAGAAAAGAATCTCTGGGGAGACAGGAATGTGGCCCCTTATCTGTATGAATGTGACTGACACATCCCTAGCACAACCACCACCAGATTGTACAAATCAATCTGCAGAGAACAGAGAAGGGGGAATAAAGTAGATGAGGGAGGAATTCCTGGTATGATTTTCAGGCGTGGCCACTGTGGAAATCTGTTTTGCTTGACTATATACATTTGTTCCTAGAGTTTTGTTTTTCTTTTTCTTTTTTCCCAATGGGCTGGGAGTGGGACAGTGAGCAGAAATATAGGGAGGGGGTAACAAAAGCAAGAAAAGGAAAAGAAAAGAGTGTCATTGAAGACCCTTTTTAAAAAATTCAGAATAGAGAATAGACAAAAGGCCAGAAAGAAGCACAGACAAGTAGGCCAGCTAAGAAAGCTACAGCAGAACTTAATATAGACTTAAAAAAAAAAAGCAGGCTACACTTTCAGATCTAAGGTTTTACATGCAACTCTTTTTCTATTTTGTTATGTATATAGAAAATGCCTACTTTATTTGGTGATTGTTGAGGGCAGAATGAAAATAAATTAAAAAGAAAAGGCATGCAGGCGGTACAGGGGGTAGTAGGTTTCAATATATTGGTCAATGTTTAATGACCAGCTCTTTGAGAAAATAATGCCATGACATACTTTGAAATTTAATCTGCATTATAAAATTTCCTCCATAATTTTCCTAAGTCTTCCCTACATTTCCTAAAAAAACAGTAAATCAGACCCTGATTTGTAGTTTGCCAATTTCTGAGGTGTAAATGCTCATGATGAAAATTTAACAATGGGCTCTCAAGCTCAGGAGAGCTGGCTCTAACATATCTCTGGTGATTCACTCGACCTAGATCTAGTCAGGAAGTTTGTTGTTGTTGAGCCATTTAGTCCTGTCTGACTCTCTGTGACCCCATGGACCAAAGTACGCCAATGATGTCCACGGGGTTTTCTTGGCAAAGATACGGAGTGGTTTGCCATTTCCTTTTCCAGTGAATTAAGGCAAACAGGTTCAGTGATTTGCCTAGAATCACATAACTAGTAAGTATCTGAGGTCAAATTTGAACTCAGGTCCTTCTGACTCCAGGCCCAGACTTCTGTCCACTGAGCCATATAGCTGCCTACAGAGTCAGGGAGACCTGAGTTTAAGTGCCGTCTCAGACATTTAGTAGCTATGTGCCCTTGAGTAAGTCATTTTACTTCTGTTTGTCTGAGTTTCCTCATTTCTAAAATAAATAGGGATAATAACACCTGCATCCCAGGATGGCTATGAAGATAAAATGTGATAATATTTATTAAAAATACTTTTTGGGGCGGCTAGGTGGCGCAGTGAATAGAGCACCAACCCTGGAGTCAGGAGGACCTGAGTTCAAATCCAGCCTCAGACACTTGACACATTTACTAGCTGTGTGACCTTGGTCAAGTCACTTCACCCCAACTGCCCTACCTTCCCCCTCCAAAAAAGCAAAAAAAACAACTTTTCAATCTTAAAACACTCTAGAGATGCTAGAATCAAGAGTTAACTATATGTTTGGAGTCAGATGAGATTAATCTAAAGGAAGTAAAGATGCAATTAAGTGGAGAATTGTAGGTAGTTTTCAGCTAGAGAGAGTCGAGGGTGTCATGGAAGCTGAGGATTCTTGGCTAAGATAGAGCCTGAGGGTCCATGCTCCTGGGCTTCTTTCCTCTGCCAGAGGCTCCCCTCATGTCTTATGGACCTCACTGCAGGACCCAACCCCTCATGGCCTCCATACTCTCTTGGTAACACCACCGGCCCCTGTGTCCCCATACCCTGCTTGTTGGGCCGTGCTAGCTCGCTGGTACTGGCCATCAGACTGCGCTGGAGGTCCTTACAGTTCTGCTTCAGTGCCTGAAGCTCAGACTCTAGCCTGGGATGGGAAGATAGATGAGAAGATAACTCCCCTCTTTCCCAGCCTTTCTTCCCTCCCTCCTTCCTCAGTGCCCTTGTGGGGGCAGGCAGAGGCCCCCCTCCCACCCTCCAGTGCTGATAAAACTGTATCTTGACCCAGGCAAACTCAAAGGAAGATGACGAGAACTAGGGGAGTGTACTAGAGTAGGCAAGCCTTCAGAGACCCAAGGAGCCTCTGGCTTGAGACAAGTTTTGTGGAGCTGGAAAATGGTGCACTTACCTAGTTGGCCAAAGGAAAGGGGCAGGGGGTGGACAATTGGAGGTACAGAGAGACTATTGGATAGAGACCACAGGACCAAGTATTGAGGGGCAAGGGAGGAAAGTTTAAAGGGAGGGGTCAGGGAAGTTAGGAGATTCAAATCTATGTGTCCCAAGAAGCTACCCTTCTGGACCACCACCATACCTGTTGACCCTGGCCACGCCATCCAGGTCAGGTGCGGGGATGCAGAAGCAGGCAGCTGGGACTCTCTTGGACTCCCCAGCTCGGCCTTCCACCACCCAGGTGTGGGGGTCACGGTTATCCTTCAGGGTGTACTTCTCTCCCCTAAATAGTTGCACCTAGATGGGGGAGAGATGTTTTTGTTCGGTTTTTTTTTTTTTAAGCAGTAATCTGGAGCCCAGGTTCCTCAAACATGACACTATGGCCGCTGTCCCCACATCTTTGTACTGGCTGTATCCCATACCTGGAATGCTCTGCCCTTTGTCTTCTCCCTTGATTTTCTCTGTTGAGACTCAGCTCAAATCCCACTCTGTGCAGGAGGCCTTTCCTGGTCCCCCTCACCACTGGTGCCTTCCCCTTAGATTGTTTTTCCTCTCCTCTGATCACAATTTGGATGTACCTCCTTATTCACATGTTGTCTCTCCCATGAGACCGTGAGATCCTTGAAGGCTGGGACCATGTTTGTGCCCTTCTGTGTATCCCCAGCACTTAGCACAAAGCCTGGCATACAGTGAGAGCTTAAAAAATACTTGTTGATTGACTGTCTGACTGAAGCTGTTGCACAGAGCTAGGAGAACCTGGGGACTTTGATGGAGGTTTTTATGGATCTAGTCTGGCAAAGTCAAGTATTAGGCTACAGGTGGGCACCCTTCAACACAGTGCCTTCCCAAGGCTTCCTTGGGCCAGCTCCTTGTGGGGGCCCCTGCTCCCCACCTACTAGAGCTGGGGGAGTGAGGGTACCAGGCACTCTTTGCCCTTCTCCAGGAAGCTTTTCTCAATGCCTCTTAACTCTAGTGCCTTTCCTCTGTTGGTTATTTCTATTCATCAGGTATACAGACTGTATCTATTTGTTTGCATTGGGTTTTGTCTCTGCCACTGGGTTATGAGCTCCTTGAGAAAAGGGACTCTCTTTTGCCTTCCTAGCATTTCACATCGTGCCTGGCACACAGTAGGCACTTACTAAGTCAGTGGTTCTCAACCTTCCTAGTGCCAACCCTTTAATACTCGTATGTGAGTGTATCTGCATGTGGGCGGACCCACCTGGAGATGGATAGAGGAGCGGTGTCTCAGTTCCTAAGACCATCAGAAATATGCGTTTTCCGAGGGTCTTAGGCAACCTCTGTAACCTGTGAAAGGGTCATTCGACCCCCAAAGGGGTCGCAACCCACAGGTTGAGAACCGCTGTACTAAGTGCTTATTGACTGACTGACTAACAGGGTGTAAAGCCAGGGACACCAGCAACATTGCCCTTACATCACCGGAGTCCCAGTCACAGATGCTGTCCACCTGGAGTGGCTTCACAAGATGGGTCCTTCGTAGAGGGAGGGGGGCAATCTCTTGGCCTTCTTTCTTCAGGTCCTTGATGGTCTTCTCCAATGTATTTAGCTGCCTTTCTTCAGCCTGTGGGCGCAAGGAAGGGAAAGGAAAGCTGAAGCCATCAGGACAGGCCCAAGGAAGACCTGGACCAGAAGTCTTAGGATTTGGAGTTGAGCCTCCCTAGGACCTCCTCCCCATCCCCCAAAGATTGTCAGTCAAGGACTTTTCCTCACAGATAGCCTTCTTTTTCCATTTTCATTGCTAATCCATCCTCTATGTAACCGTTCCAAGGGTCTGTCTTTTGTCTCTATAATCTCTCATTTAATGCCCTCATCAGCTTCTGTGAGGGTCCTGTTCCCCTTCCTATGCCAATAACTCCCAGCCTCTCTCCTGAACTCCAGCCCCATATCACAAACTACCCATTGGATATCTCTTACTGGATACTCCATAAGCATTAGCCTCCTTCTCTAAATCACCCTTTAAACACCTGCCAAAGTGATTTTCCTAAAACTCAGGTTTAACCTTCTTTCCTTCTTTCTTCTTCCCTCCCCAATAAACATTAGTGGGTCTCTATTACCTCTAGCATCAAGAATAAAATCCTATGTTTGATATTTCCAACTTTTCACAAGCAGGCCCCTTTCCTATCTTTCCAGTCTTTTTATACATTACTCCCCTCTGCACAAGGGCAGCGAGGTGGCACAGTGGATAGATTACTGGGTCTGGAGTCAAACCTCAAACACTTACTAGCTGTGTGACCCTGAGCAAGTCACTTAACCCTGTTTGCCTCAGTTTCCTAATCTGTAAAATGAGTTGGAGAAGGAAATGGCAAACCCACTCCAGTATATTCGCCAAATAAACCTCAAATGAGGTCAAGAAGAATCAGACACAACTGAAAATGACCGAACATTATTACCCCCAACAACCCGTTCACCCACTCTGTGATCCAAAAGAGCCTCCTTGCTCTTCCTCACCCAATGCCCCATCTCCCATCTCTATGCCTTTGTGCTGGCTGTCCTCATGCCTGCCATGCATTCCCTCCTTAATTCCACCTCTTGAAATCTATGGCTTCCTTTAAGTCAGCCCAAGTGGCACCTTCCACATGAAGCCTTTCCTTATCCCTCCCCAGAGCTGCCAGTGAGTGGCCTCCCTCCCCAACTGGTGTATATTATGAAGATGTTGGCTTCCTCTTTAGAATGTAAGCTTTCTGAGAGCAGGGACCATCTCCCTTTATCTTTGTACCTCCAGTGCCTAGCACAGTATCTTTCGCAGAATAAATACTTAATACATAAATGTGTGTTGCTGGATTATAGATCCCCGCCCCTCCCCCAGAGCCTCACTGCCTTTCTAGACTCGTTGTGGTCAGCTAGGTCAGTCACCTTACATTCTTCTGGTAGCTGGGACCTAGTTGGAGGGTGGGTATTTGTATGTATGTGCATGTGTGTTTATGGAGGGGGGGGTAGGCATGTATGTATGTGTGGGTATGGGATGTGTATGTGTAGGTGTGGGTATATGTATGTGTGGAGGATGGGTGTTTATGTGCACACACTGGACAGAGTAGAGTGAAGGATGGTGGTATAACACTGATGTTTGGGAAGTCAATTTCATTTACTCTCTATGGTAGTTAGGCAAAATAGCCAGTTCTGATCTTGGATATCCCTTGCCCTCTTTGGGCCTTACCTTTCTCTCATATAAAACAAAGGGGGTTGGTTGGTTTATCTCTGGGGTCCGAGCCATCTCCAACGTCCTCTGGTTGTGTGACCTATAGTCTCACGCTGGGGAGCTGGCATGTTGGGTGAGGACAGGGTGTTTTTCTGTCTCTGGTGTCCCAGGGGGTGCGGCTGGGGACTGTCTTACCTCCAACTGCCGAAGCAGGTCTGACAATGCTCCGGGAGGATCTCTGCGGCCAGGGTGGTACTTAGTGTTCAGGTCTGAGCTTACTTTCTTCAGTGTCTGGTTGACAGCATCCAAGTTATCTTGAAACTGTGGGTTGCCCGGAAGGCTGTCAGCTCCCAGAGTATTTGGGGTCTTGCCCTCCACCACCCACAAAGGGCTGCTACCTCTCTGGAGAGCTTCAGACCAGACAGGGCTGGGAGCAACAGACAACTAACCCTCCACCAAAAAAAAAAGTTTTTTTTCCTCTTCACATCCTATCTATCTAGCTTATAAAAATATGTCCCCAAACCTCAATTCATGGGAACCCTCAAAAAATGTGTCCAAGTTAGTTAAATTTCCTTGAGTAACAGAGAGTCAACCAAAAGTTGTTTTGTGTTTCAACTCCATTGAGAACCTTTCTAAAGTACAAGAGGAATAAACACAAAAACAGCAACTCCCAAAATCAAAAAGAGAAACAAAACGGAAAAAAAATGTATGAGAGTATCAGGCGAGGATTGGTAGCAGGCCACCAGAAGCAGCTAGGTAGTCCAGTGGCTAGAGCACCTGGCCTGGAATCAGGAAGACCCGAGTTCAAATTCAGCCCCAGACACTTACTAGCTGTGTGACCCTGGGCAAATCACTTAACTTCTGTTTGCCTTGGTTTTTCCCACTGTAAAATGGGAAGCATGATAGTACCTACCTCCTCGGGTTGTTGTGAGGATAAAGTGTGATAATGTTTGCTGAGCACTCAGCATGGTGCAAGGCACCCAGCAGGCATTTAATGGATACTTGTTCCTTCCCCCCAACCTATACCACCTCTAAGGTCACAGATTGTAATCTGTGGTTCTAGAGAATGAATGAAATCTGCTGACTGTCCCTAATGACTTGTGACCTCCCCTCAGGGTCATCACTCTAGTGATCTTGGTCACAAGCCTCTGAATTGCATCTACATTAACCCCCAGCAGGAAGGGTGTATAAGCTAGCTCTGGAAAGATCTTTGTTTTGGTGAAGGCGGAAGAGGAACAGCAGCCACACCAGTGCTCTCATCCTTGCAGGGAACTCGCAGTGTGGCAGCCCCCTCCATTCCTGCAGACTGGTTACTCTGCTTGGGCCCTGAGAGGTTGGATGTCTCGCTAATAACACAATCGATATTTGTTAGAGAAAAGAATTGAATAAAGGTCTTTCTGATTGTCAAGGTCAGGCCTCCATCCACTAAGCTACATTATCACCCTGGAAACTTGCTTTTAAAAAAATCAATGACCCCCTCCCTCACCTTGTTTTCTTGTGACTTTGCCACTCTCAGAGGGGAGGGCAGCAAACAGAAAACTGTGGTAACTCAGGTCTCTGGTCAGATCACTTCTCATTAACTGTGATTTTATTTTTTCTTCATGTTATCTTGGAAATTTTTTTTTTTTACTTTAAAAATTTTAAATTCCCTAGTCCTCATATTCATATTAAATCCATTTTGTTTGCAAGTGAAATTTTAAAAAATGTCTAATTGTTGGGTTTTTTTTTCAATGATCAAATGGTATCCCCCCAGTTTTCTCTTTGCTACCCTCCCAAAGTCAAGTTGGGGTCCTTACCTTGCGGTAGTTCTCCACGCATTGCAGCTGGCTCTCCTGACAGATGCATAGGTTGAGAAAATTCTGCCATTCAGTCTTCAGGGCCTCCTGGTGAGCCTGGGGACACACACTGAGCCCTTAGAATCCCATGGCTGCACCCCCATTCTGACTCTGCCTCCCATTAAAGCAAGAGTTCTTTATTTTTGATAACATTTTATTTTTTCTAATTACATGTAAAAACAAATTTTAATACTCATTTAAAAATTTTGAGTTCCAAATATTCTCTCTTCCTCTTTCCCTCTCCCCCTCCTCCTCCCTAAAATGGTAAGCATTTTGATATAGGTTATATAGTTGTGATACTGTAAAACATATTTCTGTATTAGTCATGTTGTGAAAGAAAAAGCAGACCAAAAGGAAAAAAAAAAAAAACCACAAAAAAATAGAGTGAAAATAGTATATAAAGCAGGACTTCTTAAGCTTTTCTTGCTTTGTTGGTATCATGAACCCCCTTGGCAGTCTGGTGCCAAACTTGCAGGCCTCTTCTCACAAGGGGTCTAAAGAAGGGGTCTTAAAGGAAATGCTAAATTTCAGTTAGAGGTGAGTAAAAATAAAGATTCAATGTTTCTCCCATTCAGGTTCACGAATTCTCTAAAATCTGTCCATAGATCCCTTAAAGGTTCACAGACCTCAAGAGAACCCCTAGATCTCATTGTGTCTCTTTTCTACTTCTCCCTTTGTCTGACTATCTGCTCTTTCTACATACTTAACAAATACAGTCCAGATTTCTTCAGCTGGTATTCAAGATCCCTTAGGATGTAGCTCCCATCTACCCTTATGATATTATATTATAACATCCCCCTTCATTTCCCTCTGTGCTCTAGCTAAGAGTACCACGGATTCTTCATGGTCCCTTGAAATGCATCCCATGATTTTCTTCCCATATATTTTCGCTTGTGCAAAAAAAAATTACATTAATGTAATTATTAATTAATTACATTTGTTTTTTTTCATTCCATTTTTGGAATGCTTTTCATCCCCATCCCCATCAATTGATATCTTATTCTATCTTTCAATGTCCAGATGGGTGGAAAGTGCAAAGAGGTGAATTTAGGCTTGACATCAGGAAAGACTTCCTAAGCATCAGAGCTTTGGTCTGCCTCACAAGAGGTGGTGGAGTCCCTTGCCCCGGAGGTCTCTGCATGGAGGCTCCATGACCATTTGCCAGGTCTGTTATAAAGGGGAGTCCTTTGTGTATGGATGGGACTAGATGACACTAAGTTCCCTTCTCACTCTTAAATTCTGTGATTCTGTATTGGATCAAACGCCATCTCCATGTGAAGGTGTTTCCAAACCACTCCCACCTCAACCTCTGCTTCCAGATGGAAGAAATTTCTTCCTTTCAAGTCCTCACATAGTACTTTACACCTATGTAGCTCTCTTCACCTAAGGCTTCAGTGTAGGATGGAAATCACCAGGGTACTATGATCCAAGGACTCTTGGGGAGCTGTGGCTGCTTTGGAAAAATATGATTTTCCTCCCCTTTCAGGGGCAGCTAGGTGTTACAGTGGATAGAGCACCAGGACTGAGGAGGACCTGAGTCTAGCCTCAGATACTAGCTGTGTGACCCTGGGCAAATCACTGAACCCTGTCTGCCTCAGTTTCCTCATCTGTAAAGTGGCTGGAGAAGAAAATGGCAAACCACTACAGTAAGTATCTCTGCCAAGAGAACCTCAAATGGGGTCACGAGAGATCAGAGCCACAAGGGTGTGAGGAAATGCTGTTTCTATACCTGAGTAGTTTCTTCTGGGATGACATGGCTTCCTCACTCAGTGCCTTCAACTCACAGTCTCAGCCTCTGACAGCCCCTGGAGTTACACCCCCAGGAAAGCTTGGATCAGGACACCCTAATGACTACCACATCTTGTCTTTCAGGCATCCCTCTCATCCTTACTCTTACTCTTTGGGTGAAGAGCCTACACTAATGCAGCTATCATGCAATTTCTATTTTGTTTTATACCGATTTATCTTCACGTTTGCAGGGCAGCTAGGTGGTGCTATAGGGCATGGAGTGCCAGGCCCAGAATCAGGAAGACTCATCTTCCTAAGTTCAAATCCAGCCTCAGACGCTTCCTGGCTATGTGACCTTCGGCAAGTCACTTAACCCTGTTTGCCTCAGTTTCCTCCTCTGCAAAATGAGCTGGAGAAGGAAATGGCAAACCACTCCAGTATAATGGTCAAGAAAACCCCAGATGGGGTCAGGAAGAGTTGGACAGGACTGAAAAATGGCTGAACAATAACAACGTTCACATTTTTTCCTCCCAGGCTAGATTGTCAGTTCCTTCAGGGCAAGGGCTGTTTTGCCTTTAAAATATCCCCACAAATATAAAAATACACACATACACACACACACACATATATATTATATGTGTGTATATATGCATTTGTGTATGTGTATACCTGTATGTGTATATACATATACACATACACAAACATATACATACATACACAAATATCCCCATTACTTAACCATGTACATCGTAAGGGCCTAATAAATACTTGTTGATTGATGGATTGATTTTAAACTTAAGGTCAGAGACCTAGTTTTATTTTATCTTTGTGTCTTCTCTATTGCCTAACATGGCACTTTGCATGTAGTAGGAGCTGATTAAATGCCTGTTGAATTTCCCTGTCCTTTGTTGGTCTCTGTCTCTCATTCACCCATTCATCCATCTATTCATTCCTCCAACTTCTAAGATGGGGCTCTTCTCAGGCCTCTTTGAGGAGCCACCATGAGTCACTAACACTAAGCCCCACATTCCGAGGACCCCACTGGGAACACAGAGATGAAGAGGTAAGGGATGGAAGGTGGGTAGCCTGTCCTTGGGGTCCATGAGACGTGGTTCCTACCTGGATGGGCCCCACAGCTGGATGCTTGAGCTCCACCATTCGCTCTCCATCATCCTCTAGCTGATTTATGCACTGCTCCTGGATCAGCAGCTCCTCGCTCTTGAAGTGCTGGAAGACAGGTCAGGGGAAAGGAGAGGAAAGGGAGAGGGTGTGTCACCCATCGAAGTCAAGGCTGAATCCCTTAAGAGAACAGGAGTGGAATGCTGACCTACAACTTGGTCTCCCACATCTATGGCTGTCTCTACCCACATCCTCCAACTTTCCCAAATCCAGTGATGAGCAGGGAAGTTCCCAACCCATAATCATAACTCGGGTGAGGTGAGTGGGGCTCTCTCCTAGAGCCCTAAAATCTGAGGGATGCTAAGAACATTTTTAGTCCTTTCAGCAGCATAGAAACAACTGATCAGAGCATAATAAGCTTCTTGAGGACAGAGATTATTTTGGTTTTGTATCCCTAACACCTAAGATAGAGCTTGGCTCCTAGTAGATGATTAATAAATATACTGAGATTGATCGATAGAACTGATTCAAATTATAAAGATACCTATTTAGAATGGAAAACTACCAGATGGCAGTTTCTTCTTCTAAGGCTCCAGGTAAACTCTACTCTAGCCCATCCCCAATCTCTCATCCTGCTAAGGTGGCCACCACTTCATGGTATCCCGGGTACCTGGAGGTACATGGCATCCTTGGGGATATCTCTCCCTTTACCCCCAAATGAATCAAAGTCCCCTTTGATGTGGCTCATCCCATGCATGTTTTGTAAGAAATAAATCCCCAGATGTAAAAATTGCTAGTTATGGCTTGTGTCTGACCTCATATTCCTGGCGCACCCCAATGGGGTCAGCCATGTTGTCACTCCAGTCCTGCTGAAGGATACGACGCTGCTGTTCAGCCAGGGTATTGAGCTGCCGGGTACAATTCTGCAGGTGGGTGTAGAGGCTGCCTAAGCTCTGCCCACGCCAGGTGGCTGCCTTCTGTGCTCAGGAATAAAGAAGGCCCCATCGAGGACAAAAAAAAATGGAGAGTCAAAGAAATAAACACATGTACACAGAAAAAAACATTGTCAGGCTTGGCGCCTATTACCCCAATCTATTACCCCACAGTCCCATTTTGATCACAGGTAGACCTCTACCCTCTACTCCCTGCTGCCAGCTGCCTGTTGTCCAGCCCAGCTCAGTCACTTGTCCCTACCACCAATCTCAAGATTGACCCCTGTCACCAGAGCTGTCCCTTCCTTCCCCAATAACCCTTGCTCTGTTCCTCCACCAGGTAGTACTCCTGTCTCACCAGAAGGTCTCGGTATTGATTCTTGATGGCTGCAGCATCCTGAGGTTAGCAGGGTGAAGAAAGAGATAAGGGAAATTATTGAGAAGCTAGCCCTGAGGCAGTGGGAATGGGCAGCAGGGTTTCATCTGCTTGGGGTCTCTCAGGGCCCTGATCTATCTGAGAAATAGTCCCCAGCCTAGGATATCCTGTTCTTATCCACATGGCCACATTTCAAGGAGATGCCTCCCAGTTTTCTAGAACTTTACCATGTGATATCTTAAAGATGCCTGATGGGGGCAGCTAGGAGCTGTAATGGATATGGCACACTGACCATGGAGTCAGGAGGACCTGAGTTCAAATCCAGCTTCATATACTTGACACTTACTAACCATGTGACCCTGGGCAAGTCACTTAACCCTGATTACCTTAAAAAAAAAAAAAGATGCCTGATCCTCAGAGGACACAGGATCATTGAGCTGGAGCTTATAGGGACCTTGAAGATCATCAAGTTCAACCCCTCCTGAGACACGAAACGGGCCAGGAGAAGGAGTTTGCATTCCCAGATTCTCCCTTTGCCCCATCCCTCTACAGATACTTCCTAATGGTTGACTTCATCCATCTATATAATCCAGTCCAAGTCTTAGCCTCTATGATTACAGATGAAAGAACTGAGGCACATAAAGGTTAAGTGACTTACCCAGGGTCACACAGCTCATAATTACTTGAGATGGGATATGAACCCACAGTCTTTGTTCCCCATTTACTACACCATGCTGCTTCAAGTCAACTCTAAGTAGGGGAGGGATGGCACAGGGGAGGAAGGGATCAGGCTTTCAGTTGTCATAGAATGCCTCATTTAAGCAGGGCTCCCTTCATTGGCAGGGCAGGTGGGTGACAGGTACATGGGGAGATGGAGCAAGACCCTGAAGGCAGGACTAGAAAGTTGGAGGGAGGGTTCTGGGAAGACGGGCTCACCCACCGGGCCGCTGAAGCAGCGAAGCTGTTCTCCATAAGCTTCAATCTCCCTTTGCAAGATGTTGTGTTCAGCGATTTGCTGCTCCAGTTCTGGCATGCCTGAGCCATATTGCCCCTCACAGATCTGTTTCTAGAGACAGAAGCAGGGGCCGGTGTTCAGACAGGGCCCAGGGAAGAGCCAGCTATCAGCTTCCCTCCAGCCAGGACTCCCTTGCTCCTCTTTCCCTCCTGATGGTGGAGGAACTCGTGGATTTTAGGTACTCAGAAGTTCACATCTCTCCTCCCTTTGATTTCTGCTACCATCACCCACCAGAGGGTGATAAAGGGAAAATGACCAGACTTGAACAGGATGACTATCCCAGGCAAGTCACCTACGGTGCTGTAGGAAGGAAACCACAACCTGGTAATGCTGAGGCTTGAAGAAAAAGCTAGCTACATGTGGTCATTGGAAAAAAGGAGGCCAGCTTGGGTAAGCTGAGTTGTCCTCTGGAGCGGGGTTGTCTCTCGTCTCTGCCAAAGGCACCAGCATTCTCTCCGTCAGCCAGGCTCGAAGGCGTGGACTGTTGGTGAAGAGCTGGAAGGGACCACCTTCGGGAGGATCTCGTCCAGTCTTCTCATTTTACAGACGTGGAAATGGAGGCCCAGGGGAGTTCAATGATCTGGTCCCATAGCCAGGATTCAAACCTAAACCCTTCGACTCATCTTTGACCACCTTCACTCACATCCAGTGAGTCACCAGCTCCCATAAAACGAGCTAATATTTGTCAAGTGCTTAGCTGAGGCTCCATAAAAATGGAAAAAATGATTTTTATACTTTCTACCTCGCAGGGCTATTGTGGAGAAGTGTTTTGTAAACCTTAAAACGCTACTTAAATTGTGAGTTATTACGGTAGTAGTATTGTTACAGAGCGCTGGGCACTGGAACCCTGGAACCCAACCAACTGGAGTTTACCCAGTTCTACGACTAGCAAATTTAGTGCTCCTGCTCCCCTGGGCTGTTTCTCCTAAGGCAAGGACCTCCTTCCCTGCTACGTCTCATAGGATCATGGGAGAGTAGATTTAGGGCTGGAAAGGGCATTAGAGGCCCATGAGTCCAACCCCTTCATTTTATAGCTGAGAAAATTGAGGCACAAGAGGTTAAGTCATTTGCCACAATTAGTACATGTCTAAGGCAGGGTTTGAACCTGTCTTCTCGATTGTAAGTCCATTATATACCACTTTAATTTCCTGTATTTCCTGTATTATTATCTCAGTTCATCTCAACCTGATTTACCTCTGATTCCTTTCCTTCTTTGCCCTACTTTTTGACGCCCTTTCCTCGTGCTCACAGAAATCTGGCTTTCTGGAATTCACTGTATCCTTAGTCACCTCCATCAGGGCTAATTTGTACTGAGACACGAAATGGGCCAGGAGAAGGAGTTGGCATTCCCTGCTGTCAGTTCCAGAGCCTCCCTTTGCCCCATCCCTCTACAGATACTTCCTAATGGTTGACTTCCTCCAAAATATCACCCGGCTCAAATCTTAGCTTCTAGTTACACTCCATCACACACCACCAGCTTCTAGGTCACTACACTCTCCTTTTTCAAGGAGGTCAGTCTTGCTCTCTACCCCAATTCCTCCCCTCCCCTCCCCCTCGTGCTTGAGGACTTCAACATACATGTACCTTGTCTTCCCAGTTCATCATGCTCCTGCTTCCATCACCTATGTCTTCACTCTACCTCATTCACCCACAAGGACAGTTATACCACAGATCTCACCATTCCTTATAACCATGCTCCCTCCATAATTCCAAAGATTTCCTTTTCCTCCTCACACTCTATAGACCTTCCATTTCTCTCCTCTACCTCATGCCTCCTGAACCTATTCTTTGACATCACTATAACCTTCCATTCTTCCAGTTCTCCTAATTTAGGGTCTAACCTCTTTTTCTTCTCTTACTAGCACCAACCCTATCGTTAAACAATTCAGCTCTATACTGTCTTCTGCCTTTGATTCCATTGTCCCCGTGTCTTGCAAAACCTTAGCTTTGGATTAGCATGTTGTTGATTTGTGTCCTACTCTTTGAGACTCTATTTGGGGCTTTCTTGGTAAAGATACTGGAGCGATTTACCATTTCTTTCTCCAGCTCATTTTACAGATAAGGAAACTGAGGCAAATAGGGTAAAGTGACTTATCCAGGGTCACACAGCTAGTAAGTGTCTGAAGTCAGATTTGAACTCAGGAGGATGCCTCTTCCTGACTGCAGGCCCAGAATTCAATCCACTGTGCCATCCGATTGGATTGGCATACTCATCCAGCTACCCACACCCTTGCACACCTTAGGATCACAGTTTTTAGAGCTGATCATGGCATTTCTTGGGGTTAGCTCTAGATGGTGGGCCGAGCACTGGACTTCGAGTTAGAAACACTTGGGTTCCAATCCTGCATTTAAACACTTTCTAGCAGCATGATTCTGGACAAGTTATTTTTAACTGTTCTGTGCCTCAGTTTCCTCAATTGTAAAATGGGCTAGACCCCTTTTAGCTCCAGATTTATGATCCTATCACCTAAGGACGTAATCTTTCCATGTCCCACAGCTACAGCCCAGTAGTAAATGTGTCTGCAGTAGATATGGAGTTCTAAACCAGTCCACTGCCCATTTATTTAATTTACTACACCCAAGGAGTGCCAGAGTCAGTTCCATGCAATTCAGAGAGCCAACTGTAAAATTTTCAGCGTGAGCATTTACACCTTGGAAATTGGTAAACAGTATAAATCATATCTTGATTTATTGTTTTGTTAATTGTCTAGACCAGGAGTGGGGGACCTGTGTCACATTTGAGGACCTACTGGCCTCAAAGCTGCTGGTTCCCCACCCTTAGCTAAACTAAGAAAGTGATGGAAAAAAATGTTAGTAATGCAATTAAACTGAAAAGTGTGCCATGCACTCTTCCCCTGGCCCCAACCAGAAATCCAATTGTTAGATATTTGGCAGAATACCCTACCACACCTGACCCAAAGCAAGAAACTTGTTTACAACAAAGGGGCCTTACTCATTCCAACTCCCTGCTACTAAATAGTTTTGCAAGAAGTCACACAAGACTTCAGTCGATAAATGATCAAAGGATAGGAACAGGCAGTTTTCAGAAGAAGAAATTAAAGCTATGTACAATTATATGGAAAAATGTTCTAAAGCACTATTGATTAGAGAAATGCAAATTAAAGTAACTCTGAGATATCACCTCACACCTATGAGATTGGCTAATATAACCGAAAAGGCAAATGATAAATGTTGGAGAAGATGTGGGAAAACTGGAATACTAATGCATTGTTGGTGGAGTTGTGAATTGATCCAACCATTCTAGAGAGCAATCTGGAACTATGCCCAAAGGGCAACCAAATTGTGTATACTCTTTGATCCAGCAATACCACTACTAGGTCAGTATTTCAAAGAAATAATAAAAAAGGGACCCACGTGTACAAAAATATTTATAGCAGTTCTTTTCGTAGTGGCAAAAAATTAGAAATTGAAGGGATGTCTATCGGTTTGGGAATGGCTGAACAAATTGTGTTATATGAATGTAATGGATACTACTGTGCTATAAGAAATGATGAGCAGGTGTATTTCAGAAAAACCTGGAAAGACTTATATGAACTGATGTTGATTGAAGCAAGCAGAACCAGGAGAACACAGCACACAGTAACAGTCACATTGTGTGATGGCCAACTTTGATAGACTTAGCTCTTCTCAGCAATACAATGATCTAAGACAATTCCAAAAGACTCATGGTGGAAACTGCTATCCACATCCAGAGAAAGAACTACGGAGTCTGAATGCAGATCGAAGCAGACTATTTTCAGTTTTTTTTCTCATGGTTTTTCCCTTTGTTCTGATTCTTCTTTCAAAACATGACTAATGAGGAAATACGTTTAACATGATTGTACATGTATTACCTCTATCAGATTGCTTGTGGTCTTGGGGAAGGATGGAGGGAGGGAGAAATAATTTGGAACTCAAAATTTTATAAAAATGAATTTTGAAAGCTATCTTTACATGTAATTGGAAATAAATAAAATACTATTAAGGGGGAAAAATAAGCTACACAAAAGTCCTATGGGGTTCATTGCAAATGCTTATTCTCTAATTTCAACTCTATTGCGATGACTCTCACTGTTATACCACATTCCTTCCTCTCTCACATTTCTATCACTGGCCATTCCAAATTTCTGCTCTTTCCTTCAGCTTTTAACATCATCCTCTCAGCCCCCTCACCAAGTGTTTTCTTTACTATGAGACCATTTGTTCTGAGTTTCTTCTTCCCTACTTTATGCCTTAAAGCCTCATTGACATCTTCACCCATTCTCTCCTCCTTTACTCTGGTCTTCAAGGAACAGGCAGCCCCTCTCCGTGCTAAGGCCAATCCCTCTCCATGTGTTCCCATTCCTTACCCTTCCATCTGCTCCAAAAGTTTGCCCCACCTATTATAGCTGTCACCTTGAATCTGTTGGTTCCATCTCCATAGCCCATAAACATGTTCGGGTCAAGCCCATCATTAAAAATCCTTCACTTGATCTTGGCATCCCCTCAGGCTACTCTCCTGTATCTGTCTCCTCCCATTCACTGCAACACTCATAGAAAAAAGTATTCTACTCTTTCTGGCACCATATTCTTTTTTATTATTTATTTTTATTCTGAACTTAACACCAAATAGAAAGGACATTTCTACTTATATAGAGGAAAGAAAAAAGAAGATGATACATGAAACTGCTAGGCAGTTAAGTGGCACAGTGGATAGAGTGCTGCACCTAGAGCCAGGAAGACCTGAGTTCAAATCTGCCCTCAGACACTTACTAGTTGTGTGACCCTAGGCAAGTCACTTATCCTTGTTTGCCTTAATCCACAGGAGAAGGAAATGGCAAAACACTCTAGTATCTTTGCCAAGAAAACTCCATGGCCAGTATTGGCATGATATGGTCCGCGGGGTCATGAAGAGTTGGACGTGACTGAACAATAACATGAAGCCACAGATATCAAATTACTATAGATTGTAGAGTTTGCTTTTCTTTATAAATATGTAATAAATTCAGCCTTCTGGGCTGCCCTGCTTGTCTGTATTTCATTCTGCCGTTTCTTCTATTCTCTTCTTTATATTAAAAAAGATTCCTTCCTTCCCCTTCTTGTTTCTCTTCTCCTCTCTTCTCCTGCCCTATCCTTCTGTCCTCCAAATTTTCCCCTCCCTTCCCCTCTTCTTCTCTCCCTTCTCCTTCCCTCTCTTTTTTTTTTTTTTTTTTTACTTATTTAAAACTTGAACACAGGAGCAGCTAGGTGGCACAGTAAACAGAGCGCCAGCCCTGGAGTCAGGAGGACCTGAGTTCAAATCCAGCCTCAGACACTTCACACATTTACTAGCTGTGTAAACTTGGGCAAGTCATCTAACCCCACCTGCCCTACCTTCCCCCCTCCAAAAAGCAAAAAAAATAGAATAAATTTATTTATTTATCTCCTCTTCTCCATTCCCTATCCACATTTTCCCTCAATTTCTTATCTTGTTCTCACCCAAAGGAAAAACAAAAGAAAGAAAAACAAAGTTCTTTTTCACACATATGCATAGTCAAGCAAGAGAAATTCTCACAGCCCATTCACTTCTCAACGCATTTCAGTCCAGCTGTAGAACCTCTCCCTCTGTCCTGAAACACTCTTTTTTTCTCACCGTCATCCTTCTTGACCACTCCTTCCTCTTGGACATTCCTTTTCCCTTGATTCCTATTCTCTCCTAGTTCTCCTCCTCCCCTCCTTTGCTAGAGTACCATCCATCTCCATCTCCTTCCTCCTTAGTATGACTTCTCTCAATGATCTCACCTGCTCCTCTAGGTTTAAGCAGTTATTATGCCAGCGACTCCCCAATCTATATATCCAGCCCCAGTTTCTCTCCCTAACTTCTGTTTCGTATTATTAATTTGTCACATGGACACCTCTTGGATATTTCATTGTTGCTGAGACAATTCAGTTGTGTCCAACTTTTTGTGACCAAGGGTGAATCAAGAAGTCTTCACAGAGAAGGTGGCCTTTTTTGTTTAGCCGTTTGAGTCGTGTCTGACTCTGTGTGACTCCATTTGGAGTTTTCTTGGCAAAGATACTGGAGTGATTTGCCATTTCCTTTTCCACCTCATTTTACAGATGAGGAAACTGAGGCAAACAGGGATAAGTGACTTGCCCAGGGTCACACAGCTAGTAAGTGTCTCAGGCCAGAGTTGAACTCAGGAACGTGAGTGTTCCTGACTCCAAGCCCAGCACTCTATCCACTTTGCCCCTTAGTTGTCCTGCATATCCCGGATTCACAATCAGCATATCCATGATCAAACTTGCTTCCCCAGATGTCTCTTTTTCTGCTGAGGTCATTAACATCCAATTTATAAACTTGGATTTGTCTTTCATCTTTCCCTCTCCTCTCTCCCCTATATCTGATCAGTTAGCAGTCTATTCTATTGTATGTTTACCTTTCTTTCTTTTCCTATGGCCCCATTCTAATTCAAGTCCTGTGATACCCTCCTAATTACTCTTCCTAATTGTTTCTTCTCTTTCCAATCCATTGTCTCCACAAATGCCAAAATGATCTTTTGAAAGCACTTATCTGACCACATCACTCCTTTGCTAGAAAAAAAAATTGTTCAACAGCCCATTGCCATTAGGATAAAATACAAACTCCTCTGTCCTTCATTTCTGCCCTATCTTCTACCCAGCCTTCTATAGTCTTGTTCCTACCTACATTTTAAAAAACACATTTAAAAAGAAAAGACTTTTAAAATACATTTAAAGTTTTTTTTGTGGTTATTTTTAAATTTATGAACACCAAAAATATCAGCATGCGCACACACAAAGAACAGAAAAGAGGACTGTACACAAAATTGTGAATCTCCATTATGTACAGCTTGTGTCTACTTTTAGCATGTTAATTCCAAAACTGTCCCATTTATCTGTGTTTCCCTTTAAACATTTTTCTGACTTAAATGAATTGATGCAAAATGAAGTGAGCAGAACCAGTAAAACACTGTATACAGTAACAGCAATATTGAGTGATGATCAACTATGAATGACTTAGCCATTCTTGGCAATACAACACTCCAAGATAATTCCAAAGGACTCAGGATGAAAAATGCTCTCCATCTCCAGAGAAAGAACTAATGGAGTCTGAATGCAGATCAAAGCATACTATTTTCCACTTTTTGTATTTTTTTCTCTTTTTTTTTCCTTTTGGGTCTGTGTCTTCTTTCACAATATGACTAAAATGGTAATATGTTTTGATTGAACATGTATAACCTACACCAAATTGTTTATCGTCTCAAGGAGTGGGAAGGTGAGGGAAGGAGAGAGAAAATTTGTAACTAAAAATTTTTTTTCAAATAAATGTTAAAAATTCTTTACATGTAACTGGGGAAAATATTATTTTTAAAAATGACAGAAATTTCCTTCTGTTTTGTTCTTAACATTCTTATCATCCTGCTTCATTTTCATTACTCTTCCTTTTCCACTCCACTCCCTCCCCAAATTAGAAAAAAAAAATACATTGTTATCAATAAATTTAGTTAAGCAAGATAAATCTACACACTGGCCATTTCTAAAAATATTCTTCACCTCTCTGTCAAGACCACCTTCCTTTTCAACCTTTCAACCTTTATATTACTTCCCTTTATGAACATTATATGATGTCCTGGTAAATGTTTAACAACCAGCTCCCTGGGAAAAACAAGCAACAACAGTGCCCACAACACACTTTTAAATTTAATCTGTATTATTAACATTTCCTCCATCATTTTCTTAAGTCTAGCCAATCAACAAAACCACAAACCAAGCCTTGCTTTGTAGCCTTTGCTGATTTCTAGGTGTCAGTATTCAAACTGAAAATTTGACAATCTGTCACATTTCTGCACGATCCAGCCTAACAGGTCTGGTAGCTGGTCCCTGAACATGACTCTCTCAATTCCATTTCTGAGCCCTATAGATTGTTCTTCATGGCACCCCACCCTGACTTTTGCCTCTTAGAATCTTTAGCTTCCTCAGAGGCCACTAGGACAGCTAGGTGGTACCCTGGATAGAGTGCCAGGCCTGAAGTCAAGAAAACTCTTCCTGATTTCTAATCTGGTCTCAGACACTTACTAGCGGTGTGACCCTGGGTGAGTCACTTAACCACAATTACCTCAGTTTCATCATCTGTAAAATGAGTTGCAGGAGGAAATGTCAAACCACTCCAGTATTTTTGCCAAGAAAACCCCAAACAGAGTCACAGAGAGTCAGACAAGACTGAAATGACTGCACAAAAAGGCCACCTCCTCTTTGAAGTCTTCCTTACTCATCCCTAATTATTAGTGTTCTTTTCTTCCTCAATTTACCGTGTAGTAGACTTAATTGCACAAGTGTTTTATCCCATCCATCCCTTTCCTCCCTTTAGAATATAAGCTCCCATGGGGCGGCTGGGTAGTGCAGTGAATAGAGCACTAGCCCTGGAGTCAGGAGGACCTGAGTTCAAATCCAGCCTCAGACACTTGACACACTTACTAGCTGTGTGACTTTGGGCAAGTCACTTAACCCCAATTGCCCTCAAAAAAAAAAAATAGAATGTAAGCTTCCTCAGGGCAGGAACTGTTTCATTTTTTGTTTGTATCCAGAACAGACAGCACTTCCTAGCAAAGTGAGATTAATAAATAATTAAGAAATAAATGATAATCATTAATAAATAATAAGCAATTAATGAATGTTTGTTAAACTGTTGAAAAGTAGGTGCTCAGTGAATACTCAATGCAAAGACTGTCCGGGTGATGGATACGCTGCATGATTCCTAGTAACAGTTAACATTTCTAAAGCACTTCACATTGGTAAAACACTCTACAACTCTACATATACTATTTCTTTTGATTCACACAGAGCAGGTGTTTTATTACCCACATTTTACAGAAGAAGAAACTGAGGTAAGATTTGAATTCGGGCCTTTTCGACTGCAAGTCCAGCAGCTTATATACCATACCACCTAGCTTCCTGTGTACCCAGGACACACTGGAGATACGGAGGAATCAGGCAGGTGGAGGTGCTTGGGCTTCAGGGTGTTAGGGCTTGAGGCAGAGGAGGATGACCCTTACCTGTTTCTGCTCCAGCACCCGAGCCCAGTCAACTTTTGGAGTAATGTCAGATGGAAGCACAATCTTTTCATAGAGCTGGCGGTACTCGGCACATTCCTGGGTCACTCGTTCATGTAGTTGCTTGATGCTGCCAATAGGGGAGGTAGGCATGGTAGTCAGTACACGCAGAGGGGCATCACCTTGACTTTTCCTACCTGGCTCCCCTCATTACCCATAAGAATTGCAAGAATCAATGCTTCCCACCAGCCCCCTTTCTCTTTTTTCCCTTTCTCAGGGCCAGAACCCCACTCCCCCGTGGACCTTGGCCCTGGCTCACTCACTCTTTCTCAATCTCAGCCGCTTGTGGATGCTTCAGTCTCTTGGCTTTGTCCATATCCAGGAACAAGTCCTTCAGCAGCATCTCAGCTTCCTTTAGGTCCCGACCTATCTCCTCTTGGTACTGCAGGGCTTGGTTCTGTTCACTGTTTGTCCTGTCCTGTGGGTCCACCTTTTTGTAAACAGACTATCTTTCCCCAGGCTACCACCCTGTCCCTGGTTGCCGCCACCAATGTAAGTCCATACTAGCTACCTTGGTGCCCACTGCCAGGGGCTTTTAGAGACAACTTGTGGGCAGAGTGCTACCTACACCAGCAGTCAGAAAGACCTGCATCTGGTCTATCTGGGTAAGTTATTTTACATCTCTAATGCTCAGTGTTCTTGTCTGTAAAATGCGATAATGACACTTGCAGACCTCCTTCAAGTCCTAACTAAAATGCCGCCTTCTGCAGGAAGCCTTTCCTAATCTCACTTAATTCGAATGCCTTGATTATTTCCTATTTATTCTGTGCATATCGAGTTTGTAAGTAGTTGTTTGCTCGTTGTCTCTCCCATTAGAGCTTGAGGAAAAGAGACTGACCATCTTTTGCCTTTCTTTGTAAGTGCCTGGCACTAGAAAGCATTTAACCAAGGCTTCTTTACTCACTGACTGATGGCGATCTACCTCACAGGGCTGTTGTGTGCTCAAAAAAAATAATGCTCTGAAAATTAAAAGTGCTTTGCAAACTTTTAAAGAAACAAATGTCTGTTCTTATTATTTTCTAGCCCTGTTTTTGGATCTCCAGAAGGCAAGGTGCTGGGGCAGCTAGGCAGCACAATGAATAGAGCACCAACCCTGGAGTCAGGAGGACCTGAATTCAAATCCAACCTCAAACACTTAACACTTACTAGTCGTGTGATCTTGGGCAAGTCACTTAACCCCAATTGCCCTGCCTTACTCCTTCCAAAAAAAAAAAAGGCAGGGTGCTAGACCTTAGGTGGAGGGGACCAATTAAGGCATTCGGCACTGCTGAAAAACCCTCTCTCAACCTAGGCCTTCTGGCCAGAGACCTCCATTCCTGGAACAGTTGAGGAAGCAGTGGCCCTAGATGGGAAACCTCCCAGGAGCAGATGTGAAAGGGGCATCGTGCATGGCACAAAGTAATGGATCTGGGTCCAGATGTATGTTTAAATGCCACCTCTGCCCATGTTGGACCCCAAAGGGGGTCTCGGTTTACTCATTTTTATACTGAGTTCCTTAAGATGCAGAATAAGAGGCCTTTCTCTATTCCCCAAGTTGTTAGCATCTCCCTCCTAAGATTACCTTCTATCTGTTCTGTTTATGGGCAGCTAAGCAGTGCAGTGGATAGACTGACAGGCCTAGAGTGAGAAGCACTTATCTTCCTAAGTTCAATTCTGACCTCATACACTTGCTAGCTGTGTGACCCTGGGCAAGTCATTTAACCCTGTTTGCCTCAGTTTCCTCATCTGTAAAATGAGCTGGAGAAGGAAATGGCAAACCACTCCAGTATCTTTACCAAAAAACCCCTATATATGTATGCAAGTGTGTATATGTGTATACATATATTTATCTATATATGTGTGTGTGTGTGTGTGTGTGTGTATATATATATATATATATATATATACACACACACACACACATATAGGTATGTACATCTGATAATAAACTGAGGCAAACAGGTTAAGTGACTTGCTCAGAATCACACAGCTAGCAAATGTATAAGGTCAAATTCGAACTCAGACAATCCTGACCCCAGGCCTGGTCTTTGCCACTCTGTCACCTTGCTGTCCTGCCTGGTTCACAGGAAGAACTTAATAAATGCTTGTTGATGAATGGAGGGTGTTGGACTAGACGATCTTTAAGATTCCTTCCGGCTCTGAATCTATGATCCTATGTCCTCTGAATCTCCCAGAGAAGGGAAATCTTTAGATGTTAAGACTGAAAAGTGCCATCTCAGGGAGAAGGGCTCTCTCCTTCCTCAGACTTCCAAGAAGTCCTTTGTCCCCGGCCCATTTTACAGGGTATTTATTTGTGTACATGGCCTATCTCACCACTTGAAGGTAAGCTTCCCGAGGGCAGACACTATGTCATCTTTGTATCCCCAGGCTCATTGCTTCTTCACTCACAGAACAAGGATGAGGTCTGGTGAGGACACTCCCTCACAGAGAGGCACAGAGAACTCTCACACACACACACACACACACCCCCTCTCCCCAACCTCCCTCGAGCCCTTGCCCAGGCCTCACCAGCTTCAGTCTTCTCTGGGTCTCCAGAATATCCCTCTCCACTTGGTCAGCATTGGCTTGCATTCGGGTGATGAGCTGGGCTAGTTCCTGGGTGGAGGCCCTTTGGGGAGTCAGGAGGAGAAAGCACTGTTGGATAAATGCCTTGCAGAATGAGGAAATTGGTTTTGCTTAATTATGCATATTTGTTATGAAGTTTTCCTTCTTTTTTTCCTTCCTATCTTCCTTCCTTACTCTCTTCCTCTCTCCCTTCCTTCCCTGTCTTTTCTTTCTCCTTCCTTTCCTTTTTTTTTTAGCAAGGGTGGACGGGAGCAAGAGAAAAGAAATGTTTGTTAATTGAAAAAATACTAAAATTAAAAAAAGAACTTTAAATGCTTTGGGGAAGGATTAACCCTTCCACTTTCAACTCTTATGGAAGCTGCATGGACCAGGCAGGGTTCAGATCCCCAGTAGGCCCCTGAGTGGTCTGGGCGCATGTTCAATTGACCAGATCATTGGACAGAAACAGTGGGTCGAGTCATTGTTGGCCCCTGGCTGGGGATTAGGGGCTTAGCCCAGTGTGTACTCCACTGCCCTTTGAGGGAGCTGGGGCTGGCCTGGTATAATCTTGTCTGGGATCCCTTCCTGGTCTGGAGCCCCATTATCTTTGCCTCACCACCACAACCCAAATGACTCACTTTACGCCCTCCAGGCTTAGCAGACAAGATCTCCAACTCTCTGCAGGGACCCTACAGCAGGGGAGTAAGCTATCTAGCTCCCTTAGCTTTCCCTATCCTGGGCCCAGCAGAGCAGGACCCCACCCAGATTCCTCCTGCTTCCTTGGGTGGGAGGGAGAGGTAGACAGTGAGTCACTAATTTAATCTGACACAGAGACACCACTGGTGGGCCCTTCTGGGGTGTTTAGATGGGCTTTCTCAAGGATAGAACTTGAGGGTTTCTCCACAGAGTCCTGCTTCTTCTCTAGTCATCTCGGAGCCTTCTACAGACTTAAAATCCTGAAGGCAGAACCCTCCACTTACCCAAGCTCTTATCTGTCCACTCCTGCCAAGGACAATGAAGGTACACAGCAACGGTGGCTTGGGGCCCTAGACGCCATTCCTGGCATCCTGACCTTTTAGGGAATGTACCCTGCTGACTTGAAGAGAGTTGTCTCTCCCTGGGCATTGGTACCCTTGGTGGTATTCTCTAGCTAGGAGTGTTATCTGGGATTTTTTATGTTTAATCTAGACAGACACCTGACTCCTATAGTAGTTACTCTGATCTTTATCCCCCTAATGAGCCTTTCATCTTTGATCTTTCATCTTGGGGCCTCCACCTGTTCTGAGACCCAGGATATAAGATAACTTGTCATTTTGATGCCAAGTCAAAAGAGGGGGAGTTCAGTGAGGTCTAGAAGCAGGATCCAAGAGGTCCACTTGACTCTTCATTGCTGAGAAGGTCCAAAAAGGCTTCACTACCATTTTCTGTCTCTAATTCACAAAGATTTGAAGCAGATAGTTTTAATTTGCAGTCTATGGACACCCCACCTTGCAAAGCATCTATAGATAGATTTTAAGAGATTCATGACCTTCGAAGGGAAAAATTGCATCTTTATTTTAACGAATCTTTGGTTTCTTTTGTAACCTTATATTTTTTATTATATGCATTTAAAACATCGTTCTGAGAAGAGGTCCATAGGCTTCCCCACACTGCCAAAGGAGTCCATGATACAAAAAAGGTTTCTAACCCCTGGTCTAAAGGAAGAATGCAGAGCTGAGAGCTTTTGCCCAGAGCAGGCTTGACTAGCTAAGGGTACTCCCTCCAAACCCTTATTGTTCCTGGGTTTCAGTGTCTCCTCCTTTGTATGACAGGATGTCTGACACTCTCAGTCACCCTGAGGGACTCTACTGGTGAATTGGGTAGAGAATAGCCAAACCTCAGCTCACCTCTCATCTCACTGCAGAGGGGATAGTTCCTCAGGATCCCCCTCCTCCCAGAGGTTTGGAAAGAAACCATTACCCAACCTAACCAGAGATTTAAACAGTGGTTCTCAACCTTCCTAATGCCGCGACCCTTTAATACAGTTCCTCATGTTGTGGTGACCCCCAACCATAAAATTATTTTCGTTGCTACTTCATAACTGTAATTTTGCTACTGTTATGAATCGTAATGTAAATATCTGATATGCATGATGTATTTTCATTGTTACAAATTGAACATAACCCACAGATTGAGAACTGCTGGATTAGAAGGACAGATGCTGCATCATTTCCAACATCTCCCTAGACCTGGGCTTTCCCTGACCATGGGAGAAATGAAAACTCTGGTCCTGGGGAAGAACCCAAAAGTTCTAGTCTTGTGACTCTTAGGAGTGGGTCCAAATGTGATGCTTCAGAGTATTTTCCCTGGGGTCCTGACTCTGTGTGCTCTGTATCTTCCCCTAGGTCCTAAGACAATGCCAGGGTTCTTAACCTGGTGTCTGGGAACTTAGTTTTTAAAATATTTTGATAACTGCATTATAATTGGTTTTGAATAAAATATAATTATAATACTATACTATAATAAACCTAACATATGATATGATATAAAACCAAAATAATTGGTTTCCCCTGTAATCCTTTGCAGTTTATTTTAATTTTTTTTGCAGTTTATTTTAAACATTTGAAAACATTATCCTGAGAAAGGGTTCACAGGTTTCACTAGCCTACCAAAGGGGTCCGTCCAGGTCCCAGAAAAGGTGAAATATTCCTTTGCTCTATGTCTTTGGCCTTGCTGGACATAACCCCTTCCTCTGAGATTCTCATTGGGTATCTATTCCTGGGGCAGCTAAGAATGTGGCAGGCAGATATCCTAAGCAGGTCGAATATAGGAAGATCCCATATACACTAAAATAATCATTGCATCAATTTTTTTGTGGCAACAAGGAGTTAGAAGTAAAGCAGGTACCTATGAACTAGGGAATGATTTAACAAACTGTGGTACATGGTTGTAATGAGATATGAATGCTCCATTAAGAAAAGACAAATAGAAAGAATTCAGAAATGCGTGAGAAGACATGGACTGACAGAGAAGGAGGGGAGCTGAATGATAAAAACAAGTCACACGGTGTCAGCATAGTAAATAAAGGGAACAGTATAATGACACTGAATGCACTAGAATTTCATTATAGTGACCAAGTGTGGTTGGAGAAGAGCTGTAAAATGTGGCTCCCTGCCTTCATTTGCTGAAGTAGAAGACTACGGTCATTGATTCAGTTATATGTTGCTTGGTTTTACAGGGTTGGCTTCTCTTTTTAAATATTTGTTACAGGGGAAGGCATTCCGGATGGGGGAGAGGAGAGGGTTATATTCAGAAAGAATGTGTTATAAAAATGAAAAACATCAACTTAAAAAGAAAGACTAATTGATGATCACTGACAGGCCATGCCCACACTTGGGTGGGGGTAATGTGTGTGTGTGTGAAGGCAGATAGACCTCTTTACACTCCAAGGGCAACTGAGAGCTGGGGCCAGGAGCTGCTGACCCCAGAAGGACTGTCCTAGAGACTGGCCTTCCTTATTGACCAGGACCCTCATTCATGCCTCTGTGTTCCATCTGAGGGCCAGGGGAAAGTATCTGACCTCTTTCTGATTGCTTTTTGTGGCTGTGCAGCCTGAAAGGAACCCATTGGCTGCCCACCACCCCCTGAGAGCTCCCCCTGGCACTGGAATCCCATTAGTCCTCACCCTGGTACCTGCCTGTCACCAGCTTCCATTTGGGAAAGAATTGCCCTGGTTTATCACCTGCACCTGCATAAACCTTAGTTTGTCTCTCGGTAAAGTGTGCATAAAAGAACGGGCATAGCTCCCTCTACCTTTGCCCTCTAGGGGCCAGAGCTCAGAGAAACAACAGTTCCCTGCCCCTCGGTGCTTTTGGCCTCGGGAACTTGGGATGCCTGAGTTGGGCTAGGTCCCGGGGCTGTGACCGGCCGCCTCCAGGTTGGTGGGGGCCCATCCTCCACAGAGCACCTCCCCACCCCCACCCCAAATACACACCCTCCCACCCGGCCCCCTCCTCACCTGCTATGTTTGCTGGGGGAGCCCTTGGGAGAGCCCTTGGAGACCCCCTTCCCAGGGGAGCCTTTGCTTAGCCCCTTAAACATAGTGGTAGAAAGTGGGGCTGTGTTCAGGCTCAGGCTGTGACTCGGACACAGGTTCAGGCTCAGGCTCAGGCTCCAGCCCAGTGGATCCCTGGTGTCTCTGCCTGGTTTTGTGAAGGGCGGAGGATCTGGCCTGGAAAGGATAGTTTCTGGGAGGCTCCTCCCTGCAGGTGAGTGTGGCTGACTGGCCTGGGAGCTCCAGCAGTCTACACACCTCCTCTCCCCCACATACACACACACACACACACACACACGCACACACACCACACCACACCACACACTAGTACAACCAGTTTAGGAGGAAAGTACAGCCCTGGGAGGGTGCGGCAGCAGAGCCTGCCCGACTCCCAGAGAATGTTTGGACTTGTTCCACCCACACACACCCAGAGAAAGAGAAAGCCACCCAGAGATCAAGGGAGGAGGTGTACCCAAAAATTCTGCTGAAACTGGGGAGATGTTCAGGGACAGAGATGAGGACAGGGACACAGACACAGTGCAAAGAAAGTCCAGTCAGAAAAAAAAGAGATCCTGTCTAAGAAATGCATCCAAAGAGGTGGACATGTAGAGAGGAAGACAGTCCCTTTCTCCTTCAGATGGAGCATAGGGATACACACAATTTATATACACATACCTCAACTGATCATGAAAGCAGGTATAGAAAAATCTAGGTCCCCTTCTTTTCCCACAAGCCACCAAATACCCGGCACATGCCCCCAACTATTATCCCAAGCACCCTTCTCATTTAAATAAGTTTAGGTTTTAAGACTCCTAGAGTCTGTTTCCAGCTGTCACTAATGTACCCAGCTTTCACAAATCCAGAGAAAGCCAGAGCTGTCAAGTGACCTTAGAGGTGACCTAATCCAACCCCTACATCTTTCAGACCAAGAAAACTAAGGCTCTGTTTATGTCAAGGGCAGAATTTTTTTTTTTTTGGTATGTCTTCCCACTAACCATGAGGAGATTGTTTCTGAGGGCAAAGGGGGCATTTGTTCAGTAACCTGGGAGTTAATCTGCATTTGTTACATATTTTAAAAATAAAAGAGACAAACAGTACCCTAAGTCCTTGGAGATGTTACTTAGTGGCTAGGCCTTCCAATGATGTTACCATAGAAACTTGGAGATAGAAGGTCTTCAGGTCACCCGACTAGCCCCTATCAAATCTCTCTACAACATCCCTAACAAATTATCTAGCCTCTGATGGAAGACCTCCAGTAATGGAGAACCCCACCACCACCTAGGGCAACATCTGCTTTTGGGCAGCCTCTAAACTGTTAGAAATTTTGAGTGGAAATCAACACCTCTGCAATTTCCATCCTTTGTTTATCATTCTATCCTTTGGGACCAATCAGAGCAAGTCAAATCCCTCTTCCTTGGGGCATCCCTTCATGTATCTGAAGCTTTGTTTTCTCCCCGTTGATTGTCCCTCCCTTAGCTGACACAGAGCCAGCCTGGGAGCCTCAAAAGGGTCCAAGCTTTTCTCTAAGCTAAGGAGACATAAACTTCTGCCCTGATGGTACCCCACAGCTAATCTCCATCCTTAGAGTCTCAACACCAATTCAAGAACTAGTCCTGAGAACAGGGTCTCAGGCTCCAAATCAGCACGGAAAATGTCTCACAGGCTTACCTAGAGATCTGTGTTTCCGTTTCCTTGCAGAGCAGCCAAACACAGACACTCCCATTGAACTCCAGGAGGAATCAGGCAGGGGTAATAGTTCTTACAGTACTGTTTCTCTTTCTCCCTGCCTGCATTATAATATTTTTTTTTTGCCTTTTTTTGGAGGGCAATTAAGTGACTTGCCCAAGGTCACATGGCTAGTTTTTGTGTTACGTGGCTGAGGCCGCATTTGAACTCAGGTCCTCCTGACTCCAGGACCAGTGCTCTGTTCACTGCGCCACCTACCCGCCCCTCCTGCATTATAATATTAATAATAGCTAACCCTTATATATGGCTTTAAGGTTTACAAAGTCCTTTACATAAATTATTTCATCTGATCCTCACCACAATTCTAAGAGGTAGGTGCTATTATCATCTTCATTTTACACGTGAGGAAACCAAGGCAGCCAAAGGCTAAAGTGATTTACCCAAGGTTACACACTTAGTAAGTATTGAACTGAGACCTTATTGACTTTCAAGTTCAGCGCTCTGTCTATAGTATCACCTGGTTGTTAAGTAAAGGGGAAAACGGACAATTGGCGGACAGCAGTTCAGACAGCAGCCTGTGGTTCAGTCATTTTAGTCACATCTAACTCTTCGTGACCCCATTTGGGGTTTTCTTGGCAGAGGTACCAGAGTGATTTGCCATTTACTTGTCCAGCTCCTTTTACAGATGAGGAAACTGAGGCAAATAGACTTGAAGTGACTTACCAAGGATCACATAGCTAGTAAGCGTCTGAGTCCAGAAGGAAGATGAATCTTCCTTGACTCTAGGCCCAGTGCTCTATCTACTGCGCTACCTGGCAAGACAGGTCCCTAGCATTCAGGACGAATGGTGTTGAGGAGCACTACCATACTAATGCACCCAGTTCAGGCCTTGGTTCCAAAGGGACCCCACCATCTTAGTGTTGTTTCTAAAAAGATTGGTTCAGCACCTCCTCTGGGGAGAGAAGCCCCAGTCCTGCTATTCACTCCTTGTGTGACCTTCGATAAGTTAGTGATAACAACTTTCTGGGCTTTGGTTTCCTTAACTTTAAGATGAGGGGTTGGAAGGAGACAGCATGGCTTCATGTATAGGGAGCTGGTCTTGGAGAGATCTAGCCTCAAGGCTTGCCTCTGACTCATACCAGCTGTGTGACCTCAGACAAATCATTCAGTATCTCAGTCCTCCTGACTCTAGGGCCAGTGCTCTATTCATTGCACCACCTAGCCTCCCTGACTCTAAATTGCAAATCAGGAGCCAACTTGCATTGGTAGAGGGGGTTTTCTTACTGGGAGTTCTCTATACCAATGGAATCCCAATAACCAGCCCTACTTCTCCACCTCCCACATCCGAGAAAAGAGATGGAGCAGGACCAAATATTCTTTAAGGTCCCTTTCAAACATTTTGATTTTATTAATTGTACTGAAGAGGATCTGATGGGCCATGTTTCTAAGAAGAAACATAGGGCCCATATTTATTTGAATTGAGAAGACAGATCTATAAATAGATAGCATTTATATAAGGTTTGCAAAGAGTTATACATGTATTATCTCATTTGAGGAAAGTCTTACACTATGGGAATATGTTTTGCTTGCCTGCAGATTTATTACAAGGGTTTTGTTATTCTTTTATTTCACTAGAGGGAGGTGGGTTAGAATTAGAATTAGGAAGAAATAAGAGAGAAAAACAGATTTTTGTTCATGAAAAATTTTAAATTAAATTTTAAAACAAAGAAAAAAAAGTCTTGGCAAGCCTATAGAAGGGTAGAATATCCTTTCTTTCCAACTGAAGAACAGATCCAAGACTGAAAGTCAAGACCCAGGTTTTAGTCCCAGTTCTGTTGCCAAATAGACCATTATACACTTTAGGTGGTTCAGGTAGAGGCCAGCTAGAAAGCCTCTCAGTCCTGGGAGAGAAATTGAAGATGTTAGGGCCTATGAACACAGCCAGGCACAGCCAAGTTAGCAAAAATGTTAATACTTGCCAAATGTACTTATATATTCAATGCTACACTTTGTATATCAATGGGTTAAGTCACAGTATTGGATAAAACAATAGAATTCATTTGAAAAAACAGGTAGGCAAGAAGATGAAGGGGAATTATGATGGGGAAATGCTGATGAGGGAGAATTTGTACTACAATGTCTTCCCTAGAGATTGCCCCCAATTTATCCTCTTGACATCTTTTTTGTATACAGCAGTTTGAGCGTAGCTCCCCTCATTGGACATTGTAAACACCTTGAGAGCAGGGACTGGACTGCCTTTTGTCTTTCTTTGTATTTCCAGCGTTTCCCACGGTATCTGGCATCCTTCTGGTGCTTAATAAATGCTGGTTGCCTGGCTGACTATGAAGTGGTACTTACCAAATTATCTAGTTCTGGATTAAAAAAAATAGTAAAATGCATTAATGGAACAGAACAGAAAATCCAGAATTAGAATCAAAGACAAACAAAAGACTAGTGTTCGACTGGCTCCAAGATTATAAAACAGTGGGGAAAAATCATTATTAATGAAAATCATTGGGAAATTGGAAAGAAGTTTGGCAAAAATGTATTTGGATTCACTTCACCATACACACACACACACACACACACACACACACACACACACACATAATATACCTACTTTACTTTTTTGGGCCATTTTTTCCAATCTGATGAATGTGAAGTGGAACCTCAGGATTTTTAAAATCAGAATTTTTCTTAATAGAGTGTTTATGTATGTGTATGGGTATATGTAGAGTAAATTCCAGCTATTAAAAGAAGCTTCAATGTATCCCTTTTAGACCTAAACAAATCTTAGTTTAAGAGATAAATAAGAAAGAAGTTAGGGACTTGAGTAGAATTTTTCTAAAATGAAATAACTCTGGCAATTATCAAATGGAAATAGAAAGGGGATACACACACATCATTTGTGTATGGCACCTTACAAAAAATGATCATTTGTGTCACAATGATCAATGTGCTAAGGCACAAAAAACTCAGAAAGAAATGTATAAAAGCAGAAATATTAAACATATTCTTTATTGACAATAACACACTAAAATGTGAATAAAAGGCTTTTGAAGAAAACATTCAAGTTAAATGAAGACTAAGTAATTTAATTCTAAAGAATGGGTGGGTCAAGGAACATAGAAGCAGTAGATAATTTTATTAAAGAAAATAATAATGAGACAACATATCAAAACTTTTGGGATACTGAGAAAGCAATCCTTAGGAGAAAATGTATATCTCTAAACATTTTCATCCACAAAAAGAACAAATCAGTGATTTATTCTAATTTTTTTAAATAAATAAAAAACTTCAAAATGAAAATAAGATTCTGAAAATTGAAGAAGAAATAAAATTTAAAACAAAAAACCTGAATTCATAAAACTAGGAGTGTTATTTAAAAAAAAAACTAATGAAATAAATAATAATAAATTTAGCTAATTTGATTTTTAAAAAGTTGTGGAAAACCAAATTGCCATTGTCAAAAATGAAAAAGGAAGAATCACAATAAATGAAGAAGGAATAATAGAAAGTATAGAAGTTAGTTTGCCCAATCATATGACAATAAAATTGATAAATAAAGTGTATTAATATTTGCTAAAAAATTAAACACCTAGATAAACAAAACCAGAAACAGAGAATTTGGATAACCCAATCTCATAAAAAAAGAAATTGAACAAACAAAAAAGAACTTCCAAAGTGGAAAAAAAAAACAAAACCCAGGACCAAAAGAGTTTACAGGCTAATTCCATCATATATTCAAAAAGCAATTAATTATAATAGCATACACTTCTTTTCCCTGCAAAAATAGAAAATAAAGGCATCTTATTAAAATTCGTTTATGAAACAAATATGGTCCCAACACCTAAACCAGGGAGAGATAAAGCAGAGACAGAAAATTATAGACCAATATCCCTAATGAATATAAATGCAAAAATAATATTAACAAAGATGCCACAGCAATATATTAAAAAGATTATACATTATGACCAAGTTGGATTTATAAGAGTATTGCTGAGATGGCTCAACTGGATTATGAAAATTGTAAACATAATAGACTAATAACAAAAACAGTAGAGAATCCTTTAGTGAATACTATACCTTAGGCAGAGTAACATCTAATAGAGACTACGTATCCAGCAGAACAATGTCTAGTAGAGACTATACATCTAAATATGCAAAAGCTGGCAGATATTATTTGTAGAATCAATCTGTATCTAACAGAGACTGTGATTCTATCAAGCAGCATATAGTGAAGACTACAAGACCAATGGGAAATGCCTGGTGGGAGCAGACTGATGTCATTACTAGAAGACATCAGTTTTCTTACAGCATCAGACATGTGAATTGCTCTTTTCCCACATGTACCTGGACCATAGGTACTCCCTAAGTGTATGTCCCTTCACACATATACTCTAGCCACATCCATTATATGATTTTGGGGGTATGCTTGAAAGTACAATGTACTGCCTAATTCTCCTTGTAGTTTGATTATCTTTCTTTTAAGTACTTAGATCAGGGATTCTTAACCTGGGGCCCACAGATCTCCAAGAAATCCATGACTAGATTTCAGGGCTTCTGTGGAGTTGGCATATTACATCTTTATTTTCATCAATCTCTAGTTGAAATTTAGTCTTTCCTACAATTATAAATTTAAAAAAATATATTCTGAGAAGGGTCCTATAGACTTTACCAGACAGCCAAAGGGGCCCATGACACAAAAAAAGATTACTACTGACTTAAACACTCTGTCATTCAATGTATTTGCATTTAGTATTGATATTGTTTCATAATCAATGGTACTAAAGAGGGAGAGAGGGAGATGGATTTCTAGGAAATCCTCTGAGGGTTCTTTTAGTCTGAAAGAATTACCAGGCCCAAGCAATCTTGGAAGGTTTGTAAAAGTTTATTATGTTTTTCAGTGGGCAGGGGGGTGTCAGAAAAAGCCTGCAACCTGCAGGAATTAGGGATACTGATTATATAGTAATAAAACCATAAATCTGATATCAATTATGCTAACTAGGTGTGTAAAGGAGAGATTAGGGAGGAGTTAAGGAGTGGTCAGTGCTTAAAGGGACATGCACTTTTTATATCAACTGCGCAGGAGTATTGCCCATAATTCACTGGGAGAAAGCCTGAAGGGGGGGCCACCTGGAGATGGGGTTTTTGCCTTAAAACATCACAAAGTCAGCCAGCAGTCGATTTTGAGTGAGAGGTACCCAGTCTGTTAGCCATCAAAGTCCTTTTTGACAAGATGGATGTTGGGAAGCTGGGCTAATTGGGGATTCAGGATGTCTGATTGTGAGGAGTTATCTTACTGATAATGCTTCATAGTTTGCAGCTGGCCACTAGAACAAAGGAGATATACATTTCTCTAACTAAGGATTTGTTTATAGAATGCTTTTGAAGGATTCATAGGTATGGCTTGTTATTATACCAAGCAAGGATAGTTATAGAGTTAATGGTTTCAGGAAAAATGCTTTTAGGCTAGGGGCAGGGGAGAAACAGAGTTAATGCTTTGTGGCTGGGGGGAAGTGTGACTTTTACAACTTAATTGCACGGGCTGATGTTACAGACCCGGACACAAGTGAGATTTTTACAGATGGAAGCTACAACAATGTTACAAAGGCACCCCAAATGTTACAAAGGTACCCCAGCACCCCATCAGTACCTTTAAACATTCTCTCTTTTTAAATTTCTTTTGTTGTTATCTCTGTTTCATTTTAATATTGCCTTGTCTGAGTTTATGAGGGCTATTGCTTCTTTTTTGGATTCCTCTAATGAGCTGCAGATTCTACTCCAGCCCCTCATTTGAACTATGTAAATCTTTACATTTTAAACATTTTAAGTGATCCTTGTAAACAAATACTGTTGGGTTTTGCTTTCTGATACATTCTGCCACCCTCCTCCCTTTTGTGGGTAAATTCTTTTGTTTCAATTTTTACCTAACTCTTAGTCATTGAATGGGTGTTGCCTCAGACACACTGAAACTTGGGAAAGACCTTAATTTAAAAAGGCCAAGGTCACCCATTGCATCCTGGGCCATCACCAACGACCTTGACTTTTGTTCTACCACTGGACTTGAATGATCTCTGGAAAAGAGTGTGGCTAAAACTGTGCAGCTCTGCCTCACTTAAATCCATTCATGAACAAAATATCACCCTCTTAATGTCATTGGTTCTCTTCAAGAATGAAGGATGAACAACAATAATGACAAATGAATCCCACTAATTTTCACCATTTTGGTTATTAGGGTTTATTTTTAACTCCATCATGTCATATGTTTCTTCATTTTGTCCCCCACCTCCTCTTTATAGGGAACAAGAAAATGGGGAAAGAAAAGGAATGATCCATCTTTAGTTGGAACCCTCCCATCCCAAACCTCTTTCCTCCACTTCTTCACTAAATCTCAAATTCTTCCTCCTCCTTTTTTCCTTTCTCTCTCTCCCTCACCTTTTCTTATACCTTTGTAATCAGCTCTCCATAGCTGAAGGTTTTTTTTTGCCCGTGATTATTCCCTCTTTGACTCCATTTTCTCTTTAAAGAGTTCTCTTCCCGTTTCTTGTCTCCATCCAGTTTTCTGTTTACTTCATTTATATTTCCCCTTCAATTTCCCCCTGCCTCACTCAGAAAGGAGCAAGGTTCATGAAACACCTGCTCCTTTTATACTTATATAATAGTCTCTCTTTGCAAACTCTATGGAGAGGGAACCCCACCTTCCCACCATCAGCCTGGACCAATGAATGTGAGACCCTTGAGAGGAAAGACTGTCTTGCTTTTCCATCTGTATTTCCAGTGCTTAGCATATAGAACTTCTGACTTCCCTGGTATAGGGGATTTCGAAGCTAAGGAAATTCCTTTTACCATTGAAGGTTGGCATCTTCTCAAAAACTTAGAGTCTTTGGGTCTGGTGCACTGAGAGCATAAATGATTCATCTAGTGTCATACACTCAGTTTCCTCTTTTTGGTCATCTTTTCCAATCTGATGAATGTGAAGTGGAACCTTGGGGTTTTTTAAATTAGAATTTCTTTTATAGGAGGCTTGAAGCACTTTTTTCCCCATACAGCTGTTCATAGCTTGTTTTTTGCTTTTTAAAAACACTTCTTAAATACTTTCTTAACTTCCTATAAATCTTGAATACTAGATCTTTATCAGCAAAATTCACTGCAAAAAAGTATTTCTTTCTATTGATATTTTGGTTTGTATTCAAAATTTTCACTTTTATATAATCAGAATTGTCCATCTTATATTCTCTGATGATTTCTATTCCCCCTTCCTTTCTTCTTTATGTTATAACCTTTTATATTTAGGTTGTATGTGCATTTGGAGCATATACCATTATGTATGTGCATTGGTCTAGCTCTAATTTCTACCAGACTAATTTTCAGTTTTCCCAGAAATTATTGTCAAGTAGAGAATATTTATCCTAGCAGGTGATGTTCTTGAATTTACTGAACACCGTGGCAGTAGGTTTAATTGCTACTATGTCTTTTTTACCTAGTCTGTTCTATTGCCTAACTTTTAACCAGTACCAACTAGTTTTAAAGATTACTACTTTATAATATAGCTTGAGATTTGGTAATGCTAGGTCCTCTTCATGCCTTCCTTTTTATTATTTCCCTTAAGATTCTCCAGATGAAGTGTGTTATTATTTTGTCTAATTCTATAAAGCAACTCTTTGGCATTTAATTGATATATCAATATGTCTATAAATTAATGTATGGCACGGATCAAGAATGAATAATTAATATCTCATTGTTTGTTTTCCTTTATTTCCACAAAAACTATTTTGAAATTATATTCATAAAAGTCTCAAGGATATATTGGTATGTGGATTCCCAGATATTTTATAATCCTGTGGTTATTTTTAATGGAATTTCTTTTTCTGTCTGCTCCTGCTAGATTTTATTAGTATGTAACTCCTATTCCGAAGCGCGCACTCTCTCTCTCTCTCTCTCTCTCTCTCTCTCTTTTGGTTTATTTACTTTTAGTTTACAACATTTAGTTCCACAGTCCCTTGAATTTCAGATTTTCTCCCCCCCTCTCTCTCCCCCTCCCATCATGGCGGCATGCACTCAGATACAGCTTCTACAAATATCTTCCCATTAATCATTAGTCAGGTCGTAAAGAAGGATTGTAACAGATGGAATGATCAGTGGGAAAGAGGAAACAGAACAAAACAAGAAAAACAAACAGAGCAAGCAGTTTGTTTCAATCTGCACTCAGACTCTGCATCTCCATCTCTGAATGTGGATATCTCCTTCAATCATGAGTCTTTTGGAGTTGTCCTATAACCTTGTATTGCTGAGAGGAGCCCAGTCTATTGAAGTTAGTCATCACAGGTATGTTGTATCTGTGATTGTGTACAAATTTCTCCTAGTTCTGCTCTTCTCACTCAGCATCAGTTTATATAGGTCTCTCCAGGTTATTATGAAGTCCATCTGCTCCTCATTTCTTATAGCACAATGGTATTCCATTACATTCATGTACCACAACTTGTTCAGCCATTCCCCAATTGATGGGCATCCCCTTGATTTCCAATTTTTTGCCACCACAAAAAGAGCTGCTATAAATATTTTTGTACATACGGGTCTTCTTCCCGCTTCTCTGATCTCTTTGGCATATAACCCTAGAAGTGGCATTGCTGGGTCAAAGGGTATGCACTTATTTATAGCCATTTGGGCATAGTTCTAGATTGCTCTCCAGAATGGCTGGATCAGTTCGCAGCATTAGTGTTCCAATTTTTCCACAAGCACTCTTTCTTTATTGGTGGAGATGAATGCCCTGCCCAATATGAGGAGTGAAACAGAGTTGAGAGAGAGAGAGAGAGAGAGAGAGAGAGAGAAAGAGAAAGAGAGAGCTTCAGTTCTTGTCCATTCTTCTGTAAACTTAAAATCACTTTGGGCATTTCTGGCTTCCAGCTTTGAGAAGGAAGATGGAAGAGGCCATCTTCACTTCATGTTGCTGAAGGAAGATTTTGGGAAGACACAAAAGGAGCTTGCAGTCTCCATTATGTCCTTATCTCCAGTTTGTTAGAGACTTTGGGGAGTTTCCCTTTGGGTGAGATTTAGGACTCTCTCTTGGTTGAGCTGGGTTATCTCATTATCAGTGGGAGAGCTCCTTCCCTCTGTATTGTCTGGTATATATTCCTCTATACACACCTTTTCTGATGTGTGTTTTGCTACAGTTTGATAGGTGGATCTCGTTGCTATTCATTATGTATGTTCATTGTGGAACTGGTATTTGGTGGGAAAGGATATAAAGCTTAGAGACCTCCTTCCTTTCAATAATGACACAGTAATTAAAAGTTTGATTGATTCTGATCTTTTCCCGTAAAATGACAATATCCTAAGGGAACAGATACGTATAATTCTGGCCCAGCATACCTTTTATCTGAGGAGAACAGACTAGCTTCTAGCCCCAAATTCCTGCTCCTCCTCCTCCTTCTGGCAGGAATAAAAGCCTCCCTTGAAGAAGGGTGGGTGGGTGAGAAGCTAGTGATGTCTTGTTTGCTTCCTTTCAAGCTACACAGACACTCCTATGCTACATGTGGGGGGATAGCCCACTTTTCTATACATAGAAAGTTCATATATACATATCTATATAGAAAGGTTGATTAATCTGTGGGTTTATTTCATATTCTGCTGTCTTCCTAAAGTTGCTGTTTCAACTATTTTTTATTTAAATCCTATTTAATAAAAATCCTATTTAAACTATTTAATATTTAAATTTAAATTTAAATATTAAATTATTTAAATTTATTTAAATTTAAATTTTTATTTAAATTTAAATTAAAAATCAAATATTTAAATTTAAATTTTCTAAGTGAATTATCGTGTATCTAAAAATAACCGTATTTTTGTTTCCTCTTTGCTTACATTTATTTCTTTGTGTTCTAGAACTATAACTGCTATGGTTAGCATTTCCAGAACTGTATCAAATTGCAGCAACACTACTTTGCTTTACTTTCTGCTTTGTTGGATTATCTTCTAATATTTCTCTATTACAAATAATTCTAGGTTTTGGTTTTATGTAATTAAGACTTGTTTATTGCTATATTTTAGTGTTTTGTTTTTTAGCACATATGTATTTAGCTAAAAGTTATTTCTGCATCTATTGACATAATGTGATTTTTCTTTTTGTTGTCTATTATATTTATAGTCTTCCTAATGTTGAACTAATCCTACAATCTTGGTCTAAATTCAGCCTGATATTGGTGGATAATCTTTTGAATATGTCAGTGTGCCCTCTTTAGCAATGTTTTATTCAACATTTTTGTGTCAATATTCATTAAGATATTGGTACGTTCAGATGTCTATTCTTTCTCTGCCAAGGACTCCTTCTTCTCCCCTTCTCATCTTCTAACTCTTCCTAATCAAGACCCTTCATTTCTTCCTTTTCTCCTATATCTGATGCAGGGGTGATGCTCATCAACAAAGTCAACTTCTGTATGTACTCTTTATCCCATCCTTTTCTGTCTTCTCCAGCCAATTGTTCTCACTGTCACCCATACACTCCAACCTCTCTTTCTATAATGGGTCCTTCCCTACAGTCTAAAAACATTTCTGTCTCCCCTATCCTTATCTCTCACTAGATTCTACTGCAGTGGGCATGGGGCATGTGTGGATTTGCTTTACCTGGGTTATACAGAGCATGACTAGCTATTCCTTTCCTGGCTCCAGTTCTTCATGTAGAACTTTGGCAGCCTACTTTCCAAATTAGGTCTCATGTGACTGAGCAGTTTTTACTATGTGATGACAAGAACTCCTCTATTTAGCTACTGATCCAGAATTGACCTGACCATGGCAGTTATGAATACATAGCTGCCTATTTCTCTTTGTGTTTGTTCTTTGCTGATCTTAGACTAAGTATCTCAAGATGGATGTGTCTTGAAGACTTTGTGAGTTCAGAACATCTGGAAGTTACAACAACAGTCAGGGCAGCAGAGGCAGTAGTAGCATTCATTGGCAGAGAGTTAAGGGATCATCTGGAGCAGAGACACATTGAGGACAGACGGGGCAAGGGAGAATGACAGCTAGGGAGTGTGATGGTCACTCTCCTTTGTGGCAGAGAGAAGTGCTGTCTGTGGGCTCTGATAAGAAAGGCTCAGGCTCTCTGAGCCCAGTGGAGAGCTACACATAAGGGAAGCATTGGGAGGATTTCCAGAACACAGATCTTATTTTCCTGGTTCCTATAGGTTCTCTGCATGTGAGCCTCATTGAAATTGCATTTTACTCTCCCTATGGACATTGTACCTAGTTGTGGAAGAATGCACCCCAGGTTTTGTGGAGACTGTTTTGTACCACCTCATGAGCAGAGCTTTGGCAATTAGAGCCAAAGCTACAATACCCAGAGTCTTGTTTTTTTCTAGTGGATGTTGCCAAAGTCAGCATCACTATAGCACTTCTCCCCAAACAATGAGAAGAGAAGGAAGAGGAGGAACTAAGTTTTTTCCTCTAGCCACTCCAGCTCATTATCCTTCCCTCCAAGTTAAAGAATTCAATCTCACAATAGATTCCCTCTCAACATATGGAGAAAACAATTGTCTATCCAGGACTACAATTCCTAGAGTTCAGTTGCATTTCAGATACTCATTCTCTCAGAGTAGGGAGAAAACCAGCCTGTCCCTTTAAAACATACCCCGCCTTTTGTTTGTGGAACAAACCCCAAGTCCGACCTGACGCACAGGCTTCATCTCTGGCATGTATCTCTCCTTGGTAAGAACTGATACCTGGGTAGCATCCAGGATTGTTTTTCCTTTGCAGAGATCAGTACCTGACTGGTTATCAGAGGTTACAGTCTTATTCAGCATACATTTGCTTGTCTCCACCATTAGAATGTAAGCTTCTTGAGGCCAGATGCTTTCACTTTTGGCTTTGAGCATCTTCAGTTTATGCCACATTAACTGGAACATAGTGCTTATCAGGACCAAACTTGTTTCATGGAAGGAATTTGGTAGATGCCTTCTTTCTCAATTTTTGCAAACTCTTTATGTAATATTAGAGTTATTTGTTCTTTGAATTTTTGATAGAGTGCATTTGTAAATCTCTGTGGGCCCAATTTTCCCCACTTTGGAGTTTATTTATCCCTTGTTTTCCAAGAGTAGGTTTTTAAATTTTCTATTTCTTACTCTGTTAACCTGGGTATCTTATATTTTTTTAAAGTATTCATTTGTTTATTTTATAAGTTTTGTTGCTATATATTTGGGCAATATACTTTCCAACAATTTCTTTTATTTCTACTTTGTTGCAATTTCACCTTTTCTGTTTTTTAATTTTAGTAATTTGGTTTTCCTCTCATTTTTTTAATCAAATGAGCTAATCCCCAGAAGAGGCAAGACTTACAAAAATGGATGACTACTATTCACTTCTGAGGATTTACATGAACACAAGTGTCAGAAGAATCTAAAAAAGAATCACCAATGATTATGAAACCTGGAGCAAGAAACTGGAGGCCATAAGGGGCACAAATTAAGTTTTTCTCAGTTAACCATTGAGGTCAAGGGAAGATTAAATAAAAAATTGATTTGAGGGAATAGTAGGCCAAGTCAGTGGTACTTGAGAATGGATTTGGACTGTTGGATCCCTTAATAAGGGATGCTGTAAACCAAAGATGATTTGAATATATTTACTGGGCAAGGAAGGTTGGCACATACCTGTTTCTAGGGAAGGCTGAAGCTGGTAGATTAGGTGTGAGTTTGGGAGTGCGCAGCTTCAGTAGGGCTAAAACCCATTGTATGTATGAACCAAGTATGTATGTGTTTGGGGAGGGTATCCTACCCCAGAGCAGGTAAAAGTTTCCTGCCAATCAGCACCGAGATTGGGCTGTGAGTAGCCATTTAGCTTCTCAGTCTGAGTGAGACAGGGAAACACAGTGTCTACACACACACACACACACACACACACACACACACATGCACAGTGTGGGTATGTATATGTATGTATGTGTATACATAATACATGTTCCTAGATATGTATATGCATGTATACACATACATATATATATATATATATATATATGTTTACCAAATATCTTGCAAATCTAATCAAAATAGCTTTCAACCAAAAGAGGAGGAAAGTGCCTGTTTATACGCACAATCCTAGATGTCACAGAGAATAACAACAGTAATAATATTAACAGCTAACATTTCTATAGAGTTTACTATGTGCCAGGCACTGCACTAAGCACTTTATAAATATTTTCTCATCTGATCCTCACAATCCCTGGAGGCAGGTGCTATTATAAAGATCTTCATTTTACAGATGAGGTATCATATACAGAATTATACAGCTACTTCTATGACTTACCCAAGGTCATACAGCTAGTGTGTGTCAGAGGCTGAATTTGAATTCAGTTCTTTCAGACACTAGGCCCAGCACTCTACTCCACACCAGCTAGCTGCCCCATTAAGGAGGGAAGAGTAGTAAACGAAATTCCCAAAAGTTTATAGACAAAATCCAAGTGTAAAGGATAGGGATCAAAGCCTAAACAACCTAATTAACCTTCAACCAGCAACTGTCAGGTTGGGGGGGGGGGGGTGTTTGGGTTCAGGGATCTTTCATTGGTTGGCTGCCAGCTGAGGCTCTTGGGTCTATAAAAATCAACCCACCCCCAACTCTGTTGTGAGCTCAACAGTTAGCTCTTGTAGAAAGTCTGAGTTCTAAGGTTTTGCTTTTCCTCTATTCCCTTGCCCTTTCAGCCAAGTTCAGCAAGACAGGGAGATAATTTCTTTCTTTTCCCACACCCATTAGCATTGTCATCCTATAGCAGAATGAGGAATTCAAGGCTATTCTACTTCCAAAATAGATGTAAGGTAGCCCTTTTCTTGGTGGTTGGAAACTCAGGAAAAGCACCAAGTAAAGGCGAGAAGTAAACAAGAGATTCTAAGAATCAAGGGTGAGGTGGGAAACTGTCACTGTAGGTTTAGGAGACAGCTGGGGCAAAGGGGCAGAGTGAGACGATGGAGAGTAATAAGTGTTATGTCACAAATAGCACCTGAGAGATGCAAATGTTCACAGGAGATAAAAATCCAAGTGTGAGGGAGGTTTGGTTGGAATTTAAGAGAGGGGAGTTATGTATAGCAAGGTCAGAAAGATAAGGAAAGGGCTGGGGGCAGGTTGTGAAGGGCTTTAAATGCCAAGCAGACACATGGGGCTTCCGTAACTGTTAAGGTTGGAGAATGGGATAGCACTCTGATCAGAGGCAATGACAAGCATTTAAATGATCTTGTTAACAGGGTGTCATTACTTCCGGACTTGGACTCCCTGCTGCTGGTAGAACTTATAGCTTGGTTTATTTATGGCATAAGGGTTTGTATTCCACCAGCCCTACTCTGCCAACTCACTTTCAGACTCATCCATATAGGCCAGTAGAAGTTACTCCCTAATGAGGCCCAGACATTGAGCACCTTAATGTCTCCAGGCCCTGAGGGGAAATTGGAGAGGAGGCAAAAGTGTTAGTGACTGACCACTGGCTTTCCCTAAGAATGAGATGAGTTGGGAGCACATAGGTGGAATGGATAAGACCTAGTACAAAGGCTGATCTTTGTCCCCTTTCTTTATAAAGCCCTGCTGAAGACAAGTGGTTCCATTCATGTTTCATTATCCCTCCCAGGAAATTGATATCTATAGAATAGGTAAATACTGCTTCTGCTATGGTAGCAGAGAAGTACCAAGCTTCTAGAATTCTCATAAGTAACAGTAACCTTTAACATGCTATGTAGGCTGTTGTCAGGTCAGGAAAATTACCCTCTATTTCGGTACAAAGGTTGCTAATGACCATGTATTTCCCTCAAAGATTATTCCCTCTTGAACCCTTAAGGGTGCTTGTTACTTCAGCACATTGGACCACAAAGTGTGGAAGCTCCAAGGTGGCTTTGAAGGGAGGAGGCTCTCCCGATGATCTAAAGGGTTTGGGAAAACGAACCAATTTACTATTTAAGAATGCTCCAAACCACTACTAAAGACATGCAAATTAACTCAGTGACCCCTCAGTCCCATCTCACACCCATCATACCGGCTAAGTTGACAGAAGAGGAAAATGTTAAATGTTGGAGGGGCTGTGGAAAAACAATCTCATTAGTACACAACTGGTGGAACTCTAAATAGGTCCAGTTATTCTGGAAAGCAATTTGGAACTACCTGGCAATATCATTACTAGCCTTATACCCCAAAGAGATTAAATAGAGGAAAGGGGTCCGTCTGTAAAAAAAAAAAATGTCTATAGAAGCTCTTTTTGTAGTGGTGAAGACTGGAAACCAAGGGGGTGCCCATCATCAACTAGGGAATAACAACCAATTATGGTAATATTATAATAGAACATTATTGTGCTATGAGAAATCACAAAAGGGAAGGTTTCAGAGCAACCTGGAAAGACTTGTAGATTGATGCAAAGTGAGCAAAACCAGGAGAACAATATGTACAATAAAATAATATTGCAAAGATAAAACTTTCGAAAAACTCAAAAACTCCCATTAGTGCATGGGCATGATTTCAGAGGACAGATGATAAAGCATGCTGCCCATCTCCTGCCAGGGAGACTGAAGGACTCATATACAGAACAAGAGACACTTTGGGACACATTTGTTTTGCTTGACTATGCACATTTGTTATAAGAGATTTTCACCCATTTTGGGGGGGGGGGGGAAGGACATGATGAGAGAGAAAACAAGTATTTGTCGAACTGAAGGTAATTTGTTGCTAGGTAGGAGTTAATTGGGCGTCACCTCCCTGGAACAGTCATGAAGAATCTGCAGGGCAACTTTAGGGAGGATAACTTTGGAATGCTCCTTGGCTCTGGGCCTAAGCAGGGAAGTAGTAGAGGGAGATCTAGTACTGCCCTGGGAAAACCATAAGACAAAAGCCAAGAAACTGTGTTTTCCCCACCAACTTAACACTGAGCCCTCCCATCAAAAATAACTGGGAAAACCATCATGTTGCTCTGTACCTACCCCACTAGAGGGAATGGGGAGGTAAACTAGGTAGAAGAGGAAGAGGGAGAGGAAGGAGAAAGGGAAGGCCTGCTCTCTAGTCTACTGCAAGCACACTGTCCTTTCACTGGGTTGAGGGAGGTGCTACTTCCTCCTCCCACCAAAACTGAGCATGAACACACAGCCTGGACCTCCTGTGAGAATGAGTCACCCTTTTGGCATTACTGAACCATAAGTAGTTTGCACAAAAGACACCTGTAGCACACTAAAAAGTGAGAGCATATCAGAGGTGGGCTCCTAGTTTTCTTATATCCTATTTAAACCATACTACTTCTCCCCCTCAACCCCAAGAAAGGGAGCATTTCAACCCTGGCAAATTTATAGTACTTGTACCAAAATTCTGGGAAAATCACATTTTTTCTAAGCCCTAGTGCCTTTTGGTGAGGATGTTAGCTCAGAAGCTATTGGCTAAGGCTTTCAGGCTCTCTAGAACTATGCTCTTACCGTCGCCCCCAGGATAACTAGTGCCTGTGGGCATCCCAAAGTTGATGAAGACAAAACAAGGTCAAGGAGATTGTCCTGGTCTCCTTCCCACTCCCTGCTTGAAGAGCAAAGGCTGAAGTTCCACTATCTAGAAACAATTATCCAAGTCAAATTGCTAAAGTTTCCTTCTTTCACTAGAAGTAGAGAATGAGGTCTTGACAATAATCATATCAACAAATCAGAGTAGCTACAAGATAATCCTATTTGAGATGGAGAGAAGATTTAAGCTCATAAGACCCCAAGACAAGGAGTGGGAAAAATCTGAAGTAGCCAAGGTTTGAGAGCAAAGTCAGAGTAGATTAATGGGATATATGCTAAAATAAACCTCAAAACAATTTTTAAAAACCTTTAAAACTTCATCTTTTCCCTTATCTCCTCAGCTTCAGCAGAGGAAGAACAACAGGAAATTGAGTAATGTTTTTTTTCTTTTTGGGGCCTATTTGATCTGTCCTTATTTCTAGAAGTTTGAACTAGACATTTTGAACATAATTAAGATACATTAGAGAGGGAGCCAGCTGGACTCACATTCAGAATAGCCAGGGCCCTACTGGACAATCACTCCCATATTGTGGCTCCTCCTCCTAGTGAGGTTGGGAAGGAAAAGGGAAACTATTTGAGGGCAGGGATGACCCTTGGCCAGAGAGCCACAGAAATTTAGGGGCAGAAAGGCTGATTTGAGCACAGTGACAAGAGGACAGAAATTAGTTAGCAGTCCCTTCTCAACTCTTCTCTAAAGCCCCAAGTCCAACAATTAGGGCAATGCCTGGACGATCTGACTCAAAGTTAGAGCTGAGAGGTGGGCTCTACACCAAGGGGGTCAAAATAAAGATTCTACATAATTAACGACATAAATGAATCATCCAATGCTTTCTGGTAACTATCAGAGGTGTACAACTTCTCAGGTACAGATGGGATACATGGTAAGACACAATTTAGCTTCAAGACTAAGTACTGGGTGACTTCTGAGTTATTCATACCTTTGCTTGCTATACCCCACCCGTACCAAACAGAAGCAACAGTCGACAGTGTAACTCTATATACTTACCTACCTGTCTCAGAAGAATTGCTTCTTGCCAGAGTGCCTTTGGGAGGAATGAGACCTCCAAGGGCAACATGGCCTACTTTTAAATTAAGGTCATAAAGCTCAGACTTCTGGGGCATGAGAACTGGTATTAAGTTAATTGAGCCGATTAAAGCCATCTGCCTCAAAACACAGCCAACACGTTCTGCCAAATCACAATCAGTTTGCCACGGTATGGGACAACTGATGAGCAAAGCAGTTCATTGATGGCAGCTGAGGAACTCTCATTATAATAATTCTAAATAGCTTAGTATCAAGGAAAAGAAAGATCCCATGATAATGATCTCGGTTACTGACGTTAGATTAATTTCCTCCCTTAATCACCTTTGGTTTCAGATCTCTTTGGTTTTTGCTTTCATCTGCTTGGGATCTGGGATCATGTTTAATACAGACCTCTACACCCCTTGGCCACTTGCACAGTGCTGGGCCGGGTGTCTCATGTTTCCATGCTTTTCACTTATGAGATATATCCCATCCACAAGTGTGTAGCACAAAGGTGGTCTCCCATGTACCAAAAAGGCTTTTCAGAGACCTAGATCCTAGATTTTTATGAGAGGGACTCTTGAAGTTTCCAATCCATTATTTTTGTTCTGAAAATGGAAACATTTTATTTTATGCTTCAATCTATATTCAGACACCACCAGTTCTTTCTCTGGGGATGGATAGCATTTTTCATTATAAGTCCGGCAGAGTTGTCTTGGATCATTGTATTGCTGAGAATAACTAAGTCACTCACAGATGATCGATCATCTTACAATATTGCTGTGACTTTATCATACACAGTACATTTCACTTTGCATCAGCCCATGCAAGTCTTTCCAGGTTTTTCTGAGAGCATCCTGCTCATCATTTCCTATACTACAATAGTATTCCATCATAATCACATACCATAACTTGTTCAGCCATTCCTCAATTGATAGTTATCTCCTCAATTTCTAATTCTCTGCCCCTAGAAAAGAGCCACTATATTTTTGTATATATAGGTCCTTTTCCTTGTTTTTTTAAAATCTCTTTTGGAATACAGACCTAGTTATTGCTAGGTAGAAGGATATGCATGGTTTTGCAGCCCTCTGGGCACAGTTCCAATTGCTCTACAGAATGGTTGAATCAGTTCACAACTCCACCAAGAGTGTATTAATGTCTCATTTTCTCCACATTCCCTCCAACATTTGTCATTTACCTTTTCTGTCCTATTAGCCAATCTAATAGGTATGAGGTAGTACCTCAAAATTGTTTTAATTTGAATTCCTCCAATCAGTAGTGAGTTAGAATGAAAATGGAAACATTTTAGAGATGAATCTGGTTTTTATTCCTCTGTGGCTATAACCAGTACATATCTTTTCTATCTTTGGATATTTTCTTGGGCTTCTGGTATTTCAAGCTTTCCAAAATAATGTTCATTGAATTGAATTTGTTCAATATCCTATGTACGAACTTTTCAATTAGTTTGGGGATTTAGCCTATTTTTTTGAGGCAATTGGGATTAAGTGACTTGCCCAGGTTCACACAGCTAGTAAGTGTCCAAGGCCAGATTTGAACTCAGTTGCTCCTGATTCCAGGGCTGGTACTCTCCAATGTACCACCTCGCTGCTCTTCAATTAGTTTTTTAATTAAATTTGATGATAATGAAGATGCTAGAAATTCATATCTGAAGGGGAAAAAATAGTCAGTTACTAAAGCGAGCAGGCCCAACCTGAGGTAGTTTTCTTTTCAGGGAGACTAATGGTCATCAGTTTTCAGGAGGACAGACACAACCTTCAAGTTCAGGCATGATGTTGTTTGCTTGAAGACCTTGATGTTAAGCTATGATCTTAAGATATGAAACTGAAAAGCTGAAGTACCCAAGTAGCTCCTGTCCCCTATAGTTTGCTGGAGGCTGGACAATTTGGTGCTTCACAGCTAATGCTGAAAAGCACAGGTGCCCCATTGGGCAACTAGGAAGAAAACTCAATCAGACCAATGTTTTATTTTAAACAGGGAAACAAAGAACTCTCACTTGATTTAATGTAAAACTGGAAAAGGAGACAGGACATCAAAACAACATACATGAAAGGAGGAAAAAGCCAGGAGGCACAGCAGTCAGAGAGGGGGCTGGGCCAATCCATCAGCTGACTCAACTCAACATTTTCCTAAACAGAACAAATAGGCAATAAGAAAGAGATTGGGATAAATCAATACCTTCCCAAAATGATGTGTTTAAAATTTCATTACTTGATAAAATTAAAATTAAAAGACAGCAGTTAACATCTGCTCCTTCAGATTAAATCTTGCTTACTTGGGAACCCTGTTCCCCTTCACCCAAACTGTACATCTCATAGATTTAATTAAAATGAAAATTAACACCAGCAGATCTAGGCATTTGTTTTAAAAATACAAACAGAGACTGAATTGTTTCTCTCCCCCTGCCCCAAATCCCCCTCTTCTCCCCACTTTGAGAGATGGAAGGTTCTTGGGTCAAACCCTACTGCTGATGGTACCAGAGTGGCTAGAAGAAAATCAATCAAAGGAACATGAAAGTCACCCACTTAGGACAAAGTGCATGTCAAATTCATTATACCAGAAAATTTCATTCCCTACTTCCTATGCCAGTGGAAGCATTTTGTTTGGTATCTAAAATGTCATTGTATAAAACAGTCCAGGGATCAACATGAGCAGCTCTGTGCAGAATGCTGATCTTGAATTCGTTCACAACAAAACCAACCATGGGAACAACTTGATTGCATCCGATGACCAGGAGATGTACATACATTTACATTTGGCTGTCTTAGTCTCTTATAACAAATCTGTTTGATATCCAGTGACACTATGTGAAAGGCTGACTAGGCTATCTGGAGAGAATGTGCCTGTGCTAAATCTATTTTCTTGACTGTCTTTAATACTAAATACAGTAGCACAAGTCCTTGCCACTGGCTCATTAAAAATTCTAATCCTTATGACAATAAAATTCCATTCAGAGCAACTTACTGTGACATTAAGAGGTAAAGGAGACATTCTGGTGTGAATGTTGAAATGGACAAGGCAAGAAACTCCATTTTAAAATGGAAAGGTAAGGAAGAACACTGACAAATACAACAGTAAGCTGTCTCTAGAAATGCCAAGATAGAATTTTTCTTTTTCAAGATAGCTCCTCTAATATATCCTTGTCTAGCATCATCAATAGCAAAATTACCAGGTAGGCCTTGCTAGGGTAGACACATAAGAGGGTATCACCCTGGAAGGGAAAAATCAAGGTAGTAGCAAGGTTTACTCTCAGGAGGATACCACTAAACGTTAAATTAGGTTATATAAAAATGTATTATGGTGTCCACTACCTTTGCCTTTTAATACCAGGTTTGGTTTTGTCATTTAAGGACATATTTCCTTTAAAAATAAAGATCCTTTCTTATGCTACAGCTCTTTATAACTAAGTTGGGGGTGAGAAGTAAGGCAGGACCAACATTTTATACGTTTTCATAGTAATGATAAATGTCATCCAAGGAGTCTAGATGCTCAACAATTATCCCCATAGGAAGGACAGGTTGGTTTAAAATCCATTTTACTGATGGGAAAAATATGATTCCAGGTGTGGTCCATGACTGGTATGTACTCTCCCTGAATGCACTGCTGATTGAAATATAAGTTCCAAGAGTTTCATGGGACAGAATGGCATTGCCCCCTACCCAGGTCTTAGGGGAGACAGAATAAACTCACACACACTGATCAGGAAAAGAATATGGTTTCCCTCTAACATATTCGTTAAGTATGCAAGTGCATACACACAGAGGACATAGGGAAGATGTTAAAACCCCCACCCTGGGCAATTTCAGACCTGAATTTAATATTCTGAAGCTTTCTCACAGAGTAAGAATCTAAATCCCCCATTGTAGAATATTAATTAGCTCCTGAATCCAAAAATGCCCTTTATATATCCAGTCAGGCCACTCTTGGTCTTCTGTTCCACCTTGTCCTCTAGGGGTGGGAAAGCCACATGATTGAGGGCCAGATCAAAGAATAAGGGCTTGCAAGGGATGGGTTTGAATCCTGGTGGGAAGTGAACAAGGTTGGCTTGCTTGCTGATGAGAGAAGGATCCAGGTAAAAAGTGTCAAATCGTTCAACAAGAGGCTGAAAATCAAATAAAAATTAAATCATAAGTGTTATTAGGAATAGCAACTGACATCCCATCTTTAAGTAGTCTAGAGCAGTGGTCTTCAAAGTGAGGGTCCTGGCATGAACTCAAGAGGTCTGGAAAACCATTTAGGGTAGAAAGGTGGTTTATATCCATCCTTCCCTATTAAGAGCCAATCCAAAACAATCATATCTACCAATTATCACCCAACTCTATTTCTTCCCTCTACCATACAATCAGCCATCCTCTGCCCTTTTATGACATGAAGGGTCAGCCTGAAGTCTAACCATGACCCTACACAGCTGTCATTGGGAAAATTCCTCCCTCCACCCAGAATGCCCTCTCTTTGCCCCCTATATCACCTTATAGCTTTGGCAGGCTTTGAGCTTTAGGACAGTACAAGGTGATTTGAAAAGGATAAACAGACATGGTAGGGTTATGCTCAACACTGCAGATCTCATCACATTATCTTTCCCCAAAACCTACCTCTCTTCCAAACCTTCCCACTTTTTATTTCTGCTGAAGGCTTCTCTATCCTTTAAGTCATATAGGTTCACATCCTTGGTGTCATTCATGGCAACTCATTTTCATTCACCCCACATAGCCAAGCAATTGCCCTATCTCTACAGTATCTCTATATCCATCCATCCATCCATCCATCCATCCATCCATTTCTCTCCTGTTGCCTAGATTACTATAATATCCTATTTGGTTTCCATAATAAACTTACTATATGAGTTCAATAAACTCCAGTGGCTCCTTATTGCCTCTAGGATCTAAACTGTGTTGTTTAGAATTTAAAATTCTTCATACTGTGGCCCCCATCTACCTTTCCAGCTACCTGTGTACACATGTGTGCATGAATATCCATCCTTTCTTCACCCTACAGCCCCATTACACTGGCCTTCCTGCTGTACCACACACTCAAACAAAACTACAATTAAAATATTCAAAAATGGTTAGGAAATTGGGCATGACATCATCCATTAAGCCGAATTATATAAAGAATAGATTTGTATTGAAAACTTTCTGCTGAGTTGAAAGTAGAGACAATTTGCTCTTGCTCACTGTTTTTGCATTGTGAAGGGGGAATATCTAGACAAGGAGAAACATGAAAGCTGTTCCGTTCAACTGACTACATTCAATGAATCAGTCAACAAGTATTAGGCACCTATTACATGCCAGGCAATGTATTAACCATCTTTCAATGAAAAAAAAAATTCAGTCCCATGATGACTACAATGATCAAATTAACTTAATAATACTTACAGGTTTACTCTATTCCCCAGGAAATCAAAGAGACTTTACAGATACAGAGATTTTTCCAAAAATAATGAAGCATATTCAATAGCATTGCTTACTATAATATCAATTAATAATGAACAAAATATTAATAAACATTAACATTTTAATAAGTGAGTTTCTGTGCTGATAAAATTTTAAAAATATATTTATTTAATCTTTATCACATCCCTTTTCATTTCTATCTTTATGTCTTAAAATGTTTTGTTAGTACAGGATGTAATTTATAAACAAAGATGCATATACTGGAAGCTCATGCTCCAAACTTTTTACTGTTAAGTATGTGCAATCAAAAAAAGCTTGGAGACCAATGGTCTTGAGACTTACATTACAGAAATGCTATTTCAGGGCTTTTGGTGAAGGGTAACAAAATAACATCCCACTAGTTAACTACTTAGTAAGCAGCTAGTCTCCTAAGTCTGGGCTCTTACTGCTCCTCCGAGAGTTATCAAAGCCTAGACTTACCTTACTGTCCTTGATTTGGGAAGGAGATTCTGATTCATGAGGGTCATTTGTATCTGAAAGATTCAGAGGGGAACAGTAAAACTTTAAAGTGCACAGGTTATACATACAAGACAGTTTATAATCCTAAATCCCGAGATAAGAAGGTGTCTACTATGTAGGAAGTATTAGTTTAACTTCTGATAGTAAGATACACATGTAAGGGACATATACTTCTGGGACAGATAAAGACAAAACTTAGAAATATATTTAGCCCAAGGGAAACTATCATTTCTTTGAAAAAATGTTAGACTTATCATTTTATTTCCTCCACATTCTAATATAGTGGAAGGATTTGGTTCCCTACCTCTCCCCCTCCAGCTAGCTGAAATCACAGAAAAGTAGGGGCACCTAGAAGAGGTAACCAGTGGTTAATTTGCTAACCAAGTTCAAAAACACATCTAAAGGTCCTGAAGGAATTTTCTGAACCAAGTGGAAGGGCAGGCAGCTGGCCATTGGCTGGAAGCAGACTGGCTATATCTTTAGGGGTCTTGAAAAATCCAAACCCTGGAGATAGTCTTAATAGTTCTGAGAGCCATCAATTCAAGGCAAGGAACATAAAGACAAGCTCTACAGAGAGACAAACATAGAAAGGTAGCATTCCAGGCAGAAAGTGGCTTCAAAGGCTGAGGTCTCTGGCAACAGAGAAGAGAGCTGAGTATGGATTGAATAAAGAACTGGTCTCAGCAGTCAATAGCCAAACTGCAGACAGAAGCAGACCCAAGAAGCTCAACTGAGCCACAAAAACCAGAGAGAAGCAGCTTGAGAACCATATCAGAAGAGAAAGACTAACTGGGATCCTGTAGCATAAGAGATCTTGGCCATGTGTTCCTACAAGTATGCCTCACTATTCCTGCTCTCTATGTTTGTGCCCGGTCTTCCCAGAGGCTGTGCATCAGTGGGACAGGAAGCCCCAGGGTTACAGAAGGAAGGGGGGAGATATATTTGCTAGGTACTCTTCCTACTATGTCATCTTAGTGAATGTCTTTGCTTTGAGCTAATCACATTTCCTGATTGGCTTACTGGTGGAAGTTCTTGGGCTCCAGTTTTAGGAGTACAGAACCACAGAATACCTGACATAGCAGTTGTCCTTCTGGGAACCTAATCTGCAGTTGTGAATTGTGAAACAGTCTTGGTGGGGGTGTGACACTAACAAAAGAAGTAGTTTAATAAATGTGTGTTAAATGAATGAATCAGCATAACAACTTCTCTCCTCATCCTTCTAAGTTAGGGGTTTAGGGTCCAGGCTTGGTTTTTGGTTATGATTTCTTGAATATTTTCATAACTGTATTTCAATATAATTAGTTTTCTCTGTATCCTGAGGCAACTAGGTAGTACAGTGGATGGAGTGCTGGACTTGGAGTCAGAAAGACCCAAGTTCAAATTGACCTCAATCACTCACTTACTAGCTCTGTGACCATAGGCAAGTTACTTAACCACTGTCAGCTTTAGTTCAACAACATATGCCTCCCAGGGTTGTTTCAAATAAGGTAATATTGACAGGCTGTGTACATGCTGCTATTACTATTGTTATTTACTTTATACAATTAAAAGCATTATTCTGAGAAGGGGTCAATGACACAAAAAAGCTTGAAAACACTTGCTTACTGCTCAACAGTGCAGAGTCAAGAGTAAGTACATTCAAATGGTTTCAAAGAATCACCAGTGAGAAATTCTTAACCTAAAAAAAATATCACCTTCTAAAAGCAACTTAGAGGAAGAACGAGGAAGCAATGCTGACATACTTTGGAAAGAAAAAGGGCAGAGAAAAGAAGAGTACAGACGTTGCAATACAATCTCTGAGGAATAAGAAGCTTACCTAAGATAGCAGCTGCCTGTAGGGAGTATTTTTCTGATTTGACCTGAGTAATCAGCTCCTGGACATCGGGTAGTTCCTGTAATATTTTAGAAAACATTAGTCCATGATGAAAGGAGGGTTAGTGAAACAAAATACCATAATATGGCAGATAAAACAAGCCAGAATGGGCACTACTTAGAAATAACATCAATTTTTTTTCCCATTTAATGTCTTCAAAGAACTTTACTCTTTGTTCCTATAGACAATTTTAATCTCTTTCACATAGAGAGGACAATTCAATGGGCTAATCAAATAGGATTTTTCTTCCTGTCTCATTTCTTCTGGCTGCAGAAATAGAAAGGATCTAGTGAGAGCTGGAGTAAAGCAAATAAATTAAACTGTCCCCAGTGATGCTTCCTATTCCCAAACCCCAAATTTCCCACCACCTTTTTCTAACCTACTCTATATACTATTGCCAGATGAGCCTTCCTGAAATACTATTCTTAATGTAGTTCAAAAGACAATCAGCAAACAGTACAAATTCTTAATTAGGGGTGTTATGTGTTCAAATTCCTCTACCTGGCACGGGAAGCCCCATTTTCTCTATCTAAGGTTATCTCCTATTATTCCTCTGCAGTCTAGCTAGGCCATTCTCCTTTCTGCCCCATAGATACATCACAATTATTCCCACCTGTCTGCTTCTGTCCATAGCAGACACCTCAAAAGCCCCACTGGACTCTTACTGCACTAGTCTGTACCACAAATTTAACACATTATATAATGTCCTTTAAAGTTCAAAAACAGTTTAATGTGTAGGAAAAAAAAAAACCCTGCCTTACTATCAAAATAGTGAACTTGCTGAAGACAGAATCCATATGTTATATGTGTATCTATACTGATATCAATATATAGATAATAGATGTATTTCTATTTGCTACTCAGCACCAAGTATGATTCTAGGCACACAACAAATGCACAGTACTTTTTGACGTGCTTGGGCAGCTATTATATAATGCACCATAAGAAAATCATAGTCATCTCTGTGTAGTTACAGAATATTATAATCACTCTCACAAGCTGAGTCAAAATTTTCATTGTTTTACATTGTTTTAAAGGTTCCAGAGCTAGAACAACCAATCTCTCCATATCTAGTTGTAAAGCTTTCAGAATGCTGTAGTTGGCATGATTTTTTTAATCAAAAGAACAGACTTTCCTTTCTACAACCCCCACCTCCTCCTGAAACAGCCTGAAGCCCAAGAATAGCTCTGCCACTGGGTCACAAACCTGTAGTCCACTTTCAAGTCCAGCTTAAAAAAGGAGCCCAATTACTTTGTCCCTAGCATCTAGAGGCAGTTATGTTGTTGGGTCTGGAGTCAGGGCAACTTGAGTTCAAATCTGACTTCTGACAATAGCTATGTGACCTTGGGCCAGTCGCTTAACGATCTGCCTCAGTTTCCTTACCTTTAAAATGGGGCTAACACCTACCCTCCTAGGATGGTTGTGGGGATCAAATGAGATAATGGTAAAGCGCTTAGTGTAGTATGTGACGCATAGTAAGAGCTATGAAATATTTGCTATTATTATTTTCTATCATCATCATCATCATCATGTCCCCATAAAAAGCCCCACTGAAGAACTTCTTATTTCTCTTAGAAACCAGGAGAGATAGTTCCAACCTTCAGGCTGTTTTGGGAGGCTCCTGCTTGAGACTGCACTTCACTGGCATATTTTAGGACTCGGTCGTACAGGACAAGGGCTTCGCTCCATTTCTTCACTAGCACATAAGATTGAGCAATGAAGAAACACCTGGTGGGAACAAACCACAGGAATCTAAAACGACATGTACTTAAGTCCTTAGTTTTCCCAATTGTTCAGGCTAAATTTTAACCAAGGTAACAAGTATTTCAATATCAGGACAAGGGTTATAAAAAAAGGGTCTCCAGATTTCAAATATTTAAGTCTGCTGCACTGACCCCTATGTACTTGAGAAGTACTTGAATCACATCTCTAATGCTGATTCCATGCACTTTAACTGTTGGCTGAACAAGAAAAACAAGGTGGTCTTCTGGAGCAGACAAGTAGGACAGGTACATTCCTTCTCCCAATCAAAAATACTGATAACTGGACCTTTTTAGGATAGTTAGCCTGAGGAGCCACTGTCCTGGACAGATTATACTAATGAAAAGGATCACAGACACTAAACCCTGCCTTTAGAGAGTTAGGTTTCATTCACATCTTAGTATGATTTTAATAAGATCATCAACTAGTGAATGCAGCTGAGCTTACAGGGTGAGTTTTGATTGGGGTCAGAAGAAAGGAGAAGTTTTGGATTAATTGGGGGATTGTGGACAAGCAGAGGATACAGGATATCTGAAGGACAGAAAAAGGAAGTAAAGAGTTCAGAAAGAGTAATCAAAGGATAGGAAAAATAAACTTTGCAATTCTGCTTGGAGTCAGGGGTTAATTTAACTCATTTTCAAATTATGTAAGTATCAAGAAGAGGTGAAAGGCTGAAAATTTTCCTTTCCCTAATTCAGCTCAATATCTTCCTAATCAGTTCTTATTTCTCCTTTTCTGGAAGTAGGAGGAAGAAAAAAAAAGGAGGTTAGAGGACATATGAACATACACTGTCCCCTCATTACTAATAAAGTATGGTATTGTTGGTAAAAAAACAAGCCATTTGGAATAAATTCTTATGAAAAGAAATGGTAACTTTAAAAAACTAAAATGTCCTATTCTAGTTAGTGAGCAAATTTCCCTCACTGTAGTGGTTATCAATTTCTTTATAGAAAGGGATGTGCTTCCAATTCTCACATGTTAACCTGCAAACAAAACACTACAATTTTCTTGAGATTGTTAGCTTCCTTTGTTATAAAAAAACAAAAGCACTGAAGCTGATATTTGAAGTTACCTGTAAGCCTTGTATACCAGTGTCTTGAGTCCTATTTCTTTTTTGAAAACTTTGTCTTCCTCTAGGCCAGGCAACTGGAGCAGTTCCACCAGATTCTGTTCAAAAAAAGGAAAAGATCTCAAATTTAGATTTTAGGAGAAGAGTTTGTAGGAAGAATAGAAGGGACAAAGGAAACAATCTGGACTCATAGCTACATTAAATATCAGTATCATCATCAAAACTTTTCAGGTGTGATTTGGTGATGAGATGTCTGGTATGCCCTTTCTTCCCTGTTTGCCCACTGAAATCCAGAGGCAATGTGGGGTAGTGAAAAGAGCACTGGACTTGTTTCATTCATTTATTAAATTTTTATTTCCAGTTCACATTCTCTCAGTCCTTCTCACTCCACCTCTTCCCTCTTCCCCCCACTGAGAAGGCAAGAAATCTTATTCCCCAGTGGAGAAGATTTCTACACCTGGCATTTCAACACAGAAGAAATCACGAGTCTGGGCTAAACCCTTGCACAATTCCCCACCCCCAAAAAATCCCAAACCAACCCTGCCAATCTTTCACACTAGTCATTTTTCTCATGCCCTTGAAAACCTAGGCCAGGAGAAATGGCATATTTCTTGTTTCCTACTGCCCCTGCCAGACCCTCACCCCTGTCCCAACCACTCTCTCCTTTGCAGATAACCTCTTTCTTCTCTCAATTACCTTAGTACTTAGCTCACAGTGTTCTTCTCCACTCCACACCTACCTCGCATCCTGGATGATTTTAATATTCATACACTAATGTCTCTTTGAATATCCTATGCTCCCAGTTCATCAACCTATTAAATTCCCACAGGAACAGTGACACCTTAAGATAATGCTTTTATCTAAAAATCTTTTGCTTCTATTATTTGAACTTTAAAATGTCCCCAGTATCAAAATCTCTTTTCAATACTCCCACTACCTTACTGAACCTGCCTCCAACTTCATCTATTCTTTCCTTGTTCTTCCAGACCATCACCACTATTTTGGCTTCACTCTCCTCCCTTCAAGTCTTGATTCTATAGTTAAGCAGTCCAACAAGATACTTTCTTCCTTCCCAAATTCCTTGCCACCAGGTCCAACTATTGTTCTCCTCCTGGAACATTCCTATGATCTGCTCTGTTCCCCTGAGCCCCACCCCCTGTCTCCCATGGCATCCTGCTAACTGGGTTCATTACAAGTTCATGTTTTCTATCTTACTACTCAGGTCATTTACCACCGTCGTTTCATTTATCTCTGATTCTTTCTTACTCCCCACTGCACTTTTTCCAAAACTTTCTCTTTTCTCCTTCAGCCCCCTAATAGCATCTCCAGGACCTCGTAGACAACTTGATCTCCTATTTTACTATGAAAATTAGGCTAGTCATTCCATCCCAAGCTCTCTCATCTCAAAACCTCTTTACATTTTTTGACCCAGTGTTTCTTACTTTGCTCCAGTCTTAAAGACTTAAGAAGAATAGATGGCCCTTCTCCATGCTAAGGCTAATTCCTGTACAAGTTCCCTTGAACTCATTTCCCATGTCTTTCAGGAGCTGACCTGACTCCCAGAGTCATCCAGGGGAACAATCCTTGTGGAGCAGGGGCCTGTCATCCATCCATGCACTGCCAATACCAACAGGCGACCAACTGCCACCAAGGTAGGCCCAAAAGCATCCTCCTTCCCCCACCAGGCCTGTCTCCTCAGTCAGCATTTAGAGGAGATGAAACCTGACAACCTCCTGGTGCTACAGTTCCTATTTTCCTAAGTAACCACAGCTACTGAAGCCCCAGAAAAGAAAGTTCACCAAATTCCTTGGCACCATCAAACAGTTCAAGAGATATGATTTTATCTGTGGAAATTACATTAAAGAAGATACATTACTGTCTGTTTCAATTGTTGTATCCGAAGGTCCACTGGGCCCTCCCATATGATTTGTAGCTGAAACTTCCATTATAAGTTATCTCCTCTATCAGAATGTGGGGAACTAGGTGGTACAGTGGATAGAGTGCCCGGCCTGGAGTCAGGAAGACTCATCTTCCTGAGTTCAAACCCAGCCTCACACACTTATCAGCTGTGTGACTTTGGGCAAGTCACTTAATTAACCCTGTTTGCCTTTGTTTCCTCATCTGTAAAATGAGCTGGAGAGGAAATGATAAACCACTTCATTATCTTTGCCAAGAAAACTCCAAATGGGGTCATAAAGAGTCGGATATGACTGAAAAACAAAAATTAGAATATAAGCTGCTTAAAAGGGACCTCAGGGACCTGCCTTGCATTTCTATTTGTATTTTCAGAGCTCGGCACAATGCTTTGCACAAAGTAAAAGCTTAATAAATGCTTTTTCGTTCATTCATCCTATAGCCTTCAAACACACACACGCACAAAGCCAGACCACACTTTACTTGACCAGCTCATCCCCTCTCTTTTCCCTTTCAGTACTAAATGACTAGAAGAGAAGTTGAAGAAATGGTTTCTGCAGCTGCCACACAACTTCCTCATTCTATATTCACTTGTCGGTCTTTTGCAAATGGAGGCTTCAGGATGCATCTCAAAGATTATAGCAACATTCAATAGTCACCCAAACCTAACCATTTAAACGCCACATCCTGAATCTGCCTACTTTGTTCCACTACTCACACCACCACAAATCAGTACTTCATCACCTCTTGCCTAAGCCATTATAATGAACTAATTAGCTATTCTGCTTCCAAGTCTTTTCCCTCTCCAACATGTTCTACACACACCCTGCCAAAATCACCTTTCTAAAGCATATGCCCAAGTTATTCTCCTGCTCAAAGACCTTCAATGGCTCTGCTGTACCTTGAATAAAACCCAGAGTCCTCAGACTAGCATTCAAGGCCCTCCATAATCTGCATCCTATTAACCTCTTTAATCTTATTTCACATTGCCCCTACCCATATACTCTTATGTTCTAGCCATGTTGGACAATCCATGTTGGACAATAAGCTGTTTGCCAACTAAGTCTATTACTTCCCACCTCTGAGCATCTGCAAAAGCTATGCTTCATGTCCAGAAAGAACTTTTCCACTATTCTCATCTTCCTTCAGATGCCATCTTCTCCAGGTCACCCTCCAGTTGGCATGCTCTCTCCCTCTTCAAAATATTCTTAGAGCATTCCTTTGCCCTGATTACTCTTCCCATCCCCAGGAAATGTTATGCTCCTAAAGAGTAAGGACTAATGCATGTTTGTCTTTGTATCCTCAATAATGCCTTGTCCATAGTAACCACATAATACCTGACCACTTTTGCTAAAAATGATCTCCCCCACATCTGAACTATGCCTTTATCTTTCATTTGGGACTTATATGCTACCTTGTACTGTACTTCTGGTATATGTACATGTTATGGTGAGTGGAGAGAACAGTGATCTTTGAGTCCTGAATATAACACTTACCAGCTGGGTGACCATGGGCAAATCTATTAACCTTTAACCTTTCTGAGTCTCATTTTCATTACATGTAATTCAGGATAATACTTATAGGGCTATGGTGAGAAAAGTACCTCGTATACCTTAAAGTCCTAATTACTGTCTTTACAATGAGAATGTATGCTCTGTGAAGGCAATCAGTGACCACAGTTTATCTCCCTCTGGATCTCCTAGTAAGTACCTTTAGGGCATCTTACATGTAGTAAGTACTCAATAAACATTTACTGCTTGCCTGGAGCTCACCAGTTAACAGGTGTTACCTGTTTGCAGGCCCTTTCATGCTATTTTTGTCCAACAAGCCCAGAGAACCCGGGAGGTTGGGGCCTTTCTTCCCGTCTCGAATGTCACCTGGAGGATGATGTCATAGAGGCGAATCAGGTCCTGGGGCCGAGGAGAGCGCTTGCTGTCATCATCCGGCTGCTGCTGCAGCAGTGCCTTCTGCAGACCCTTTGCCATGCTTTCATTACGTCTGATTGCAGTGGACAGCTTGATGAAGGTCAGGTAGCTAGAAGGCACCATATAACAGGTCAGGTTATGCTCAGTGAAGGTCATTCAGCAGTTCACATAAATGCCACTGTTGTGAAACTTGATATTAAGGGAAAGAAATGGAATGGAAAGAAAAGGATTGAGAATATTTCCTATTCGCTAGATATAAGCCATATGTATTGGCTTTAAGTAGTTAAGTTTCCCAATCACAGGTATAGAAGAGAAGCTTCCAAAAGTAGCAAACTAACCTTAGTAACTCCCCCCCTTTGCCCTTCCCCAATTTCAGAAACACCTCCTACCTGTGTAGGTATTGCAAATTAGACACTTTCCCAGACTCTCCATCAAGGCTGTTCTCCCTTTGTTTCTACAAAAATTAGAAAAAAGGGATCAGGTAGAACAGTTGTTCCCAATCTTACTGGAAAGATTAAAAGATCAAAATTGCAACCCCTTTGTTAGCTGTGTTGATCACACTCAATGATATGATGTACAAACAACACTGACATGCAGGCACAATAGAATCTAGTATACTGCAGTAGCTCTAATATTAATCAGAAAAAAAGATTTACATTGGAAATAGTTGGTGACTCAGTTACTATGGACACTTGAAAAATGGGTCTGGACCATGGGGTAACTTTCTTGGGTAGGCAGATAAAAAAAAATGCAACATGCATCTAGTCATCCACCAACTTCCAAGATACTTTCCCACCTTCCTCAAAATGACTCTAAGTATGGCCCAGCCCTCTCTTAGAATGCAATGATAAATACCAATGACCCTTCAGACGTCCTGGACTCAAACTGTACACATTTCTTGTCTTTTTTTTTTTTTTTGGGGGGGGGGGGGAGAGTATCTGGTGGTGGTAGTTGGAGAGAGGGGCCTGGGTCTTCTATCTACATCACCCAGGCTACAAGTGCAGTGGTCACTCACAGTCTGATCCTAACACTGATTAGCACAGAAACTTTAATCTACCCCAGCCTGGGCTGGTTCACCCCTCCTTGGGTAGCCTGGTAGTCCTCTGCTCCTGGGAGCTCACCAAATCTGGGCCAGATTCAGTGTGAACATGTTATCGGCTTTAGCCTTACTGTAGCCAGAACTCAAACAATGCCACCAGCTTCAGTGTCCCCCAGTAGCAGGGATTAGAGATGTGTGGCACCAAGTCCAGACCATTAATTAGACCTTTCCAATGAACTTCACATTCATAGCACTTCAGTCACTGACCAACAAGGCCCTATCTTGGATATTATTATTCACAACTGTTCTACTTCTAAGGACTCTGAAATTCTTATCAGTCTCCATTCTTACTAACACTCCTAATGCTTTCACTGGTCCAGCTGGTTCCACTCCTCTTCATATTCTATCTATGTTCCACAGCCAGCCATTTCACAATGCTCTCACACAATGCTCTCATTTAGCATCCTAGAATCCCTCATTCATATTCTGACATAATGGCATTACTAAATTCCAAACCTATGCAACTTCATTATCTGATTTCCCTGATCCGAGGCTGCCAAACATTGTTGGAAGGAAATCATGAACTTGTCAACTGGCTCCACTACAAAATCACACCATCTAACCTGAGATGGACTCTTGCTATTGCTGGGAACTTGATCTTCTCCTACTAATTCTCTATTGATTTCCCACAGCTCTGTGTTCTTGGACGCATCATTTAATCTCTGACTGTCATTTTCTGGATCTGTAAAATGAAGAACTTGTTCCCCCTCAAAAACTTTTTCTAATTTTCTCAAAATTCTAACCAAAAGTTCTAGGTTATTCTATGGAAACCTCAAACCCCAACACTTCTCTGAACCTTCACCATCTCTCTTCCTTTCTTCTAATCTCATAAGAGACAGACCCCTTCCCTTGGATATGTGTTCTCAATTCCCCCCTAGATTATCTCTGCTAGGTCCTTACTACACCAATCTTCTTCTTTCCTTGCCTCACTATCTTGTGTGTTTTCCAATCTCTTTTTCCTCTCTGAATCCAAATATACTCAGGTTTCCTCTTTATCAAAACAAACAAACAAAAAAATCTTTCACCAAATATTCCTTTGATTTCGTCACTTCTCAAGTCAGCACATCTATCTTCTTCCATTCACTGACACTAGCTCATCAACCTTTGTAATATGCTTTCTTTTCCCACCATTCTATTAAAACTACTCTCTTGAGTTACCAGTAATTTCTACTAGACAAAAATCACTAGCCTTTCTCAGTTTTCATTCCCCTTAATGTTTCTTTAGTATCTGACATTAATGACCACCCCTGCTTTCTGCCCGATACATAACTTTTATTAGCACCTCACTGTACTGTCCTAGCTGGCTGACAGGTTACTAGACTTGGAGTCAGAGAAAAGTAAATTCAAATCCTGCCTCAAACATTTATTAGCCATGTGACCCTGGACAAGTCACATTACTTCTCAGAACCTAAATTTCCTCTTCTGTAAAATGAAGGTGATAATAATAGCACCTAACTTACAGGGCTGTTGTGAGAATCAAGTGAAATAATATATAGAAAGCACCTTCATAAGCCATAAGAGTGGACTATTATTAGTCAGTCAATAAGCACTTATTCAGTGCTCACTATATGATAGGTACCGTGCTAAGAATTAAGGACACAAAGAAAAGCAAAAATATTATTTGCACCCTCAAGGAGTTCACGTTCTAATGGGGTAAACAACATTAAATAATTACATACATATTGTATATCCAAGATATACACAGAATAGACGGATGGTAATCTCAAAGAAAAGGCACTAGTATCAAGGTGAACTGAGAAAGTCGTTCTGCAAAAGGTGGGATATGGGCTGAGATGGTGGAGAAAAGGCAGGAAATTGCCTGAGCTATCCCCAGTTTCCCTCAAAACAACTTTATATCATATTCCAAAATGAATTTTGGAGCGACAGAACCCACAAAATGATGGGGGTAAAACAACTGTCCAACCTGAGATAACTTAAAAAAGAACTGCAGGAAAGGTCTGTCTCACTTTGGTAAAAGGAGAGTACAGTTCAGCCTAGGTGGTATCTGGACAAGCAAGAAGAAAGCCCCTAGCCCCAGCACAGATCGGCAACTGTGGCCTTGTGGCCCCAGTTCAGCAAGCCAGTGGCACAATGAATGGTCCAGTGATGAAGCCTCCAGCCCTGAGGCAGCAGACCAGAAAGGCCTGCCAGACCCAGAGGCCCTGGCATAGCCAGCTAGATTAGACCTTGGTCTTTTCTTTTGTCTTTATGTTTACCCCTGGGTGATCTCATGCACTCTATGACATGTCCCAAGGCCTTATCTCCATCTCCTATCTCTCTCCTGACTTTTATTTCCAGGTTCCAAATGCTTACTGGATATTTCTACTTGGATGTCACACCACCAGTACCTTAAATACAACATGTCTCAAACTAAAAACATTCATCTCCCCCCAAAATATAACCCTCTTGACTTCCCCTAAACCATTTCTGTAAATGGCACCATCATTCTACCAGTCACCCAAGCTTGAAACACTGTTCTTTCACCTAATCAGTAATCTTAATCTTAAATCTAATCAATAATCCTTTAATCCTACCTCTAAAATGCCTCTCACATCTATCTTCTCATCTATTTCCATTGCTATCATTTTAGTCCAGTCTCTCATTACCTCTCACCTGGACTACCATAGTAGGCTCTTAAACAAGTGTCCTTGCCTTCACTGTCTTCCACTGCTAATTCATTTTGCAGAACCTTGCAAGATTTATTTTCCTAAAGCACATCTCTTAACATGTTACTCACCATATTCAAAAGAAGTATCATTGTTTTTCTGCAATCAACTTAATGAAATTCAAGCTACAAAGCCCAACAATCAAAGCATTCTACAGCCTGGCTCCAACCTACACTTTGAGCTATATTTCAACTAATCCCCTTTAAATGTTCTATATCTCAAGTTGTATTCTTTCTATTTCTCAGATGTCCTGTGCTTCCCTTTCTCCATGTCTTTCTCTACATTCTTCTCTATGCCCTGAATGCCTTCCCCTGTCACCTCTCCAAACTCTTCCATTTGAAATGTTAAGCAATTTATTAATATCAATACAAAAGAACAGGAGCCATTCTCTAATAGGTAAGTGGTCAAAGGATACCAACAGATAATTCTTAAGAAAGAATGTTCCAAATCACTAATATTAAAAGAAGTGCAAAACAACTCTAAGGTTCCTACTCACACCCATAAGATTGGCAGAGATGAGAAAACCAAAACCAAAATTCTGGAATATATTATTAAAGGGTTCTTTTGTGAGGATGACAAGGTTGACAAACTGGTAGGTCACTGTGAGATGCATGGGTCTGGAACTATCCGAATGAATGACTAGATCTAAGTAGTAATTTGATTAATGGACTAATGTCAACCTAAAGCAGTCTCTAGTAGAGTGTCCCAGGGTTCTAGTTTGTTCTTAATTTTTACTGAAGACTTGGATGAAGGCCTATATGTCATGTTCATCAAATTTTCAGATTACACAAAGCTGTGAGAGATACCTATGGTGACACAAATAGAGCCTCAATCCAAAAGGCTAGAACAAATCTGCCAAATATACTTAGGTAATATTTAATAACAATCTTAAGTTGTACACTTGGTTTTAGTCATATGTAAAAATATAGGGTGGGGGAAATGTGGCTAGGTAAGACTTCATGTTTAAAAAAAAGGTCTAGGGTTTTTTTTGCAGACTACAAATTCAGTGTCAGTCAGCAATATAACATGGCAGTCAAAAAGTAAGCGCAATCTTAAGGATGCATTAAAAGGAATTTTGTGACTAGAACAAAGTGGGTGATAGTACTATACTATACAGGGCAGAGATTGCATTGGGTATATTTTGTTCACTTCTGGGTGCTACATTTTTGGTAAGGCACTGAAAAATGGAGGGAGGTGGGGGGTTATGGGTGAAAATACAGAAAACAAAAGTCCAAGATTCATTTGAGAGGCAGGGAGTTGACCAATTTGGCTGAGGATTAATGTAAAAGAATAGTTAGAGCCAGAGGGAAGATTCATTTACTTCATCATAGGCTGAAGCATGCAGAAATCAGAGTAAGAAGTTCACTTAGCAAACTACTACAGGGATGAGACAGAAACATGTTTAAGAATCAACAGGAAGGCAAGGCTAAGATGGCATAGAAAGAAGCAATGCAGATGATTTCCCATCTACAACTCCTCCAAAAATATATATAAAATGCACCAGACCAAATCCTGATGCAGAAATTCAGGAGTCTACAGACACTGAATTTAGGGAAAGAACACTGTGGAGCACTCCAACACCCAGGGAGAAGCTGTACATAAGCAAAAAAGGAGGTCCCAGACCCATACTGGGGCACACCCAGACCCATACCAGGGTGCTGCAACAGGAACAGGTGTCGACTGGTAGCTTTGTCATTCACTACCTAATCCTGGGTCACAGATACAGAGTGGAGTAAGAAGGGGATCTGTGCACTCTTCAATAATATCACTCTCTTTCCCAGTTCCTGGGCAGTGTGCTGGAAAAGGAATAAATTCAGAAGCTAGCAGCAGTAATGATATGACTCAGACTAGGGTCTCACTGTCAGGCCAGCCTGCAGAGGAATAAGTTTTCCAAATGGCTAATAGCGATAGATTCTAGCAGCAGAACTACTCTTGCACAGACCCAAACCTAGGTTAGGAACTTGCAGAGCTCAGACCAAGAGGGGCAGCAATAAGACTTTGCCTTGGATCAAATCCCTTTGGGAACACTGAACACTTACTCAGATTGTCCCTGAAATCCTGGAATAACACAACAATCCATACCCCAAGAAAGCAGTAACAGGGTTAGCCCAGCCCTTCCCTCCAGAAGTGTGGCAGAGTCCAGCTCTAACAGCAAGTCCCAAATCAAGAAGTAGGCTAGAAGAATGGTCAAACCAAAAAACACCATATTGAGGTATTATGGTGGCAGTAATATTCAAGACACAAAGGCAGAAGAGGATGATTCTAAAATATCTACAAACTGAACTAGAATTCCTAGAAGAGATGAAGTAAGAGCTAAAGGAGGAAAAAAGAGTTAAAAAAATATAATTATAAATGGAATGAGAATGCCTGAGGAAAAACTGAAAAAGAAATGAGAGCTATGGAAGAAAGAATTAAAAAGAGAATTAACAGCTTAGTACAAGCAATAAACTCTCTGAAAATTCAAATGAACTAAAAAGAAGCCACTGACTTCATGAGGCAACAAGAAATATTAAAACAAAGTTAAAAGACTGAAAAGGGGTGGAGCCAAGATGGCAGTGTAGAAGCAGCAAGGTTCCGCAGCTCCCACATAGCCACCTCAAATATCCATAGTATATGACTCTTAACAAATGTTAGGGTTCCCAAACTCACAAAAATAAAGAAAAACACATCTCCCGCTGAAGGCAGCTCAGCAGGAAGGGCTCATCACAGGGTGCTGGGAGATGAAACCAGCCCAGCCTGAAACCACGGCTTGGCCCCAGGGTGGCCAGGACGAGCCACAGCTGGAGCCTTCAGGAGAGTGGATCAGCGGAGCTGTGGCAGTTTCAAGAATTATCAAGCCATAAAAAACAAGAACAAAGTGAAAGGTCAGTGGAACTCAGCTAAATCTGGGGGAGAAAAGTGGTCCGGCCAAACTGCCTCCAGGGCAAGGAAATGGCAGAAGCGGGGGGCCCTGCAGCTGCCTCCATGTGGCTGCTTCAGAACTCCCAGCCTGCAGATTGCAGGGGGGCCAAGCAATCATTCAGAGGCTAAGTGCTCTTGTGTTGAGCAGCCTGGAATCAGATCGTGGTCTTGGGTGGTGGTCCTGTGGTGTGTTTTCAATAAGCCAAAGCTGGTGGGAGCTACAGCGGCCTCCTAATAGCTCCAGCGGGTGCAAAAACCCCAGCAATTTGGGACAGAGCTTTCCCCTCTGGAAGCAGAGTTCCACAGAGCTAAAAAAACAAGTAATTCACTGGCAACATGAGCAGGCAAAGGAAGCAAAGTAAGAATAGCAACCGAACTTTAGATTC
>CM053586.1:211007639-211049732 GCA_028646515.1 Pseudochirops corinnae
ATCAGTCTCTCACAATATGCCCACTATGGAGATGTTCTGCGTAATTACACATGTACAGCCTGTATTTAACTGCTTGTCCTTCCAGTGGGGGTGGGTGAGGAGGGAGGAAGGGAAAGAATCTAGAATTTTAAGTTCTATAATCAAATGTTAAAAATATATATGTATATATATCATTATTATTATTACTAACTACACCCAACTGAGAATTAAGATATACAGGCACTGTAGTAGGGAGATCCATCCTGCCCTACAGGAAAGTCAGAGGGGCGAGGGGGAGGACTTAGGAGAGAGCAGATTAGGGGAGGGGTTATACAGTGGGATGGCTATTTTGAGGTGTTGGGTAGGGGAAAGATGGGGAGAAAATTTGTAACTCAAAATCTCATGGAAATGAATGATGTAAACAAGAAAATAAATAAACTAATTTATTTTTTCAAAAAGACTGAAAAGATAGGAGAAAATTTAAGGTCTCAATTACAGCAAAAACAGTTGACCTAGAAAATAGAGGGGGAAAAAATTCAATGGACTATCTGAATGCCATGACCAAAATGGAGCCTAGACTTCCTATTTCAATAAATCTAAGAAAACTGTCCAGATTGCTTAGAACTACAGATCAAAGTAAAAATAGAAGGTATTCACTGGTTATTCCCTGAAAAAAAAAACCCAAAATGAAAATTCTCATGCACATCATAGTCAACATCCAGGGCTTCTGGCTCAAAATAAAAATTCTGCAAGTAGACAGAAAGAAAGCTTGAATTCAAGAACTAAGGAGCCATAGTCACATATAAGTTAGCAGCCAATACTGTAATGGAGCAAAGAATGTGGAATATAATATTCTGGAAGGCAGTAACTTCTAGAATAACTTTTAAAGTATAATACTTATAGGAGGAAAATGGACCTTTAATGAAAAAGAGGACTTCTAAGCATTTCTGATGAAAGGACCAGAGCTGTGGAGAAACTGAAGTTCAAACATAGAAATGAAGAGAAAAATATAAAGGTAAACAAACATAAATCAACAATGATAAAGAACTAAACAAAGATAAATTGCTTATCTTCAAATATGAGATGATACATGTATTCCTTCTGAACTCTATCATCATCAAAGTTCAGAGAGGAAATCCAATTAGACAAGGCTTGGGAGTATTATGTTATGTCTTGAAGACCAAAAGAAAAGAATGGAAGCAAGAGGAAGAGGGGATAGGGGAGTAAGGTGAGGGCATGGGGAGAGAAGGAAAGGTTAAAGAATATTGTCTTATATAACGAGTGTGCACAAGGAGAAATCTATACAAACCAGGAGATGAGGTGGTGTGGAGTGACACCTGAACCTCACTTTTATGTGAACTGTTTAAAAGAAGAATGAATACACACATGTGCATGTATTTGAGCACAGACACACATAAACACAAGAGACGGGTAAGAAATAAATTTAGCTTAACAGGAAAATAGGAGGGAAAGTGGTACATAGGGAAGAAGGGGCAGTGAGAATAAACTCGAAGTATGTACAAAAAAACCCTCATAGCTCTTTTTGAGATAGCAAAGAATGGGCAGCTGAGGGATATCAATGTGATGGAATCTTTTTGTGCTGAACTCAGTGTTATGATGAACCAGGATTCCGGAGCACTAAATGCTGAAACATGCTACCCACCTCCTGACAAAGAAACAAAGGGCTCAGAATGCAGAATGAGACAAAATTTTTTTTGGACATGGCCAGTATGGAAATTTGTTTTGACCAACTATATATGAGGATGAGATGAGAAGGTGTCTCTTGGCTGATTAAAACAAAATATTAAAAAAAATTAAAAAAAAAAAAGAATCAAGATTTGGTGATCAACTAGGTATAGAAAGTTAGAGAAAAGGAAAATAAAAGCTGCTGAGATTGTGAGCTTTACTGATTAGAAAAAACATGGTACTTTTAAAGGAAACAGAGAGGTAATATCTTCAAGGCTAGAAATCTAAATGTGGAAGTCAGCTGCTGAGAGATGACAATTGAAGCCAGAGGGAAGGACAGGGAAGGACATAAAGTAAAGCAAAACAGAGGCTAAGGGAACACGCATACGAGGATAAATGAATGAAGACTCTAAACGCTAAAGGAATATATAGTATGTTGCATGTACTAAGAGATCAATATAGGAAAAGAGGTTGGAGGAGGTTTTCTGCTATTTTACCTGATCTGGCTTGAGCTCTTCCCGCACAGCTTGTATAGTATCCCGACATTCACTAAGCAAGGACTCAAAGAGACGTTCCTTGGTTTCTTCACTTTCAGCCTAAATAAAAAATTGGAGACACAAACATAAGATTTTCAAGACAACCATGATAGTAATCAGAGAACAAATAGCTTTAGAGCTCTATGATTAATTCACACAAACACATACCATTAGACCAACTAGAAATGTCATTTTAATTGGTACTGTTTTATACTATATACAATTTATCTTCTCAATGTTCCTATTTGCCTTGAAATGGTTATAAATAAGAGTGAATAATAGACTGAAGTCTACATGGGACTCAGTAGATCAGCTTACTATAATTTCCCTTACATGGATGGACCTGCAATGAATTTTCAATTGAATATTTTATAAGGATATATTAAGTTTCCCTACTGTAGACTGAAGAAGTCTCTCTTTGTTTCTTTCTTGCTCCTGCCACAGACTATACCCAGTGACTATGTATTCTGAGCACAATTACTCGTTTCTAATACAGCAACAAGCCTTGAGGTTCTATACTTCTCTCCCAGATCTAAATAAGGGAGAAACATTGTCAGGAGGCAAAGTAACACTCTTCTTGACCATAGAAATGAAGCAGATTAAAGGGGAGCGTTCTCAGCAGTACTGCTGAGCATGTCACCTGGCTGAACACCTATAGGGCAAATGAAAAAGTACTTCATTAAGTGAACCCCTGCCAAACCGCATTACTATTCTAAAGAATCTGACTGAGCAGATAGGAATGAGAAGAAAGGAGAAAGAAGCAGGGCTTGTATTACTGGCAGACCTGCTGTGTAGTGAAAAGAAACAACATTCCATTACGGTATTTGACTTCCCATAGAAACTAGACATAAAATCTTTAAAAGCCATTTGACATTCAACTGACCTTCCACAAACATTTCCATAGGAAAAACGAGGACAGCCCATTCATTTAAAAGGTGGGAAGGAGAAAGAAAAATGAAAACATTGTTCTTTTAAGAACAATAAGGTTTATTTCCTAGTTGCTAATTTAAAAAAATAAACAACATAATCATAAACATGCTTCACCTACTTAGAACTCACTAGAGTTTTGGTCACAGATAATAAGAGATCTGGGCCATCTTTCCAAACCTAGAGGCCCTCTAGAACGCATCCTACTTATTTAAATCTCTAAGGCAAACAAAGTTAACCAAGAGAAACACTGGAGATTGCACATTAAGCATTTTATTTCTCACTCCAGAGGTAAGTGCTTTCCAGTCACTTATTAATCAAACCCAATGACCAAATGTTTCCAACTAAAAAATTTCCTGGAATTGTGCAAGCTTATGATAGTTTTTAATGGATTATTTATGGGTTTTGTTGTTGTTGTTTGGTCACTGCAATCGTATCCAACTCTTTGTGACCCTATTTGGGGGTTTTCTTGGCAAAGATACTGGAGTGGTATGCCATTTCCTTCTCCAGCTCATTTTACAGATGAAGAGATTGAGGCCTACAGGGTTAAGTGATTTGACTAGGCAGGGTCACATGGTTAGTGTCTGAGGCTGAATTTGAACTGAGGTCCTTCCTTGACTCCAGGCCTGGTGCTTTATTCATGGCGCCACCTAGTGGGCCTTAATAGGGTTAGCATTGTTTAAAAAACAACAAAAATCGGTATTAGCAGGGTATAGAAAATGTTTTATCAGTTTACACAAAATATGCCAACACACCATTTTTAAAAGTAGGAGCTAGGCTTCTCCCACTTCTTTGAAGAGATGTGGAATGAGGGCTTTTCTGATGTATTGGTTACTTTTTAAAAAGGATGCCCTAGAGGAAGAGGATGGGAGAAGAATCAGGAAATGGAGATGATGTAAAACCAGAGCTACCAATAAAAAGTTGTGGGATCTTTTTAAAATAGGTATTAGGGGTTGGGGAGAAAGGTGCAGTGGGAGAAAAGGTAAAGTTTTGTTTTACCAGCTTAACAAGAATATCCTCTATGCTTGTGTCAACAAGAGGTTAGGGCAGGGCTGAGAAGTAAAAATTCAGATTAAATAGTTTAGCTGCCAAGTGTCATCTAATGATTACTTTGAATAAGCAGACGACTTAAGGTAATTTTGACTGCTCAAGAAAATTCTAAACTTCAATGACGGTAACCTTAAAAGATGAGAGAAATGAGAGTTAATTGACTAGTTGTATTTTCAAAACACCCACACATAAGGTGAATCAGAGTCTACTATTCCTGAGAGGTCCTACTAATGATTTTGTTAGGGCAGGCACAGCAGTGCAAGGTAGGGCAGGGTGAGGCACAACTATCTTCTAAACAGGAAGTCTTACTTCATGAGGGATCTTTCACTATTTTTTACAAATCTGTTGTCCAAGATCAAGGGAACTAATGAAAGGACAACAGAGTAAAAATAAATAATAAAATCCCACTCTGGGGCTGGGGCGGGGGTGGGGGGGGTGGGGGTGGAAAAAGGTGCATCCTGCCAATATGCCTTAAAGGTATCACCATTTAAGCCTAAGTCTTCCAAAAATCAAGAAATAGACTGGCCAGTAGCAGAATGAAGAAGGCATTATGGTCCTGCTGGTCCATTTTTCCAAGTGAGAGAGATGAAACATGGATAAGCTGGTGACATAAAGATAGGAAAATCAAAGGTCTAGCATTCTGTGCTCTATTTAAACCCTGAAACGATCAATTTTATGTCAATTTGAAACACTCCAGGATGTGCTTTTCTACAGCTCAAGGCCATTTTCTAGATTTTTTTTTTTAAGGTTGGTCAATAAAAAGGAAAATCAAATACCCTAGGAACGTGCCCTTAGATTGGAGATAACCCCTTGCTTCTAAAGCACATTCATTTCCTAGTTTGTTTTCTTTGGTCCACAGAAATTGCTGGAAGTTGATAAGATAAAGAAGTACTAAGGCAAGGCAAGTCTGACTGCATTCTGAATCCTACCCACAGAAAGACAGTGTAGCATTTGCAGGAGGTGAAGAGAAGAAAGGAAGGAAAGAGAAAAACAAAAGGAAGTTTCACACAAAGAATTAAAAATAAAAGAATTGGTAGGTTAAGCTTTCATGTTATAAAAACTTTTTTTAAAAAAGACCCCTTCTTGTTCTCTTTTCAATCTGAAAAGGATAATTGAAGGTAAAGAAAGAATATTTCAAACAAGTCCTAGAATATTATCACAAAGCATCTGCCAGTAACATTTCAGTTGAGGTGCAACCTTAAGAAAAGTAGATAGAAGTGTAGGATAAACTGAGAAAAGTAGGTGTGTGTGTGTGTGTGTGTGTGTGTGTGTGTGTGTGTATGTGTATGTGTGAGAAAAATATCTGAAGCTTGGCATCAGAAGCTAAGGGGTCTGCCACTAAATTCTGGCAGTCAACATAGTCAGACCAACTTTTCTTTTTGTATTCTGTCTACCTAAATTATTTCTTCCTTTCATTCTCTTCAGTACAATCCTGACCAACTATTTGCAAGTTATAAGAACATTAAAGATCATAGGATTCAGACTCTAAGAGAACTGGGCTAGCCTAACTCTCTCCTTTTTGTAGATGAGGAAACTGAGTCAGAGAAGGAAAAGGACTTGGCCTTGGTCATAATGGTAGAAAGGGACAGAGTTGGGATTTAAATCTATATCCAAATATCAAATCTATATCCAAGTCAAGCATTCATATTAAGCTAAGGTTTTCTTTTTTTATATCAAGACCTGTGATTTCATCAGCATGGGGGATTTCTGGTGTGGAAACTCCACCAATTCAGATCAACATCTTCTTAAGAAAATTTTATCTTCTTAAGAAAATTTTCTGGGGGCAGTGAGAGATTAAGTGGCTTGTCCATGATCACATGAGCAGGACAGACCAGAGACAAGACTTGAAACCAGATTTTTCTGATTCCATGGTGCTGGGGATTTAGTAAAAAAAAAAAGTCAACCTCCAGGGGAACTCCCAGGGATTAGTACACATTCATTCAAATGTTCTATACCTCCTATAGCTTGATACAATGATCAGAGTTGGTTAGAATAATGTCAAAGCAATGCAAGGAACTCATAGGAAGATTTAGTTTTGCTCCTTATGTTCTACTTCCTAAAATAGTTTAATAGACTAAAACTCTAGAAAGGTTATTTTTAAAATAGAATAAAAACTTAAAAAGTATTTTTTGGCTAAGCCCTCAATTAACCAGAAAATTTATTTAATTAAAATACAGTCTGTGAACTTCTTAAATTTAACTGCTGTTTTACTGAAAGTTTTCTTAAACTGAATTTCTTGGGTTCAAATTTTAGGAGGTGCCCACTGATTCTGGCATAGTAGGATTTGGCTAGTGAGTATGCTAACCCAATCATTTTTGCCATGCTTCGCATTCCTCCTTCTTAAGGGTTTATTTCCAAAATTAGCAATAATAAGGTCTTTTTATTTCTTCTTTTTTGAGGGGAAGGGGAGCACTTAGGCTTGTAATTTCATCTGAAATTGAATAGCAACTCATCTTAAAATTGTATCCTGGAGTTGTCTGAAGTATTGAGAAGTTAAATGATCTGCCTGTTGCCAAATAACTAACATATATAACAATGTATCATAGTTGCTGGGTTAGAAATGATGGGATCCCTAGGGGAAATGCGGGGAAAGTGACTTTCTCCTAAAGTTTGTGACAGAAAAGAAATCTGGGTTCATTCTAACACACATTTTAGATTTTGCAAAAGCAGATTTCAAAGGGCTCAGAGGAAAGAGAACTAAGACTGTGGAGTAAGAGAAGTTAGCCCAGGAAGGATGAAAGATGCTCAAGAACGAAAGTCTAAAGACAATTCCAAAGAGGAAGAAAAATGGGATTTGTTTGAAGAGACTTGTATAGATATACAGGAAGTTCACCAACCTTAGATTTTAAAAAGAAATGTACCAAAGATGAAAGGCAGGCAAAGTAACAAAGAATAATGTAACAAATGCAGGAGTGTATGATGGTCTTATCAAATTAGTATCAGGGATACTACAGTCTAGAATGAGCTAAGGCTGATGAGGAAAGCAAAATATAATAATAAAAAAAAAAAGGCTGTGTTTAGTGTTGTTTTTTTAAACATGGGAAGAAGGTGGGATCAAAGAAAGAATAAAATTGTGTTTGGGGTTGGGCAGAAGGATAAGTGACAGCAGAGAGAGGACTGAGCTGCTCAATTCTGACTGTTCTGCTTTCTTTCCCAAGGAAAAGTTTGTGCTGGAAATGACAGAAAAAAATGGACAAACAAGTAGTTGATATCCAAAGTAAGCAAAAAGGTCATAAGAGAGCATTTGGCTATCAATAAACTCAAGTCAACTGGTCCATATGAGTGACATCCTCACTCCTGAAGAACACGGTGCTTCAGTGAGAAATGGGGGAGATGCCATAGGACTGAAGTACAAACACCCCAATTTTCAAAAAGGGAAGAAAACAAAGTCTACAAACTACAGTCTACAGAGCTTGACTTCAGTTACCAGGAAAAGTCTAAAACGCATCATTAAGGAGATGGTTGTAGAACTTCTAGTAGGGAAGCAATGATACAAAGAACCAGCATTGGCTTCATCCAGAATAGATCATGCCAGACTCACCTCATCTCCTTTTTGGGAGGGTTTACTAAGCTAGAAAATGAGGGGAGAATATGGATGTAGTTTACCTAGATGTTAGCAAAGTTTCTGAGAAAGTGTTTCTGGAGAAGATGGAGAGGTATGGACTAGCCAATAACATAATTTCGGATTTAAAACTGGTTGGATGGCTGGACTCAGAGTAGTTATTTATAATTCACTGTCAATATGGAAGGCCTCTAGAGCAATACTAGTATTTGCCAATGACCTGAATAAAACATAGATGGCATGCTCATTAAATATGCAGATAACACAAAGCTGAGATGGAAAACTAGCACAATACAATCAGGATTCAAAAAGATCTTGACTATCATTCTCCAATTGATAAATGGTCTAAGGATATGAACAGGCAGTTTTCAGAGGAAGAAATTAAAGATATCTATAATCATTTGAAAAAATGTTCCAAATCACTATTGATTAGAGCAGCGGTTCTCAACCTGTGGGTTATGACCCCTTTGGGTGTCACCTAAAACCATCGGAAAACACATATTTCCGATGGTCTCAGGAACTGAGACACTGCTCCTCTATCCACCTCCAGGAGGGTCTGCCCACATGCAGATATGCCCACATACGAGTATTAAAGGGTCACAGCATTAGGAAGGTTGAGAATCACTGGATTAGAAAAATGCAAATCAAAACAACTCTGAGGTTCTACATCTCACCAGTCAGATTGGCTAACATGACCAAACAGAAAAAATGATAAACGCTAGAGAAGATGTGGGAAAACTGGAACACTAACGCATTGTTAGTGGAGCTGTGAACTGATCTAACCATTCTTGGAGAACAATTTGGAACTATGTTGGAAGAGCTATAAAAATGTGCATACCCTTTGACCCAGCAATACCACTTCTAGATCTAGACACTCTAGACCAAAGAGATCATGCAAGTGAGAAAAGGACCCATACGTACAAAAATGTTAATAGCAGCTCTTTTTGTGGTGGCAAAGAATTGGAAATCAAGGGAATGCCCATCAATTGGGGAATGGCTAAACTAGTTGTGGTATATGAATGTAATGGAATACTATTGTGCTATAAGAAATGAGGAGCAGACAGACTTCTTCATAATAACCTGGAGAGACTTACATGTCTCTCATGCTGAGTGAGGAGAGCAGAACCAGGAGAACTTTGTACACAATTACAGACACATTGTATCTGTGATGACTGACTCTGATAGACTGGGCTCCTCTCAGCAATGCAAGGTTAGAAGACAATTCCAAATGACTCGTGATGGAAAAGGCTGTCCACATCCAGAGAAAGATTTATGGAATCTGAATGCAGACTGAAGCAAACTACATGCTCTCTTTTTTGTTTTGTTTTGTTCCTTCTTTCTTGTTGTTCATTCCATTGGTTATAATCCTTCTCTACAACTTGAATAATGTTTAATGTGAAGGTATATGTAGAACCTATATCGGATTTCATGCCACCATGGGGGGGAAGGGGAGAGAAAGAGGGGGAGAACATTTGGAACTCAAAAGCTTGTGGAACTGAATGTTATAAACTAAAAGCAAATAAATAAAATAAAATAAAACAACAACAACTCCAAGCCAGAGAGTGATGGAGCAAAGAATTAAAAAAAAAAGATCTTGACTAGCTACAGTCCTGAAATGAATCTGGTAAGATGAAACTCAGTAGAGTTAGATGTTAAGTATTACACTAGTGTGCGAAAAATCAGCTTCACAAGTACAAGAGATATAGTCAGAAAGCAACTTTTCTGAAAAAGATTTGGGGGTTTTAGTGGACCAATGAGTCAATAGGTCCAATGAGTCAGCAAGGAGATGTGGCAACCAAAAAAAGCTAATGAGATTTTTAGACTCCGTTAAGAGGCACTGCTTCCAGGAAAAAGGTGGTGACAGTCCCACTATACTCCATTCTTGTCAGGCCTCATCTGGAGTACCGTGTTCAGTTCTGGGTGCCACAGTTTAAAAAGGGTGATTGATAGGCTGAAGGATGTCTAAATGAGGTCAACCAAAGTCATAAGGACCTATAGTCCAAGTCATATGAGGTTCTGTTAATGGGACTGGGTATGTATAGTTTGAAGAAGGTAGAAAGACTCAGGGACACAGGATAGATAGCTTCAACTATCTGAGGAGCTGTCATGTGGATGAGAGGTTAGTCTTGTTTTATCTGTAACAAAGACAAATTCAGCCTTGACTTCAAGGAAACTTAACTAGACCTGTCAAAAAGTAGAAAGGGCTGCTCTAAGTGCAAATGGGTTCCTTCTCCTCAAAGGTCTTCAATGTGAGGCTGGATGACCACTTGTCAGGTCCATTATATTGGGAATTCTTTTTGGGTAGGAAATTAATGAGAAGCTGCTGAGGTCCTTAATCACTAAAACTCTGATTCTAATTCTACATACCAGAACAAGACTCAATTCTTCCTAGATTTGAAGGCTGGCCCCTTCTCTAATATGTCAGATTCTTTCCCCATCATGTCCCACCTTTGTGCAAAGTTCCTAATTCTTTTACTTTGTCTTCACATGGCAGTGCTTCCCCAGTCAATCCCCCTGATTGTTTAGCTGTCATTTTCTGGACCACTTCCAATTCTATTATTGTTTTCTTCACATGTGTGAACCAGAGTAGAACACAATATTCTAGGCAAATAACTACACACCACAGTTTGTAGGTTAATGCTTTCTACTATGTTCTGCTAGTACAGTTTGACTAAGAAGCAGCTTGAACTGCTAACATAACCCTAAGATGGAGTTAGGAAGATTAAAATAAAATATGCCAATGAATACTATTCAAGATGTGATTTTGGTCACAACTCTAATGAATACATAAAAATGAAATAATTACAGTCTAACAAAAAGAGCACAATGTCAAGAAAATCCTAATTTCATTCATGGCTATTCCATTTATTGGTTAAACAAGCAAACTGTTTAACCAAATTGGGCCTGTTTCCCCCACCAGTAAAAATAATAATGGCTTGCCCTCCCCTCATCCCCTTTTGCTTCACATAATTTTGAGAATAAATGAGATCTAATACATATACATATAATCACATACATTTAAAACTAAAAAAGGTGATATGGATATACAAAAATAGGTATTATGATAATTATGGCAAACCTAAAGGACACTGGTAAGATAAGAAGATATAAAATGCTTTGAGTTTTTCTGGGAAAAGGTGCTATCACAAAATAAAATGTCTCATCTTTAACAGAGAACTTTATACTTGTTAACAGGAATTTTTTAAAATATTTATTTTTATTATTTTGTATCTTTGCTATTATAACCTCCTTAAAAGTAGGGTCTGTGTCAAAGAGATCTTTATTAAAAAGTGTCTTGCATATATAGCAGGTACATAGTAAATGTTTATTGAATCAAGCTTGCCAAATTTTTTTCCCTTGAAAAGATTACTCATAACTAAACGCAATAAATAAAACAAAATCATGATATAGACAAATCTACTTCTGTCCAAAAGAAGCTCTATCTACTAAATCAGGATTGAAAAATTATTTTTGAAGAAATATAACATTAGTTTTTTTTCAAATTTAAGTCAGATTTCTTGTTTTGATTTTTAAAATATTTGTTTTAAAAGCTGTAAAGAAACCGTGAATAGAAATGAAATTTCTAATTATATAAGCATGACTATAAAATAATAATGATGATTTTTTTTCTGTGGATTGAGGAAATCAGTCTTGTATTTGTACAGAGAGAATAAAAGTGGTCCCTACAGGGCCACACATTATCTTTTGCTCGCTCTCCTTCTTTAATTCATCAATCTTTAACAGCTTTGGAAGAGCTGGCCGTAACACAGACACAAAGAAATCAGCTCTTCTTTCAGCTAAAATAACCCTAAGGTCTAAAGGCAATAAAACATTAGAGAAGTAGGTCTGATAAGGGTTTTTTTTTTTTAAGTCACCCTTGGATTCAGGATATTGAAGTAATTAAACAAATTAACACAGTTAACTTTTACAGATGTTTAGCCTTTTTTTTCCCTCTAATCTAATTCAGTATTAACAAATAATTTGTGAAGCAGGGAAACAAACAAACAAAATAGGGAAGTTAATACAAGAATAATCAGCAAAGAAATTATATGAATTGATTTTAGGACCCTTTCTTCATCCAGCTATTCCTGGCTACAAACCTTCCCTGCTTGCCTATGCAGCAAAGAATATAAGCCAAAGTAGAGAGTAAACATACTCTGCCCTAGAGTCAGAGACAAAATACCATTTTTGCTGCTATTCTCATGTTGATCCACTAATTTTTCTTTGCATTTATTGAGATTTGGGGACCTTAACCTTGGCTCACACCTCTGATTTCATGATTCTTTCCTGCTACTTTAAAAGTACTGGCTTTTTACAGAAGTTGGGCTCAGCTTACTTAATCAAGGTATCCTTAACTTTTTCCCTCCCTGAATCTACAACAATCACTTGCCCTTCCTTACACTAAAAGGCATGTTGACTTTGACCCTTTGCTTACCTAGACTGTTCCTGATTACTAGTTTTGGTCTCTCCTAAATTTTAAGTTTCACTGATCTCCATGCCCTACAATGACAATAAATATAACTGGATAATTTCAAATTTAAAGTTATTTATTGCTGATGTTTATGAATTTTACAAAGAAGGGGTACCTGAGATTTAATGACTATAGGAATTCCCAGTGTGGAAATTGCCTCTACCAACGCAAGTAGACAAATCATCTATAACTTGCAGACTTAAAAGTTAGCCAGGGTACTGAGAGGTTAAATCATTTGCCCATAGTCACAGAGCCAGGGTGTACCACAGAAATAACTTAGCCTTTGCATGGATAATCCTTCAGTGCTTGTGTCTATGAATTTTTTTGGTTCAACCAACTTTTCATTTGAGGCAGCTAGGTGGCACAGTGGATAGAGTGCTGGATCTGGAGTCAGGAAGGTTCATCTTCCAGTGTTCAAATCTAGCCTCCACACTAGCTGTGTGACTCTGGGCAAATCACTTAACCCTGTTTGCCTCAATTTCCTCATCTTCAAATGTGTTGGAGAAGGAAATAGCAAATCACTCTAGTATCTTTCCCAAGAAAATCACAAATGGGATCATGAAGTGTTAGACACAATTGAAATGAATGAACAGCAACACTTTTCACTTTGAATCATTTCATAAGTCTTCCCATGCCTTCCTGTATTACTCATATTAATCATTTCTTAGAGTGAAATAATCGTACATTACATTCATGCACCACAGTTCATTTAGCCATTTCCCCAATCAATGGGCATCACTTTGTTTTCAGTTCTTCGCTACTACAAATGCAGCTGTAACTATTCTGGTAGGTATAGGACCCTTTTATCTCTCTTTGACCTAAGAACGTTTTCTTTAAATCAATAAGGTCTATAAGAATGTACTATTTTTTAAGAGAAAAAAAGGCACAAATTGTTTTAAGATCAAGTTTACACTAATTTAAAAAACACAATTTATGTTCACTACCATAGCCTGACTCCAGAAGAAAGTATTCCACCACAGCCAAAATAGGAGAGATACCTAACATTCTGTCCAGTGTTCTTTTACTTTTTTTCCTTGAGTCTCTGATTAAGCAGGTGACAATGGAAAATATTATCACACATAGAAGATGTGAGTAATTTCAGGTCTACTGCTAAAGAAGCATGATGAAAGTGTGGCTTTCTGACCACAGTTGAAATAAGATTTCTCAATACAAAGAATTCTATATAGGTCTATATTCTATATAGACACTGTCTCTCCTACCCATTCAGTGATCATTCAGTAGCATCTGGCAATTTAGGCAGTCCTCTTGAAGAAATATGATTCATCCCAGATTAGACCAACAGTTTAATAAATTTCCCCTAAATATTATCAGCTTTACCCAAACCAGGCTCAACAGATGATAAATGATCTTGGGAGGTTTAACTGTAATATTGGTAACAATCACCACCATGTCATATTACCTTCAAATATAAAGGTCAACCTATAAAAAATACAAACAATGTGGCTATGACAGGAAAATATTCTAGTCTGAAAATACTCTCTCAATGAACAGAAAAAAGAGACCAATATTCCCAAGAAACAAAAAGATAAATGGACACTAAAGGGGTGAAATACCTCCATTGCTCCTTTAGGAAAGAGGAAGAAGAAATAAACAGTGACCCATTGCACCACCTACTGGGCACAGGACATTAGCCAGCACCAGCTTTAGGATCAGAGTTATGGGCAACCTCACAGATCAAGTAGTACAACTCCTACGTTTTACCTAAGAGAAAATAGAGGTCCCAAGAAGTAAAATGGCTTCCTCAAGGTCACACAAGGCCATTTGAATCTCCCTCACCTCTCCTATTTTTAAACTAAATGTTACTGACCAATTACTTGTTTCAACAAATACCAGGATTCTTATACGAAGATGAAATTTGCAAGATTATCAACCATCCCCAATATTGATGACACAGGGTCTGCTATAATTAATAGATACATCTTTTCCACTTTTAAATAAGTGTTATGTATGTACAAAAAACCCCTGGAAACACTGGGTACCCATCAGATGGGGAAAGGCTGATTTTATTTAAGAATATGGTTATTGGAACTAACGTCAAGCAGGATCATCTTTTATCTCATTTTTGGAAATCTGATTTATTCCCATGAATTAAAACTACAAGCTTTATGCAAATAATTTCTAAATCTCTACCTCTAGTTCTGACCTCACTTTTGAGCATCAGAACCATTTTTCCCAACTACTTATTTAACATTTCCACTGGAATGTTTGACTAGCACATCAAATGCTACAAAATTTATTATCTTTCCCACTCTACTAGTTCCTTCTTCTCATTTCACTACTTTCTAGCAGTGGTATTACCACTGACTCAGTCTCCAATTTCTGAAATCTTGGCATTATCTCTGATTCTTTTAAACTCCTTTACCTCTCATTTTCCATTAGTTACCAAACCCCTAATGAATCTACCTCTACAGTATCTTTTCCATTTGTTCCCTGTTTCTAATATGGTCACTCTAATAATGACCATATGCTACTATTTCAATATGCTCTAACTTGTCTTCCCATACTAATCAATCCCTTTCTTCTTTTTCAAATTCTGAATTTGAACATCAAAAGAAAAAAGGGAACATCTGTCCTCATTTCCATATACATAGCACAATACAAAAAAGATTTACTATTAAATCATGAATCTCTATGTCATACTAGTTCTCCCTTCTTCCTCCTTCCCACACTAGTATATTTGTTTTATCTTCTCTTTCCCCTCTTCAAATTTTAATAGAACCAATCCAAATCTGAGGACCTCCGTTTTTCTTATGTGATTTCTTCAATACTCTTTAAAGGTATTAAGGTTCTGGAGAGACATTTAGTTATCCTTCTAATCGAATGTTAGCACTTTATCATCATACAGCTCTTTCCAATTGCTCAAATAAATGTACCTTCCCGGATTTCTCTGAACTCTTGTATTTACAATTCAAAGTTCCAACTCAGTTCTGATCTTTTTATCAGAAATGCTTGAAATTATTCTATTCTAGTATAGGTCTATTTTCCTCCTATAGGATTCTGCTCCATTTGGAAGGGGAAGTTATTCTTGGTTGTAAAGCCTTTGTATTTTATCTTTTAGAGGTATGTATTCTAAGATCTCCTCTTATTTATAACAGAAGCTGCCAGGTTTTACATAATCCTAACTATGGTCTCTTGGTACTTAAACAGTTTCATTCTGTATATTTGCAGTAATTTTTTTCTTTGATGTGGGACCTCTTGATTTGGGCTATGACATTCCCAAACTCTTTCAGTTTGGCATTTCTTTCAGAAGGTTATCAATGGACTGCTCCTATCTTCACTTTGCCCCCTGATTCCAAAAGATTTAGGCAGTTTTCATTTATTATTATTTCTTGATATGTAGGGTCTAGGCTTTAAAAATAATTAGTTTTTCAGGAACTATTATGCTTCTTAAATTATCTCTTTTTGACCTATTTCCCAGATCATCTGTTTTTTACATCAAATATCTGATATTTTCTTCTATTTTTCTAAATCTTTTAATTTTGTTCAATATTTCTTGCTATCTTTATGGAGTCACTGATTTCTTTTTGGTCTATTCTAGTTTGCATAGAGTCTGTTACTTTGGAAAGGTTTATCAGCTATTTATTTATTCTCTTTCTTCAAGAATTAACCCCAATCACCCTATCTTTCCCCTCAAAAAGCCTTTTCAGCTTTACCTTATACTGATCCTCTTCCTTTATTTTATGCTCTAACCACACTAGACTACTGTCCCTAAAAGAGACCCTTTACATTTTCACCTCTTTCGTCTTTGCACAAATTATTTCCTTTGCTTCAACTGTACTCCCATCCCTCTCTTTTGCCAACTAGATGCCTACAATGCTTTTAAGAGTTCAACACAAATACTACTTATTCCTTGAAGTTTTCTCTGAACTTTCTAATCATTTACTACACAATTATTGTGTTATTTATGTGCTGCTTAATTCCTCTGTTATAATGATAAGCTACTGAGTAAGCTACCAGTAAGAAGAGATCTATGGTTTTCTTAATTTTTTACATCTTCCTCCCTACTCCTAGTGTTTAACAAGGCTGTTCAACTTAATTTAGGTATCCTTTATTCTATGGAATAATAAATTCTGAGAAAGTTAACCATAAAGTTAATTTTTATAATTCAAATGATGTTCTCATTGATGTTAAAATGAGAAAAAGAAATCTCTCAATAAGCTGGGTTGAAAATGTTTGGTGAGAAAGGAATTAAGAGAAAGGCTGATATGTAGAGTATTTTAATACTGGGAGTAATTTGCAATATTTTCTCAGCCTTAATGATTCTCTCTCTGCCATCATTCATGCCTCCTCAAATCACAGAAAACATTCCTTAGACCTAACAATATTCTTACTCCATGTTTACAACTCCTAGACAAAGAAGAGTGAGGGCGCTGTATCTGAACAAAGCATAAGAAGTCTTGAAATTCAAGGCTTCAAGTGTGAAATTGTGTCCAACTCTTCATGACCCATTTGGGGTTTCCTTGGCAAAGATCCTGGAGTGGTTTGCCATTTCCTTCTCCAGCGCATTTTACAGATGAGAAAACTGAGGCCAACAAGGTTAGGTGATTTGCACAGGGTCACACAGCTAGGAAATATCTGAGATTGGATCTGAACTCACGTCTTCCTGATTCCAGGCCTAGCACTCTATCCATTTACCTGCCCAAAAGAGTTTAATAGGGAATGCACATGTGGATTCAACAAAGTCAAAACCATTGTATCACACATAAATCTTCCATCTACTGTTATTATCTTGTACATTCTGATTTCTACTTGTTGTCTCCCTACCTCCTCCCCCAAATTAGAAGGCAGGGCCTTTTTGCTTTTTCTTTGTACTAAATACAATGCCTGCTACACAGTAAACACTTAATAAATATTTGTTGATCAAAACGATCTTTAAATATACCCCCAACCTCCCATCACCCACCCCCCAAAAAGAAGGGAAAAAAGTAGACCTTTCATCTATACCTGATTAATGGCTGCTTCATTGTCGGCCAACCCCAGTAAGAAGATTCTCACTTTGTCAATCTTTACTGGAACAGTTCTCCCTCTCCATTCTACTTCACTCATAGTAGCTGCCTGTTTGGCTCGAGTCTGGGTGATCAATGACTAGGAAATTTTAAAAAAGTACACTTTTTTATATAAGTGACAACAAGTGATATGTAAATGGAATACACTGCTTTGTGTTGTGTACATACTTAATACATTCTAAAAACATGTTTGGATACATTCATTAAGTACCTACTTATAATAAAAGAAGTTCCTCTGTGGTACACACAAAGCACTTAGCTTATGGAAGCCCTAAATATTAAAAAAAATATATACATTGTGAATTACCTCTAATTTCTCAGCCAGAAGACTCTCAGTACCACCAGATCTTAGTCTCATCTGCATCAATTCGCTAATAGCTGACTGGTCCCCTAAAAGGAAAAAAGAATTGAAGATCTCCAAAATTCTACTCAATGGTTTCTATGACTCTCTGGATTCAAACAGACTTTAAAAGGATTTTATAAAAACCCCACTAGATATTAAATACATTCAAGCAACAAGACTCACCACTGATCCAAAGGCTTATTCTTTTACAAAATATGAACTTGAAGGAGATAATCAGTTAGTCTTTAAAAAAATGGATGTATCAGTGAATAGACATCATTCAGAATGGTATAAAATCATAGCAAGAAAGAAAATGAAATTTTCTTCTGCGTCCACTAAAACAGCTGACTTCTACTACATTTATGTTGGAATGACAATACGCCAATGCTGAAGGGGCAAGTTTAAGTAAATTCTAAAAACCACTGGTATTGAACTACTACCCCTCTTGCTGATGAGCCTCAAGTTAAAATAGGTGTTCCTATTTTAATACTTTGCTTACCAATATTATAGGCACAATAGCGTATGTTGGGTGAAATCTCTTCCACTCGCTGATTATATAATACAGCCTGTTCCTCAGTAAAAGCACTAGCTAGCTTTTCATAGATGGTTCTAGGGAAAAGAGAAAAGTCACATTTAAATGACTGTTATCAGTCTTATGCTAAAAAAAAACATAGGTAGGAGAGGGGCTGAAAACTATAGAAATCCTTTTAGAAGGCTATTAATTCATGGCAGAAGTCTTTGCACCAACACAGCAAAATTGATATGCTATCATAATGACCTGTGAACTCATCAAAATGGATGTTCCCTCTAATAATGCTGCTTGCAATTTAATCATTCCAGTCCTTCCTATACAGCCTATGCCCATATCCTCCTATCAGGTCACTATGGAGAATATATCTAATGTGCTAGAGGTCTTCCTTCCCCATCTTTTCTTGACATCACAAGGATACCAGGAAAGAACATTACTGTCCATAGGCTGTCCCTTGCTCTTGCCACATGACCACAGGTTGTCCCCATGTTCTTGCCAATATAGCCATGCTATCTTTTTAAAAAATATATTTCTCAGGGGGCGGCTAGATGGTGCAGTGAATAGAGCACTGGTCCTGGAGTCAGGAGGACCTGAGTTCAAATCTGGCCTCAGACATGTAACACAGAAAACTAGTAATCTGACCTTGGGCAAGTCACTTAACCCCAATCGCCCTATCTTTCCCCTTAAAAAACAAACAAAAAACATTTCTCTGATGGCATCTTTTACTCCATTTCTTCTTTATATGGTGCTGTAACAGCTATAGGCCGCTTACTCCCACTAGGAATGTACTATAAAATCATAGTTCCAAAGAAAAGAAACCACTCCACCAGCTGTAGAACCAAATACATAATTAGGTATGAAATTATGTATTCAATTTAATTATAACCAACTAAAACCAAAAACAGTTTTAGGAAAAGAAGACTCACTTGCATTTGTTAAATGCCTCCATTGCTGCCTTCCACTCCTGATGTTCGAAGCGCAGCATTCCTGTTAGGTAAGCCATGTAGGCCTAAAAGTTTGCAGGGAATCAAGTTTAACTTCATCAAAATGCTTCACAAAATCAGTGTCAGAAATGAATGTCTATCTATTTACTTATTAGTACAAAATTTGACATTAATCACTCATTCTTTATTAAAAACAAAAATCTAATCCTAAGAGGTTATGAAAGCTAGAACATTTGTCACAACTACATGGCATTTATTTTCCAATTTAGCAATTCTGTTGTCTTAATGGGAAATTAAAAAAAAAAATGCCTTGCAACTAACTGGCTAGAATAAGGTCACAAACATTATTTTGTGGTCATCTGAAGGTAACCATTAAATAGAAATGTTTATCCTTCCTCCCTCTCAAAAAAAAGTACCTTCATATCTGGTTATTTCTTACTGACTTGTCAGAATGCTAAAAGAGAATAGCTTTCTATAACCAAAAGAAAAGAAAGTACTACCTGTGAAGAATCAGTTATTAAGTTATCATCAAAAACCCAAGAAGCTCCAATTAACACCTCCTAAAAATGTCAGAACAAGCAGTTTCTCCCAAATGTCAGTTTAAAACACACGAAACTCTATTCAGTAAAAAAACAAAACAACCCAAACCAATAGTTATCCTCTCCTCTCCTCAATAAAGCAAACTGGATGTTGGCATTAACCTGAGCCTCTAGTTTAGTCTTGGCATCCACCCTATGACTCTCACACAGACGTTCCAGCTCCTCAGCATGCTTCACAGCTTTTCGAAGTCGAGATAACAAGTGAAATCGTTTTCGAGGTTCAGTATTTGCTTCTTGTTTGAGTTGCATGGCGTAGCTCCAGGCTCTTTCAGCATCCATCAAAATCAAAAGCAAGTATCTAGAAAGAAGAGACAAGGTGAAAGAGGAGGAAAAAAAGGGAAATTAGGGAGAAAATAGGACATGAACATCATTCCCCCAAAGTCCCCTTTTCAGATCGTCACACTTCACCCTCAGGAAACATATCGAACCTTACAGCTTCAAACAAGCACCTCGATGCCACTGACTGCCCCATTTCACTGATCCTGACTTCACATGCTTCAGCTAGATCTCTACCTCACTAGAAATTTTCCTTGGGATAATGTCACCCTCTAAAACACAATATAACCTAAATGAAAATCATCTTTACCTTCAAACTAGCTTTCTCCCAACTTTTCTCCATTGATAATACCATAATCCAGTCAAAAATTTATCATCCCTAAATAACCCAGCTCTCCTTCACATAACTTGGCAAGTAATTATTTATTAAGTACCTAATGTATGTACAGAGCACCCTGCTACCAAGGGAGGAACACACAAAACTTGGAAAGGATAGTGCCTTCCCTCTAAGACTAAATCTAATTTATCCTGCCTATATTCTGTGTGTATATAGTTTTTGGCATGCTATCTCCCCCACTGGACCGAAAACTGGGACTGGTTTTTTGCCTTTTTTTGTACTCCCAGCACTTAGCACATATTAGGCACTTAATAAATGCTTGCTGACTTGACTTATGTAGCTTATAGTCTAGCAGACAGATAGGACAGACACAAAGACATCATAATACAAAATAAAACACAAACCTATTAGAGACATACAAACAATTGCTACTTGATGTCAGAAAGAGAAAAAAGGTCACAGGAGAGATTGTGTTTGAGTTGGGCTTGAAGGCTAGAAAGGAATTCAATAAGCACAGTAGAAGAAGAGGGAATAACATTTTAGCCAGAAGAAATGTTGAGGGCAAAGATATGGAGGCAGGAACTGCATGAAGAATGTGTCTGGAGGTGCAGAGGAGTACATACTATCAACTTCACGGAGTTCAAGGTAGAAAACGGTATGAAGTAAATAAAACTGATGGCAGATTGTGGAGAGACTTGAATGTCTTGGCAAGTGTAACCTTTACTCAGTAGACTATAGGGAATCAATGAAGGTTTTTCAGCTGGAATAGCACAACCAAATCAAAGAAACAAGGCCTAAAGAGGTTAAATGATTTGCATAAAAAAAGATAAAGCTGATTACATTATGAAGTATGGATTGGAAAGTGGCCAGGGATATAGTACAAGAAGGAATGGGTGAGAGGTCTAAAGAAGGGCTATTTAGTTAACCATGTAATTGGGACAAGATGTATAAGAGAGAATGACTAGGAGAGCAAGATCCCTGAATTAAGGATAAGGGTAAATGAATTAGCTTTATGGAAGAATAGGGATAGTTATTCTTCTGTGACTGCAACAGAAGTGAATAATGCTGCTGACAACTTTTAAGGATGAGAGAATTTGAGGGAGGTCCCTTTATCAATCTCAGTGGAAAAGAAACCAAAGTTTTAAGTAGTGGGGCAGTGGGGTTGAAGACTTTAGAAACAGAGCATAAAGTCTGAAACAATCACTATTTGTAAAGAACTGGAGAGTACTGGAAGGAGTAAATAGATGGGTTGTTGAACAGCAGTAAAAGCCCAACTGACATTACCATAAATTTACAGTGGGTGAAATCAGCCTGATTTCATGACTTTCTACAGACTCACTCAGCAGTTTATGAGAACTACGACACTGGAATAGCTATTATCTAGGAAAGAAAAAGCAAGTTAGGAATACAGTGAGTAAGAATAGAGTAATTCTAAAGTATGAACTAGTAGAATAGTAGATTACATAGTCAAGACTGAATAAGGAATGAAGTCAAAAAGAAAGAAAAGAACTAGAAAAGCAAGGAAGGAGTCAAAAGATACTATGTCCTAATACAGGTAACTCTTAGTTTAGCAAGAGTGAATGAGAGACAGGACAAGCAATTGGGGTTATAGAAGAGAATTTCAAAATTCTCAAAATTTGGAAGTGGTATACTTCTAAGAAACGCTGAGGTCCCAGGTGTGATCATGCCGACCTGTAAATGAAGTTGAAAGAAGAAGCACATGGAGTTGGAATTTGAGCAACTGTATTGGTCAGGATTTTAGAGAGTATCATCCACATAAATACTGAAGTCCTTAAGGATGATAGCAAGGGACAGAACAGAGAGGACTAAGCCAGGTACTAAATTCATTCAGAAAGCTGAGAGAATAATCTAGAGATCAGTAGTTGATAACAACAAGGTGGGAGAGATGGATTTCCTTCAGAGAAGAAAGGTTATTGAAGGATGATGTGTGGTAGTGACAGTGAGGGGCAGGAAGCAAGTCAACCCCCTCCCTGTGAGTCTGGGGGAGTAGATAAAGAGAGATATGTCCAACGGAGTATGTCCTAAAGCATCTGGCCTCGGGGAAAAACCAGGTTTTAACTGAAATAAGGAGGTAAAAGGCATTGACTGATCAGTTCAAGAATGAAGGGGAGCTTGCTGAGGACAGAGAAAGAATTCCCACAGTCTAAATAAGGGCCGATCATAAAAGGGACATAGGTTTGTTGTTGTTGTTTTTCAACTGCAACTGACTCTTCGTGACCCCATTTGGGGTTTTCTTGGCAGAGACCCTGGAGCGGTTTTCCATTTCCTTCTCCAGCTCATTTTACAGATGAGCAAACTGAGGCAAACAGGCTGAAGTAAGTTGCCCAGGGTCACACAATGAATAAGTGTCTGAGGCCAGATCTGAACGCAAGTGTTCCTGACTCCAGGCGAGGCACTCTATCTATTTCACCACACAGGAGGAAGTGATATGGCATACAGTTTGCATCTATAGTAAGGAGAATGGATAAGATGGGGGGAAAAACACTGTTCAAAAACCAACCAATTAACAACTACTTATTAAGTGCCGTCTCCGTACCAGGTACTGTGTTAGGTGCTGGGGATAGAATATCTAGAATGAAATAATCTCCATTCCCATGTACATAGTATAAACACACACACACACACACACACACACACACACACTCACACACACTCACACACACACACAAACATGCGAGTGCACACATACTATATACAGTGAATAAACATAAATATACACAAAGTAGTTAAACAGAGGGTAATTTGGGAAGGAACTCAATAGCAGCTGGGGGATCAGGAAAGATTTTATGCAGAAGATGATGACTGAGCTCCTACTTAAAGGAAGAGAGGGACGGGACTCTATGAGGCAGAAGTAAGAGGGGGTAAGTTCCAGACATGTTGGACAGCCAAGCAAAAGGCATCGAGATAGGACATGGAGTGTCACATGTGAGAAACAGAAAGGAGACCAGTTTGGCTAGATCACAAAATATTGGAGGGGAAGTCAGGACATGTTTGGACAAGGTTGTAAAGGGTTCTGAAAGCTAAAATGAATTTATATTTATCTTAGAGACATGGAAGCTATTGGAGTTATCTGTGGGGAAGAATAGAAGAATCATATGGTCAGATACAGACTTAAGGAAAATTATTTTGGCAGCAATGTATAGGATAGATTGGAATGGGGAAAGACCCGAGGCAGGGAGACAATTAGGAGGCTATTGCAATAATCTAACTGAGAGGTGAAAAGGGCCAAAACTAACATGATAGTTGTGTTAGTAGAGGAGTGAGATGTGAAAGATGTTATAGAGGTAGAAATAGCTAAATCTGGCAGATGATTTGACATGAGGAAGACTGAGGAGTCTAAGTTAATGCCAAGTTTATAAATCTGGGAGACTGGAAGGATGTTAGTATCTTTGACAGAAAAATATAAGTTTAGAAAAAGGGAAGGTCTGGGGGAAAGATAATGAGTTTGGACATGTTTAGACACGTTGAGTTTAAGATGTCTGTAAAATATCAAGTCTGAAATGCTAAAAGGCAGCTGGGGATGTGGAACTGAAGCTCTAGGAATAGACTGGGGCTACAATACATAGAACTGTTAAGTCACTGAATAGCAATGATAATTAAACATGAGAGCTAATGAGGCTAACAAAAGGGAGCATATGGAGTGAAAAGAGAAGAGAGCCAGGGACAGAATCTTGGAAAACAACCACAATTAGGGGGAATGATACAGATGATGAGCCAGCAAAGATAACTGAAGAGAGGAGACAGGTAGAAAGAAAATCAGGAGACACTAGTGTCATTAAAAACCCAGAGAGAAAATAGCCTCCAGGAACAAAGAGTGGACAAGAGTGTCAAATGCAACAGCTAGACTAAGAAAAAAAACTGAGACTGAGAAAAGACCATAAGATTTAGCATTTTAAGAGATTACTGGTAAATCTGGATAGAGCAGTTTCACTTGAGCGATAAGGTTGGAAGCCAAACTGCAAAGGGTTTTAAGGAGTGAAAGAAGGGGGAAGAATACTTGGGAGTGTAGACAGTTTTTTTAGAAAAAGAAATTCAGTTAAGAAAGGGAAAAGAGATAAAAGATGTTAGCTTGAGGGGATGGTAGGGCATAGTGAAGGTTTTTTTACAGGATATGTGAGGCTTGGGCATCTTTAAAGGTAACAGGGAAGGAACCCAGCAAATAGGGAGATATTGAAGACTTGAAAGAGATGACAAGTAAGGGTATAATCTGCTGGAAAAGATAGGAGGGGATGGGATCAAGCATACATGTATGGAGGCTAGCCTTGTCAAGGAGGAAGACTACCTCTTTGTCACAGAGAACAGGAGGAGAGAATGGGCAATGATGTCAAGGGGTTCTGAAATGAAGAAAACGCGATCAGAGGGAGCACACTGGAATAGCCTCAGTTTTCTCAATAGCTCTAAAGAGGCAAAGTCCTTAGCTGGAGGATGAGAGAGAGACACAGGAGGGTAGAAAAGGTTTGGAATAGTTGCTTTGGAAAATGAGATAGGGAATCAGGGAGGAATAAAAAGCACTGCCCTGCTGGACTGAAGGCTCAGTTGAGGTTGAATAACATGAATTTGTAACGTCAGCATGGTTGTGAAGACTTCCTTTAGTTGCATACAGTGACATATAGGTAGTAAGAGGAACTTAAAAAGCATTCATCGCCCCCAGAGTTCTAAAAAGGAACTTCATCTTTGTGTCTTCTCTGTCACCAAGTGCTATCAATCTTCCTTTATTTCATAAGTTTCTTCCTTTCCATCACTCCCCAAATCCAGGCTCTTGTCACTTCATACCTCAAATTCAGAAGACGCCTCCTGATCAGTCTTTCTGACTTGCTTACTCATCTTTCCAAATCATCCTGTTAAATTAATCTTCCTTAAAACACCTCTAGTGGTCATGTGATATTATTGTGCAGTAAGAAATAACAAATACAAGGAATTCAGAGAAACATGGGAAGATTTATGCCAGAACCAGAAGAACATTATGCATAATAACAAAGAGGACTAAAAGGAAGTCGAACTCTTGTGTAAATGAACATCAATGAGGGCCCCAGAGAATAGAGGGGTCGAATGTCAGACACATTAACTATAAGAGTTGTTTATGTTTCAATGTTTTTCTTTGTTACAAGTGAGTGTTAGATCCCTAGGGTGGGAGTTGCATATGCAGAAATAATTGATGTAAGAACAAAAGGCCTCAATAAAAATTTGAAAATAAAGCTTAAAAAAATCTTTTAAATAAAAAAGTTTATGATGGTACCCTATTTTCAAGTGTTTCGAGTAAACTTTCCTGTTCCTAGCTTTCAAGTCTTTCTACTTTATTCAACATTTTCCACTATTCCTCAATACTCCCTTTCAAGGTGAGTTTCCTCATGGTGTATTCCTATACACTATATTGAAACCTGTTTCTATAACTTTGCTCGTACTTTCACCCTATTTGAAAATATCTTCTCCCTTATCCTAATTTCCAACCATCAGTCAACATCAAGCTTGAGTACTATCTCTTCCATAAAACTTTCTTTGGCTAGTACAACCCACATTATACTTCCTTCTTTGAATTCCTATAATTACAGTCAGTAATATTCAACCTAGCACTGCATTACTTAATTACTCTATTTCATGTTGTTTAATGCCATTTTTTTTTAGACTGTAGGTTGCCCAAGAGCAAAAACTTCTATTTTGTATCTAGCGCAGTGCTGCTAACTTAATGGAAGTTCAGAAAGTACTTACATACATAACTTTTTCTAAATAAATCAGAAAAGTCTGCATTTATTTTGTTCTTGAATAAGCAGCTCTGCTTTGATCTACTAGAATCTTAACTAATAAAAGATTAGGTTCCCAAAGCCTGACAACTACTAACCATCTACTGTATCAATTCTAAATAAATATTTAGAAAGCAGTAATGAATCCCAAAACACTTAATACCTGTTGTCAGATAGAAGCTCTTCAGTTACTTTTTTTCCTGTGAATTTATGTCTATTCCCCATCTTAAAGTTGAGTGTTTTTCGGAGCCGTCTTTGCCTACGGGAACAATAGCCCCTACAAGTAATCACAAAGAATCAATCACAGTCAAACAAAATGACAGCACAATTTCTATTTGTTTTTATAGCAATAACGGTATTCTCACATGGTCAGGGAATGGGGCTAAATCATTTTATTTGAGATCATTATTATACTTACTATATATAGAACAAAACTAATTCAATATTTGTTAAATTATACAAGGTACTTAGTTACATGTTGTGTGACATACAAAGAAATATACAACATCAGTCTCTGCCCTCAAAGATCTTATATGTAACAGAGGAAACAAAGCACAGACAAGTGCCAACACAAGGCAACTTAAAAACAATTTTAAGCACTCAGAGGAAATATGTTTACTTATAATTTGCCTTTTAACATTATAGTTTGCATATACATTCTACTTTAGGGTGTGCAAGCCACTTCACATACATTTTCATCTCATAAACACCCTGTGATGTAGGTGCTAGTAATACCCATTTTACAGATGATGCAACTGAGGCTCAAAGAAGTTAACTGATTTGCGCAGAGTTATATCACTAAGTAAATGTTTGAGGCATGATTTAAACCCAGTTCTTCCTGACTTCAAGATCAGCACTCTATCCACTCTGCCACATTGCCTCTAAAACACAAAATCTTTAAATATATAATCTTTGCCAGTTAATAAGAGATTGGCATAATGTGATACGGCAAATTTTAATATAATGTCTGAGTTTCCAAAATAAAAGCGAAACTGACAACAGTACAAACACATCCAATGGACCACCAGTGTTAAATGCAGATCCAGACTAACATATACATCCATGTCTTTTCATATGAACCCACAAATGGGTCTTGACTTTGAAGAATGTATTAAGTAAAGCAGTCAGCATTCAAGGGAAAATATCCCATTTAGTCCTCAATAATCAGCAAGTATTGTCAGTGTAAATGGAACGGATCATAGTTCAATCATAAATTTCTTCATTCCTCTTCTCTTACCAAAACTGAAAGCCCATCACCTTATATCTACATAATTTTTATATACGCTCAAAGCATTTAATACAAGGTACCCCAAAACGCTTGATTAAGTTTAAAACTGAACTAAGGCTTTTTGGCACACCTTGCACTTGCTAATCAAACTGACTGATATTTATGATTCCAAAATATTATACTGTCTTACACAACATAAACTTATTATGTAGAATTTTATTATTTACATTTGTGATTTACTTTCCAACACTGGATGACATTTGAGTTTTGCTACAAATAAACTCTAATGATACTCAATAACATTCACCCTCATGCACAATATTCAAAATACCCCAAAGCCCTACATTTTACTAAAAATAACTTGAGGTTATAATCCTATCAATTCAGCAACTGGAGACAGTGCAGTGTAGTGGACAGAGTACTGAACTTGGGCACTGGAGACCTGCAATTGAATCTACACTTGTAATACACATACTGTATAACAAGTTAAGCTCTGAGCCTCTCTTTTGTCATCTATTAAAAGGAGATAATAATATTCATATTATCTCATTAACTATGAAAAACTACATCAATGTGCTATTACTGTAGCTGTTTTAATTTTTGGAAATATCCTTATAAATGAATCTAATTCCATCTGATCGAATAGGTAATCCTCTTTTTACAAGATTTAGGCATAGGAGCTAATTTTCAAAATTAACTGTTTTTGGAGGTGCACTAAACATTTTGAAAAATAAATGTAGGCATATCAAAGTGATACACATTTTCTATCAACATAATTACATACTGACCTGTATCTCTGAAAATCTCCATGCCGTAAACCATGTTGCTGTTGGGATTCCTTAATAATTTGAAGGACTGGAGCTAAGATTAAGGAAAAGCTTACAAAGATACATTCCAAACGATCTGTCCCCGTTATTTTAAATTCATTCATAAAAATCATTTTGATATGTCATTTTTTGAGACACAGAAAAAAAAAAAAAACCAAAGAAAGCAAAGAAGGGGAAAAGTATAACATCCCACATGTAGGTTCAAAAAATTAACGCAACAAGTATAAGATGGGAGAAGTGTGCCCAAATGTCAATTTTTTATATAAAAAAGAACTCAAGATTTTAGTTGTCTGCAAGCTAAATAGGAGTTAACAAGGGCTACTAAAAAAGCTTACTAGACCCTAGGCTTCAAATCAGAAGTGTAATATCCAGAACAAGACAGAAAATAATACCACTGGTACTCTGTGTTAGATAGACTATCCCTAAAAGTCGTAGGTACTAGTACATTTTAAGAGAGATATTAACATAGACAAGAAGCAGTTTGACACAATGCTGGTTAAAGTCCTATCCCTGACACATAACAGTCACAAGACCATGTACAAGTCACTTTATTTTGCTCTGCTCCAGACACATGAGTTGCTGCTCTACATAGATGAAAGGAATTTCAGAAGTGGGTGTTCCCAAACTGACGAAATCCAGACACTAAAAAACTGATAATGAAGCTGAGGTCTCAAAACCATGTCACGGGAGGTAAAAGTGAGAGAACTGGAGATGTTTAAACTGAAAGAATAGCTTAAAGGGAAGATGTGATAGCTTTCTTTAAATACCTGAAGAGCTATCATGTAAAAGAGGGATTGGACATTCTATGCAGTTCTAGAGAAACAAGGACTTTAAGTCAATAATGCAAGCAGTATGGACTGGATTTGCAGTCAAAGAATATGACTCTCATTATGTCATTTTTTACTCCAACAAGACAGTGGCAGAAGGCATCTGGGTGATGAGGGGGTAAGAGGTAACTCTTGTCAAATGGCCTCAAATTTTTTTTCAGTAAAATATAAAGCAAAGTTCTTAGCTGAGAGGATGGGAGGAGGATGTGTGAGGAGGAATGAAAAGGTTTGGAGGAGCTGCTTAGGGGAGAGGGATAGTGAGTTAATTAAGGATGTGTGCGAGGATTGCCTTCAAGTAATGATGTTATGTAAGATTAATTTGTAAAGATAAATCAGTCCAGTTTCATGGTTTTCTCTAGCTTCATTCAGCAGCAATATTAGAGCAAAGGCTATCAGCAAAAGCTGATGGTGGGAGTAATACAGAGTTATCTAAGGCTGAGGTTGAGCAGGGCAAGATCAACAACACAAGAAGAGGGCAAGGTACTCAACAGAACTGGACAGTGTATTCTTGAAGCGGTTCACCAAGAAGTCAAGAGGGGGAACAGAGGTGATGGTCTAGGAAAGAACTGAGGGGTCTAGGGATTGGGAGCCACAGCACAGATGAAAAACAGGGGTTAGAGTTGCAAGACACAAGGAGAAGTGGAAAGACAATTGATTGTAATCAGATAAGGGATATTTCAGAATTCAAGAGAATGAAAGTGTTACATTTATAGGAGATAGCATGATTAAGGGCATGCCTATCTGTGTGGCCGAAGTAGAGTGGAGAAGCAGGTCTTATGAAATACATTTAGGAATCATGAGACGTAGGTGTTTAGTGAAATATCAATATGTATGTTGAAGTCCCCCCAATAATAGGGTAGGAGTGGAAAATAAAGACTGTGAGACTGAACTCACTGAGGAAAGAAGGGAAATGTCTTGGAGACAGTAGCCACCAGAATTGTGATTGAGAGGTAGATATGGTATGAATAAATCTCAAAGGAGAAGGGGTTAAAGAATGATGGTGAAAGTGGCAATGGGAAGCAAGGAGTATCCTATTTCCTTCATCTCAACCAAAAAGTGGGGGAATGAGTCAAAGGGCAGCCAGTACTAGAAAGGGAAGCTGGGGAGACCATGTCATCAGGAGGGAAGCAGGTCCCAATAAGAGCCAGAAGGAAGGAATTGGGAAAAGAAAAGATGTAAAATGAAAAGTTTGCTACCTATGGCATTCCAGAGACCACAGTAGGAAGGAGTGGGTAGTTTTAGAGTGAAACATTGAAGGGAAGGGGGTGGGGGTGGGAGTGAGGGTGAAGGGAACAGGAATAAAGGACTACCAGTAGAAGACATAGAATAGGGTTTTGAATGACAGTCTCTTTTCTGAATTCTATTTCCATATCAACTAGCAATGAGACATTTCCTACAGGCTGTGTTCCATAGGCATCTCAAACTCAAAAGGTCTAAAACAGAATTCATTATCTTCTCCCCTAAACCGACTCTTCCTCCTAATTGCCCTACTTGGATTACTTAATCGAAGTAGTCACTGTAGTTCATAACCTGATATTCTCAACTCTTTCCATTCCCTTAGCTTTCATATACATCTGCCATGTCTTATAAATCCTATATCTACCACATAATTTTTGTCTATTCTTTTCTATTTATAGTCAGCACCACCCTAGTTCAGGCCCTCATTACCTCTCACCTATCCAACAACACCTTAATTAGATTCTCTTCATATGTCCCCTCTCTAATCCTCTGCATAGCTACCAAAATGATTTTCCTAAACCACTGCCCTGATCATGTTACTCTCTCTCCTTCCTACCCCCAAGAAACTCCAGTGACTCCCTATTTCCATTAGGATAACATATAAATTCCTCTGACGGGCTTCTATAGCCTTTCACAATCTGGCTCCAGGTAACTTTTCTATGCTGATTTCATATTACTGTCCTTTACAGATGCTACATTCCAGCCAAACTGCTCTTTTTGCTGCTCCCTAACAGGATATTCCTTATCTCATCTGCAGACCCTTACATGGGCTATCTCCCATGCCTGTAACACATTCCCTTCTTACGGTTACCTCTCAGAATCCCTTGATTTCTTGAAAGCTCACAAAGTTTCTATAAGGCAAGGACTATTGTTTTCACCTGCATCTCCCCAAGTCTAGCATAATAATGCCTGACACAAAGATGGTGCTCAAGTAAAGCTTGTTGAACCAATTCCCCATTCCTGGCACGCTCTCTCCTTTTCTATATTTTTTGTCATGTTGCCACTTCTGTACCCATAAAGGCCTTTTAAACCTTACCAACCCATCTAGATCTGAAGTCCCTTCCTTCGAGGCACAATTTAGGTGGCCATATCCTCTTATAAGGCTTTACCAGACAGCATTCCCCCTTCACAGCAGAATGTGATCATCTTTTTTACCTCAGATTTTTCATTTCACTTTGCTTGGACTTCTCTTTTATGTTTTCAATCCCCTCTGTATGAGTTAGTGGTACATGTCTTCATTCCTTTTCCTACCTCCATCAGATTTTAGGCTCTTTGTGAGCACGGTCTAAGTCATATTTAGTTTTGTACTCCTAGTATAGTATTTTGCATATAGTACATGTTTAATAGATGTTTGCTGAGTCTCATTTAATCAGAGCTGTTAAAAACAGAATGGAGGTGCCTCATGATACTGAATTTGCTATCACTAGAAGTCACAGGATCAGAGATTTGGGGCTGGAATGGACTTTAGCAGTCAAGCAGAGGCAAGTCACTTGTCAAAGATCAACAGGGATATTAAAAGCCACCTACTCTCATCCCTTTATTTTACAGATGAGGCTAAGTGACTTGACTAAAGTCACACAGGTAATTAAAGTCAGGATTTGAACCCAGGAAGATGGATAAGATTCATTTTTCTGTAGGAGTTGTCCTAGATCAGGACTGAACAACCTGTGGCCTGCCAAAAGATTTCGAGTGGCCCTTGAAAAATGTAGAGAAAAATATCTACACTTTTCACTGGCTTACTGGAAATCCTTTGCCATGCCCTTGGGCCATAAGCTGACCTGTGGGCCACAGGTTGTACATGCCTGGCCTTTCTCAACCTAAAGATCCTATAAAATAATGAATACAAGTGGGCCAGCAGATTTTTATTTCTGTTAAATATTCCTACTATGAATAAACTTTGTTCATTTTGCCTGTCCTCTTTAAATTTAATACTTAAGAGTAAGCTGAAAGTTTTACTTCTTTAACACTTCTAAACCAACCACTGAGATGCTACTTTGTAACTTTAAAAAAATAGCTCCTTATTTTACACAAAGAATCACTTTGCAAAATATCTTAAATATGCACACCAAAGAATTGGATTATTTTTAAGAAGACCCTGAACAAAACCCAAACATATTCAACCTTCCATTTAGATCCAGTGCTATATGCTTTAGGATTACAGGATCAAAGATTTAGAACGAGAAGAGACCAACTTCATCTTACAAATGAGAGAACTGAGCAAAAAAGTTAAGTGATTTGCCCAAGGTTGTACAGGTAGTAAGAAACAAAGCTGGGGGACAGGATGGAGGGAAATATAGTCAGTCTTTCACAATATATCCACTATGGAAATGTTTTGCATATCTACACATGTACGACTTATATTAAATTGCTTATCTTCCCAGTAAGGGTGGGTGACAAGGTAGGAAGGGAAAGAATCTGGAATTCAAAATTTTAAAATCAAATGTTTAAAAAATATATTATTATTATTTTTTTTTATATGCAACTGGGAAATATCTCACCCTACCAGACAGTCAGAGGGGGTACGGGGGAGGATATAGGAGAGAGACTAGATTGGGGGAGGGGGAATGCAGTGGGATCGCTATTTTGGGGAGATGGGTAGGGGAAAGAGAGGGAGAAAATTTATAACTCAAAATGTAGTGGCAATGTATGATGTAAACTAAAATAAACATGAAATTTAATTAAAAATAAATAAATAAAGAGGACCGCTGAAACAAACAAAAAAAGAAACAAAGCTGGGATGTGAACGCAATTAAATATTTACCATCATATCTGACTCTCTGTAGTTACTTTCCAAATCAGAAACATTCATTCACTTGTATTCCTTTTGTTAACCAAACAGAGAACTCCACTGAGGCAATTGGTTGGGATTTCCTAAAAGTTCACCCTCCCCCCCCAACTAAACTTGGAGAAAATGTTTAGTTTAGACAATTGCCTAAAGACTGGTTTATTTAAACTATTTCATCAAGACAAAAGGACACCTATGCTAATATTACATTACTATATATGTATCCACTCTAGTCTAAAAGAGCAGGTCTAAAGACACAGAAAAAAAATCAGGCTGGTCAGATGCCTATGTGCTCAGCAAAACGATCCATTCTTTCCAAGACACCTTCCCTGCACTAGCAACTCTCTCCTCTTCTCCCCTTCCTGAACTTGTGATGAACCAATTTAACTCTATACTGTCTTCCCCTCTTAAATCACTAGCTTCCTTATCATACTGTCAATTATGCCTAGTCAAGTCTCAGTCTTGGATCACTTTCACCATTCCTCACCTTTGCTCCTACACATATGATGCTGGAGTTAGACAAAATCGTGCAATTATTCTGAGTCCACAAACTTATGTTACACAACCTCAATTGGCCCCTCACTGCTACTAGGCAATCCTACTATATCTTCTGTATCAACTCAATATCCCATTCTCCAAAGGCTCTTCCAAACTTCTTTATTCCTCCTCAAACCTCCCCACCCCCAGCTGAGACCCTTGCCTCATATTTTACAGAAAAATCAAAGCCAATCTCCATGAACTCCCTCTTCCTCATCTCCTATCATTCAAATGCTTTCTGCCACTATCTCCTCCTTCACCCGTTTCACAGGAAGTAGGCTTACTCCTTACAAAGGCTAACCCATCTAGTTGTTCAAGTGATCCAATTCCATCCCATCTTCTCCAGTAGATTGCACTTTAACTTATTTTCAATCTCTCCTTGTCTACTGGCTCATTTCCCACTGCCTAAAAACATGTCTCCCCATCTTGAAAAAAACTTTCACTTGATCCTTCCATCTGTTACCATTCTATATCTCTTCTGCTCTTTGTAGCTACACTCCTCGAAAAAGCATCTACACGAGGTACCTCCACTTTCTTTCCTCTCACTCTGCTCTTAATTCCTTACAATTCAGCTCCCAATCTCATCATTCCACCAAAACTGCTTTCTCCACAGTTACTAATGATCTCTTGGTTGCCAAATCCAATTCTCATTCTCCTTGACCTCTCTTGCAGCTTTTGACACTGCTGATTACTTTCTCCCGGGTATCCTACTCATCTGACCTCTCCTTCTCTGTCTCCTCTGCTGGATCCTCCTCCAGATCATGCCCCTTAACCAGAGGTATCCCTCACGGTTCTATCTTGGACGCTCTTTTCTTCTCTTTCTATACAACTTCATTTGGTAATCTCCATCATCTCTTATGGATTTAATTAGTATCTCTATGCAGATGATTCTCAAATCTACCTTTTCCTGTTTATTCTCTCTGACCTCCATTCTTCCATCTTTAACTGCTTTCCAGACTTCTTGAATTGGACACCTAGAAGACATCTTAAATGCTTACACCCAAAGAGAACTCATTATCTTTTCCCCTAAACCCTCTCTACCCCCTACCCCCATTTTCCACATTACTGAGGAGGGCAACAGTGTCCTCCCAGTTCTTCAGGTTTGCAACCTAGGAGTCATCCTGGATTTCTCACTCTCTTACCCCTATCTCCAAGCTGTTGCCAAGGTTTGTCAATTTCACCTTTGTAACACCTCTGGAATGTCCCCTTCTCTCCTCTGACCCTGCTACCACTCTAGTACAAGCCCTCATCACAGGTCTGACCATATCAACTCTCCTACTTAATAAACTCCAATGGCTTCCTATTGCCTCTGGAAGCAAATACAAAATAAGCATTCAAATAACCTACCCCCCCCCCCCCCAACCTTTCCCCTCTTCTTACATCTTACTCCCAGACACTCTAATGACATTGGCCTCCTGGCTGTTCCATGAGCAAGAAACTCATCTCTCAGCTCTGGGAATTTTCTCTGGATGTCCCACGTGCCTGGAACGTTCTCTATCCTCTGCTCCCGAATACTGACCTCCCTGGCTTCCTTTAAGTTCCAACTAAAATTCCATATTCTAAAGAAAGCCTTCCCCAACCCCTCTAAATTCCAGTGTCTTCTGTTATTTATTTCCTATTTGTCTTATATTTAGCTTCTTTAGTACATGTTTGTTTATATGCCATCTCCCCAGTTAGATGGCAAGTTCCTTGAGGGGAGGGACTGTCTTTTGTATCTTTTTGTATTCCCAGCACTTAGCCCAGTTCCTGACACACAGTAGGCATTTAATAAATACTGATTAACTGATCAATTAGGCTGATGCTTGGTATCCAAAATGTAGGTGTCAGTATGTTAAAATATCCAGTTTTGTCTGCTGCCATTAATCTGAAGGTGAACTCAGACATCCGATCTCTTCAAGCTGATCCTTACTCTTTATTTTCCATTTACATTTCTTACTCAACTGGGAAGCTGACTTTCCACAGATTTGAAGTTGCATCAGGCTCAACTAATTCAAGTACTAACATTACAAATATTACAACACCCAAATTTTCACTCTTTAAAACAATCTCTCTCAATAATCCTTTTTAATTAAAAATGTCCAAACATCTGAATTTATACATTGTCCTTCTTGACTTTTTCCTAGTCTCATTTATTTCATATTTTTTCAAGAACTTCCCTCAATCCCCACAAATCCAAGTAAAGATTATGAACAAATGAACACTTTCAAGTACAATCTTAAAAATGAAACAAAACAAGATGCTTATCTCACAGAAGATTTAATTGGCTTCAAATCCAATTAATCTGAAGTTCTTAATGTTATCTACATATGTCTTTCATTTAATTTAGATGTACAGCTATGCTACTTTAAAAAAAAAGAAGAAAAGTCCTTATTTCCTATCAACACTATATGGCAAGGAAAGAGACTACATATGCCTTCGAACCATATGTCAACTTTCAGTTATCACACTGGATGCGATCGAGGATTCGTTATTCTTTGAAATAGTTTATAAAAGGCTACAAACTAATATCATACATCAATTCAAACCTAACACTTTAAAGAAAACCGGAAAATATATTTTCTTCGACAAGCACATCTGAGCTCTCCCTCTCTCCACCAAAATACAAAAATCATAACTTTAGAAGGCTTTAAAAACTAGTTAAGAGGTTGTCTACAGTGAGCTACGACCACACCCTGGAAAGTATCAACATCTGCCTCAATTTCGGGGGAGGGGGGACCAAACCAACAAAGACTCCTTGTCCGAATCGTTTCTGAGGACAGGGCTCACTGAATAAACGACTAGGTGGGCAAATGGCCTTGCTGTTCAACGACAAAGGGGCTGAAAGGGTGACATTCAGAAGCTAAAAGACAAGCGGTCATCGTGATCGTCTCCTTTGTAGGAAGAGGAGCAGAAAAAGAAGTATGCGCGCGGGCACAGCTCCCCTCCTGGGCCTGGGGGAGAAAAGGGAAACTTTTAGGGCGACCCCCCTCCTCCCCGCCACCTCTCCCTATCTCCTCCTCACCTCCCACCCCCACGATCGCGGATCGATAGAGGAGAGGGACATGGTGTTGGCAGAAAGGCCCGGAGTAGGGGAAGACGAGTAAGACCTCGGGCCCTTCCTGCAGAGCCCGGGCTCCCCTCGGCACCTCATCCCCCGCCCCCCGGCCCTCTGGAGAGACACGTCGTCACTGCGGCCCGGGCCCGGCTGAGCCCACTCCGCCCAGGATACTCTCCAGGCCCAGGCTGTCCCCGAACCGTCGGTTCCCCTTCGACCCGGAGGGAGGAAGCTCATTCTCCTTGTTCTCTTCCCCGCCGCCACGTCCCCCGCTGCCGCCGCTGCCGCCGCCGCCGCCGCCACAGCCACCACCGCCGCCGCCACCCGGAACCTGCTTCTCCGCTGCCATCTAGCCGCTGTGCCGCAAAGGAGGACGGGAAAGAGGAGGCGAGGAGGGAGAATCGGATGCTCAGGGGCCGGCTGGCGAGGGGCTGACGGGATCGCGGAGGACTAGATGGCGGAGAGCGCTGCGCAATACTGTCAATGAACTGATGCTGTTGCTACTGCCGCTACCCCAGCGCAGGCGCCGTGCGTTCGAAGCGTAGCCTAGAGGGCAGGGGCTGTTTGCTCTACCGGCAGCTTATCCAGGCTAAGGGGCGGCGCGCTCTTCAAGCTCACAACCTTTGCCCTACTGCCAAATTACGCAGGCGTTAGCTTTGAGCTATCTTTCATTCATTCATTTATTCACTTTTTTTGGTTTGTTTGTTTAGTCGTTTTTCTGCCGTATCCGAGTCTTCGTGATCCCTTCTGAGGTTTTCTTGGCAAAGGTACTGGAGTGGTTTGCCATTTTCTTCCCCAGTTCATTTTACAGATGAGGAAACTGAGGCAAACAGGCTTAAGTGACTTGCCCAGAAACTTGGTATGGAGAACCACTCTCTTTGTACTTTACCATCTCCGCACCTCAGGCTTTTCTCTATGCCTGGAATTTTATCCATCTGTTATACGATGAAATGCATCTATATCTAGAGTAGAAAGGCACCCCAAAGACTTGTCTATTCTAACCCCCCTCCTTTTACAGATGAGGAAACTGAGGCCCCCAAAAGTTAAGTGATTTGACCAAGGTCACACTGGAAGTAAACATAAGAAGCAGCATAGACTTAAAGTCCTCTCTGCCTGTTGAATTCCTACCCATTATTTGACGCCCAACTCAAATGCACCCCTTCTCCACAAAATCTTACTGCATATTGGTCAGGCAAAAATTCTCCTTGTCCCTACAAAATTTTATTTTGCATGTCTCTACAAATTACTTTATCATATAACATTGTAATTTACAACCATGTTAGCCTCTTTTCATATGAGCAAGGGCTCCAAAAGTAGGAGGATAAGTCATGTTTTATCTAAAGTTTAAATAACTTTGTATCTTCCTCAGAGCCCAGCGCAAAGTTTAAGGGAAAATATGCCCCATGTAAGGCAAAGAGTAAAAGTGTATATGAGGGGTCATCTAATGTCAAGCAAGGCTACATGCCAGCAGCAGTGCCAAAAGGTTCATGGGGAAAAACCACACCAATCCCCCCCCCCCTTTTTTTTCCACTTTGAACTCTTTATTAATTCTTTCTCCAGGACAAGAAGTGTTCTAGCTGGCATACTCTGTAATAGGCTCATAAACTACCAAAATTGTATAAACCAAGCTCTTTCTCAGATGGACTCTACCCCAGACAAGGAACCAAAGGAATTTCTCCTTCTATGGACTTACTTCCCCTCTCTCAATTTCAAGTCACAAACTCATATGTTTGTACTATACACTATTAATGACCATATAATAATTTATTAGCAGTATCAATAGTGCAGAAAATAAAAATTGTTGTTTGTTCTTTGTTTTTGAAGAGGACTAATGACATCATAGACGATATCTTGACTTGCTTGTGAATTGAGTTTAAGTAAAGCAGAGTTGCAAAAAAGTTATCGGCCTCACTTTCTCTTCCAGAGTCATCTAAATCCAGTGGCAAGACAAAAGTCAAGATGACTGGGGATGACTGGGGATGCTGTGAATGACTGGCATTTTCAATGTCTGACCAAATATTTGACCAAGCTCTGAGCTCTAAGCTCAGCTGTCTTCATGGCCATTGGAACAAGATTGTTCTCATCCACCCATTCTGTGGGGGGGAGGAAGGGAGAAGTCTTCACATGCTTAGTGTAGACATTCTCCTAACCACTGATGGTGAGTTGAGGTTGGTCGGTTACCCTTAATCTGGCTTAGCCCATCTTCTGAGATAGTTTACCAGGGTATGGCTACTGCCCATGCCACAGCTTCTTGAAGCCACAGTGAGAGTTGGGTGACAGGTGGATACCAAAGGTAGATATACATACCTGAAAAGGGCTCAGCAAGCCCTGATACCAGAGGTGCCAGTCCTCCCTGAACACCCTATAGAATGCAAATACACATTAGAACAAAGGATGGCAGGCTATATCCCAACTCTGGGCTTCAGTTTCTTATGATTGATATAGATATTCTCTTTATGATTCCTTCCTATTCTAACAGCCTATAAGTTTACTTAACATATTCTATGTTCATTATGGAGCAGGTGAAGTGAATAGAGTGCTGAGTCGAGTCAGGAAGACTCATTTTCTGGAATTCAAATCTGGCCTCAGACACTTACTAGCTGTATGACCCTGGGCAAGTCATTTAACCCTGTTTGCCTCAGTTTCCTCATTTGTAACATGAGCTGGAGAAGAAAATGTCAAACCACTCTAGTATCTCTGCCAAGAAAATCTCAAATGGGGTCACAAAGAGTCGGACACTACTGAAAAATAACTAAACCACAAGTGTTCATTATATTTGAGTACTACAAGCACTTTAAGTCCTTCTCCTCCCAATGCCATAAAAACTAGAAAAGGAGAGGATTTCTAAACCCACTTTATTCTGGCCATCTGGGTTTTGAAGTCAACTGGGATCTTTTGGGACTTTGTAAAGTGTTCTTATAAGGTATGGTTGGGAAAGGAAGGACTGGCACAGTGGAAAGAGCACTGCTTTAGGCAAATGAGGACCTAGGTTCAAATTCTATTTGGAAAATTACTATGTAAGTGATACATAGGAGAGTTACTTAACTTCTCTGGGCCTCAGTTTCCTCACATGTAAAATAAGAGTATTGAACTAGATGACCTCTGAGATTGCTTCCATCTCAATATCTATGCTCCTATGATCCCATGAGTACAGTTTGAGGAAGAGACCTACATAAGAACTCTTGTGCCTAGGGCAAATTCAGTTAGGGGGTGGCTCACTAGGAGATAGAATAATTCTCCCTAGAAGATTCAGTTTATGTTCCTTTTGAAGTTGGGGGATCGTGGGGATGGGGTGCCACACTCACAGATCCCTGAAAATGGTAGCCTGAGAGTGATTGTTCCACAGGCTAGGATGAACTATAATGTGAGGTTCAAGGACTGGTTTTGGGGAGGAGGTACCCTCACCCATACCTCTGTGCCCTGGTACAAAAAACTTTACAGGTTACTTCTGTACTGGGGAATTAAAAATATAACTAATGTAATGTGCTGTCCCTTTAAGGCCCTTTTCACATGGGGCAATTTATAAAAAAAAAAATTAGAAAAAAGTAATTTTTTATAAAGGAAAATATTTAAACCAACTGCAAGATAAAAGATACCACTACTGTTGTTACTGTTATTACTACTGAACATTTTGATGCCTGAAAAGAACTTTGGTTTAATAACAATTGATAAAAATCAAAATTTAAAAATACACATTTTCACCTGTATTCTGAAGAAATAGCTTTTATATAACCTTTAAGAAATTTTGGACAGAAAATGAACTTCTATGTAAATATAAAACTAAATCCCCTTATAAAAGATGTCAGATGATGTCTCACTTTTATATGAATGCTTTGATACTTTAAAGAGGGAGGGAACAAAAGAACTTTTATTTATTAAAAAACTGAAAAATATGAGTACAAAGAAATTATTTTAAGGGCACAAAACATCATGTTGGACCTTGCTGAGGTATTTAGAGCTACCGGGCACGATAGCCTCTCAGCTTGCTTATATATTGCTATTTTATGAGTTAAAGGTGGTATAATAGATAAATTAGACTAAAGCAAAAAATTCCAAACATTATCAATTTATAAGCAAAGCATAAATTTATCAATGAATAGCATCTCAGCTTCCTCAGCAAAGACCCCAAATAAGGGGGACAACTTCCTTTGCTAATTTTGGGGAATGCAGAACAAAAGAGCAGCTAGAAGGCTCATCTTCCTGAGTTCAAATTTGACTTCAGACACTTATTAGCTGTGTGACCCTGAGAATTTAACGTGGGTTGCCTCAGTTTCCTCATCTGTAAAATGAGTTGGAGAAGGATATGGCAAAACCACTCTGGTATCTTTGCCAAGAAAACTCCAAATGGGGTCATAAAGAGTGTGACTGAAATGACACAGCTACAAGACAAAGAGCAGGACTTTGTAGGCAGGTGAAAAGAGTTCAACATGAATGGAGAAATCAAAATGATTGGTTACAGAGTTGAGGCATGGAGGACAATATGATTGGCTGGAAAATGGCAATGAGAGACTAACAACAACTCCCTCCTTCCCTCCTGTGACTAAGAAATGTTCATTGTTTGAGTACACCTGCAAGGTTAGAGAGAGTGGACCAGACTTATTTGGATAACAACATCCTTGAAGGATGGCTTGATGGTGTAAAGATGCTAAACCAAAACTTTGTGTGAACACCTGCTTCCTTCAAGGGTAACAGATTTCCTTGACACAAGCATAGAGAACAGTGATTAATAAGAGAACTAGATTTCTAAACTCAACTCATTACAAGCCATTTGAATTTCTGAACTAAGTTCAGAGGCAAAGAACTTAACTTAGACAGTTACAGGACAAAATAAATTAATTGTAGGTAGGATCGATTTAAAAAGGACATAGAAATCAATGTGATTATTTCAATGGTAAAACAAAAAAATCTTTTTAAAAGGAGAAATCATAACCAAATATTGAGGAGTGATTTTTAAATGGCTGTTGATATAATAGGAGAAATTTAGTGAATTGTTACCTTTTAAGTGAAAGGGGGAATCACTGAGAGCCAGGACACTATAATTTAAGCCTCTAAAATACACAGGATATACGAGAGGAGACTGAAGAGAACAACAGCAACAGCAGCCAGGTGACAAGAAAGCTTTGGCTGCTAGTTCCTGATTAGCTTAAAGTAGACTGTAGTTCAAGTTATTGCTTTTCCAAGGCAGGTGAAGCTTCTCAGAACACGTTTTCCTTTTCGTCCCTTTCTGAGATGCAACAGTAGAAAGCGGAAAAATAGGCATTGCTGTTGCTTAGCTGTATACAAAGAGCTTTCTTGGCTAGTTTGTCCTAGCCTGAGAATGTTTACTGAGAACTGTGTTCTGCTTAGACAATGTAGCATCAGAGTGAATGAGTATCTGGTCTGGGCTACGTTGTGTCCATGGATAGCCAGCCTTATGAGTTTTGGATCCTCTGATTTAAAGGGAACTAGTATATATATGTATCAACAAGCACCCTAGCATACCTAGGGCGGCTACTAGCACAGGTTCTTAGATCTGCTTTTCTAAAGGAAAGCAACTCAAAATGGGTTAACGGTTTCACTTTAATCAATCAAACATACATCATTTACCTAGT
>CM053586.1:211050232-211097844 GCA_028646515.1 Pseudochirops corinnae
AGTATACTTTCAAATATCCAAGGGTCCTCAGAGTCACGTAGCCACTTTAGCAAAGGGCCTAGGGGCAGGGAAGATCTTCAGATTCCCATAACAATATATATTGAGGTAACATTTTTAAAAACCAGCTTCTCAAAGAGATTTGCCTCAAAAGGAGAGATATAGGATGCTAGCTATTAAGATGGGTGGATCAAATGAGATTTTTTTTTTCCAATTTTTTTTATATGTGACCTTATTCTTTTTTAAGAGATGTAAATGTGTTTGTAGAAAGAGGAAAGGTGCTAGAAGATTGGGAGAGTCTGAAGATTAAAGAGTGGAGATGAAGGTGGGGCAATCTGGTTGAGAAGATAGGATGGGATGGAATCAAGAGTTCATGTAGAAGACTTTGACAAATATGAACAAACACGAACATTTTCTTATAATGAAAATGAATATTTTATATGTGACACTGTGGATTTCTATTACATACATCTTGGTTTTTCTTTTAAAATATATATTAATTTTAGCTCCATAGTTCCAACATTACTACTGCTTGTCTGTATCTACTTCTGAATCATCTGCTTTCTTCTGTGTATTTTTAAAATTTCATTGATGCTCTCTTCTTTCATTTCTTCTTCATCTTTTTTTGGGGGGAAGGGATCACTATCATTCCAATTTTCCTCCCAGAAGTTTCCCTGAACATTCCCCCTGCCCAAGAAGCCCTGCATTGTTACAAATAAGTATTGCCAAGCAAAACATTTACACCCATTTTCCATGCCTGAAAATGCATATCTCACTCTATACTTCTAGTTCATCACTTCTCTGCCAAAAGATGAAAAGCATAACTCATCATCAGTATTCTAGAGTCATGATTGGTCATTGCTTTGATCATAGAACTTAAGTCTTTCCTAGTTGTTTTCCTTTAGGTGCTGTATTTGTTGTATAAATAGTCTTCCTGGTTTTGCTCACTTCACTTAGAATCACTTCATACAAGTCCTCCTAGGTTTCTCTCAGTCTTTCCCTTTCATAATTTCTTATAGGTGAAATAATATTCCATTACATTCATATGGCACAATATCTCTTTTTGATTTTTCAGAATTTCTGTTTGTATATCTAACTGGGGAAAGGTATTTGTTGCATTTCTAGTTGTTGCTTTTTTAAAGTTACATTATTGATTAATCTTTTTTCCCTTTGGTTAATGAAAGTATTTCATGATTAAATTATACCTAAAGATTACTTTGACTGCATACCAAACATTTTGGTATGTATTCTCATTGTTGCCATTTTTGTTAATGAAGTTATCTATTTTTTCTATGATTTATTATTTTTCTCCAACTAAGTTTGAATCCCTTCTTCAAAAGGCCCTCTATTGATTATAATTTTTATTGTAGTGTGGTAAGGGATGTATTTAGTATTTCTGCTTTTCTACATTTGTTTTTGAAGTTTTTATATCCTGTCACAGAGGTTTTCGCCAAGGTGCCATGCTCTCTCTTTCTCTCTCTCTCTTTCTCTCTCTCTTTCTCCTCTCTCTCTCTTTGTCCACATATATATGCATATATGTGCATATATATATATATACACGCACATATATATACACATACATACAGATATAAATAAATGTATATGTGTTTTTCTATTCCCATTTGGTTATCACCAGAGATTTATTTTGTGCATCTTTTTAAAAGTTTTATTCAAGTCAAATTCTCTCTAATTTATCTTTTTGTTGTATTTATCTAGGTATGTGTAGAAGAAGGGTTCATTGAGGTCCCAATTATTATTGTTTTGCTTTCTATTCCTCCCTATAATTCACTTAACTTTTCCTTTAAGTATTTATTTGCTACATCTATATTAAGTATATTGATATTATTTCATTATCTATGATATCTTTAAACACAATATAGTTTCCTAGCTTATTTCTTTTAACATGTCCCTTTTTACTGTTCCTTTGACCAAGATCGTTCTCACTGGATCTCCTTATTTTAAGTTTACTTGAAGCATAATATATTTTGTCCCAGCCCTCCATTTTAACTGTATAACTCTTTAGGTTTCAAGTATGTTTCTTATAAATAATATGTTGTTATTTTCTACTTTCTAACCCATTCTGTTATCCTCTTGTATTTTACAGGTGAGTTCATCCCTTTCGGGTTCATGGTTATGATTGTTAATTTCTTATATCTCTCCAATCAACCAAGTATTTATTAAAATCACCCTTAATGGTTAAGGCACTGTGCTAAGCACTAAGGTTATAAATATAATGAATGATCCTTACTTAAAAAGAGCTTATATTCTAATGGTAGGAAAATGAATGCCTTCATAAATATATACAGATAAATATAATGAAAATCAATGTAAAGCAATTAACTACAAGATAGTTTAGGAAAGAGGGCAGTTGGGAGGATCAAGAATGGTTTCATGTGGGATGTAGTTTTTGAGCTGAATCTTAGAGGAAAAAAGGGATTCTGTGATAAAAAGGTGAGGAGTGGGTGTAATCCAAACATGGGGGATGACCAGTGTGAAGCAACTGAGATGGAGGACATTTTGCCTACATCACAGAGTATGAGAGAAATAAGGTATGATGAGACTAGAAAGATAGGTTGGGGCCAGGTTGCAAAAGGTAACAAACTAAACAAAGGACTTCTATTTTATCATAATAACCTGAAGAGACTTACATAAACTGATGCTGAGTGAGAGGAGCAGAGCCAGGAGAACATTGTACACAATTACAGACACATTGTATCTGTGATGACTGACTTTGGTAGACTGGGCTGATTGCAACAATGCAAGGTTATAAGACAACTGCAAAGGACTCACGATGGAAAAGGCTATCCACATTCCGAGAAAGATTTATGGAGTCTGAATGCAGACTGAAGCAAACTACTTTCTTTCTCTCTCTTTTGTTTTGTTTTTTCTCTTCTTTCTCATTGTTCATTCCATTGGTTATAATCCTTCTTTACAACTTGACTAATATTTGATGTGAAGGTATTTGTAGAACCTATATGGGATTGCATGGTGCCATGGGGGGAGGAGGTGGAAGGAGAGGGAGGAGGAGAAAATTTGAAACTCAAAAGCTTGTGGAACTGAATGTTGTAAATTAAAAGTAAATAGATAAATAAATGAAATTGGAGGAAAAAACCATAAAGATCAACAACCAAAAAAAAGACAGTAGGATAGTGGTCTCAAGGAGCACAGTTCTACTTGTCATCTTCTGGCATAACAGGAGTAGCCAATTAATGCCTTAATTTTCAAAGTATGTGCAACATTCAATCCAACAAATTTTTGTGAGCCTTATTCTAGTCATGAATCACTGAGGGGTAATACTGTGTGGTAATTTAAAGATCATTGACCCTTAACAACTATCTTTCCTAGTAAAGTAGATCTAAGAACCTGGGCTAGCAACCATCCTGGGTATGCCAGTGTGGTTGCCACTATAACAGCTTATAGGTGGGGAGATAAGACAGCCTCAGTCCCTACCCCATTCAGGGGCTTACAGAAGCTCTTCCTAATTCAAAGCCAAGAGCGAAAATAAAGAGAGATTGTTCACTTAAACCCTTTATATGCCCAATTTATTCCAGCTCAGTCTGCATCATCAGTTTTTAACTAACCAGAATACTTTTCATCACCACACTGTATTTTATCTTCAAGGCAATTGGGAGCCACTAGGGTTCATTGAGGAAGGGAGTGCCATAGTCAGATCTGTACTTAAGGAAAATTACTTGGGCAAAATATATAGGATGAACTTAAGTGGAAATAGACCTGAGATGGAGAGATTAGTTATGAGAGAGTTTCAATAATCAAGGTGAGAGGTGATAAGGGCCTGAAATAAAGTTGTGGATGTTTGAGTAGAGAGAAGAGTTTGGATAGGAGAGATATATGAAGGTAAAAATGACAAGATTTGGCCACTGATTGGATATGTGACTGAAGGAGATTGAGAGTAACACAGAGGTTATATATTCAGGAGACTGGAAGAATGATGGTGCCCTTAGTAATAGGGAAATTTAGAATAGTGGCGGGTTAGGGGCAGGGAGGGATATAATGAGTTTTATTTGGGATATATTGAGTTTTGATATCTCTAGGATTTTTAGTTTTAAATGTCCAATAGGCAATTGTGGGTATAGAACTGAAGCTCAGAGGAGAGACTGGTGCTAGATTTGGAAATGTGTCTTCAGCATAGCAATGATAAGATAATCTATGGAAGCGGATGAGAAAGTCCAAACAAAGAAAATAGAGAAAATGCAAGCAGAGAAATAAAGACCAATAGATAGGACTTCTGTCTGAGAAATTAGCATAGATCAACAGACAGATCCAATTGTCTGATGGAGGTGACCAGAAAGAGAAGCACCAGTATCTGGGTTTTCATAGCCAGGAGGGGCTCCTTAATGGCTACCCAGAGTCTCATTTGGCCAAATTACATGAACACTCTTCTAATAAGTGAGCCCCAAAACAAAATGCTAACCTCAGAATATATATACATTTCCTCAGGGTCAGAGGGCATCACAACCCTTATGACCCACTGCCTAATTACAAAGTAAAAAAGGAGTGGGCCTCCCTGACAAACAAACCTCCCCTAATCAAGCTTCCCTTAATGGGCTCCACAAGAGGCTTATTAATGGCCTGGGAAGATCTTATATCCCATTAACATTACAGCCATGCATCCCTGAATACGTGGTGCCTGTTTATTTTGTATTTATTCCTTCCTGATCTTAAGTGAATGGTCCCTTCATTTAATGATACAAAGATGGAATGGACCAGATTATGGCCATGTGAGGCTCAAAAGGTTGGAAGAGCCATCAGAGGTTCCCTTAGCAACTGCAGTAAGTAATAGAGACCAAGAGGAACTATATCCATCAAGGAGCCATCCTTGAGGACAGATCTGCTTGATCCAACCCAGAACGATTGATCTGTCAGTCAAGACACTGCATCTACAAGGAACCAACTCAGCTGGAAAAGAGAGCAACTTCTTTATTAGCAACACCACAGCCAGAAGTTAATTTCAAGGGAATAAATGATCTCTCAGGGCTGAATCCACCCCATACATCCCTCTATGTGTGTCTGTACTGCTACACTTCAAGTTTGATCCCACTCTCTTCCAGGATGTTGTATCTCTGAGGGAGGAAGAGTTTATCCCTAGGGTATGGACAGAGGGAGTACAGTAGAACCTCGGTTTATAAATTTAATTCCTTCTGAGATTCTGTTCATCATGCAAGTTGTTCATATTACAAAGGGAATTTTCCCATTGGAAATAATGTAAAGTTGGATGATTGGTACCACATACATCCCCAAAAATATTCATATAAAAATAATTTATAATTTGAAATAAGTTTTTTTGTCCCTAAAGCACCTGAAATACAATAGCAATGATTAATACACAATATAAACCAAAAATCAAACAAATCAACCTGCACTTTACCTTTGAGAAGAGTTGTGGCTGGTGTAAGAGAGACAAGAGAGAGGGATGGGGATGGGGTAGGCAGAGTAGGGAATTGAAGGGCTCAAGGAGAGGTTTGGTGTCTGAGGACCAGGGTCAGAGGTTGTGGCCAGGATTTGGGTGGTGGAGGGGGGGATGGCCTGGGGCCTGGGGGGGGGGAAGAGATTTTGCTGCTGCTGCTGCCACTCACAGCCACCTCCAGCAGGAGTGTCCAGAATGGGAAAGGTCATGGGCCTGGGATATCCAACCTTCCCCTCCCATAGGGTTCCCCCCCACCCCAGTTGCTATGGCACACAATTCCCACCCATGAGGCTGTAGGCCGGGGCTGTCTATGATCTCAAACAGCTGAGTCCGAGTAGCAAGTATGTGAAGCTGAAAGTTGGAGGCTCACTCCACTACACCATGCTGCAGACCCTGATCAAGCAGGACGCCATATTCAAAGTTATGTTCAGTGGCCATATGGAGATGCTCACAGACTCTGAAGGTTGGATGCTGATTGACTGGAATGGTTATCATTTTGGACAGTCCTGAACTACCTTCAGGATGGATCAGTGCCTCTTCAAAAGGGCCTTCAAAACAGCTAAATGAGCTGTTGCGTGAGGCATGATACCAAATGGTGCAGGGGTTAACTGAGGATTGCCAGTTGGCTCTACAGCAAAAAAGTGAGAGCCATTCTCCACTCTGCCTTATTCCTACGATGTCATCTCCACTGGAAGAGCAGCAACTTCTGGCTAGCTTCTCTAAGCCAGTGGTGAAACAAACATGATGTTCCTACTGTGAATTTTTGTTTGTCCTGTAAGACAAATTTGGCAAAAAATTTTTCCTCATCCAGTGAAGCATACGTAAACCAGGTTACTTGTAAACTGACGCTCTACTGTATTTAGGACCAACCACTTTAAACTTGGACCCATTCTCCCCATGGATGGAGTGGTACAAATCCCAGTTTGGGCAATATTTTTGCAATCTCTCTTTGTGCTATGCTTTCTTGGTAAACATTCCTTTATAAAAGCTAATTGATGTCAACTGGTTGATTAATATTGAGAATAATACACAAGATGGAGGCTCATAAGCAATAGTAGTTCCTCAGACTTATTCCTAGAATTCTGAAGGGAGGAATCTGAGTCACCCTCTGAGGTCCCAACATGCTAATATGAGTGGGGGTTGAAAGAATGAATCTAGGAAAGTGCCAACACCTGTATTCTCAACTATATCAGAAACCTTACAAATAAGATTAACTATATACAAACATACTTAATAGATTGCATGATAACTTTGAGCAAGGAGGTATATCTTCTGCTTTTTGGATGGTTGGCTAGGCTTCAGTGAGATTGGAGAGTGGGCAGTGGGAATCATATCTATGGCCTTTACCTGTATCAATGTCTTTGTCTTTTTAGTCATGAATAATAAAAAAAAAAAGCCTTTGTGCTAAGCAACAACCAGTTTTAATCCCTCTCAAATAAATGGGATCTACCTCATGGTCCTTAACTATTGTAAGAGTCCTGTGCATAAGTTAGGATAATAGCTTCTTCATCCTCATTGATTATGAGGAAAGTCTTTAATTTCAGCATGATGATCTTTGTGTTCTAAAAGTATTCGGGGTGGGGGGAGGGAGAAATGTGGAAACCTGAAAGCCCATCCTTTTCTGTTGTACTTCTAGATCTTGACATTACTGAAAAAGGAGCTATAAACAGATTAGACATTGTTAATTTGATGTGCTATGCGAAATTGTCTTTTCTTATAAGAATCTTTTCTGCCTCTAGGCAGAACAACAGAAAAGTACCTGCTCACAATACTGCTTAATTTTCCATTTAATTTGTTATATTATTTCCTGGAGTGTTCAATGGCATCCTACTCTGCATTACTCTTGTTTGTCTTTCAATTTTCTACCATCTTATTTATCCTATATCTTCTCAATTCAGCCGTAAGACTAATTGTACATTGAGCACACCTTTTTGTGCACTCGAAAAAAGAACTTAGCTGCAGCACCTAATGAAATGTCTATGGTCTGATTTTTCCCTCATGGCCACAAGAAATAAAGTTTTGCCTTGGATAAGCAAAGAAATATAGAGCACTGAGTCAACTCTACAACAATTCAATGGCCACTGACTAGAGCTGGACTAATCTACTGGGACAACAGTAATAATTAATGACAATTATATCATTTTAAGGTTTAGAAAGCACTTTTCCTCACAGCAGACCTGAGATAGGCCACACAATATTTTTTTATTTAATTTCATAAGTTTTTATTGATAGTTTATGTCTTACATCACTAAAATTATCCCAAATATTCCATACTCTCCCCTATAACAAATAGTAATTTTTAAAGAGAAAACCCCCCAGCACAACTGACTGATACACTGGAAAAAGTCCCAAAACATGTGCAATGTGTAACACCTGTGGAATTCCCATATCCAAAAAAGGATAGATTGGGGATATCTTCTCATCTCTCTTCATTCAAGTTCAACTTATTCTTTATAATTGTCCTACATTCATTTTTTTTTTTTTGCTTTTCTTTTTTTTGAGGGGGGAAGGTAAGGCAATTGGGGTTAAGTGGCATGCTGTAATAGTAATAAAATTTGAAGATCCTTTTGTATTGCTAAGCTAAGAGGTACTTGGCACCTAGTTTCAAATTAAGCCTCTGTTAAAGAAACAGAAGGTTTGAACCCCTGTTGCTAATGTAACAGAAAGGGGCTGAACAGGGAGGAGCAATACTGTATATAAGGAAAAACCCTAGCTGGGAAAGTTAGGATTTCTTGGAGCAAGCCATGTGGAGGCTGGTTAAAGTGATTTTGATTTTTTGAATGGAGTTTATGCTGCTAAAGACTTCCAAGGTCCAGCTGGACCTGCCGAAGACTGCATGTCGGTATTTTGTACAAATATTGTTGTGCCTTAGTTAATGGGTATGAATGTTCCTGTTGCTTTGTTAAGCCTCGACTTCCCAGGAACAGAGACTGTGAAGGATTTAGGGTGGACTGGACACTGTGAGCTTCAGCGTGGAACAGGAACTGCACAGAGCACTGGACAAAGAACTGGGAGCCGTCTGCCTTTGAACCCAGGTGACAATTTGGTGAATCCAGGTAGGAGCTGTGACCATGGAACGGGATCCAAGGAATCGGAGAGCCTACCCAGAATCAAGCTGAAAGAAGACTTTACTTGGATACTGTGTACTGACTGAGAAGATTGTGATTTACTTGTGACTGAGGGATGGATGGTCTGTGTATTTTCTGATGATTGAGTATTTTCTGAATGATGACTGAATAGTGACTGATTTATAACTTAGTGTGCCCCATGAGTGGAGAACTTTGACTATTGTACTTTGTGTCCCTTAAGGAGGCAAGCCTCTTTAAGGCTGATTGAATGATTGAGTTGATTGAATGATTGAGTTACTAAATGATTGTACTTTGTTGAAAACTATGTGACCACTTTAGTGAAAACTATGTGGCCATTTTAGTGATAAGTTGTTGAGTTGTGACGTAGTGAATGCTATATTTTGATTTTCTGTGATAAGTTGTAATGTTGTGAATGCTGTACCTTGATTTTCTGTAAATGTTTTGCTCTGATTTGTTATTGAATAGAGTGTTCACTATACTATGTAATCAGAACCTTTGAAAGCTGTTCACAGCAGCAGTCCTCTGGAAAGCTGCTTATGCTTATCTTTACACTTGCCCATGGTCAAAGGGCTAGTAAGTGTTAAGTGTCTGAGACCAAATTTGAACTCAGGTCCTCTTGACTCCAGAGCCAGTGCTCTATTCACCGTGTCACCTAGTCACCCATCCTACATTCACTTTTGATTTTGTGTGTGTGTGTAGTTGTTCTTTCTATTTACGTTGTTGCAGTTATTGTGTACATTGTGTTCTTTGCTCAGCCTACTTCACTTAGCATCAGTTCATGTAGGTCTTTCCATGTTTCTCTGTATTCATCATATATAATTTCTTATAGAACAATAATATTCCATTACATTCATATACCACACTTCTTAGCTATCACAAAATAAATATTTTAGAGATTATGGAGACTTTCTTTTATCAATGGATTCCTTGGGGGTGTAAGTCCAGAAATGGAGTCTCTGATTCAAAGAGCATGAACATTTTAGTCACCTTATTTACATAATTTCAAAATAATTTCCAAAATGGTTGTACCATTTCACAGCTCCACTAATAATGTATTAGTGCGCCCATCCTTCCACAGCTCCTCCAACATTGACTGTCGCCAATTTTTGGTCATTTTTGCCATTGGCAAGGTGTCAACTTCAGGGTTGTTTTGATGAGCATTTCTCTCGTTATTAGTGGTTTAGAACATTCTTTCATATGGTCGCAAATATTTTGCAGTTCTTTTGAGAACTGTTTGTTCATATCCTTTGACCATTTATGTGTCAGGTAATGAGACAATGCAAGACTTAATACCCTCATCTTATAGATGACGATGTTAAAGCTCATAAAGATTGTCGACAAACTCTGAATCCAAATCTGCTGGTTTCAAGACCAGTGCTCTTTCTACTATCTCTCACTACTTTACTTGATGCTCCAGTATTCAAGAGATCAGAAACAAATATTCAGAGCCCAATGTTAATGGTTCTGAGCCATTTACTAAAGAGGAACAACCCAGAAAGTAGCTGTTCCTCTCACCTAGCTGTTTGTAGTTCAATGATAAGTCTCAAAAGCAGCAACTGGCATACTGAGAATTTTCCCCAAACCAGGAAGAGAGAAAGTAGAAGAGACTTCCACAATTTAGTCCAATTCTCTTATTTTACACATGAAGAAAATGAGTCACAGAGAAATCATTTGCCTGATAAAGTCTTACAGATTCTATAGAGAATGTATGTGTGTGTATGTGTGTGTGTATGTATAAAGAATGTTTATGTATAGACAATGTGTGTGTATTTATGTACACACAAACACACACACAGGAAATAGAAAGGTGAAAAATAAGTGGCATTTTGAGAAATGACAAAAAAAGGAAGGATAAGATGGTGATTGGGATGAGGGGGAGATAAGAAACGAATAAGAGTTCACCTACTTAAGAACATGGACACACGAACAAACACATTTCCAGAGCCATAGTCCCTGTCTTTCAGGCTCAGATTCAGAAAGAGGAAGCCCTACCTAAGGGGGGAGGGAACTAGCATTTATTCAGTACCTACTATGTGCCAGGCACTTTACAAATATTATCTTATTTCACTTTCACACCAACTCTCTTAGGTAGTTGCTATTATGATCCCCATTTACAGTTATGGAAACTAAGGCAATGGGAAAATGATTTGCCTGGGGTCACACAGCTAGTAAGTATGGGAGGGGTCAAATTTGAACTCAGGTCTTCCTGACTATGACATTCTATCCACTGAACCACCTAGCTATCCTATTGATGCAGCAGCTCTCTTGCTTCCTTGGGTGTTCATTTTAGGGTCACCAAAAATTCCGGGGGCCTCCTATTGCCTCTTTTTAATCATTCTGCATCAAGAGACATTTTTCAGGCCTGACCTGCTGGGAGCTGGGGACAGGGAGTCCTGCAGGTAGACTTAGCAAAACACCCAAGAGAGTTTTTGCAACCCAGGCAAGAGGAGGTGGTGTAGTGGGAGACCTAACCCTGGGCAAGGGTCAGCCTCTGCTCTTTTGGCTCAGAATTTCTCCCTGCTGGCATTTTCCTTGGGTCACCATTAATAAGAAGGAAATCCCTCTAACCTCAGCAAAATCTGAGGCTGGTGTCTCCTGGGAATTGAAGATTCATGAATGGGGGTGGAGAAAAATGACATAACCCTTTGGTTGCAATAGAGACCCCAACTCGTATCCATCTCCCTTGAGGTGGTGAGAAACATCACTCTGTAGGGATGTTTCCATCAGTGCCAAATCTCCTTGGAGACCAGGGGTCACTCCTTGGTTTTCCAGCTTCCCCACTCAGCCTGCAGTTCCCTTGGGACAAAGTCAGCTTCCTTTGCTCTTCCCACTATTCCCCCCAAGTCGCTTTCCCCGATTGCCTCCATCCTTTTCTCCCCAGCTGGAGGTGCGGTGGGGCTTCTGCAGCAGCTGGGCTGTGGAGAGCTTAAGGTGTTGTTTCGTGAGAAGCAGCGGCAACTTGGGATCCGGAGCTAGCTCAAAGGGGCTGGAATAGTTGGTCACCCCAGAACAAGGAGCAGAATGGAACGAGGTGTCGACGGATTCCTAGATTTCCCGTGCAGCATGAATACCTCGGCTGCCCTGGAAAATGCCAGTGAGTTGAGCGGCAGCTGGGAGGGCTGGCAGCCCGAGGCAATCGTCGTTCCAGTGCTCTTCGCCCTCATCTTCCTCGTGGGCACGGTGGGTAATTCGCTGGTCCTAGCGGTACTGCTGCGCAGCGGCCAATTGAGCAGCACCACCAATCTGTTCATTCTCAACCTGGGTGTGGCGGATCTCTGTTTCATCGTTTGCTGCGTGTCCTTTCAGGCGACCCTCTACACACTGGACGGGTGGGTGTTCGGCGCACTGCTTTGCAAGGCAGTGTACTTTCTCATCTTCCTCACGATGTACGCGAGCAGTTTTACGCTGGCTACCGTCTCTCTAGATAGGTGAGTAATAGAGATTGCGGGTGGGTAGCGGAAGAGATCTCCTCAAGAGCCCTTCCCTTCCTCATGAAACGTTCGGGAGATGGGGACCAAGACCGAGAAGATAAGGCTGAAGGGGAAAAAACAAGAATAGGGAGGAGGGCGAATACAGAGGAAGATGCAGAGACCCGAGTAAGGGAGGCAAGGGGGAGAGAGCAGAAAGACTAGGTTTAGAGTAGATATGGATTGGGGCCTGGGTGCAAGAGTCCTCGGTCAGAAAGTAGGCTGCGTAAAGAACCCCAAGTGGTTTCCGCAGGTGGCGGACCCAAGGTTGATGCGAAAGAAAGCGCGGTTCCAGAGCAGCTGGTGAACATCAAGTGTGCTCATAATTCTCCAGTGTGGTCTGTGGCCCCGAACCCCTTTCGCAAAGTCCTTCGGGCCAGGACTGACTGGAGCTGTCCGTCAGCGACATAGTCCAGAGGTGAGCTGCCACACAGGTACTGCGCAGTAGAGGAGAGCAGACTGTCCACTAAGTTTCTGTGTGCTTTTTTCCGGCGCTGTGCTCCGGACTGAGCGAGGGAACCGCACGAAGGGGCTCCTTCTCTCTATATTCTGGAGGGAAGCTTAGACATACTCACCTAGGACCCCATCTGCAAAATGGATCAAAGGAAGGGGGAAAAAATTGGACAGAAAACCGGACGCTCCATGAGTTCTTGATAAAGAAATTCATTCAGAGGCTCAAATATTCTTCCCTCTTCCCGGATCTTTTACTGTTCTTAGGAAGGTTTCCAGAAATATTCACTGGCTGTCATGGTATATAGCTCAATTACTCAAAGCCGAGAATCAAGGCTCCATCTAGAATGGCGCTCCAGACTCCATAAGTTTCACCAGACGTAGGCAGAGTGCCTGCTGTGTTATAGGAGGCTGTCTCAGATATTCCGGCAATTGGGACAACACATAGAGTTAGGAATTTGTTTCTTAGGATTCTGTCAGTTGATTGGAAGAGCTACAAATAGAAGATTGGGTTCCATTTCCCATTCTCTACTCTTCCAGGGTGGGAAATGCATCTTTCCTGGAGCCTTGGGGACAATTGGGTGACGAGAGTCACTGGTCTTAGTCAAGACTCTCAAGGAACTATGCTCATTCCTTCGAAAGGGACCTTCAAATAATTCATAAGAGGTCTGAGACCTCGAATGGATCTGTCTTTGGCAGCGTATATGTAGAAATGAGAATGCGAGCTCTATTTTCTCGTATACTGTACGGAATTAGCGGATCCTTACCTTCACGTCCGTGAGTGTGCTCCCCAACCCCCACTCCCAGCCTTCAGCAGTCCCCTACACTGACTTCTCTCTTTATCCCCCGAAGGTATCTGGCTATCCGCTACCCACTGCACTCCCGAGAGTTGCGGACTCCTCGGAATGGGCTGGCTGCTATAGGCCTCATCTGGATACTGGCACTGATTTTCTCAGGGCCCTACCTCAGCTACTATAGTCAGTCGGAATTGGCCAACCTGACCGTGTGTCATCCCGCCTGGAGTGCACAGCGACGTCGAACCATGGATCTCTGCACCTTCCTCTTCAGCTACTTGCTGCCAGTTCTCGTGCTTGGCCTGACCTATGCTCGAACCCTACGCTATCTCTGGAGCGCTGTTGATCCAGTGGTCGCTCTTTCCGTATCCAAGCGCTCCAAGCACAAAGTTACGCGCATGATAGTGATCGTGGCTACGCTCTTCTGCCTATGTTGGATGCCCCACCACGCTCTCATCCTCTCAGTCTGGTTTGTTCACTTCCCTCTCACTAGAGGCAATTTTGTGCTGCGCATTCTCTCCCATCTAGTCTCCTATGCCAACTCTTGCGTCAACCCCATTGTCTCTGCACTCGTCTCCAAACACTTCCGAAAGGGCTTCCGAAAAATCTGTGAGGGGCTGCTGTGCCGAGCTCCTCAACTTGTCTCGCGTCGCGTGCGAGTCGCCCCAACAAGCCCTCGCCGGGGCAGCTTACTGGTTCACGACTCTGTCGCTATGATTCCCGTTTGCAAGGTGGCGGATCCCACCATTCTGGCTCCTGAACATGCTCTTCCGAGGGACTCAGTGCTGAGCCCCTTACCAGGCCCATCCTGGAGAGTAGAGATCCGAGAGCTGAACCTGTAGAACAGGGAGTTTAAGAATGTCGTTTTGCCTGGAAAGACTTGAGCTGATGCAAAGTGAAATGTACTGTGTACAAAGTAACAACTATATTGTAAGATGATCAGCTGAGAATGACTTAGTTTTTCTCAGCAATACAATGATCCAACACAACTCTGAAGGACTTATGATGAAAAATGCTGTCCATCCTCAGAGAAAGAACTGATGGTGTTTGACTACAGATTGAAGCATACTTTTTAAATTTTATTTTTCTTGAAGTTTCTTTTGGTCTATGTTTTTTTATTAGCCACAACACGACTAATATGGAAATGTTTTGCATGACCACATGTATAACCTATAACGAATTGCTTGCCTTCTCATTGGGGTTTGGGGTGGGGGTAGGATGCGGAGCAAGGAAGGGAATTTGTAACTGTTTAAAAACTGTTAAAATTGTTTCTACCTGTAACTGAGGGAAAATAAAATACCAAAGAAAAAAAAATATGTCGTTTTGGAGGTGGCTGGAGGGCCGGAGCAGTCGGGAGATAGTGGTCTTTGGGGTTTAATGAAAACGCACAAACTGCCTAAAATGCTGTGTATCCCGCCATTGTCAACATGGGGGTGAGGGGGTCCTCTGGAGTTTAGGGACTGTTTAGAAGGAATCCGAAGAATTGTAAAGAGAGTTGCTCGTCCTCATCCTATTAGCCCTTGCGTTTTGTTGAAACAACTCTTTCTGCTCCTCAACTGACTTAAGTTCTGGAACTTTGGAACTGAGACGCCAGCAACTTTGTGGGACCTAAGAAATCAGGAGACTGGGCAGCCTGGCAAAACAAACAAACAAACAACCACTCCAGGTGTCAGGGAGTCTGGTGATGGGAGAGTGGGACTAGATATGGAACGAGAGCCCCCTTTTGGCACTTGGATGGTCTCTGCAGCACCATTTGTGTCTCATAGAGCAATTTGAGGACAAGTGCGTAGGACTTTGAAGAGACTAAAGTGAAGTGCTCTTCAGTTAATCGGTAGGAGACGCATATACACTCCTTGGAGGTGCCTGCTTGAATTGGAATCTTCAGGCTATCCCCTACTTTCCCTCCAGCTGCTGGAAATCACTTGGCAGGCCACATATCCATTTTGGATCCCAACTGAGTTTCAGGCCAAGATCTGTGTGACCCTTAAGGTCATTTTTAGCATTCCTCTTTCTTTCCTGGGTTTGGAGAGCTTCTTGTGAAGTCCAATTCTGCAAAGTTTGCGTTGGTCGGGAGTGAAAGCTATGAGCAGTTGTAATGCAGGCGCTATCGTTATCAGAGAACCTGGACTAGAAACAGCCACTCGGGGCTTGCCTTCTGCGCTCACCTCTGCCAACCTCCTTGGCTTCTAGCGTCCACTCTCAGAACGCTAATTGTTTACAGGAAGTATGTGCACGGTTGTCAATAATACTCAAGCCACATCCAAAGCGGTGCAGGCTACCTTTTCGTCTACCCCGGTTCTCCTTGTGGCTCCACGAAGCCGGGACAAATTTGCAGAGGCCAAAAAAATGTGTGAATGCCTGATGTCCAAGATCAGCCTCAGTCCCTGAACGTTATATTAGTCCCCAGGTGAAGTGGAGAATAGCTGGGGAGTTTAGGCACAGGGACAGGTGCAGGGGCGGGTGTGACCGGCTCTGGGCTTTGTTTTCGGCTATTTGCGGAACCGAGGGCAGGGCAGATGAGCCCCAAACTCGGAGCAATTCTTATCTCTTGCACTGAGCAGTGGGCCGTTCTGCAGTCCAGACTTTCCCCACTACAGGTTGCCTTCCAGTAAGAGCGAGAACGGCTTTGGAGCTAGGGGCAGGGGGAGACCAAATTGGCGTCAGGACCCCGTCTCCCGGCTCTAGTCCTGCGCAAGGATCAGGTTAAACGTGTCCCTCTCATGTCTTTGCAGAACCTTCCTGATGGCGATTCTGAGGCTGCTGTTTGAGCTCTTCCTCCTTGGGTCTGGTACGGTGAAGCCCAGTACTCCTTCCTGGCCCCTCTCCCACACTAGACTATCCATGCTCTGGCCATCATCCCTCCTCCTGTTCCTCCCCCCTTCCCTCCCCCCCCAACGTCCTGAAGAGGTGGGTACTTGGAAAGGAGGGTGGGATCAGATATTTGGGGATTGCTACCTCAGGGTGGCCAGGTTAGTACTATTAAGCCTCCTCCCCCCCACCTCCCCCGACTACTGTCTTCATCTTCCCATTTCCACAGCCTGGAAGCCCCTCGCCTGCTTGGACTTGCTCTTGGCTACTGATCTCAGTCCTCAGATCCCAGATAATGGGAGTGCGCCTCTGATCGTTGACGTGCAGGTGTTTATGTCCAATGTCTTCGATGTGGTGAGGAGGGTCGTGACACTGGGAGGGAAGGCAGCAGGAGCCTAGGGTGTGTCCTGACTTTTCGTTTTATATGCCCCAGAGGTGATGACGCTGCCTTTTTTCCTCTCTCTCCCCAACAGGACATCTTGCAGTATACATTGTCCTCTGCGATGCTAATGAAACTGGTGAGAGTGGAAACAAGGGGTGGGGGGAACCAGTTAACAGGGAAAGGAAGGGATGGAAGGCTACCCTCCTTGCTGCATTGTGGTTTAGAACGCAAATCAGGAGTGCAGGCTTCCTGCCAGTCACTTTGCTTTGTCTTGGCGTACAACAAAGTCTCTCTGCCACCTCAAGAGGAGCAGGAGGTGGGGGCAGCTCAGCCTTACCCCTGTTTTCCTAGACGTGGCTCGACCCTCACCTGTCCTGGAATGAGGATACAGATCCACGAAACTTCATCACTTTGTCCTCAGACTTGCTGTGGACCCCGGACTTCACCATCCGAGAGGCGTAAGTGCGCCCTAGGTGATTCCTGGTCCTTCCCCAAAGTTCTACTCTCTGGACTTTATATATTCCGTATACTCTGTCCCTAAGGCTTTCCCTGAAGTCTGTCACTCATGCTTAGCGCAATTGCTGTTGTGGTTTCCAAGGAGTAAATGGAGGGAGTAAGGCCACTGGATCTTTTCCAACCTTCCAACCTACTTACTGCTTTGGGCCATGGAGTCAGGATAGAAGCAGCAAGAGACTGGTATCCTGATGTTGGGCTTCTCTTTCCATAGCATCTTGATTGACTGGAGGGAGCACAGACCACGGGTGAGGGTAAGTAGAGAGGGATTCGTAGAGCTCTTCACTGCGCTCACCATCAAGACTAACTGCGACTTTGAACTTCTTCACTTCCCCAGCGACAAAAGTGTCTGCAACATCAGCTTCTATGCTTTGAGCAACACAGGTATGGGAAGTGGATAGGAGGTACAAGAACAGATTGCAGAATTCACTCTTGCACCAATTCTATTCTCATTCAGCTCCTCATGGCTATTATAGTTTTAGAGTTCTTCAGTCTTGCACAGTATTCTCCTTGATTTGTTTCCCTTGGTTCTTAGACTTCCCCGCTAAAAACAATTCACCCTTTTAGCTCCCCAATGTCAATCTACCCGTAAATTTCCATGTGATTCAGGACCAGTTCTAATCTTCTGGTCTAGTCACAAAACCATGTTTCTGTCAGTTCTACATCTAGCTAGAAGCCTGGTGTCTACCTGTGTTCCACAATCTTCCTGGTCACTTCTGTCCCCCTTCCCCCTATCAAGGGCTTAAATATTAAAGAACACTAGTGAGATACTATTCCATGCTCTGTCCCATTTCTATGAAAAACAACACCAAGAAAAAAAAACCTCCCAAAACCATTGCCTTGGTCAAGAACTGCAGTATAGAGGAAGGTAATGACTCCTACCAGTCACCTCCAATATAATTTTTTTTTTGGTTAAAAATTATTCCAGTACTATGAATTAAGATGGTAACATAATGGTCATTCAAAAGAACTGTAATAGCTTCAAGAACTAAAAAACAACAACTAAGTAATTACAGTCAATATGGCAATAGCTGCTAGCATTTACATAGCACTTTAAGGTTTGCAAAACATTTTACATATTACTTCTATTGGTCAGCCACACTGTAAGATAGGTGCTATCATCATCCTCATTTTACACATACCCCTTTAAAAAAAACTTGGGTGATTATTGTGTGGAGTAACTCCTCTCCACAGAGCTTTTTCCTTATGTCCAAGGCCTTGGATTGCTTCCACCTCTGCTCTCAAACTCCTGACCTATCCTCCAAAGCAAGGGCCTTTTAGTATCCAGGGATGAAGCATTCCCTTCTGGTTTACCATTCCCCTTCTTCCCACTCCTCTCCCCAACTCCCATGCAGTTGAAGAGTTAAAGTTTCGTCCCCATGCAGTGAATGAGATTGTGAGTGTGAAGCGGGAATATGTGGTTCGAGGTTTAGAAGCTCAGGTCCCAGACCGGCAGAACGTGCCCTGCTTCCAGGTGACGGTGAGTAGGTGTATTTCGAGCTAGGGAGGGAGAAAAGTGGGAGTAGAATGACAATGAAACCATTCCTCTGATGTACCCTCAGGGGGATTTACAGGAGTACCTGGGAGGAACAAGGCTTAAGGGGAGGGAAGTTGGGTCACTTACTTAGGGCAGGTGCTTTAGAGTTTCTTGAAAAGCACTACCTTTTCTTCCTCCAGATAAACCTAGAGAACACAGCTATGAAGACAATAATGGCCTTGGTGGTGCCAGGAGTGGCAATACTCCTGGCAGATATATGTGGCAGCCTCCTGCCTCTGAAGGCTACTGAACGTATCTCTTACAAGGTGACACTGCTGCTTGGCTACTTTGTCTTCCATTCATCTCTGGTGCAGGCTCTCCCCAGCTCTTCCTCCTGCAATCCTCTCCTACGTAAGCACCTTCATCACCTTCGTCACGTATGGGGATTCCATCTTCTCTGGCCTCCCAGGTCACCCTTAGCTCCTTTCCTTTTACTCCACTGTTCATGGTGCTCAGAGCTAACCCCATCTCCCTGAGGACCAAACTAGAATATTTATGAGACTACATCGTATTTTGCTGCCCTTGTCTCTAGTAAGTCTGGTCCAGAGATTCTTCTCCCTCAGGAAAGGAAGATAGTTGCAGTCATGTTTAAGATCAATATAATAATGGAAACCCTAATAGAGCCACCCAAGAAGTGAATGGGCTGTCTCAGGAGGTAATAGGTTCTCCTTCACTAGGGATCTTCAAGGGTAGGCTGGATGACCACTCACTGGGGATGCTACAGATGAAGTTCTCTTGGTCAGGTACTGGTTGAACTGGGTGTTTTTGAGATTCTTATCCCTTTTGACCCTGCTGTTTCTCTTCCTTGCAGTTTCCTACTTCACACTGCTACTGATACTACTCTCCCTCAGCACCATGGAGACTGTGCTAATGTCTGTCTTGCTGGCTCGATGCAACTTCAGCCCAAAGATCAGTCCAAATCCAGGCCAGAGAGAGGAAGGGTTAGACACTGCAAATCCAGGGCCCAGCTCTGAAGGTAGGCACAGGCAACTCACCATGACAAGAAAACAAGGAAGCCTTAGAAGCCTATTTTGTGAACAGTTATAAAGGCATGGGGATGACTCTGTTCTGGCTGCAGTCTTTGAACCCCACCCCAGTCTGGGCAGGAAGAAGCCTAGCACCTTTAGTTTCCCTGAAAATGAAATACCATCCCCACCCAAAACAGCGGATTCTCTTTCTAGTAACAAAGTGGACTATATCTGGATAGCTCAGTTCAGCCTAGAGAGGAAGAGCATTTTGTACCTTTGGAAGTCAGAGTGAACTCACACTTCTGGGCGTAACACCTAAACCAGCTTCCTTAAGGAAGTTCTCTAAAATAAGGAATAGCTGAGGGCTCTCTAGTCTGGAAACAGGATTCAGAAGGACATCTGTGGCAGGGACTTTTTACTCACATATGCGTATTTTAGTTCCTGAAAAGTGATTTAACTCTGTAGCATTGCCCCCACCCCCCTAAAAAAAAAAAAGAAAAGGATTCCAGGGCCAAGACAGCAGTCTGGTCCCTTGTGCTCATCTTCTTTCTGTTTCAGGAGAGGATGCTGCCACATGAAAGGCAGCCTCCACTATTAGTGTTTCTCCCACAGAGCCCCAAAGGACAGCTGAGAAGCCAAGGAAGACATGGGTTGAGGCCATGGACCACATCTTCTTGCTGACATATGTAGCTATCATCGGATGCAGTCATATTATCTTTGTCATAGTCTGGGTCTGGTGGGAATGCAAGTCTGACCCACCTCCTGCTAATGATATTCCACATGGAGGAGAGCCCAGGGTCTAAAGGGGCAACACCAGAAACTGGATTCAAGATTCTCAAGAACTTAAAAGAGTCCAGGCAAATTGGTTTTCCAACGTTGAGGTCAAGGCTATACTAGGTCCACTCTCTTTAACCTATTAGCCTAGGGCATCCCTGAACCCTTCCCTCTGTCAGCATGCAAATGACTAAATAAACCATTCTGCTGAGATCAAGTGTAGCTCCATGTTCTTGTGGCCATTCTCCTCAGGGCAGGCTTGGGTGGGTACCCCCACAGACCACCACAGCTTTTCTTCTGTCCATTTTTCTGTCAGCCCTGGACCTCACTGGTTATAGCATCTAGGGAAACTCACTTGGAGCAGTTTTAGAAAAAGGTGGCAGGGCTAAACAATTTGTTTCACATTGGTGGGTAGGTCAAGTATCTCTGCCCTGTGTCCCTTCTCCACAGGGCCTTTTGTGAACTCTCCCAATCTCAGTTTCCATGCCTTGTCTTGTACAGACTTCTCTCTCCCCAAGGGGAGCTCTCTTTGTGGGTTCACATAAGCCTTGGGATCCTTGACCATTTTTTCCACACCCACCTCCTCACCCCTCTGTGCCCAACCTGCCCAGGCTGTCCACCTGATCCTGAAGCATGGGGTATTTACACTATGGCAATGAGAAGACAAGAACACCATGCACAATGACAAGTTCAGTCTGTATAGTACATGGGAAAAACCCATATGGAATGCAGGACTGGGGAGAAATAAGGGTTCTTTTTAAGTCCTCTTGCTAGGGGGAAAGCAGTTTGGTACTGACAGAAAGAATGAGGGGATGAGCTTCCTCTAATGTCCCAGGGTGCCTATGGGTACTAAAGGTAATGCTAGGAGAACAGAGAAGTGGAGAGTGAGAATGATACCTGCCACCTCTTAATGTTTATTGCTAAGGAGAAAGAAAAGGGTGAAGAGAGCTCACTTTGAGGGCTATGGAGGGTCTCAGCTTGGAATCACAGCCCTCTCTCTTCCACTAAATGCTCTTGATTCAGCTCAAGAAGAGGACAACTGGGCAGGATGACCTTGGTTCTACCCCTCAGTCACATATATACCAAGAGTCTGAGAGCTAAGAAGAGGATCTGAGCCCTCAGGGATTCTACCTAAGCCAGTGGGAGATGGACCATTCTTCACATACACGAAGTCCCCAACAAGCAGTTGGTACTCTGCTGCCCTTTGTCTGCCTTCCTACCTCCTTCCCCCAGGGACAGTTAACAGTACCAAAGTGGGAAGGGAGGGTTCACGGGCCCAATTAAAGCAGGGCTGTCCAGAGGAAGGAGAGATGGAGAATGAGAACTCTAAATAGAGGTCCCTGCCCCAAAACTCACTCAGCCAAAGAGCAGTATGAACCCTGGTTTATCTGTCTGATAAATGGGTTAAAGCCTGCTGGGGGCCATGGAGATGCCACAGTGACATGGAAGAATCAGGCTGATGTGTCAAACAGGCGCTCGATCATGTCTGCCACCTGCTCCACGCGGTACTTGATGTACTTCTCAGGATTCTTGGTGAAGGGTACGCTGGCATACCTGCCCAGGTATAGGATAATCAAAAAGGGAAAGGGCAGCTGTAGAGCTCTACTCCCAGTCTAGGATTTTAGGATTCCCTGCTGGGAATTTCCAAGTTGGGGTTCAGCACTTCAGGTGTGCTCACCAAACGACCCAAGGCAGAAGGTGGGGGGGACACTGGTTTTCTAATCCCAGCCCATCTCCCTATACCCTTAGTTGGAATCAATGGGCTAAGCAAGAATGCAAAGATTCAGCTAGGAAGTTGGGGGCTAGGGAGAGGGAGAAGAGGGGTCCTACCTGTGCAGGAAAGCCCCATAGTTCTCCTTGACAATGGTTTTCTGAGCCTGACGGATCTTGTCCCTTTGCTCAGTGTCTGGGATGGCCCAGGCCTTCTGGATCTTGCAGAGCTCCTCAAGGCCATCATTGAAGCCCTTCAGGGAATATGGGGAGAGAGGAGTCAGCTAAGAAATGGGAAAGTGACCAAGTGGCTCAAGTTCATATGACAGCACCAGTTGAGAAAGGAGAGGGCTTGGTCATGGCTCACCTTAAAGCGCTCCTTGATCATCTGCCGCTCCTTGTCCCGAAGCTAGGGACACAGAGAAGAGAGAAGACAGATGAACTTGTTTCACTACAAAAACAGATTATCTTCCCTGTCCTATCTGATCACTCTCAAAATAATCATTCTTCCAACTTCCCCTCTTGGTCCAAGTTCCTATCCTGATGAAAACTCTTAGGGCCCATTACTTCGTTATAATTTATTAGAATGAAAACAAAGGATGCATCAGAAAACATGCATACTGTAACAGTCACCCAGGTACCCTTTGTTCTGATATGGTACATACTATAGGACATGTTAAGTCCAACCAGGTGTGGGCCAGCTCTGCCAGAACTATCGATTGATCAGAGTGCATTCTAAACATTGGGGATCACATTGTTTTATTCTTAGGAGCAAACAAAGAGAGCTAGTACCCTTTAAAATGCACTAATCTTTGCATCAAACATCTCTGATAAGGGTCTGATATTCAAAATACATATGGCACTAACACAAATATATGAGACCAAGAGTCTTTCCCCTTGGGTGAGTAGTAGAGCAATACACACTATCCTCAAAATAGCTGCAAATCATTAGCACAGGAAAGGCTGTTCCAAATCGCTAAAAAGAAATGCAAATAAAAATTACTAAGGTTTTGCTTTATCCCTGGCAAACTGGCAAAGCTTACAAAAGATGGGAATGGTCATGTTGGAGGGACTGTGGACACAGGCATACGTGGAGCTGTAAATCAGCATAACCATTCTGGAATTTGGAATCATACTAAGAAAGCCACTCAAATATCCACCCTGAAGTCCAATTGCTAGGCAGAGCCCCAGGAAGGTCAAAGATGGAAAAATCCAATATGTGCACTTAAATATTTAGAACAGCATTTTTTGTAATAGCAAAGCACTGAAAACAAAGTAGATGCTCATCAATTGGGGAACAAAGGATCAAATTGTGGTCCTTAAATACAATGGAATATGAATGCACTGTGAGCAATGACAAACATGATGAACAGAGAGAAGCGTGTACTGGTGCAGAGTGAGATGAGCTGGAAAAGCATTTATACAAAGACCATGACAATGTAACTGGGAAGAGCAAGAGAAACCAAACCAAGCAAAATGATCAAGGTGACATGTGGCCTAGAAGAGGTGGGGAACCACAGGGATGGAACACCGTGTGTCTAGTCAGATGCTGTCTTTTTCCCCATCTTTTTTTTTACTATTACAAGCGATGGTTCTCTGGGCAGGGAAGCTGGGAAGGTGTTTTTGTAAATAAAAGTGATTTTGAAGGCATACAATCAAAAGATAGCAATAAAAAAATTTAAAAGAAACAAAAATAAATGAAAATTTAATCTGGATTAAACAGACCCTAAGTATCTCTTAAGTACCATAATGTGAGTCAAATAAGGGTTGGTATAATTCCTCTACTTGGTGGCCATACCTAGGGCTGCACTGGTCACTCAGGCTGCTTCTAGGTACCCTTCCCAGAATTCTCTCTGGGAGAAAAAGCCCAGCATGACCAGACAGCTGCAATCACATGCCCATTTTACTCTCAAGCTTAGGGAGTGGGGATAAAAAAAAAAATCCTTCTTTCTAAGTTTCTGTGGCAAGACAAGTTGTTTTATCAGCTGAACATAACACTTGACCAGCATAAACTTCCTGTCCTGCTTACCTTGACTCCTGGTTGGAACACAGGTAAGTTCTTTTCAGAAATGTAGTCAGTTACCTTTAGCCAGCTGCCAAGACAAAAGAGCAGGAATATAAGAGCAAGAGAAGAGTATGGGGAAACATACTCATAGCCCTTAATCTCTTTCTTCCTCTAAACCAGATGTGTGTGGGGAGAGGTAAGGGTGTGGGTGGACAGGAGGGAGAATGGTCTCTTTTCATTCTTTCTCTTCTTTAATCTTGGCTCAAACAAAATCAAAAAGCAATTCTGGAGGTTATTTTCCCTTTGGAATTATAAAGAACAAGGAACACAAAATGCTCAACAAATACTACAGAATATAATCTTAAATTACAGCCAATTAAAGTATAGAAATACACAAGATGGGAAAGAGGAGAAAGAGAAAAAGGAACGGGAAAAAGAGACCTATAGAAAAAGTGAAAGAAGGAGGAAAGACAGAATTAGAGAAGAGAATGAGATAGAGGCTCAGAAGATTCTATGACCCACCCTTTGTCTTTCTCATCTCTCCCATTCTGTGTATATTTCTCTACCTTAATTATCTGTGTACTGTATGTGAACTCTAATATGAACTGTATATGAGTAAACTTTGCTGCACTTGGCCTATAATTTATCCCAGCCCTCTAAAATTCTAATTAGTTGATTTATTTTTGTTTACTGAACGACTTCAACTACTCTTATTCTTAAATAAGGTTTAGCTCTGAATAAAACAGTCCATTTGGCTATGGAGGGAAAATGATCCTTGATATTTCAGCATCAGTGGCCAAGTATCACCCCCAAAGTAGGATGAAACCAAGTAATGAGTCAGGTGGGGCTGAGAGGCCCCATTCCACGGTGACTGTAGTTTTCCCACATGCTAACCTTCAATAAAAACTGAATAGGGAGCATAAAGAGTCATGGGAGAGGACATCACGGAACAGAGGGAAGGGATGGAGTAGGGAGTGGGGGGACCTAACTCATCTGACCTGCGTTGGTACGTCTGGATCTGCTGTTCAATGTGATCTCGGTATGAACGCTCAGCTGTCTTCTGGGTCACTGCCACCAGGTGGATGAGCTCAGACCTTTGGAGCAAAGGGGGAATGGGGCAGCTTTAGCAGCTGCCCTATGAAGCCTTGTAACAAAAGCCAGGGAGGAATCTTTTATTCTCTTTTTGCCAGGCGGAAAGGTCTAACATCAGCCTTGGGGACCCAGTTCAGAATTTAAGAGAAAAAGCCTTCAACACAGTCAGCTCTGTCCAGTAGACACTTCTCATCATTCTCGCTTGTATATATGGTAAAGAAGGCTTCAAAAATATTTAAAGGAGAAGATAAAACTCAGGAAAATAAAGGGCTTGGCAGGACCAGACCTGAGAGCATGTGAGTGATGCCTGGGGGTGGTGGTGGTGGTGGTGACACACTTACTTCTCCAGGGACTTGAGGATATAGTTGTAGTTATTGTGCAGGAAAATGGCCCTTAGAGCTGGGTCCTCATATACCTTGGACTTGCTGAGCAGGTTTAGCTGGAGGTTGCCAAGAACTTTACCTGGACAGAAAGGGATGGGGTCAAGCTTGGGGAGCCTGTCTAGCAGCAAGTCAGTGGACCCACAAACCAAAGTCCCACCCATGATTACATGGCAGGGTCAGAGGCTACCATGGCCCCTCTCCTGATCACATCTCAGACCTTGCTATACTGAATATAAAGCAAGGGACTTGAAGCTTCAGGATCTATCTGGCTTCCTTTAGGCCTTGGAATCAGAAGTCAGGGTACAACCCTCTTTAGAGGGGCTGTAGGAACAGGTGAAGAGTATATAAGGGAAGGCTTAGAGGCCTGTGAGGCCAAGAGCCCAGGAACTGGCGGGAGCTGGGAGAATCAGACAGAACACTCACAGATATAGGTGCTTAGTAGTCGCTTGCTGAATTCAGAGTTATAGCTGGTGGCAGAGGAGCTTGTCTCTGTAAAAAGAAAAGCCTTGGACAAGTTATCCTGATGGACAGCAGAGAACAGAGCTGCCAGGCTTGCCAAACAATGGACCTGCCAGTTTGCAAGGGCCAGGGAAGAACTTCAAAAGAAGGGAGGGAGACATCAAGCTGGTCCAACTCTCTCCTGCTAAGCTGGGTCCTTCATAAGGGATGTGGGGAAAAGAAATGAGCCCCAGGAATAGGTAAGTTAGGACCACCAGAGAATATGACAAGTGTAAATGCTGGAAAAGCAGGGATATGAAAAAAACTTCTGACCACATCCCTTCCACTGGGCAAAGTAGGTAAGTCCCACTCATCCCACTAGTCCTAGATCCAAATGGGAAAATCTAGGAACAGGTTCCTTCCTGCCTCCTCACTGTGCCTTTCTCACAACCTGTCTTCATCCAACCCTTCTTGCAGATAATAAGGTCTGAGGGACAGAAGGAGAGTGGGGATAGGACATGGTGAGGCCACAGGCAGACTGGAAAGTGGGTGCAGTTACTGGGCAGGGGAAAGACAGCAAGGTTGCTGTCAGGATGAGCTCCAACCCAACCAACTGAAAGAAAGAACCAATGTCTAGAACTTCCCCTGAAGAGACGAGGAGGCTCCCTCTCCAACTTCCACCCGAAACCTCAAACCACCCCAAATTCTGTCCTGTTGATCAATTCAGAACTCCAACTGCCCCTACAGGGAGGAAGGGATGAGGAACCAGATCCCCACTGCTTACCTCGGGGGTCTAAGGGAATATTGTATGTGTCCCCAAGGACTACGGAGTTAGAGGCAGAGCAGACAGAAAAGGGAGGCAAAGGACAAAAGAGAGAGAAAACAGAAAGATGCAAAGTGCAAAAAAATAGGTTAGAAACAGCGATCTCATTCAGAAGCAAGCAGACATTCATTACCCCAAGAAAGCCTGAGCATACACAGGTCAGAATGCACTCTCTGTAACCCAGGGAATAAAATGGAACTTTGCACATCTCCACTCCCTGAAGAGGGAGAATAGGGAGATACCTATTCACTGGGCTCTGATGACCCCCAAAAGCTCACCCACCACCCCTGCCCCCCAAGCCCCAGGCCTATCGTGACAGGTCTTTAGCCTGGTCCTGGCTTGGAGGACCTGGAAATAGATGCTGAGGAACCCCAACTCCTTAGGCACTGACAAGGCAAACTGTCTGAAGCTGTTAAAAGCAGAACAGGTGGACAAGACAGAGTGAAGAGTAAGGATAAGAGGTGGACAAACATGGAGGCAGGTGGGACCATATGAAACCCTCCTGGGGACATGTGATTGTTATTGCCAAAAGCTAAGAAAGTTAAAGAAGTGTCAGGACAGAATGTCAGAGTGGTATCAGGACAGGACACTCAAGCGTCACATCTCCCCATCCACCATCTTCCAGGCTCTTCTGGTTTCCCAATCCCCATCAGAATTGCTTGACTGGGCCTCTCAGAATTTTTCATATTATGTAGCTATAGAGAAAACAACTCCCTCTCTTTTCCCTCAACCCAAAGCTTCCTAGAGGTGAAAGGTCTCTGGTGGACAGAGCCTGAGGCCAAGAGTGCCCAGAGGGAGGTGTGACCAGTAGGAAGGCTGTGGACGAGGACTGAGAATGATACCTTGTGAGGCCAGCATGGCACCAGCTGTTTCCTGGAAATCCAGAAGCTGCTGAAGGAAGAGGATGGCCTAAGTGGAGAGAAAATGAATTAAAAATTAAGAGTTGGACTGGTAGGGTTCAAAATCCAGATTGGCTATCTACTCCATCCCCCTATGCCAAGGAGGAGGGCAGTTACTGCTCCCCTTATAAGACTAACCAAGATGAGTATTGGCATAAGACTGCAGAGCCCAAGGCCCCTCCTCCACTGAGAAAGACATAGGCTGCAGAGATTTAAATGATGCACTCTGTGGCTTGCCATGCAAAGGGATACTGTTCATTTAAGGACTGTAAGAATTATAGCAGCCCATCCTCAACCCTGACCAATACTCAGGAGGCACAAAGGCAGGATCCTAAATACTCAGGATGCTGTAGGATTAGATTCAGTTTTGAAAGTTTTTTTTTTTTTTCTTTTTGGAGGGAGGAGGGCAGGGCAATTGGAGTTAAGTGACTTGCCCAAGGTCACACAGCTAGTACGTGTCTGAGGCCGGATTTGAACTCAGGTCTTCCTGACTCCAGGGCCGGTGCTCTATTCATTGCACCACCTAACCACAGTGTGTTTCTTATAGTCCATTCATTCCCAACCACAAGGTTTATCCCAGCAGCACCTACATTGCTTGTGAGCTCGTGCACAGTGCCATCCTTGGGCATGTTGTACTCCTTGTCTGGGTCATTCTGTGGAAAGAAGAATTCCATCACGAAGTTCTGCTTCCCATAGTGGTTTTCTACCTTGGGGGTCTCTCCCTCCCTCCTCCTTCTTCTTGGGGCCCCTGACGGCAGACAGCTACTAGGCCTACAGGAGCTGGGAAAGTCCACCCCAATTCCTTGAGCTGGGGCCCTGTAGCCACAACAAGTAAAAAGGTCAAGAAGTGTTAGACAAGCACTTCCTAGCCACAAAAAAGGATCTGGAAGCCAGTCCTAAGAAAAAAAGGAAAGCACATGGTGGTATATTCCACACTGGCAGCACAGAATCCCATCTGCCTTCATCTAATTCTGTTACCCTATTTCTCCCTAAACTTTGAACTTAGTTGAACTGTCTCCATACCAGGTCATTCAGATGTCCTTAGCCAACACCCCACTCACAGCTCCTGCCCTGGCCTAGAAGAAAAGGTACCTTGATATTATCAGCAAAGTCTTCCAGGGCTTTGGCACCAGTGGTCTCCATGGAGGTAATGAGTCCTGGTAGCTTGTTCTTGGTGCTGGCAGCTGTGCCCTATGGGGAAACTCTGGACAATCAGAAAGAGCCCATTGCCCTCCAGCAGCTGAGCACGACTCCTTCTCACCAGGCAGTTCTATGGAGGTGATTCCCAGCTCCACCCTCACTCCCTATGAGTTGGCTTGGCATATGCACTTTCCCTTTCTGCACTAACAACAGGCTACCTGCTCCTACCTGCCAAGGGCCATGCGGAAGATGAATGAGGGCTGGTCCCTAGCTGGAAAGCTGAACAGTGGAATGGAGAATGGGAAAAGGTTAGCATAGCAGAATGGCAAGAATGCTAAATTTAGAATCAGAAGACCTGAGTTCAAATCCCAGATCTGTCACTCAAGCAGCGGTATGACCCTGGACAAGTTAACCACTCTGAGCTTCAGATTCCTCATCTGTAAAATGAGGTAGTAAAACTTTTGCTACTTGCCCTTAAGAGAGCTGTTGGGGGGATCAAATGACAACACCTATAATAAGATGCTTTTTAAAAAAACAAATCTCCAAGTTCTAACTGCTATCACAAACATTTATTAGGTGTCTGTGTGCCAGACACTATGCTAGGCTCTAGGGATACAAAGATTAAAAAGAAAACAATCTCTGCCTTCAAGAAGCTTATATTCTATTCAGTGGGGAACAACACTTGTAGACCCAAATCAATGCAAAAAAAAAAAATTATATATATGTGTGTATGTGTGTGTGTGTGTGTATGTGTGTATAAAATAAATACAAAGTTTTTTGGGAGGTGTGGGGATAGGAATAGAGTGCTAACAAATGGGAGATCAGGAAAGGTCTCACAGCAGGGGAGGGACACACGTAACTAAAAGAAAGAATTCCAAGAGGCGTCTTTTGATACCTTTCTCCTCTCTACACACTCTTCCATGCCAGTGGTGATGACCCTGGCTGTTCCCCATGCCGGAAGGCTCTCCACCCTCATCTCCATTTCCAGGAAGGCTTCCCTGGCTAAAATCCCACCTTCTGTAAGAAGCCTTCCCTAGCCCACCTTAATGCCTTCCCTCTGGGACGACCCCCAAAGCATCCTGGATCATCCTGTTTACATACACTTGTTTTCATGTTGCATTCCTCATTAGCCTGTGAGATCTTTGAGAGCTGGGACTGGGATTTTTTTTGCCTTTCTTTGTCTCCCCAGACTAACACAAAGTAGGCATTGAATATATGCTTGATGACTTGGCTTATAGATATATATAGGAGACTTAAGGGAAAAGAAACATGGGGAGGGCAAAGCTGAGGCCGAGTGTAACATCCCCACCTTCCTTGCTTTCCCCCCATAATCATCTCCTTGTCACATACCTGAAGTACTTGATCAAACTCAGGCTTGGTTTGCTTAAGGTGCCGTAGGATGGGGAAGACGGTGAGCACAGCTGAGTAATCATGTCGGATGATGGCCTTCCGGGCAACTGACACAATGTTTTCCCCCTCCATCATCAGTCCATCCAATGCGTCCTAAGAGGAAGGGGTCAGAAGAAAGCAATTCAGCAGAGTTCACTGGAGAAAGACAAGCATCCAGATGGGAAGGAGATGATGGGGTAAAGTGGGAGGTGGGGCATGTCCTTTTGGGGAGTGGGGATGAGGGCCATAGTTTCAAGATATGGAACAAAAGAACTCAGCAGAGGTTTTCTGGGGGCTCAATGATGGCTGGGGTAAATAGGTCTATGAAAAACAATCCCATTACAAGCTTCAGAAAATCTAGACAGGGCTCTGACTAAGCAGGCATGAATGAGAGTGGTAAGCTGGGGCCCAGAGAATTCATGTAGAAGCAAAGCTAGGACCTGGATAAGGGAGTCAAAGGTCTTTTTTTGATGGTGCTCAGGGATGATATCCGTCAGCAGCTGGTACTCGCTCTGTGCCAACTTGACAAAGGCACTGACGCAATGGATGTAGGCATCAATTTCCATATCCAGCATATCATCCCTACCTGTGGAAATAGCATGACTGCTGAGCCACTGGCTTGGGGAGCAACTTCACTCCCAGCCCAGTGTTCACTCTGGAGTGAGTTACCCCCCCAGGCCTTCTGCCTACTGCCCAGACCAGCAACACAGAAAGTGGTGTCAGCTTGCCCGCTATATCTAGAAAATGTGTGGGTACTGGGTGTAAAGGAACAAATGGAAAATGGGGAGCCTTATCTCTCTCCTGTTAACTCTGACCACAGAATGAAGTGTGTATACCCAGAACATCTACATTCCTTAAAGGTGCAGGGAGGAAGAGATACCTCAATCTCCTTTCTCAGAAAGGCAAGGCCAGGCCCTACCCAGCTGCCAAGGGCTATGGACCACGAGAAGTCTTGGCTAGGAGGAAGCCCTCTAGGGTATAGTGGGGTGGCAACATTCACTATAGGAGAACTGAACACAGCTCCTTTTTCCTACTGAAGAAATAGTGTTTCCTTCCATTGGTTGATCCCCTCACAGCAATTACCAGTAGAACACACTTCAGGGAGAGCCCTAACATGGCTCCCCCAGCAACACTACCGGGAGGAAGGGACACAATGGCAAACATATTGCCCTCAGTGAGCCAAGTGGCTGGTGACCAAAACCTGAGAAAATACATTAGCTCTGCCCTTCATCCAAATATGATGGAGAGGGAGGCATTCCTTGAAGCCAGAACCCCAAGGGAGAAGAGAAGGGGTCCCAATAGCAGCAGCCAGCAAGAGTATTCTCACAGGCAAGAACAACAACAAAGGTAGCCTGGGAGAAGCCATAGGCACTCAGAGCTGGGAGAGGGAGGCAGAAGTCCATGGGATTCAGGGTTGGGGCTGCTGCAGGGCCAAGGGGCTATGGTCAGGTGGAAGGCAGCTGTCATCCCGCTCTGTTCCTGCTGCCCAGCCTCCCTGTAACTCTGGCTTCTTCTCCATCTCCATCCCTGGTCACTGAGAGGTATCTTTCCATTCTCCTGAGGCAGCGGTACCCTCATCTGGAGGGTGGCAAACAAGAATGACAGCCAAAGAGAGAGGATAATAAAGAGGATAGTGGCCATCAAAAGCCAAGGGGTCCAGCTGAGATGTTGGCCCCAAAGTGGGAGATGCTGCAAAGAAAGCTGTCGGCAGCTGGTTATGGGGTTATGCCACAGTACTCACCGGCCAGTGGCCCGTGCTTGTCGTTCAGGGCCTCGGACAGATGCTTAACTCGGAAATCATGCTCGTGACCTAGCGAGATGTTGGCCGCACAAACACAAGCAGCGGTTTATCCAGGGGACTGAATGGGCTGTCTCTTAGGGGTGGGAACCCCTCAGTCTCCAGCACAGCAAAACTTGATGGGGGTGGGGTGGGGAATAGGGAGACTTGGGAGAAGGCTCTGAGCCCCTCCTATGTCTCAAATTGCCATTGGAACAGCCTTTTCAAGCCTGACCAGCAGTGCCCCATGGAATCCCCTCTACCAGTTACATCCTTCCCATTTCACTCCTAGCCTGGTGGCTGAGAAGGAAAATCCAAGCAGGAGAAAAAAGGGGATCAGAGAAGCTAGGGGCTTTCTGACACCTCTGGGCCTAAGGGAGCTTCTTCATCTCTACCTCCCAACCCCTTTAGAAACAGAGTGAGAGAAAACTTCTCCACCATCCAATAATGTTGCTGCTAGTTTGAACAGGCACAAAAGCCTTCTTGGTGCCACCATGGCAGAGGTACCCCCACTTTGGGGACAGAGTCAATTCTGCTAAGAGTAGCTAATCAGGTGAAGTGGGGAGAGAAGCCCTGTCCAGTGACCTGGTCATATCCATCTTTGTTTACCATTCACTTCCCAAAGGGGGTTGGGGTGGTTTAGTCCTGCATTGTCAATGTGAATGTGAAAGGGCTGCTCCACTGGCAGAGAACTTTTTCTGGAGTTCAAACAGAAGGAAACAGGAACAGACAAGTAGGGAAGGGGCAAGGTGTCCTCCGGGAGGGCAGAGCTGCCGTCAGCCAGACAGGGCTAGACTAAGCATCAGGAAAAATGTCACCATGCCAGCTGAAGCCAGTGTAATGCCAATACACTGCAATTCCCACCCATGTTCCCCTCTTATCATAGCTACACAAAGAAGGGTTACCCCCATGGCCCAGGGAAGGGTTGGGGCCCCCAGAATGGTCGGAGGCTCTGCCCTACCAAATGAATAGGATACACAGTCAAGGAGTGGGTGGAAAGGAGATTGAAATACAGGGTGATTACCTTCCAGAGGAATGAGGTTAGAACCCCCCTTTTTCCCATCTAGACCATGCTGAGAATACTGTTTCAGAAGGTTCTGAGCTTTACGAATCGTCCCTGTCACCAGAGTCACACAGAGAGGAGACAAGAAGACCTAGGAAATGAGTGAGAGAAAACAGCAGCAGCCCTCCACCAGTCCCAAAGGCCCACAACACCCAGCTTGACAACAATAAGCATGCCCAGAGTGTCCCTGCCACTTCCCAGGGTGGCACCTGTAGCTTAGGAGTGTGAGATTAGGGAAGAGAAGCACTCTGTCCCAAAGTCAAGTCCCTGAAGTCTTAGGAGCAGATATTACTTAAAGTGTTCCTTGAGCCCAGATCCTCCTGAAACTATCTTAGGAAGTAGAGCAGGTGAGGGAGAGAATCTGGGCAGAGCCCCAATCATGACAGGCAGAGAACAAGATGCCACTTACTGTGTGGCACTTTAACCAAAACAGGCATGGTGCCTGGAAAAGAAGAAGTGCTAGCAAGGAGTCTGCCCTCCTGCCTGTCCACAGTAGAGAGTCAGCTGGGAGAGAGTCTGTATGCTGGATCTTCCAGAGGAGGCCCTCCTGAAGATCTTGGAGTAGGCTCTACTAGAAGCCAGCAGACACAATCTAGAGAGGGTTCTGTGAGCATGCTCAGTGCTAGTCTTCAAGATTCAAAAAGAAAAAGAGAAGCAGAATCTAGGAGTTAGTGAAAAGTGTCCAAGCAACCTTGGGAGATGAAAGCCCAAGGTTGAAGGCAGAGAGGCCCAAAGGACAATCTAACACTGGCCATGGGTCTCTCTGGAGCAACAAGTCATTGAAACTGCCCAAGGAACTTGGAAAAAACCTGGATGCCAAGAGAGGACCAAACAGAAACCACAACATGGGAAGTAGAGAAAGGACTGAGAAGTGGGGTAAACATTCTTGGCATGGGAGGAAAAAAAAACACAACAGTTAGTGTCAGGCTAAAACAACACAAACAATATCATGAAGCCAGCAGTTTCCTGGGTCAGACATTGCTGTGTAAACAAGACACTTCTAAAAGAAAAGTCAAATAAAATATTTAAATGAACAAAGCAAACTGATGAAAAAAACGTGTATATGAGTAGGTGGGAAAGGAAAGAGGCTCAATTCTTATTTCTTCGATATTTTTCTTCTTTCTCCCTGGGGACTCCTCTTCCTCCTTGCCAACCCTGACACCCTCTACCCTGGAATCAAAATTCGCTCTGCAGCAGGATCTTAGGTACTGGCCACTCCGCACTTTAGGGAGGTTTCGAACAGCTCAGTTCTTCCTTGAATCTCAGCAACATACAGAGTTGTTAAAAGATGAACTCTGCTGCCCATGCTCAGCATCTCTTGCCCTTGCCCCGTCCTTCTCCCACACAAATAGCCATGCTAATGAGCCAGTCAGAATCAAGCCCAGGAGCAGAACAACCAATTGGGAAATTAACTGATACATCAGTGTGGATCAGGAAACTAGGACCTCATTAGAGCATCTGCCAAGTCTATCAGGGCTATGAGAACAGTGGGTCAGTTTCTTGCTCCAGCTCCTCTTAAAGCCAGGCACACAGTTTGTTCCACAAGTGGTGGTGTCAGTGATTGTTCTTTCTCATGACCACCCTAGTTCCCCTCCTCAGAGTTTAGAACAAGATATCCTCTGCAACTCTGGTGTTCGGTAGCTGCTGAGATGCCATCTGAAGCTGGCTCTTGGGTGTTATCTGGAGTTTCTTCTCTCATGTTTACAAGCCAAGAGCAGGTTATGTTCTCACTCTGGCAAAGGGGTCAGGTCACTACTTTCTGAGAGAGTCTATCTCCAAGAAGGATGGAGAGCTGTCCAGAATCAGCAAAATCAGGGTTCTAAGGGTCTGGCAAAGAATGAGAGAGCAAAATACATGGAGGGCAGGGGGGTAGATAGGCAGAGGACACAAGTGTCAAAGGACTGAGATTCCATATCCCCCAACTAATCTTTGTGGGGAAAAGAATGGAGATGTGACCTCTGCATGAAACACTTGGTTCAATGCTGTCAGACATGGCTGCAACACTCCATCAGTACAGTATTTTACTGTTTGCAGCAGGCACCCTGAGGGGGTTGGCCTGGGACAGTTATATGGGGGGGAGGGAGGGAAGCAAGGACCTGCAGGCTTAGAGTAACAAGCTGCAGCTTTCTATTCTTCAGGTCAGCTCCAGGGCAGAGATTCAGGACACTGTCATGAGTCAGTTTACTTAGTTCAGACTTGACAGTATGATATTGCAGAACTCTGGAGAAGAAGAGGAAGAAGTGGTCTTCTCTCTCTCAAGTGTGAGAACTGAGTTCCTCACACTCAGTATGTGGGTAAGCCTAAAGATAAGGAACGAGACTGAAGGCTGAGTTGAAGTCTTGGGCTAACCAACATACCCTACAGCACATAAAGCTGTTGTGAGGGTAGCATTTTATAAAACTTAAAGTACAATATAAATGGGAGGTTTTACTATCACTCCAAAATCTATTGCCATGGGAATGGTAAGAGGGAGTCTTTGGGATTGCTAGGGGGCAATTTGACCTTCGGGAGTAGTTAGCAGGGGCAGGAAATACAGAAATCTGGCTCCTTGGGCTGTGATGATATAGCAGAATCCTTCTGAAATATATCAGTCCCACCTTAGGCCATGTGTGAACAACCTCTTACTCAAGGAAAAGTTTCCTGTGTCAAAAATGACAAGGTCTGGCAAGCTGTGACTGATATACAGAAGCACTGACTCCCTGGAATGTAGACTGCTTGGGACACAGGGATAAGGAGAAAAGGGAGGAAAAAAAACCCAAAGAAAAAACTGATCACCTAAGATACCAGCAACTCCATGTGCTACTCCTTACCCTAACTATCTTCCCCTAGAATACCTCAGGACACAGCACTGACACTGAAATGAAACCCAAAGGTTAAACCCCCTTCCTCCCCAAGGGGAACTCAGAGTATGCTCTGTTCTCAAGAGCATATCCAGAGAGAACTTCCCAGCTTCAGAAATGAAAACATCTCTAAAAACACCAAGCAGGTGATGGGTGAGGGAGAATCAGGAAGAAGGCCCAATAAACTAATGTTCTGGTCTATTCTCTTCAGAGTTCCTAGGACTCCCTGGACTCCCAGAGATCTTCTGACTTCTACTCTGAAGAAGTCTTATGTAAGACCAAGTACTTCTGTGGGAGGGAAGGGATGGCTCTCATTCTTCTGATCCTTCTTAGGTGAACAGACACCTGCTTTTCTCCTCGGGTACCTAAGAGCCACCACAAAGACAATCTCTCCAGGGCTATCATAACAGCTAAGTCACCTCTACTAGCCAGCACCACTCCAGAAGGAATTTATATCCTGGTAGAGTAGGGAAGTTGAGGCCTTGTCCTGTTAGATGAGTCACAATAGGGGCTCACCTGGCCGTTTGACTGGTTTTTTGGTGGGTGTGTCTTTTCTCTTATTGGGAATAGCAGGGGAGTAGGGAACACCAGAAGAGGAGCTGCTTTTCCGAAAGTGCTCTTTCAGGCCCTTGATTGAGCGGTCCAGCTGACTGGAACGGATCTGATAGTAAACATTCATGAAATCTGAGGAGAGACAGAGCAAACGGAGACATGGTGTTTAGGGACCCTGCTAAGGGCTTTTTCAAACAGCATCTGTCTGTCTTCCTAGCCAGATGGCCAAATCTCTCAAGGCAAGCCTGCTGCCGTCTGCTTCACAGTCCGAGTTCAGAGCCTGGTGATTTCATCCCCCCAGTGCAGAAAGCTCTGCGGCATCTAGAATCTATATGCAGGACCCGAACAGGCTCTCTCACCTTGGTTCCTGCCATATTCCACCAGCCAGCGGGAAATCCGGATGACATCATGAAGCACACTCTCAGAGAGGTGCTCCAGGGTCATGTCATCCTGAGCCTCCATGTCGTCTTCCCCACTGATCAGGTCCAGAATGAGCACAGGGGAGACGACCTTACTGTGCCGAGTCATCAAACTTCGGAACTCGGACTCGAGGGACTCTTTTCCACGCTCAAAAAGGAACTTCTACAGGAAAGAGAATGTTTAATCTCCTACAGGTAAAGCCAGTTAACCATGCTTCTGCACTGAGGCCTTCATACAGGCCATTTGTATTCCTTCCCCACCATTCTGCAAAGCTAAGTCTCTCCCCCTTCTCTCATAGTCACTGAAGAAAGTTTCAGACTGACTCCGATACACCCACATCCAACCTGCCCAGATGACTCTGCCCTCTTCCACGGCTCCTCAGAGTTTCCACTCACATATTCCTGTCAGACATAGCAGGGACTCAATAATGTTCTCACTTCCTGGTGCTAATTTATATTCACCACTATGTTGTTTTATCAATATTCTTAAAAATGGATATATATTGTTTCCTGGGAAGCCCCTTAGGAGTAAGGATCAAATCTGCTGTTTTGAGGGGTATTTCTCCTACCCCTCCACCAAAACTACTACTGCAATACCTGAGTATCAGTACTGACAAAGTCCTAAAAGACCTAAAGGAAGCTCCTCTTGACCAGTGGTATCAAACTCAAATAGAAATGGGATTTTGTGGCCATGTATCATTTGGAAAAACAACATATCAGCATTATCTATTTTCCATAGTAATTTTTAAAATTTTGCTAAACATTTCCCAATTACATTTTAATCTGAATTTTGTTTTTTTGGGGGGACAAGTTTGACATAGCTCTGCTCTACAGCATACACAAAGACTTTACAAAAAGATGAAAAGACTCTAGGTTCAGAGCCATAAAGGACCCCAGAGATTCCTGGCTAGAACTGGGAGGGGGGAGTGGAGTGTCTACGGATAAGAAATAAAAATTACATTTTAATTTTTACTAACTTCTTACTAAAATTTAGCAATTCCTCCAATTATAAATGGCAACAAAACATTCTGAGAAAGGGTCTTCTAGGCTTCATCAGACCAGGAGAAGGGCCATGACACCCAAAAAAGTTGAAAACCTTTGATCTAGCTCAAATCTCCCCTCATTTGATTAATAAACATAATGAAGTCCAGAAAAGTTAAATGACTTGACCAAAGTCACACAGACAGAAAATAACAAAGCCAGGATTGGAACTCAGGTCTCCTGAGTTCAAATCCATATTCTTTCAGGGACAAAAATCAGAAGACATGGATGGGTTGTGATCTGTATTCTGGGAGGAAGAACCTACAATGATAAAACTAGGGATCTTTTGAAGGAAGCTCCACCTGCCTGACATCATCCCTATGTACAGAATTCTATTAACTATGATCAAAACATGCTCTTGACTAACATTTTACATTTCTATTTATTTCTGCATCTGATATTCTAATTTCTCACAATGGAACTTCCTGTTTGAGAAGGAATTTTTTTTTTAGGAATTTTTTTTTAGGAAAAAAAAAGACATGGGGGGAGGAAGCAACACTGATAAACATATGGATATATCGAAATAGTAAAGTAAACAGCACAGCAACAGGAACAGGTTACATAGTTCTGCAGTTCCTAATTATGGGTTTTAAGGTCTTCTCTCAACATGCTACATTCTAGCTCCTACCTTCTCTCTGTGCTGGTCTGACTTTAAAATCATTCACTGTCTCACCAACAAACTCATTCTTATCAGTTTCCAGGCCTTCACTCAGAATTTAGCACAGTACCTAGAATGTTGCTGGTGATAAATGAACATCTATGGAATGCATATTGACACCATTTACAGGCATCATGGTGTAGTGGATGGGTTGATGTATTTGGAGTCAGGAAGATTTGGGTTCAAGTACTGCCTTATGCACTTACTAGAGCTTTATGACTTTAAGTCATTTGGGTCTCAGTTTCTTCACTTGTAAAATGAGGGGATGGGCTAACTGACCTTGAAGTTATTTTGTGGCCCTAAGATCCTCTGACCACTAATTACTGCTTTCTAAAACGTTATTTCCACTCTTTTCTACAGTCTTTTTTCAAATTCACGTCCTCCAGGAAATGTTTCCAAATTGATCCCTACCTTAGTTCTGGGCCATACCAATAATTTTGCACTTGGGTATAACTTGGCACACCTAAATTAGTGATGGATTCACATGTTGGTAGTTAGCTGGTTCTGGATGGGAACAGCTGGGCATGGTTCACTAGATTCTCCATTATCTGACTATATACCCCTCAAAAATAAGTTCTATTTCTTCTCACATTTCTTGATCAGTACTAGTGAACCGAGCAGAAAGAAGCTCCCTTACCACACGGTTCAGTTCTGGGCTGTCAGGGTTGTTGTCCTGAAAGTACTCCACTGCCTTCTGGATTTTGGCCATGCATCCCAAGTACTCCTCCAGCCTTCCTGTGGGGCTATAAAAGAAAACCACCCTGGTCAGCTGGGGAGGGTAGCTGTAGACACCTCACAACACTTAGCAGTCCTGATACTTAGGAATTCCTGTGGCAAACCAAGGAGGACTGTGCTTTTCTGGGTTTAAGAGGAAGGAGATTCAAGATGTCATGTTTGGAGAATGGAATCAACATTGTAGATATCCCCACCACATGGAACAGATTCTCTGGTCCTAGTAGGAATAATGGCATGGAAAGCTAGGCTGGGCTCACCCTTCCCTAATTATCTTCTCTGTGTCACTGGCCACATGGTAATAGCTGATGACGTGGTCTAGACAGGACAGGGTCTTCTCCACATTCTCTTGTAATCGTTGTAGGTTCTCTGTTTGCTTATGCACAGGAATGATGGAGTTCTCTAGCTTCATAAGCCGGCTCTCAAAAGATGACAGGATAGAAACCTGCAGGAAAGGGGGAAACCTGGAGCCTAACCACGGTTTATAGTGCTTTAAAGTTTATATAGCACTTTCCTCACAATAACCCCTGGAAGTTGGTAATACAAGTATTAGAAGACTGGCTTAAGTCAGACCATAGGCAATATGATAGTGATCTAGTGGAAAAAATGCTGAATTTGGAACCATAAGGTTTAAGTTTGAAACCTAGTTCTCTGTGACCTTGGACAAATGACCTATTTCATTTTTCTATAAAATGAGGGGATTGGACTTGATAATCTCTAAGACCTCCTCTAACTCTAAGTCCTCTGGAACTTTTAAGGCTGACAATTTCCCCTCCCTAATTTAAGACCTTCATTTCCTTCTACAGCCTCTGCTCTAGGAAAAGCAAGCCCAACTCCTTTATACATTCTTTATTCGCTTCAAGTACCTGCAACTAACTGATTGCTATTCCTGGAATAACTTCTCTTTCATTCTTTAAACTCACTTTAATTTCCCCTCTTCTATGAGGCCTATTTGGATTGAATAGAAAGTTGCCCATAAAACATTTGCTCCAGATGTCCTGGTAATCCTTCAAAACCCATACTCTGGTTCTACCTACGTGAAATATGTATGTCTGTATGTATGTATATAAGAATAAGTCAAGGCAGTCAGTCATACACATTTACTAAGTGTCTACTATGTGTGCACCAGGTATGGAGAAGACCAACGTGAGGAAATTCCCTTTACCAATACAGATCAGCATCTTTTCTGCAACTTACAGTCTTAGAGAGTTGTCTAGAACAGGGCTTCTTAAACTTTTTCCATTTGTGACCCCTTTTTGTGTTTTCGCAGTGTTCCTTGGTGTGTGTGGTCTGAGGGCTTGTGTAGTGAAACGTATACATGCTTTGGGTTCAGAACCAAGGCTGCGGTGAAGCTGTATGATACAACATGGGCAAGTGCTACCAGAAACGCCTTGGATGCATTACTTGATTGCTTTTTAATTAGTTTTTGGTTGTTTCACATTCAGAAACCCTTTACTGTTGCCAAATTTTTCGCAGCTCCAAATGGAGTTGTGACCTACAGTTTAAGAAGTGCTGGTCTAGAACACTGAGAGGTGGAGTGAGTTGCAATGTATCACAGGTCTTCTCAGTTTCAAGACCAGCTCTCTATTCATCACACTCCACTGCCTCTTGTTGTATATGTGTATGGCTATTATAAATAACTACATTCACACAGATATTCTTTCACAGAAGCTCTGCTCCAATGCCTCATCAAACTGTGCTGGGAATCGTCGAATCTGTTAGAATGAAAAGCAGACTCTGGTAGGTTCCACCAGTTAGGACACTGAATCAGTGACAAAATGTCATCTGAGAACCACTCTATTTAAGTTTAGAGGCGCTCATCACCAAATGTTTGGTTATTAGGAGAGGAATTTTTTTTTTGCTCCAGCAACTCATGAAACTGTACTAGGGATGTAGAGGTTGTGATTTGCACAGGTGAAGGGATTACTCACAGGGATGAAAGTAAGGTTCTCTTTCCCTCTTAATCTGCCTCTGCAAATCTCTATTTTTGTTGAAGGTCCTGTCATTCTCCTAGTCACCTAGGATTGTAACTTTGGAGTTATCCTGGACTTTTCCCTCTCCCTCATCTCCTTCCCCACAAACTTCAATCAGTTGCCTAGTGCTGTTAATTCTCCCTTCAAAATGTAGTTTACATTTTTCTTCTTTCTATTCACACTTTCATCCTAGTTCAAGCTCTCATCATTTGCCAGAACTATTATTGTAATAGCCTCCTAATTGGTTTCCTAACTTCTAGTCCCTCTTGTCTCCAATCTTTCAACAGAGCTGCCAAAATAACCCTTCTAAAGAACAGGTACATCCATGTCCCTCCCCAGCTGAAAAATCTCAAGTGGATCCATACCGCATCTAGAACAAAACACAATTTTCTAAAATTTAAAATTTTCTACAGTCTATCTCTTACCTACCTTTGTAACTTCAATTCATACTACCCCCCTTCGCACATTTACATTCTTAGGATGCTACACTGTTCCTTTAAGTGCCTGGCACATAGCAAGTGCATTATCTACCTTAATTAGGTATTCCATGTTTTGTCTCCATGCATTTGCACAAGCCATGCCCCTTACCCAGTATGTATCTCTTCAACTTTGCCTCTCAAAATTTCTATCTCCCCTCAAGGATCTGCCCAGTGCCTTTTCTGTCTATGAAGCTTCTTTCATTTCTCCAATTGGTAGTATGTTTTCTCTTCAAATTATTTTTTATCTATACATATTCTATCACTTGGTAGCTTCTTTTTTTTTTTTTTTTTTGGTTATACATGTACATCATTTCTTACAGCCAACTGGTAGCCTCTTGAAGGCAGGCAATTTCCCTTTGTTTTTGTAACTCTACTACCTGAGTGCCTTGTACACAATAGGTGCTTAATAAATGTCTAAACTGAAATTTGGAGGTACAAAAGTATATAGTTATTGCTTTACATACAGACTGTGCCTTTATTACCATCCTCTTGCTTAAAAGTGTATCTGTGTATGTACACAATCATAGATAAATCTATTCATTACTATGCCCATTTAGTCTCCTTTTTAGAAAATTAGCTCATTGAGGGTAGAAGCCACCTCTTCTCTATATTCTATATAGCCTAGTACGAAGTGTAACATGCAGGTGGATCCCAATTAGTATTTATTCAGGATACCTGACAAGGACCTAGTAAGGAAAACATCACCTAAGAAAGAGTAAGCAGCTTCTGACTCCTAACTCAAGAGATGCAGCAGGTGGGAGGAGTGGGGTAAACTGAAAACTTTGCAACCAGAGGATGGCCCCTACATAACCAAAAATGGGAAAAAAAATTACAGAATCAAAGAATAATGAAATTATAGGGAGCACAGAAAGCCAAAACTACCAGGGGCTTTAGAGATCAATGAGTCCAACCCCCTCGGGTTACAGATGGGGAAACCGAGGCCACATAAATACCTCTGGGTGATGTAATTCTCCCGAATCACATATACTCTATTTAAGCCTATATATGTTTGTTTGCATGATGTTTCTCGCATTAGATTGTAAGCTCCTCAAGGGCAGGCACTGTCTCTGGCCTCTTTTTGCAACCCGTGTTTAGCATGGTGCCTGGCATATAGTAGGTGCTTGATAAAGGCTTGCTGAATGGCTGACTGGACGGGGTCGGAGAGCCACAGTCACTGGAGGAGCCTCCAGGGCCGTGTCACCGTGTCACTCACCATGTTCTTGGTGAGCTGGTCGCTCTTCTCCAGGCTGTCTCGGATGAAGGAGAGCGTCTCCTCCTCCTGGGGGATGGATGGATGACAGAGGAGGGCGAGCATTAGTCAAGTCACCCTGCTGAGTGGGAAAGCGGGGGCAGGGGAGAAAAGTGGAGAAAAGGAGATCCCACTGCCCCCTCGGCCGCGGGTCCGAGCTGTCACCGCTCCCGCCCGCCTCCCAACCCCTTCCTTCTCCCTGGGATCTTCCCCACCTCCGCGCCCTCCAATCCTTTCTCCATCCCCCATGCAGTCCTTCCTCCCTTTTCCTCGGTGTCACCTGCTTCAATTTGTCCTCTATTTCCCGCCGCCGCACGGACGCCTCCTGTGGGGGAATCATTGCCTCTCCAGGAGGGACCGGCCTCGGAGATCTACGATCCCAGCCAGCCTGTCCCTCTCACTCCATCGGCCCTTTCCGGAGCGATCCTCTTCGGCCACCGTCTCCGGCACACCCACTTCCGTCCGTCGTCCGCCGCTAGCCTATCCAAAACCTGAGATAGCGCATGCGCGCACTCCTCCCCTTACCCGCTCCCAACTCAATGAGACGCGCGTGCGTGTAGTTCTCGCTTCTGGGGAAATCACTTTGGATGTTGTATATAACTATAGTTTCTAGGAAGTAGGTACGTAAAAATAGTTTTGTCTAGCAGGAAAACCGTCTTTCGAAGGGCAAAACATCACTGCATATAATACCTCTGATAAAATTTTGATACCCAGGCTCTCTTGGGACCTAACGCAAATCTATGTAGACAGCAGGTGTCACCGTGGTAGCCAGAGTTTGGCTGAGGAGGACTTTCCCCCTCCCAACGGAAAGGGGCGGGACGGAATCTCTCGGCTCGTCCCTGCCTCTGTCTCGGTGGTTTGGATTGGGGGTGGAGCCTTCTCTTTGGCCGTCTCCCTTTGGTGTCCCGGGTGGGGGTCGGGGTATTTCTCAAGGTGGCAATTGTTTCTCCTTAATCACTTGAGTTCTTATTAGTGAACCAGCCTTCTACAAGCATTTATTTGCAGAAGCAAAATTAAAGTCCTGATCCAGTTTACACTCTTGTTTTTGGGAGGTTAGGTTTTTCTAACCTTTTAAAATGCAGATTATTAAAAAAAAAAAAGCCCAACAGTTCACCAAGAGCTCACACCGCCTCTGGTCACCAGACTAAAGGAGCTTCAGTTTATAAAAATCTATGTATTGAGGTAGGCACCAAAGAAACTTTGATATATATATATATATATTTTTTTTTTTTTTTAAATGTATTTAGGTAGCCACTGCTAGTTCCCTTATTTGTACTCTCTGGATGCAGTAAATATATAGACAATGCAACACAGAGCTTTAATGATGGAGTATAGGCCTTATGTAAAAAGAGAGGAAATCAGAATAAGTAGGAAATTTTAAAAGAATGGTAATAAATGATTTTTTTTTACAGTGCCTGTTAGTGTAGCTAGTGCAAAGAGACAAAGTTGAGGAACGGGAATTTAAACTTTTTGGCAGTTTTCCATAGTCCTTAAAGAACCTTTTGGCTGTCTGTGTGCCTCTCTTCTTGATCCTTTGAGCACCCTTCTGAATGGTCCTCTGTAGCAGCAACCACACTGGCATACCCAGGATGGCTGCTAGCACAGGTTCTTAGATCTGCTTTACTAAGAAAGATAGTTATTTAAGGGGTCAACAATCTTTTTTAATGACATTCACTAGTTCAGGGGAAAAGTCAGCAACCTGAAAATACAAACAGAGAAGATACAAGCCGAGAAATAAAGACTAACAGACAAGGCTCTCCCTGCCTGAATCAAAGCAATATTGCTATATGCTCTATATACATCCCTGCATTGAGAGAGCCTTTACATCTGAGCAGTCGGGAGCTCTGAATCTCAACCAGAGAATCACAAGATCCTCATAAGCTAGCCCCCAAAGTGAAATACTAACTCAGAGAATATATATACTTCTCAGAGTCAGAAGTTATCACAACTCTCATGACTTAGTGACTAATTAGGAATTAGCAAAAGGTGTGAAAGCCTTCCTACAAGTAAGCCTTCCTACAAGTAAGCCTCCCCCTAAGCAAGCTTCCCTTAATGGGCAGGGGAGGATCTTATATCCCATTTTAACATCGCATCCTCTTGACCTGGGAGTGGAGCGAGAATGTCAACAGTCTCCATTGATGGTCCTGTTCAGCTCTTTAAAGTCCCTTTTGGAAACCAGATTCAACATCTCAGGTAAGCATTTTGTTTTTGTTCAATCATGGGTTTGGTTTTGGATTTTTTGCCCTTTGTGACCTCATTTGGGGTTTTCTTGGCAAAGTTATTAGAGTGATTTGCCATTTCCTTTTCCAGCTCATTTTACAGATGAGGAAACTGAGGCAAACAGGGTTAAGTGACTTGCCCAGGGTCACACAGCAAGTGTCTAAGGCAGGATTTGAACTCATGTTCTCCTGAATCCAGGGCCAATACTCTATCCACTTTACCACCTGGTGCTCAAAATTCTTTGGTCATTTTCAGATCAGCATAACCCTGCCCAATTCAAGCATGTGGAAGACCTCCCCTGACTCTTCACAAATTGGGAAGGAAACTGTCTCTATGAAACATTGAAACTGAGGGACTGTGGAAAGATAGTTGTTCTAATACACTTGGAGTTGTGAATTGGTCCAACCATTCTGTTCGCATAGAATGCAGTGTTCAGAATGCAAACTCTCTGAGGGCAGGAACTTCTTCACTTCTGTCTTTTTATCCATTGCCCTTAGCACAGTATCTGTTGGTAAACACTTAATAGATACTTGATTGTGCTTTTTAAAAAAATGATGAAAATCAGTATGCCCTTAATCCAGAGATCTCTTTGCTAAGCATATACCTCAGAGAGGTCAAAGATAGAAAGAAGGGTACCTTAGATGCCCAAATATTTATAGCAGCATTTTTTGTAGTATTGAATGTAGCCTTGGGGCTCTGGACTCCTACCCCAGTTATCACTGTTACAGAGACAAGAGGCTCAAGCAGACGTTACCCAAGAGATCACCAACTGCTGGTGTTTTTTGAACTTGGCTTTCTAGGACTTTTATAGAATTTTGGAAAGGAGAAGCTGGAAGAGGAGTTTATTTTCTATCTTCTGTGATGTGGGTTGAGTAAAGTGGTCGACAGCCAGATGCCTGCTCTCTTCTCCGATTTCCTGCCTCCCATCTTCTGACACTTTGGTGGGTGGATATTGCTGTACAGAGTGATTGGAGCTGTAAATTCTCAAGAGCTGAGAGTTAACATTTGTGAGACAAAGCAGGCATCATGAGGGGCATCTCCCTATTCTCCTATCTTTATTCCAGGTGAGAGATCAGTTTCCCATTAACTGCCAAATTCATCCAAGTTGCATCTCCTCCCTTCCTGTGAGGAAAAACTGATTCTGCCTCTGCAGCTAACAGCCCAAGCCATTGACTTTTTCCTATCCAGTGCATCATTCCCTTTCTTCTCTCTTTCCTCCCGCCCCCTTCATTGCTCAGTGCCCTTTCTTCATGCTTACTTCCTCCCAAGGAACTTTGGAACCACCCTGGGCTCTAATTGGTGACCTTTCACTTTTTATTTCCTGGAACCAGGCTTCTACTCTACTTCTGGACATTCACGTGCCTCACTGCATTTCTTTATCTCACTCTTTCCAGCTCCCCTTTATGATATCTTCCCCAATTCGAATGTAAACTTCCTGAAGGCAGGGATTATTTTGCTTGCTTTTTTCTGTATCTCCAGTGATTTTAGCACAGTGGGCACATGGTAACCCCCTTATAAGTGCTTTATCTCTATCTATGTATCTACCTAACAGTTTCCTTTTATATTTAAGAAAAAACAATGACTACTAAATCCTTCTGTTATAATCAATGCAGATGCACATCAGATTAGGTGAGAGGTTTTTCTTTAGATTAGTCTGCAGTAACCAGAAATAGCTCTGAGCTCTATCTGCTTATCGCTGGTATTGATAAGCGGATCAATACCTTATTGGTATTGATCAATGCCACCACCATAGTAAGCTGAGGTGAGGCAAATGCTAATCAAGATGGAAGATTGTGGTACCTCTGCAAAGCAGAGCTCAACTTTCATTGACCTGGGAATATCTTCTTGATTGTCAGGGGAAGCAAAGGCAAAACCAAAGGTAGAAGACCCCAGAAGATCTGACAAGATATGGAACAGTGGACATTCTTCCTTAGAAAGATAAAGGACCAAGAGAGTAAAGGCCATGAAGAAGGCCTGATATGAGAATACCTCTATCAGGACATACAAAAGAAATAGATCCATTTTCTGTTACAACCATAGATTAGATAGCTAGATATATATGGCATGGTTTTAGGGTACGATCACACTCGTGTAACCTAAATAGGGTGCTCCTCCCTCAGTCTGCTACCTGACATATTACCATATTTATTCCCATCATCCCAGGTTTTAAGGTTATCCAGAGGTATGTTTGGATGTTTCCTTTATAATTTCTCATTAATTAGGCTGATTTGAGCCCCTACCTCAGCTTACTAAATATTATTTAATAATTAATCAAATGGCATAATTAATTATTTAGACATTTAAGTAATTAAATTATGTAAACAGTTAATATTTAGTAAAGTGGTGAAACTTATTTCCCATAAATCATTATTCATATCTTTATAAAAACTGCTAATCTTGGGGCGGAGCCAAGATGGCGGCGTAGCAGCAGCAATATATCGCAGCTCTCACATAGCCACCCCCAAATACCCATGGAATAGGACTCTGGACCAACCTAGAACTTCAAAAACGCACACAGATACTTCC
>CM053586.1:211098344-211116630 GCA_028646515.1 Pseudochirops corinnae
CTGGGGGAGGGGGGACACACTGGGTTGGCTGTTTTGGGGTGGTGGGTAGGGGGAAGAGGTGGAGAAAATATGTAACTCAAAATCTTGTGGAAATGAATGATGCAAACTAAAATAAAATTAAAAATTTTAATAAAAAAAAAAACTGCTAATCTTTTAGGTTCAAAATAGTATCATTTACTAGATAATAGTTTAACAATGTAATAATAACAAAATAAAGAAATAAATAATTATTTGTAATATTTTAGCTGTGACAAAGATCACATCCAAAATCACCTCCATTTCCACTTTTCTTTGCTTCTTATTTTTGAAACAATCCCACCATTCAATAACTCTCAGGATAATTGTGCTAAAAGAAATTATGAGCAAGATGATTTCAGAACAGCCTGGAAACATTTACATGAACCGATGCAAAGTGAAGTGAGTAGAACCAGGAGAGCATTGAACACAGTAACAGTAATATTGTTTCATGGTCAACTGTGAGTGACTTAGCTATTCTCAGCAATACAATGATCTAAGACAGTTCCAAAGGTCTCATGATGAAAAATGCTGGCCACCTCCAGAGAAAGAACAGAATGCAGATCAAAGCATATAGTTTTTCACTTTATTTATTTTTTTGTAGTGGTTTTTTTGTCTGTGTTTTTTTTTATAACATGACTAATATATAAATATGTTTTACATGATTGCACATATATAACCCATATCAAATTGCTTACTGTCTGAGAGAAAGGGGGAGGGGAGAGAGTAAGGGAAAGAATTTGGAATTTAAAATAAAAAAATAATGTTAATAATTGTTATTTTACATGTAATTGGAAAAAATAATAAAATATTTTTTAAAATACCTCTCAGACCCAGGACCTATATGAACACAATTACAAAACACTTTTCACACAAATAAAGTCAGATCTAACTAATTGAAAAAACATCAGTTGCTCGTGGCTGGGTCGAGCTAATATAATACAATGACAATTTTACCTAATTGAATGACATATTTAGTGCCATACCAATCAATCTACCAAAAAATTACTTTATATAACTAGAAAAAATAGTAACAAAATTCATTTGGAAGAACAAAAGGTCCAGAATATCAAGGGAATTAATGAAAAGAAATGCTAGGGAAGGTGGCCTAGCCATACCAGATTTTAATCGGTATTATAAAGCAGCAGTCATCAAAACCAGTTGGTACTGGCTGAGGAATAGAGTAGTGGATCAGTGGAATAGATTGGGTACACGAGACTCAGCAGTCAATGACTATAGTAATCCACTGTTTGATAAACCCAAAGACCCCAGTTTTGGGGATAAGAACTCACTATTTGACAAAAACTGCTGGGAAAACTGGAATACAGTATGGCAGAAACTAGGCATAGACCATAACCTAACTCCGTATACCAAAATCAAGTCAAAATGGGTACACAATCTAGGTATAAAGGCTGATACTGTAAGTAATCTAGGAGATCAAGGAATAGTTTGCCTGTCAGATTTATGGAGAAGGGAAGATTTTATAACCAAACAAGAGTTAGAGAGCATTATAAAATGCAAAATGGATAATTTTGATTACATTAAATTGAAACATTTCTGTACAAATAATGCCAGTTTAACCAATATTAAGAGGAAAGTGGAAAATTGGGAAAGAATTTTTACAACCAGTGTCTCTGATAAAGGCCTCATTTCTACAATATACAGAGAATTGAGTCAAATCTATAAGAACACAAGTCATTTCCCAGTTGATAAATGGTCAAAGGATATGAACAGGCAGTTTTCAGAGGTAGAAATTAAAGATATCTATAAGCATATGAAAAATTGCTCTAAATCACTATTCATTAGAGAAATGCAAATCAAAACAACTCTGAGGTACCACATCTCACCTGTTAGATTGGCTAACATGACAAAACAGGAAAATGATAAATGCTGGAGAGAATGTGGAAAAATTGGAACACTAATGCATTGTTGGTGGAGTTGTAAACTGATCCAATACTGGAGAGCAATCTGGAACTATGCCCAAGGGGCTATAAATAAATGCATACCCTTTGACCCAGCAATACTACTTCTAGCGTTGTATCCCAAAGAGATCATAGAAGTGGGAAGAGGACCTATATGTACAAAAATATTTATAGCAGTTCTTTTTGTGGTGGCAAAGAATTGGAAATCAAGGAGATGCCCATCAATTGGGGAATGGCTGAACAAGTTGTGGTATATGAATGTAATGGAATACTATTGTGCCATAAGAAATGAGGAGCAGACAGACTTCATAATAACCTGGAGAGACTTATATAAACTGATGTTGAGTGAGAAGAGCAGAAGCAAGAGAAATTTGTACACAATTACAGACACAACATATGTGTGACAAATAACTTTGACAGACTGGGCTCCTCTCAGCAATGTAAGATTATAAGACAACTCCAAAAGACTCATGATGGAAAGAGATATCCACATCCAGAGAAGGAACTACAGAGTCTGAATGCAGATTGAAGCAAACTATTTGCGCTCTTTTTTTTCTAGTTTCGTTTTGTTTCCTCTTTCCCATTGTTCATTCCATTGGTTAGAATCCTTCTTTAAACCTGACTAATGTGAAGGTATTTGTAGATCCTGTATTTGACTGCATGCCGCCATGGCAGGGGGCGGGGGGGTGGGAAAGGAGAGGGAGAGAGAGAAAATTTGAAACTCAGGGGATTGTAAAACTGAATGTTGTAAACTAAAAGTAAATAAATAAAATTTAAAAAATACCTCTCAGGACAGGAGTCAATTTTTTCTAGAATTTTCTTCATTGTCCCCCTTTTTTTCTTTTCTTTTCTTTTTTTTTTTTTTAACAAAGTCAGTCAGTCAACAAGGATTTATAAAGTACTTACTGTGTGCCAGGTGCTAACCAGTTCTCTCAGGAAATATATTTTCTTCATCCTTTTTCTCTCTATATCTCTTCAACGTGACAGAAAAACGTCTCTTCAGAGTGACTGTTAATGACAGGCTCTCAAGAATCTATTGCCTCCAAAATATATAGTAAGTAACACAATATTTATAATTGTAGTAGAGGCTATTGAAACTCACATTATACTTATGTTAGATATGCTACTGAAGATAATGCAAAAAAAAAAATTAAAATCTGCACCACCATGGGGAAAAGAACAAGGGGTGAGGGAAGGAGTTCATACTGAAGCCTGAGAACATGTCATTGACTAAATCATTCATTCCTTATGGACTCCTGGGGTCTTGTGCAGAGGTGATGGTGAAGACTTGAGAATGTGGATAGTAGTACTGTCCTGGACAATGGTTCAATAATCATCTTTAAACAAATGATTTTTAGATCTATATATCCAGCTCTAATCTGTCTTCTGGCCTCTAGTCCTGCATTACCAAGTACATTTTACACATCTTGAATTAGGTGCCCTAGATTTGATGCTGAGGTATCTCAAACTCAGCATCTCCAAAACAGAATTCATCATCTTTTTCCCAAATCCTCTGTTCTTTACTTTACCACCATCTTCCTGAGTCATGCAGGCTCACAACCTCACTGTCATTCCCAGCTCCTCATTTCCACTCCCCTTACATTTGAAATCTAATGTCATTTTATTCTTATATCATCTCTCATCTACATCCTCTTTTATCTTCTGGTGCTGCCACCATTTTGGTACAGGTTGCCTGGATCATTGATGAAGCTTTCTAATTGGTCTCCCTGGCTTAAGTCTTTCCCCATTTTAATTCATCTTCAACTGAGCTGCCAAAGTGCTCCGACCCTGTCACCTCCTTATTCAGTAAACTCCAGTAACTCCCTGTTACCTCTAGAATCAAACATAAAATCTGTTTATGCATTAAAGATCTTTATAACCCAGCCCAGGAAAAATGGGAACCTTTCCAATCTTCTTATACTTTACTCCCCTCCACGCACTGCTGGCAAACTACCAACAATGCTTCTTTATGTAAATGTGAATTTGCATTATGCAAATTTAACTTTACAGTAAGAATTCTGAAAGAATACGAAAAAGCCAAAAACAAAAAAACCTCCACCTCTGTTAACTGTACGGTGTACTGTGCTCAGTCTCTCCCCACTCCTGCATCTTGGCTCCATGCTCCAAAGCTTCTCACTTCCCACCCCTAACAACAGTAACAATAACAAAACTTAAAAAAAAAAAAACAACCCTTCAAGTGAAAGCAGAAGAGACATTGCCACCCTTGAATCTTGGAATTGGCTCCAGATCTCCAGTGCCTAGAGAGAAGACCAGCATGTCCAGCCCCATCTTGTTTCGTTTTGTTTCCTCTTTCCCGTTGTTCATTCCATTGGTTAGAATCCTTCTTTATGACTTGACTAATCTTTAATGTGAAGGTATTTGTAGATCCTGTATTTGATTGCATGCTGCCATGGCGGGGGTGGGGAGGGGGGTCTGTTTTCCATCCTTCTGAGCTTAAGTACCTAAATAGAGTCTGTCCCTGCCCCTACTTGTTCCTTCTCCTGCCCTTGATTCTCTGTTCCCAGCTCCATGTGCCCTTGAATTGTGCACCAGCCCCCTCACTCCACTTGTGAGAAGCCCCCTTCCTGTCTCCCTCCTTCACATTTGCAGAGAAATTTGCATTACATAAAAATTGCTTTATATGGAGGTCAATGGAATGCTGTGTAATGGTCCACTTATGTAAGTGAGAACTGTCTTAACACTCCCCTACTTAGTGTGACACACACACACACACACACACACACACACAAACACACAGAGTCCCTCTCCTATGTCTGTGCCTTTTCACTGGTGAGTCCTCATTTCTGAAAAGCTCTCTTCTAACCTCAGCCTCTTAGCATCCTTGGCTTCTTTCACATTTTAGTTCACATTCCAACCTCCACAGGAGGTGTCTTACCTGCTGCTAGTCCTTTCCTTCTAAAATGCTCTTTTCCTTACCCAGTATATATCTGTATCAACATAGTTATTTGCATTTTGTCTCCCCCACTGGCATGTGTGTTCCTTGAGCTAAAGGACTGTTTTTGCCTTTTCTTTGTATTTCCGCCACCAATAACTAGCACGGAATAAGTGTTTAATAAAAGCCTGTTGACTGAATAGAGCTCAAGTTACTATCATATTCCAATAAATCTATGAGATATTTGGGAAGAGTACCTTGGACTTAGCCTTGATGTACTGAATGATAATGACTACTCATATCTGAGATACCTCCCAGTGAGCTTGAAATTCTCAACAGGCAGGTCGACATCATGACCCTGGTGAATTTAAACCCAGAAACTGACTCTGATGGGTCAGCATGGTTTGAACCCAGTCCTAGCCTATTTGAAATACTAACAGAATACTGAAATCAATAAGCTGGCATCCAATACCTGTCCATTTTTACCATTCATGTAACCTGTGCAGTGGCCTACAGGAAAATGGAGAAAAACTGTGGCACTGTACATCGTGACAACTCTGGCTTTTCCAATTCAGGAAGGGGGCCTGAGGTATTTGACTTCAGTGTGGAGAGAATGTAGAGATCAGCTGAATCAAAGGCTTGGCAAGAGGACAGGTATATCCTTAGTGCATAAGTGGGATGTAGGATGTGCTCAAGGAGTGACCTACAGAATTCAACTCACCCATTCCCAACTGTTCCAGAAATGATCGAGGAAGATACTCTTATATCTGAAAGAAGACTTCAGAAACCATGTGAAAGAATCGCTGGCCAATGGCATCATCACAGAGTCTAGTAGCCCATAGGCATCATCTTAGAGTATTGGTACCAAAGAAGAGTGGAAAGATATGAATGATGGGCCATTGAATAAAGTGGGCTAGCCTACTATTTTATAGGTTCAAGACATCTAGACTTATCTGGTAGGTAAGTAGTAGATTTTCAGGCTTGGGTTTACCCAGTGGATATTATTAGATTCCTATCCCCAGCAGCTCTGTGGAACAATGGATAGAATGCTGGGCCTGAAGTCAAGAAGACCTGATTTCAAATTTGACCTCAAGCACTTACTAGCTGTGGGAGTCTGGGCAAGTCATTTAACCCTGCTTGCCTCAGTTTCCTTATCTGTAAAATGAGCTTGAGAAGGAAATGGCAGATTCCTACAATATCTTTGCCAAGAAAACCTCATGATTTTTAACAAAAACAACAGAATGCCTGGGAAAGACAAAGATAAAACTACTTTCATATACCCAACTAGATTTTAGCAATTGGAGTATATGTCCCAAAATATTTCAAGGGCATTTACCACTTTCCAACAACTGGTGAAGAAAGTAGACAGAGATGTGAATTACATGGAAGTTACTGGTGGCTTCAGAGGACTTTATTGTCTTTGGAAAGACAGTGGAAGAACATGAGGAGAGATAATGAAAGTATTGTATGAAAGCTAATAGAAAATTGTCAGTTGAGATGTGCCAAAGTTTTTGCTAAGTGTGTGGGTCTCATAGTACCTTAACAATGAGTGAGCCAGAGAAAATAATTCAGACTATTGACAGAAACTTTGAGATTTAAGGACTATTCTGTTATTTGATGATTTATTATTGAAAATTTGTTCAGAATCAAACTGCTGTTCTGAAACCACTGAATAACTTAATTCATCCAAATATGACTGAAGAGACTCAGGAATAGAAAAAAAAGATGCCAAATTGCCCCAAGACCTACAAAGTCATTTGAAGGTAAGTGGATAATTAGTTGTGAACAAGCTTTCAAAGACTTAGCCATCTGCTTTACTCATGTACCTGGTATAGACCTATGCAGATCCAAGCAAATCTTTTGTCTTTCACACAGATGCCAACCTGGATTACTTGGGAGCAGTCCTGTACTAAGATAGCGATGATCACTAAAAACCACTTGTATTCACTAGGAGAAGTTTTTTTTTTTTTCAGTTGTGTCCAACTCTTCATGACCTCATTTGGGGTTTTCTAGGCAAAGATACTGGAGCAGTTTGCCATTTTCTTCCGTTTGTTTCAGTTTCCTCATCTATAAAATGAGCTGGAGAAGAAAATGGCAATTTCTCAATTCTTCTTAATTCTAGTGCCTTCCCTCGATTGAATTATGTTGATTTATTTGGTTAATTTCTTTTGTATATATCTTATTTGTACACAAGTGTTTTCATGTTGTCTGTCCCATTAGACTGTGAGATCCTTGAGAAAGGGGACTCTTTTTGTTCTCTGTATTTCTAGCTCTTAGCACATTGCCTGACATATAGCAGGTATTTAATAAATGACTTGGTACTGGTCTCATGACCATTCCCAGGCCCGGTACCAGGACGCAGTTGGTGCTACCCAAAATAAATCTCTATGGCCATGGAAACACTACATGATGACTTTGGAAAAAGAATCAAGAGACAACTCTGGAGCTATTGAGAAATGCATTTTATTGACCCATGATATTACTAGGTCTCACTTGGAAGTGTAAAACTTGTTCCCAGTTTGTACAAAGGAAAACATTATTAACTTAACCTACATGTTTGGAGATTGTAAACATCAGGCAACAAGTCAATAAATCAAGTCAACATTCATTTAGTAAAAGTTTACAATGTGCCAGGTATTGTCCCTGAGGATACAAATAAGAGAAAAAAAAGAAAAGAAAGACAGTTCCTGCCCTTGAGGAATTTATATTCTAACGGAAGAAGACAATACATGAAAGGAATCTGAGAAGTGAGGAAAGGGAAAGAAGGTATAGGGTTGGGGACGTTGTGGAGAATGAAGTCCAGACAGTCAGGAGCGGCACCTATAGAGGAATAAAGGAGTGAACATGCATAGCCTGGGCACTTCTTTAAAATAGAGTTTCCAAGAGGAAATGACCAATAAGAGGAGGACCTCGGGGGCAGAGGGACCTTCTAAGCTATGGTAAGAAGGCTACTCACTAAGAAACTAGTAAACCTTTAGAACTTTTCTGAATTTTTATTAACTTTTTAAATTGACTTTTTAATCTCTAGAAGGAGAAAGAACATAAATCATAATGTGATGATCATTTTACCAAGTATGCAAAAACATGGTCAACTGGGAGCCAAAAAGCTCCATCATTGCTAAAACTTTGTGGGAGGAGTATTTCTCAGTGTATGGATTCCCTCCTAGTTTCCATTCTGGCTAGGGCAAAGATATTTTGAAGCAAACTTTTCAGGGTAATGTTAGCTTTGGCAGGCATAAGGAAGTTTGGGACTACACCTTACCAACCACAGGGAGATCCACAGCCTGAATATTTCAACCACACGTTGATGAACATATTAGGAACGAGGAGGTCAAAACAAAAATCTCAGTGATGTTAATGTGGCATTTCTAGTATGTGGATTTGCCTTCAGTGGACAATGGTGTCACAGGCTTTCCACCATACTTATGTTTGGGGGAAGAGCTGCATATACCATCTTGACTTGTGATTTAAAGTTCAGAGGATGGAGATATAAATATTCACAACCAGTTTGTTTCTCAACTAAGAGGGAAGCTGAAGGAAGTCATGACTTTAGCTTGGAAGAACTATGACAAAAGCTAATGAGGTCTAGATGCCTGAATCTGTCATCAGGAATTTTAACAAGGAGATAGTATTCTATTGAGAAATCTTGTTTTCCAAGGGAGATTCAAGTTAGCAAATTAGTGGAAAGTTATCCCAGCTACTGAGTGATAGGGAAACTTGTCTGTTTGCAAAATAGCCCCAGAGAGCAGAGGACAGTTTGTCTTACTTTCTCAGGTGGCAAGAAATAGTGGGCACATACCTTAGCAGACCCTGACCAAGAGAGGAGGCCCACCAATTGTGCAGACTGAATCATATATCGGCTCTAAAAATGACATTTCCACCAGAGGAGATGTAAAGTACAATGAGTAACAAACAACCTTGCTTTGAACAAAAGAGCATCTATTCAGATATGGCAAGAGAATTCAACCCACTGCTAATCCCATTCTTGCCTAGAACTTCAGCTATTAGAGGCTCCTAGGGCACAGAGATAACTCACAAAACATGGAAATACTGACAGCCAACCTACAAGTTCAGGGTTAGGGAAGCAGATCTATAGCTAAAGTAGTGATGAAGAGCCTATACCAGGGGTGGGGAACCTTTGGCCTTGAGGTCACATGTGGCCTTCTAGGTCCTCAAGTGCAGCCCTTTGACTGAATCCAAGCTTTACAGAACAAATCCTGTAACAAATTCTGTTGGACTCAGTCAAAGGCCATCCCCAGTGCCCTAGAAGGCAGGTTCCCCACCCTCTGGCCTGTGCCATTGGTGAGCTCAAGTGTAGGGGCAAAGAGATCAGCAGGTCAAAGAAGTAGATCCTTCCAGCCCATGACCGTTAACTTATAATGTTCCAAGTGGTCCAGAAGAAATAGCTATACGCGACTCTCCCCACTTCCTACCCTCAATACATAAGACCTAATATTAGCGACCTTCATAATTGGAAGAAGGTGATATCAACCATCAAGATGTCAGTCTCTGAATTGGGATGCCAGCAATCTACCTCTAATCGATCAATCATATCTGTGAAAGTGCTTAATAAATGATAAAGCATTGTAAAATGTTAAGCATTATTGTGACGGTAACATTATTAAGTCCATTATAGCCACTCCTATAATACCTCTTTCTTTATACCATGTACAACTTAATAGCCCATTTGTTGCTGAGTTGTTCAGCCATGTCTGACTCTTCATGACCCCATGGACTTGTTTGTCCATGGCTTTTTCTTGGCAAAGATATTAGAGTGGTTTGCTTCTCTAATATGTCCTCAGTTTTTGAACTCAGATCTTCCTGACTCCAGACCCTGTGCTCTATTAACTGTACCACCTAGCTGCCTCATAGCCTATAGGGGTTCCCTTTTGCCTGTAGAGGACAGACAGGTGGCACAGTGGATAAAGTGCCAGGCCTGGAATCAGGAAGACCTGAATTAAAATCTGGCCTCAGACATTTAACTAGCTGCGTGACACTGGGCAAGTCACTTAAACCTTTTTGCCTCAGTTTCCTTATCTTTAAAATGAGCTGGAGAAGGAAATGTCAAACCACTCTAGAATCTTTGCCATGAAAATCCCAAATGGGGTCACTAAGAGCTGGATACAACCGAACAACAACAATTGCTTTAGGATAAAGTTTATAACCTAGCAGTCAAAGCCTTCTATAATCTGCTTCTTTCTTCCATCTCCTCTAATTCCTTCTTTATCTCTAATCCCTACTCATTCTTTGAAGCTTAATTATAGTCTTCTGTTCTTCAACTACTCTCTGAATGAATAAATAAGTGAATTAATGAAAAGTATTTATTAAGCACATACTCTATACCAAACACTGGGGATTTAAGTATAAAAATCGAGTTATTCCCAGTCCTCAAGGAACTTGTATTCTATTGGGGGGGGGGGGGAAATATAGGATAATAGTTATCATGGAGGGGTGTTTCTGTCTTGAAAATCACAGGTTTTGTGAATGGAGTTATAGTGCTTTTTGTTTTGTTTTTAACACATCTGTTCCAAGAATTGTAGCATGATTTGATTATTGTCCCCTGAGGTAGAGGTGGAAAGAGTAGAAGTAGAAGTAGGAGAAATGGCATGATGATGACTCGTGAGCAGCAGGCTGGGGGCTGGGTTGGCTTAGAAATAAATAACTATCATTTGTCCCTGCAGGAGCTGGAGTGAGGGGTGGGAAGCTGAGGGTGGGTGGAGTGAGGTAGCATCATCTGTCAATGAATGAAGAGCCTTTTTCCTGCGCCAGTGCTTGGGGTTAAAAGGTATTTGACTGGCCAGTGCTTGGGGTTAAAAGGTATTTGACTGAGGAAGAGAACTAGCTACTCTTTCTTTCATAGGCCCCTATTCTTTAGTGCTGGGTCTGTCACTCATTCCCATCTTTGCCTTTCAGACATTACTATTGGGTTTGACATTTTCCTATGTCAACCTCCTCACTTTGTCTTTCAAGAGGGATGAGGTCTTTTTAAACCTTGCTTGGGAGAGACAATGGAAGGAAGAGAAGTTGCCTGAGTGCGCTTCTTCACAGTTGTCTGACTATTGTTCACATATCAAATCTCCCCGAGAAAATTGCTGGCTCCTCTTATGTCTAGGACAGTCTGAATTCACTTAATCATCTCTGCTTTTGTTGAGCTACAATAGTATGTATCAATAAGACCTTTTGTTCAGCTCCCATTCCCAAATAATAACCCTAGTGATCAGACAGAGAATCTGTTTCTCTCTCTTCCTTTGTTTGCCTGGCCAACAATAGTCTCCCTCTCACCTGCTGTTAATTTCCCAGGGACACAAACAATGACTGATATCTTAGAGAAACTGGTTTCTTTTTTTAAATCATCTGGCAAATGTAGAAAGTAAACAGACTCTTAAAGAAATAAAGACTGAGCATACAGGCTTTGTGTCAGAGCCAAAGCCATAGGAAGGACAGGGAAGTGAGAAAATAAGTAGTTTCATTCTTGGTATCAGGGACAGTGACAACCTCCATGCGTCTACTCCCAGCTGATTCTGCACAAAGTTAAAGTCTTGGTTCTTTGCATTTTGTTCTCAGTTTGGACAGCAGCAGCAGCAGTGGTGGTAGTGGTGGTAGGGGTGGTAGCAGCAATGATAGGGAGACCTTCCAGTGTGGTCAGCTTCCCTTATCACATGACCACCTGTGCCTCTTGATGACTCCCACTCAGCATGCTTGCCCATATCTCAGTTTTCCTGAGATTTCAGTTCTGTCCTCTCCCACAGGACCGAGAGAGTACCATCTTCTCAAGAGATTGTAGCTCTTTTGCCCCCAGGGATTCAAATGGATGGGCAGTGAGGAATTTCTGTCTTCCAAAAGACATTTATTTCCAATGATCCCCTAGGTATTGAGAACAAAACAAAATAAAACAAAACCAACAACTAAAAACCTCCCTCCTGTTTTGGAAGGAAAGAAAGAAGTATTTATTAAGCACCCACTATGTGTTACTGGGCTAAGCCCTTTACAAATGATCTCATTTGCTCTTCACAACAACTCTGGGAGGCAGGTGTGATTATTATTCCCATTTTACAGCTGAGGAAAGTGAGACAAACAGAAGTTAAGCAACTTGCTCAGGATCACAAAATAACAAGTATCTGAGGTCAGCTTTGAACTCAGATCTTCCTGACTACAAGTTCAGTACTCCTATCTACCGTTAGCAGCAACCACACTGACATACCCAGGATGGCTACTAGCACGTTCTTAGATCTGTTTTACTAGGAAAGATAACTGTTCAAGGGGTCAGCAATCTTTCTAATTACATTCATTAGTTCAGAGCAGAAGTCTACACCCTGAACTTCAGAGAAAGTCCAAACAAAGAAATTAGTGAAAATACAAGCAGAGAAATAAAGACCGACAGACAGGGCCTCTAACTGTCTAAGAAATTAGCACAGATCAACAGACAAATCCAACTGTCTGACCAAGGCAATACATACATAGTTACTAGAGAGAGAAGCACCAGCATCTGGGTTTTTCAAAGCCAGGGGGTTCCTTAATGGCTACCCAGCATCTCATCTGGCCAAATCACACAAACTCTCTTCCAATGAGTGAGCCCCAAAGCAAAATGCTAACCTCAGAGTACACACGCACACACACACACACTCACACACTCACACTCATACTCACACTCACACTCATACTTATACTCATACTCACACACACTTTTTAGAACCAGAGGGCATCATAATCCTCCTGACTCAGTGCCTAATTAGAAATTAGCAAAAAGTGTGAAAGCCTTCCTACAAGCAAACCTCCCCTAAGCAAGCTTCCCTTACTGAGCTCCACATGAAGCCTGTTCACAGGCAGGGAAGATCTTATATCCCATTAACATTATACCACTGTACCACTCTACTACCCCTAGATATGGGAAATACCTAGGTCTATAATAAACTAAGGGGCACTTCTCAGTGTTTGGTTAACTTAAATAGTTAAAATAGGGAAAAGGACATCTTTTCCATTGAGCCAATCACTAGTTATGAATTCTTGGGGAAAAATTTATTCATCAACAAGCATTTATTAAACACCTTCTGTGGGCTAGGTACAGGGTTAGATTCTGGGGATGCAGAAGCAAAAATGAAGTAGTCTCTACTCTCAGGGAGTTTACAGTCTATTGGGGAGAGATGACATAAACACACACAAGTACACTCAAACATTCAAGTGAATTTGTGATCTCATCTGTCCAGGATACAGATGGCAACTCATCTGTACCTATTCATCCTTCTTGACTTTTGTCCTCATTCTCCCAAAAGTTTACTACTGGGGCTCTACCCAAAGTGCTGGAGCCTTATTTTCACTACACCTCTCCATTTCCCTTTTTGTGATATTCATTGCTAATTCTCACTTGTTATGCTATAATATGTAAAACGTTAGTGTTTTAAAACTTGGCCTTTCCTTTCATGGGAAGCTTGGGATCATAAAAGAGCTTGGTAATTTACTTTTTTGGGGGAATGGGGAGAGGGAGATGCTATGAAGAAGATCCTGGATATCCCTATACTGTCTACACTGGGAGTGCATTGACTACTCATAGGCTAGATACCATTACTGATTGTCATGGAAGCTTTCACTTTATTCTGTTTCTGACCTGGACTGGTTTGCCTCTCCTTAGGCAGCCTGGCACTTTGCAATTTCCCAAAGGCATCCCAGCCTTCTCTCCTCTTCCTTTTCAGCTCTGAGCCCAGCTCCCAGTTCATCTGTAATAACTGCCTTAGAATCACAAATTGTTGGACAAGCTCTATAGAGTGTCCATCCAATTTCATATTGAAATCTGGACAATAGATATTCTACTTGGCCTTTCCAAAAACCAAATTCCTTTGAGGGATTATAGATCTTTTCTAGAAGGTTCAAGCTGTGAGTCTTGGTGCAGTCAACACAAATTAACCACAGATGGGAGTATTTGATGGCCCTCATCATCCTCAGTGAATCTCTCCTTGACCTGGACTCTGCACTGAAGCTCTTCTATCACAATAGCAAATACCTTTGGTGAGCAAAGACACCTTCCAGTTTATTATCAGAGGGTCATTAAACAGGGTTATTTTGGTTTTACATATGTATGTGTATATGTGGATATATACACACATATGTACATATATTTGTATATATATGCATGTACATATACATGTAGGTAGTAGGTAATTCAATGGAGTGTCAAGCCTAGAGTCAGGAGGACCTGAGTTCAAATGTGACTTCAGAGACTTTCTAGTTGTGTGACCACGGGCAAGTCACATAACCCTGTTTGTCTCAAGTTCCTCATCTATAAAATGAGCCAGGGAAGGAAATGGCAATCCACTCCGGTATCTTTGCCAAGAAAACCCCAAATGTGGTCATGGAGAGTCAGATATGACTGAAACAACTCAACAACAAAGAATTGTTGTTGTTAGTATTCATAAGATAATAAACCAAGCTCTGCTTTGTAGCAAATTTCTAAGGTGTAAATGCTCACCGTGAAAATTAACAGTCCACTTTTTCAAGCCATATACACAGGCTCCAGCATACTCCTGTTTATGAATTTCAAAAGGTCAAAAGAGTGAATCACTCCAGTTCATAAGTCTGGAAATTGGAGTTGGAGTCAACGCTGTTTTCTTCAGCCAACCCAACACCAGTGCCCCACAGAACAAGGACCTTAGGGATTGAGACCAGTGATAGCTAAGATGAGAACTTTCCCCACAGCAGTGCCATAGTTGGACATGAATTTGGTGGGATCAGTGCTATATAGGAATTGTGCTAAGCCAACCTACCCTCAGATGAAGAAGGTATAGGAGTATGTCCCGAGGTGCTAGGAAAAGGTTTATGTTTCTGTCATTACTGTATATCTTCTAAGTAAGCATCCTTTTGTAAATATTAATTGATGTTAAATAAACCTCTGGCTTTAGTCGGTCGCTGGCACCTAACACTGAATATTCATCCAGCTATTTAATTTGTTCTTTATTTTCTTAAGGAACATCTTGTAATTGTATCAACACAAGTACTGAGTGTGTGTTGGCAGATTGAGTCTTGGATATTTTGTGCATTTTAGAGTTATTTTAAATGGGACTTCTCTGTTATTGCCTTTCAGATTTTCACATTACTGTGTAGAGATTTGGGTATTGATATATTTAGAAGCGGTATTGATTTTTGTGCATTTATTTTGTAAGCTTGAAATTTTTCAGAAACTTTTGATTGTCTTGATTAGTTTCTTTGTTAATTCTCTAGTTTTTTTAAGTAAATAATTAAGTCATCAGCAAATAGGAATAGTTTTGTCTCCTTTTGTCTATCTTTATGCCTTTTCATTTTATTTTACTATTATTGCTAGCATTTCTATAACTGTCAGATAGTTGTGGAGAAAGAGGGCATCCTTGTTTGATATCTCTTATAAAAGTTTCTAGTGCTTCTCTGCTAGCTTTTTCTTTAGACCCTTTTTATCCTATTCTTAAAATAGTATTTTCTCCCAATTACATGTGAAAACAATTTTTAAAATTCATTTTTATTTCTTAAAATTTAGTATTTTATGTCACCAATTATGTGTAAAAAACCAAATTTTTTACATTCATTAAAACATTTTTTTGAGTTTCAGATTCCTTCCCACTCCCCTCTCTTTCCTTCATTGAGAAGGCTAGCAATTTGATATAGGTTATATATGTGCAGTCATGCAAAGCATATTTCCATATTAGCCGTAACATTCATTTAAAAAAAAACTTTTCAGTTCTAAAGTCTCTCCCTCTTTCCCTTGTCCCTTCCCCGATACAGTAAGCAATCTGATATGTTATACACGTGTAGTCATTTAAAACATATTTCCATATTAGTCATTTTGTGGAATAAAACTCAAACCAAAAAAAGAAAGAGAGAGAAAAATAATATGTTTCGCTTTGTTTTCATACTCCATCAATTCTTTCTCTCTAGGTGGATAGCATTTTTCATTGTAAGTCTTTTGGGGTCATTGTATTGCAGAGCATAGCTAACTCATTCATAGTTGTTCATTGTACAATATCGCTATTGCTGTGTAATGTTCTCCTTTATGCCTATACTTTTAGCATCTATGAGAGTTGTACTTTGTCAAAGGCTTTCTTTGCATCTCGATATAATCATATAGTTTTGGAAGATTTTGCTTTTAATATTTATGTTAATTGTTTTCCTAATGTTGAGTCATCCTTGCATCTCTAGTATTAATGCAACTTGGTCATAGTTCTTGAAAATAGATTACTGCGATCTTTTTGTTGGGATTTTATTTAAAATTTTTGAATAAATACTCAATATCAGTCTAAAAATCTCTTTCTTTGCTTTATTCTTCCTTAGTTTTAGAAATCACACTATCTTTGTCTTATAAAAGGATTTTTAAAATCCTTTTTGGTAAAGAGCTTTCATTTTCAGTTTTTGAGAATAATTTGTGTAGCCTAGGCATTAATTAAGAAAAAAAGTTTGATAGAATTCTCCTCTGAATCCATTCGGATGGATTTTTTTTTTCTTTTCACCTTTGATGGTTCCTTGTTTTAAGACTGAATTCTATTCCCTGACCCTCCACATAATTATTCTCCTTCCCCTGCAGGGGTGGGGAACCTGTGGCCTTGAGACCACATGTGGATTTCTAGATTCAAATTTTATAGAAATTTTACAGAAAATTTGGATTCAGTCAAAAGACCACTTAAAGATCTAGAAAGCCACGTGTGGCCAGCTCAAGGCTACAGGTTCCCCACTTCCTCCCTTCACTTTTCTCTGGTTACATTCTTCTGGTTGCCAGCTGCCCTAGGAGTTAGCCATTTCCTTCTACTGGGAGCAAGATGTTACCTGAGACATAGTGCTCTTTTATCAGAGAATTTGTTTTTCTTGACCATGTGTATTTGTTACTAGGGCTTTCTCTTTCTTTCTTTCTTCTTTCCTTCTTTTCTTTCTTTGTTCCTTCTTTCTTTTCTCCTTCCTTCCTTCAGCAAGATATTTGAGGTTAGGTGACTTGCCCAAGATCACACAGCTAGTAAATATCTATCTTCTGAGGTCAAATTTGAACTCAGGTCCTCCCGACAGGGCCTGTGCTCTAAACACTGCACTGTCTTGCTGCCCCATCTTTATTTCTTTAAAGTTGGGGTTGAGATTGTTAATTGAAAAATATAATGAGATGGAAAAAAAAGGAAGTGGTTTCCCAACGAGTCAATTCTGCCTAGATTAAATTCTTTATAGGATCTCTATCTTTCATTGCATGCATAGAATTTTTCTCTCAAGTGCTTTTCTTTGTGATCCCCTCTACCTCCTCTTCATTCCCCCAATTTCAGTCCCTGCTTTTCTGCTGCCTCTCCCATTCTCCTGTAGGCTCTCTTCTTGTTGAGACACCAGAGGAGCCTTGTTTGTTCACCCATGGACTTAATAAGGTGTAGTGCCAGTATAATATTTGCAGTGCCCACCATCATAATAAAGACCATGACTATAAATATGGCATGACATTTGATCACAAAATATACCAAACTCTCCATATAGAGGACAGAACTGAAACTTTTTTTTTCAGTTTTTGATTTATTTACTTTTAGTTTTCAACATTCATTTCTATAAGACTTTTGGTTACAAACTTTTTTCCCAGTCTTTCCCATACCCCCCAACCCAAAATAGTGAGCCTACTGAATATCCCTTCCCCCAATCTGTTCTCTCTTACATCCTTCTCCATCCTTCCCCTAACTTTCTATTACAGCAAGATGGATTTCTATACCTCAGTGCATGTATATCTTATTTTCCAGTTGCATGTAGTAAACAATTTTTTTTAACATTTGTTTTTAAAACTTTGAGTTCCAGATTTTTTCCCTTCTTCCCTGCTCACCCACTCCCACTGGGAAGATAAGCAATTCAATATAAGTTGTACATGTGTAGTTATGCAAAACATTTCCATGGTAGTTATATTGTGAAAGACTAACCATATTTTCCTCCATCCTGTCTCACCCCCATTTATTGTATTTTCTCCTTTGACCCTGTCCCTTTTCAAAAGTGTTTGCTTCTAACTACTCTCTCCCCCAATCTGCCCTCCCTTCTATCATCCCCCCTTTTATCCCCATCCCTCCTACTTTCCTGTAGGGTAAGATACCCAATTGAATGTGTATGTTATTCCCTCCTTAAGCCAAATTCAATGCGAGTAAGGTTGTCCCATTCCCTTTCATCTTCTTGCTCTTCCCTTCCATTGTAACAGTTACTCTTGCCTTTTTTATGTGAGATAATTTACCCTAATCTATCTCTCCCTGTCTCCTTCTCCCAATAGATTCCTCTCTCACCTCTTAATTTTATTTTTTAGATATCATCCCTTCATATTCAACTCATCCTGTGCCCTTTGTGTATGGATACGTGTACACACATGCATACACTCACATATATATTTATACACACATACACCCTCCTAGACATACATATGTGTGTGTATATATATATATGTATATATATATATATATATATATATATATATATGTATACACACGCACATATTCCCTTCAAC
>CM053586.1:211117130-211136815 GCA_028646515.1 Pseudochirops corinnae
AAAAATTGGAACACTAATGCATTGTTGGTGGAGTTGTGGGCTGATTCAGCCATTCTAGAGAGCAATCTGGAACTATGCCCAAAGGGCTATAAATAACTGCATACCCTTTGACCCAGTAATACCATTTCTAGGGTTGTATCCCAAAGAGATCATAGAAGTGGGAGGAAGACCCATATGTACAAAAATATTTATTGCAGTTCTCGTTGTGGTGACAAAAAACTGGAAATTAAGGGGATGCCCATCAATTGGGGAATGGCTAAACAAGTTGTAGTATATGAACGTAATGGAATACTATTGTGCTATAAGAAATGAGGAGCAGATGGACTTCATATTTACGTGGAGACGCTTATACAAACTGATGCTAAGTGAGGAGAGCAGAATCAGGAGAAATTTGCACACAATTACAGACACAACATATGTTTGATGACTAACTTTGATAGATTGGACCCTTCTCAGCAACGCACAGTTATAAGACAACTCTAAAAGACTCAGGGTGGAAGGAGATGTCTACATTTCGAGAAAGATCTAGAAAGAACAGAGTTTAAATGGAGACTGAAGCAAACTACATGCTCTCTTTCTTTTCCATGTTTGGTTTTGTTTCCTCTTTCCCATTGTTCATTCCATTGGTTACAACCCTTCTTTACAACCAGACTAATGTCCAGTGTGAAAGTATTTGCGGATACTATACTTGATTGCATGCCACCATGGCGGGGGGGGGGGGGGGGGGGAGGCAGGGGAGAAAATTTGAAACTCAAGGGATTGTGGAACTGAATCTTGTAAACTAAAAGTAAATGAACAGATCAATTAATAAAAAAAATTTGTTAAAAGATCCTCCTTTAAAAAAAAAAGAATGTGAGGGGGGCAATCTTAGACATCCTTCACATTAAAATGGGTGCCTACATCAGAGAGAGGTCCATAAGGAAGAAGATTGTGTTCTGTAAGAGCTTTGGTGGTGGCTGTCATGACAATGAACTTGACTGTGATGGTAATGCTGTATCTCAAATAACTAACAACTGCAGTAAAGGTGAACTGTTTGCCCTAAGATGGGGGAAGAAGACCAATATAACCAATTCGCTGACCCAAGGAGAATCAAGAATCACTCGGGATCATACAGTCCTGATCTTTCAGAGATGTTCTGGTTGACAAAATGAGCCCCACTCAACCGAAGTAGCAGCTTTGTGCTTTGTCCTTATGGGGATGGCTTGGTCTTGTGGCCACCATAACATAACATCAAAGACAGAGCAGTTATAGCCCTCAGTCTCTGCCATTTTCATAAGGACGTCACACTGGTTATTCACTTCAGTTTGAGAGGGCATATGACATTTCTCCGAGACACTAATATGCCCCACAGACAGAAGGATATGATGAGACGCATCAGCAAAACTCTTCCATTGGTCCTGATCCCAAATGGGAGAACCTTTGATTGTCCAGTCCTGTTTTATTCAGACCTCAGATCGCTCAGACCATGGTTACCACCTAGAATTCAGAACCCACTACCTTTGAGGTGGCTTATTTTAGTTCTAGAAAGTTCTAAAGGTTAGGACGTTTTCTTTGTGTTTAGAGCCCAAATTTGCACCTTTGTAACTTGCACTCATGCTATATTGTCCTGCCGTCTGGGACCAAATAGACTAAGTCTGGTGCTTCCTCCATGCGACAGTACTTTGAATATTTTGAAACAGCTAACATCTGTCTTTATCCATGAGTCTTCTCGAGACCAAACTCACCCAATTCCTTCAACCTGTCCTCAGATGTCATAGACCAACGGCCCTTCCCCATCTTGGTTGCCTTCCTCTGGACACTTTCTAACTTATCAACATCTTTTTGTTTGTACTGTGTTACCCAGGGCCTTATACAATACTCCAAATGAGGTATTACAAGAACAGAATACAATAGAACTGCCATCTCTCTATTTCCGGAGGTTATGCCCCTTTCGATTGTATGAGCTCTTTTGGGCTGCTTCATCATACTGGCAACTCATATTGACTTTGCAGTCCACAAAAATCCCTGCGTCTTTTTCAGAACTGCTATTTTATCTGGGCCTCTCCCATCTCATACCTGTGAAGGTGGTATTTTATGCCCAAATATAAGAGTTTATATTTATCCTTATTGAATTTCATTCCCATGATATATTCACCTAGATTGGTTACAACAACTCTGACCCAGACAGGTGTCTGTTATTTGAATAATATCCCTTCCCCTTACGGTATTATCCCCCATAATGTCTACCCCAAGCATGTGAAGCCTTCCTCTGGCAGAATGGGCAGATGAGAACAATTTGTGCCAGTGGCCGTGAAGGCAGCTAAAGCAGGCATTGTAGAATGCTTAGAGCTTGGTCAGGCATCAGAGACACCAAGGTCATCCACTGCATCCCAGGCCATCACCACCCATCTTGACTTTTGTTCTGCCATTGAACTTTGATGACTGTGAGAGAGTAAGATTGGGGACTTTACGCAAGTTTGCCTCACTTAAATCCAATTCATCAAAAAGTCATTACCTGTGATATCATTGGTCCTTTTTGCAAATGAAGGATCAACAACGACAACAATTACACCCCATAACCCCAATGAAAACAAGTGTATCCCTATGACTCATTGAGAGTCACTTGGTATAACAGTAACCTGGCTGCCAGTATCTAGTATTCCCTCATATACACAGCAGCTCCTCCTCTCATTTCCAAGACACCATGGCTTGGGCATATAAAGACTGGTCCCCTCATGGCCCTGAGCCCTGTGGAAATCTCAGCCCTTATCCTAGCGTGATTTGTCCCAAGTCCCTCAAGTCTGTATACAAAAATTTGGGTGGTACAGAACAGCCAAATAAGGGTCTGGATTTTGGAGATATCTTAAGTTTGAGCAGGGCAAAGGATCTTTCTTCTGTATGGCATCATGGTTTTACTCTCTTCACGTAATACCCTTGTAGACTGATTGGTGATTAATCATCTTTCCAACCCCAATGGTTCAAGGGCCACGTCCAGAGTTCATTAATAGAGAGGGTATCACTGTGCTACCTCCCATAATCCTTAGAAGGCTTGTTTGTGTGGGCAGCCCTACTGGCCCTGACAGCTACTAGGGAAGTCCCCTACTCAAATTTTTTCAGTTGATCACCCAGGCCTATAGGGGGGTGTGGTGATGCAGGCCTATAGCTGTAAGCCTCAGGCAACTCAAAAAGGACTCCACCCAACAGAGAAGGAGTTCTGACACAGGCTAGTTATAAGGACTGGAAGCCTGTTGGTGGGGGATGAGGTGGGTCCAGGATCCCCAACCTGTGTCTCTTAGGAATTTCATCCTTTCCTTTGCTGACCCTTATTAGGGAATTGACTGCAGAAGGAATTCAGATTTATAGGACTAGGTATGCAGAATTCCCTAGGGTATCCAATAAAGAAAGAGATGAAGAGCAGTCCCCCATCTGGAGCCTCTAACTGATTTAACTGGTTTTTCAAAAGAAAATCTTTTGTGCATTTCCCAAGCCCTTAGAACTCCGGTTGGGAGAAGCTCTTCATTGGTCCCACTAGACCATACTCTCAGCAACCATTGTTCTAATGGCTAATTAGATTGCTATTTAAACTTCTGCAGCTTTCCAAGTTCCTTGGTGGTTAAAGCCCTCCTCCCCTCCAATCCCCCTGTGGAAGAAATCACCCCACAGGGGGTAGTAATAGGGTAAACTGAAGCTTTCTTACCACTAGTGAGAGTTCCCAGTTCTCATCCTCATTCTTGTTCCCATTCTTTTCCCTGATAAAACCTAATATCAAGGGATTCATGCCATTCTCCACCTAGACCTCTGATTCAGAGGCCACACTGCCTACTTTCAGGCTGTTAGTACTTGCCCCGTCTGCATGGACCTTTTCACCAGTGTTTTTAATAAGTTCAGAAATTGTCTCTCTGCCTTCAGGGCAGGGTCTTTAAAAAAAAACAAAACCCGCTTCTTCCCTTTTGTCTCTAATTGCCAGAAGTGTAAAGACAATTTATTTTCAAAGTCAGAAAAGCAACTTTCTAAAATCTTTAGCAAGAAGAGCCAGTGAGTATGTTTACTTGATATGTTTACTCTTGTTATCAAGTTCCTTAAGCACACTATTGGGCTAGTCCTATAGGGTCTGTGGAGAGCCCCCTTCTTCTTCCATTAATTCAGACTTGGGATTACATCAGTGAAACTCTTGTGGGACCATAACATTCGGTAAGAATGCATTTGCTTCCAATGCTGCTGCAGCTGCTGTTCAGTCATTTCAGTTGGGACCCCATTTGGGGTTTTCTTGGCAAAGATAGTAGAGTGGTCTGCCATTACCTTCTCATTTTGCAGCTGAGGAAACTGAGGCAAATGGGGTTAGGGGACTTGTCCAGGGTCACACAGCTAGGAAATGTCTGAGACTAAATTTGAACTCAAGATGATACTTCCTAATTTCAAACTCAGCACTCTATCCACCACTCCACCTAGCTACTCTTCCTTACTTCCAATAACAATTACTAATTATTCATCCAAATGGGTGGAGTTACTCCTTACTAACTGGACTTTTTATATCTAGAGCAACAAGGAAGGCGTGTTAATGATTTAGAATCTAGTACCTTGGACCAACCAAATCCCAAGGATAGCCTTCTTGCTTCCTAAAGGGAAAGCAGCCTGGCCTACATGAAACCAGTTTTTCTCCTACCACAGCAATAAATTAAAGTCACTGACTTCTGGTTGTATGGAACTGGGCCAAAAGCTAGTTGAATTAAAATAGTGAGCTTAAACTCCCAAAGTACCTGCTGCTGCCATTCTTTGGTGTCCTGGATCAAGCACCCCACCACTCCCTCCCTGGGCCTCCCCAACTCACCACGTATTCTAGTTCACCAGTGACCTTAGCCCAGGTTCAATTAATCAAAAAAGCATTCAGAAGTATTCCATGCAGGGAATGGCTTACAAAATTTCAAAAATCATTCTACCTGGCATCCTTCTCCTCCTTATATCACTTTGGTCTCTGTGGAGAGTGGACTTTGACTAAAAACAGGTTCTACATGGTCCCAAATTCATAGACAAATACGGTGTGCCTGTTGGATGAGTCCATGTCTTAGCTACAGCTAGACTTGGTCCCAAAGGCTGAAGGTTGTTTAAAAACATTCATATAATAAGGGTCAAAATAGGTCAATAATAGGTCAAATGGGAAGGGAAAAGAAGGGGGTAGATTCATAAAACATTTCAAGAGAAGAAACAATAAGACCCTGCTGCCATGATTCCCATGCATCTTGTAGCAACTTGGCTCCAAAACAGATCGGCATTTTTATCTCCAGGACATCCCCAATCAATTTGGAAATGTTTTAGCCAAGAAGAAGATTCATTTGTCCAGATTATAATTCCTGGTTCACTCTCAGGAATGCCTTCTTGGTAACAAGAGGCTTTTGATTCTCCATACTACTAAGATGTAGTATAGAGGGAAAATAGAAGAGAGTGGGATCGAAACCCTGTAGTTAGAAGGCATGGTATGGGTGATGATCCAGCAAAGGAGACAGAGAAGGAGCAGTCTGATAGGGTAGGAGGAGAACCAGGAGAAAGTGATGCCCTGAAAACCTAGAGCAGCGGTTCTCAACCTGTGGGTCGCGACCCCTTTGGGAGTCGAATGACCCTTTCACAGGGGTCACCTAAGAAAACACATATTTCTGATGGTCTTAGGAACCAAGATACCGCTCCTCTATCCATCTCCAGGCGGGTCTGCCCACATGCAGATACACCCACATACAAGTATTAAAGGTTCGGGACATTAGGAAGGTTGAGAACCATTGACCTAGAGAGAAAAGATTATCAGGGAGGGAAAATTGATCATTGGTGTCAAAGGTTGCACAGAGGTCAAGGAGAATTAAAATTGAGAAAAGTTATTGAATTTGACAATTAAGAGATTACTAGTAACTTGAGAGAGAGAGAGAGAGAGAGAGAGAGAGAGAGAGAGAGAGATTGATGGAATAATGAGTCAGAAGCCAGATTGTGAAAAGAAAGTGAAGAACCTATTGTAGATGACCTTTTCAAGGAGTTTAGCCACAAAGACAGTAAGAGATATGGGATGATACTAAGGATGGAAAGATTAAATCAGAGTTGTTGTTTTTTTCCAGGAGAGTGGAGAAATGGGTTTGTTTGTAGGCAGTAGGAAATGAGCCAGTAGAGAGGGAGATATTGAAAATAAGTGGAAGAGTTGGGATGAAAAGAAGGGGCAGTCTATTGGAGGAGATGAGATGGAATGGGATCACTTGAACAAGTAGCAGATAAGGAGTAAGGCCACTTCATCATGTGAGATAGGAGGAGAGTGGCAGAAGACATCAGAGTAAAAGATGAGGGAAACTGAGCTTTTTTCTCATCCTTACAAATGACATTCTATCTATCTTCTACTTCCATCTGTTTGTGCTGCATATTCTTCATGCCTGGAATACGTTCTCTCCTCCCCTCTGCCGTATAGAATCTTTCTCTTTCTTCAAGACCAAGCTTAAACCCCATCTTCAATATGAAACCTTCCCTGATACCTCCAAATGCTACTGCTGGCTCTCCCAAACTACCTTGTATTTAACCACTTTCTGTTTATTTGTATGCGCAGTTAGGTGACACAAGTCTGGAATCAGGAAGACTCATCTTCCTGAGTTTGAATCTGGCCTCAGATACCTAATAGCTGTGTGACTCTGGACAAATCACTTTACTTGGTTTACCTCATTTTCCCCATCTGTAAAATGAACTGGAGGAAAAAATGGTAAACTACTCCAGTAACTTTACCAAGAAAACCCTAAATGGGGTCAGGAAGAGTTGGACACAACTGAACATCAACAATAATTTGTCTTTATTCTCTTTATATTTATTCTATATATTCTTGCATGTACTGAATACTTGTTTCCCATGTTAGAATATAAGCTCTTTGAGAGCAAGAATTGTTTCATTTTTTGTATTTGTGTCCCAGAACCTAGAACAGTCCTCGGCACATAGTGGGTGCATAATTATTGCTTACTGCTTGGTTGATAGCATGAGAGGCACTTAGTAAACACTTGCTCAAGAAATTAAGGGGAACAAGATTGGGGACAGGGAGAAGATTTGTAATTTTGGACATATTTAAGTTAAGGTAAGAGTGATAAAGATGAAGAAAGAAGTACAGAAATTCTTTGAGGAACTCAGCAAGACTCTACCAATTAAACACCACACACTCTAATAATTGATACCTTCAATGCAAAGGTGGAAATGGGTGAAGATGGTGAGAAATGTATTGGAAAATATGTCAGGAATAAGATATGAGGCCAAAGATTTGTAGACTACACAGATGCCTCATGCCTTTGCATCATGAATAATTCCTTCTAGAAAAAAGTTGGTAAGTAGTGGACATGGAAAACACTGAATTCAATAACAACAAAAAAATTGAACTGGTTATATTTTAAAAGACCATAAACAGCTTGTGACTAATATGGGAGATGTTTTTGAATCAGCTCCATGTGTATAATTGGAACACTGACTTGTAAGAGCAAAGATTAAGATTAGTATAAAATTAAGGGGCAGCTAGGTGGCATAGTGAATGGAGCACTAGCCCTGGAGTGAGGACCTGAGTTCAAATTCAGCCTCAGACACTTAACACCTACTAGCCATGTGACCTTGGGCAAGTCACTTAACCCCAATTGCCCTGCCTTTTCCCCTCCAAAAAGCAAAAAAAATTTAAAAATAAAAAAAAATAAGTGAAAATTAAAAAAAAACAAAAACATGGCATGCAGTTGAAAGAACCTGACCTATTCAAACAAGTTATTAGTAATGAAAGGACATCAACACTGACCATCAACCTTTGTAGAGTTAAGTCAGTTACCATAAGGAATCCACAAGAGACTAAAAATCACTTTATCTGGCAAACACTTGACTTGCTTTTCAAGTGGAGATGGATGGCAGCCAAAGGTGGCTTAGAGTATAAACTTGTTTGTAAAAACTTCTAAGAAGGATAATGGAAGATTGTAAGCATTCTAGGTTCATAAACTGTCAGTAAAGAGCGCGAAAAAAACAGGTTAAAGAAAGTTTGGATCAACACTTTCTAACTGTGTGACCTTGGGCAAGTCGCTTACTTCCAGTTGCCCTGCCTTCCCCCCTCCAAAGAGGGTAGGAAAGAAAAGAAAGAAAGTTTGGAGGGGAGCCTAACCAAAGCAAAGTCATCCTGAAGTCATTTAAGCATGAAAATGGAAGGACAACAAAATGAAGAGGAAAAAAGTTTTGCTCTAATTTTGATGACGAACCATCTTCACCATCAAGGACAGAGACAACAGGAATGGCATCGAAGAAAATAACAGTGGGAAAAGTATGCTCAGGGGGCACAGAGGAGATTCATGCTGGGGGCAACAAAATTGTGAGGATGTTGATTTGCAAGTTATTTGAAAGAAGGGAAGATGCCAAGGAGCGGAAAAATGTTTTGATCTTTTTAATAACAAAAAAAATGTGACTGAGATAATGTCAACAATTACCAATCTATGTGTCTACTTTCCCATCAATACAGAATTTTTATGAGAATCATTTACACCCACATCAAGTGCTTCTTTGTTAAGGAAATTGTAGGAAACAGGCCGACTTTCCCAAGCTGTACTCCACAGTAAACTGCATATTTGCCACTATCATACAATTGACTGAAACATGTAGCAAATACCGGATCCTACTGTGTTAATTATCTGTTGGTTATAAAGCATTTGATTCAATAAAGACTTCTTCCTTCCTTTCCAATCTTTCTTCATGGCATTCTCTTCACCACACAGTCTAGCTATAATGGCCTACTTACTATTACTTATACATGCTGATTCATCTCCCATATCTTTGCCATCCCTGGTAATCCCTCCTACTTGGAATGCTCTCCCTCCTCACCTCCTCCTCTTAAAATCCCTGGCTTCCACCAAAACTTAAGCTCAAACGCCATCTTCTGCAGCAAACCTTTCCCAGTCCCCCAGTTGCCAGGACCTGCCCTTTAAGATTACCCTCAATCGAATCTTCCTGTATATTGCATATTACTATTTATATTCACCTTGTCTTGCACTATAAAATGCAAGTTCCATGAGAGCAGGGACTGTTTGCTTTTTTCTTCATATTCTCATTGCTTAGCACTGTACCTGACACATAGTAAACTCTTTTTTTTTTTCTTTTTGGAAGACAATTAGGGTTAAGTGACTTGCCCAAGGCAATTAGGGTTAAGTGACTCACAGGGCTAGTAAGTGTGTCAAGTGTCTGAGGCCGCATTTGAACTCAGGTCCTCCTGACTCCAGGGCTGGTGCTCTATTCACTGTGCCACCTAGCCACCCCTATAGTAAACTCTTAATAAATGCTTATTGGTTGCTTGAGTGATAAGTGGGAAAGAGAAAGAAAATAAGTGCTCATATGGCACCTACTATGTGTCAGGCATTGTGCTAAATGATTTTTCTTTTTTATAAATATTTCATTTGATCCTCAAAATAACCCTGTGAAACACTAACTATATGACCTTGGGCAAGTCACTTAACCCCAAGTGCCCTGCCTTCCCCCTCCAAAAAGACAAAATAAAATGTAATCCTGTGAGGTAGGTACTATTATTATCCCCATTTTATAGTTGAGGCAAACAGTTTAAATGATTTGCCCAGAGTTATAAAACTACAAGGTGTCTGAGGCCGTATTTGAATTCAGATCTTCCTGACTTCAAGCCCAGACCCCTATCTGCTGAACCACCACTGAAAAACAAAATATTGTCATAAAGCCTTTTTTCCCAGAAAAGTATATCCCAGCCATATAACAAAATCATCTAAGAGTCCTTAAAAGATATAACAGAGATAACCTTGTTGAAAATTTCATGGTCATAAACATAAGGGAGGACACAGAACAGGGAGATTCAGTAAAGGTGTTTGCCACTATGACGAAAGAGATTTAACACAGAATCCAAGCTGCCGAGAGATTCCCTATGGATATTGAAGTGCTTGAGATTTTCCTCTTTGAAGACCATATTGTGCCCATCAGCCCTGGAATGCTTTGGAGCCTTCTGGAAGAGATCTGTAATTACTTAAAAGAACTTAACCATCCATACAGGAAAAAAAGTGGATGAAAAATGTTATGAAGTGCACATTGGATGGACATCTTGTGACCCATTCTGACTATGGTGTAAATTTCCTCTTTCCTTTAGTTATCAAAGTCCTCGAATACGTAGTCTTTGCCTGTTGACCTCACTTCTTGGCCATCTCCATGCCAGGAGCCATGCAGCCTCCCACCAGTTTGTGTGTATACACACACACACACACACACACACACACACACACACACACTTGAGTATATACATATGTGCAGATATATGTGATTGCATACATATGTGTATGCACACACATATGGGTGGTAGATTCAGGAAATTACAAATCTCCTTTAAAGACCTCAGATTGACACAAATGGTTCCTAGTTTGAATAGCAATATTCTGCTGATTTTATTTGGCTGAGAAACCTGGAACACGATTGTCTACAAAGAACTGAAAATTAGTATTGTGCAGAGGGCAATGGAAAGACCCATGGTGAGTTCCCCAGGAATTTAGAAGAGCAAAAAGGCAAGGAAATATATGATTTAGCCACATGGTAAGAGAAAGGCCTTAGAAGTGGAGAGTCTGCAGGCTCTATTAACTTGCTCACAATGTCAGGCCCCCAGGATTTGTGATAGACCTCCAATGGTGAATTTAGGGAAGAGTAGGGATGAGGGTTGCTCAAGATCAACAGACATGGATAGGTTGTTTTCTGCATCATTGAAGGGAATATCCAAGTTGATGATATCACTAATCCACTTGAATATTTGAGGACAGAAAAGGCATCTCCCTAGTTGAAGACTGGTAATCAACTGGTAGTTCCAATCAACTGGTGAGAATGGAGGTGATTGTAGGGATGACATAGATAGATAGTTAAACAGAGTAGTTAGTAAGCACTTCCTGTATGCCAGGCATTGTGGAAAAACTCTGGAGATACAAATATAAGTAAGATAGTCCCTGCTTTTAAGAAGCTTACATTTTTTTAAATTTAATTTTTATTTTATTTTTGCACTTAATAGTATTTTATTTTTTCCAATTCCTTGTAAAGATAGTTTTCAACATTCCTTTTTGAAAGATTTCGAGTTCCAAATTTTTCTCTTTCCTTTTCCTTCCCCAAGACAACAAGCAATCTAATATAGGTTATATACGTACAATCATGCTAAACATATGTCCGGATTAGTCATGTTGTGAAAAAGAATCAGAACAAAAGGGAAAAACCAAGAGAAAGAAAAAACAAAAAAAAAAGAAAAGAAAATAGTATTCTTCGATCTGCATTCAGATTCCATAGTACTTTCTTTGGATATGTTTAGCATTTTTGATCATGAGTCTTTTGGAATTGTCTTAAATCAGCGTATTGCTAGGAAAAGCTAAGTCGGTCATAGTTGATCATTGTACAATGTTGCTGTTACTGTGCACGATATTCTCCTAGTTCTTAGAAGCTTACATTCTAATGGAGAAAGAAAACCTATTGGGGGAGCTGAAGGTTTGGGCTACACACAGTACAGCATGGCATGGAGATGACTGGGAAGTGCAGAGGAGACCCGGAAGCAGGCAAGATAATCCCAAACTAGACTGTTGGAGCACAGGATGGCCAGGAAGTAAAGTCAATAGGTAAAGACCACATACTCGCAGACTTTGATAACTAAAGGAAAGAGGGAATTTGTACCATAGTTAGAATGAGTCTCAGGATGAAGTGAATATTTTGTAAAATAGAGGAAATCTGAGTTTGAAAATGAATGGTAAAGAACTCTGAGGAAGGAGATTTTTGATATGGAATGAGATCTCTGAGGGATGGAGCATAGAAAGAGAATGGAGGGCAAAAGACTAAATGTTGGTTTACTTACACAGTTAGGGAACTGAAGCAGGAAGGAGAGTGAGGTCTAGAGAAGGTAGGAAGGGAATGAGTCTAGCGTATAGGTGGTCAGAGTCTTCTGAGATTGAAGGGAAGGATGTAGGGACAGCCATATGGTAAGATGGAGAAGACTGTATGTAACTCACATTTCTACTGAATCTTAAGACTTGCATTTGTGTAAAGCCCCAGAACATTGTCGAATCTCTCACATGAGGTGTTTTAAAATTCAGAGGAATTCAGCCTAACTATCTACGCGTAAAAAAGCAAATGAATAAAAAATACTTGTTTTTTAGACTATGATACGTAATTGAATAGGCAACCTATGGAACTCATCCAGCAGAATGTTTATATTCAACAGCCTTTGCAAATGAAAAGGAACTGGGTTCACAATTGAGCAGGAGGAAAGCCTAGATTACCTCTGGGAAATTGCACCAAACTTTTCCTGGAAATAAAGATATCTCTCTCTCTTTTTTTTTTTCCCAAACCCAAATCTGTTACGTTATACTTTAATAGATTCATTATTGTGGATATTTCCTCCTTTCACCTGATCCTGTTTGGTTTTTGTTCATTTCTTTATATAATTTTTCCACAGAACGTCTAACTATCACACTGAAGGACTTTTCCTGGCAAATATCACCTCAAGATGCCCACATAGCTTGAGGAAGAAAAGATGTGAATTCTATGAGGATGAACATGAGGGCTGGCTCCTCCATCGCGGTAAAAACTGTCCTTGAGTGTCCAGGAGAGTTACCAAGGAGAACTCAGGTTTTTGAGGCCATCCATATAGCATGGATGGTACCTGCAAGGAGATCCTTAATTTCTCCCCAAATATCCCAGGAACTGAAGAGACCTGGATTGGGAAGGGAGAGTAAGAGGCAGAGTAAGAAATCCTAGGCTCCCACGTAATGTTGGTAAGCACAAGCCTTGCAGAGGGACCTGGGAAGTCAGAGAAAGGTTTGTTTGTACCTTTGGTACATAGGCATGGGATGAGGACAGAGTTGGGGAGGCCTGGGTATATCTGTGGTTATTCTAGACCAGCAGAAACCCCTCTCTATTCCTGATATCTCTGCTAGGAAGTGCTAACAATTCTTTCACCCATCTCCCATAGCCTCCTTGTGGCATTTCCCAAAACTATAGTGGGTGTTGGGGAAAGAAGAAAGAAGCTGGGCATCTGAAGGGCTTTGGGCCCACTAACTAGTCAAGTACAGCCCATCACTGGTAGTACTACCACCACCTCTGAGGTTTCAGCCTCAATCCCAGGGCCATCTTCTTAGTACCAATATTTTTTAAAATTCTACTTATTTTTTATTTAATTCATCCTATTTATTATTCATAATTTATTTAAAAATTTTTAATTTATTTTACTTTATTAAAAAAAATTAACAAGCATTCATTACATTCTCCCTCCCAGTCTTCCTCTACACCCTCCAACCCCACACTGAATAAAAAGAAATGTAATGCCAGCATTCTTCTGTTGCTTTTGTATAGTTGAAAGTCATGGATTACCCCAGTCTCTGACCATTTGAATTGTAAAATCATCCAAAGGCAATTGTGAGTCAGATGATAATTAGCATGAGCAGGATTCAACATATTGCAAGTGAGGAACTATATAGGGGAGGCCAGATAACAGATAATCATGAGAGAAATGTATCTCCCCCACCAGGGAAAAAAAAGATGGGACACTCACATGGTGAGAGCAAGGGATAGCTAATGGTCAGCCTACATGCTCCATAGGTACTAACGCCAAGGAAAAAAAACTTGACAAAGGCAGTAAATAGAATGAATCCCCTGCAGCAAATTCATGGGAAGACGTGGACAAGAATCAAACAGGATAGACAGACATGGATGGTATGATAGGATCCCTGACATATTGACCAGGCTAAGGTTTTGTTTTTGTTTTTTTCTGGCCTGAAAGACAAGGAAATTGTCCCTGAACTTGATTGGTCCAGAGGCCAAGGCTTAAATTCTTGGGCTTCCAAGCATAAAACAGCATAAAACAGCATAAAAAAGGCTGGCCCACAAGTGGTCATCTCAGATTTGGTGGATATTGCATTTTCTAGGGGTCACTGCACCCTGCTGACTACACCTGGCTACGTGGAAATGGGGAGTCAGGGGAGAGGGCAACTGAACCAGTGCTGTATCCTTTCTGAGTATCTTTTCCATACTATTGTTAAGTAAAACTCATTTTGCTAAATGTCACATTGTCTATGAATATCCTATTTTTATTTCAGTCTCAAATTTGAACTACCAACCTAGCTTGAGTCAGTCTTGGCTTACAGTAGATGGATTGTGAGCTGCATCCTTGGAGGAAATATATACTTCAGTGGAGTTCTCATGGCAAAGATACTGGAGTGGTTTGCCATTTCCTTCTCCAGCTCATTTTACAGATGAGGAAACTGAGGCAAGCAAGGTTATGTGACTTGTCCCAGGTCACACAACTCGTAAGTATCTGAGGTCAGATTTGAACTCAGGAAGATGAGTCTTCCTGAATTCAGGCTCAGTATTCTGTCAACTGTGCTACCTAGCTGCCCTTTTAAGGGCTGTATTCTCCCTCAGTAAAGCAACTGCTTGTACTCAAGCTGAGTGCTCCCTTCTGTCAGATCAGAACTCTGCCTAGAACATATAGCTAGTACGTATGTATTTGAGGGTAAAGAAGTGGTTCAACTTTGGATAGTTGATGCTTACTCCCATCCCCTGCCCCTTGCCTACACATTAGGTTGACGTAGTCCCAAAAAGGAAATAGTATATATCAAAGGTGATGAGTTATTGGCTTGTTCGTGAGATATTAAACTAACTGTAAAGATACCTCTATGCCTGTGTCCTCTTAAGAAATGTGAAAGTATTTCACTGAGTGAATTGGAAGAAAAGTTTGAGATTAGCTGAAAATTGCCTTCTCCCCTCCCCCCCAAGGCTTTTAAATGACTACACCTGCCAACTCTGGAGTCTTTTGACATGTATGAGTTTTGAGAGTTCTAGCAAGTACAGGTTCAGAAAAGCTTTTTGGAGTGTGACCCCTGTGTCTATACCACAGGGCAGAAGGAGTCAGAGAGGAGGGGAGCTTTTCTCCTCTCCCCATATCCATCATGGCATCTAGTAGTAATTTCTTGCTCAGTAGGAGATGTTGCATCCAAGAACTGAGCAGAGAGACTTAATCTCCAGACAGAATTTGACACAGAGAAGTAATCACTGAGAGGTATCAGTTTCAAGGAGTATGACCCCTGGAAGCAGAGAAGAGAATCAGCCATGGAACTGAGAAAGAACTAGCTTTGGCAATTAAGAGTCAACCTGTGGAGAAGACTGCCAAAGGAAAATATATGTAGAGTAGGTGGAAGTGAGTATTGTGAAATAACCTTGGAAAGGTAGGCTAGGGTCCAACTATAAAGAACTTTAAATGCCTAACTGAGTCAAGTCAACAAGACAATATAAAAAACCTATATTTAAATTATATATATATGTACATATATAAATATATACATACACACATACATATATAATTGGAGATAACTCATAGGGAAGACACTAACATTAAGAGGTATCAGAAAAGGCTGCTTGTAGAAAGTGAGGTTTTAGCTCAGATTTGAAGGAAGCTGGGAAAGCAAAGAGATGGAAATGAGGAAGGAGAGAATTCTAGGCATGGGGGACAGTGATGAAAATGCCTAGTCAGGAGATGAGAGTGTCTTGCATAAGGAGGCCAGTGATACAGGATTGAAGAGTGCATGGAGAGCAGTGGGTATAAAATAGCTGGAAGGGTAGGAAGGGTCCAGGTTATGAAGATCTTTGGGTGCCAAACAAGATTTTATATTTGATCCTGGAGGTAATGGGAAACTTCTGGAGTTTATTGAATATAGGAGTGAGATAGTTAAAACTGCACTTTAGGCAGATCAATTTAACAGGTGAATAGAAGATGGATTAGAGTGGGAAAGCTTTGCAACAAGGAGACCAATCAGCAGCCTGTTGTAATAGTCTAGGCCTGAGGCAATGGGGAGCCTGCACTAGGGTGGTGGCAGTGTCAGAGGAGAGAAGGTTTATAGGATAGGTGTGGTGAAGTTAGAATCTACTGGACTTGAGAACTGATTAAATATGATGGGTAAGAGAAAATGAGGAGTTGAGGATGATACCTAGGTTGTGAGCCTGGAGTGATTGTGAGGATGGTGTTACCTTGGACAGTAATAGTAAAGTTAGGAAGAAGGGAGGGTTGAGGTGGGTACGGGAGGGAGAAGGAAGGGGGAGTGGTAGTGGTGAGGATGATGAATTCAGTTTTTTCCATGTTCAGTTTAAGATGTCTAATAGAAACCTTAAAATTTTTATTATTTATTCCTTTTGACATTCTTTTCTTTTTAAATTTTGAGTTACAAATTCTCTCCTTCTCCTACTCACTGAGAAGGCAATTTATCAGTTATACCTGTGAAATCGTGCTAAACATATTTCCATATTAGTCATATTTCAATAAAAAGTAAGAAAAAAGAGGAAAAATATACTTCAGTTTGCACTCAGAGTTCATCAGTTCTCTTTCTGGAGGTGGATAGCATTTTTGAATCCTTTGGAATTGTCTTGGATCATGTATTGATCAGAGTAGCCAAATCTCTTACAGTTGATCATCATTACAACATTACTATTATTGTGCACAACGATCTCTTGATTCTTCTCACTTCACTTTATGTCTGTTCATATAGATCTTGCCATGTTTTTCTGAAACTCACCTCCTCCTCATTTCTTATAACACAATAGTATGCCATCACAATCATATGCCACAACTTGTCCAGTCATTTCTCAATAGATGAGTATTTCCTCAATTTCCAGTTCTTTGCCACCACAAAAAAAAGCTGCTATAACTGTTTTTGTACATAAAGGTCCTTTTCCTTCTTTGGTCTCTTTGTGATACAGATCTAGTAATAGTATTGCTGGATCAAAGGGTATGCAGTTTTATAGCCCTTTGGGCACAATTCCAGATTGTTCTCCAGAATGGTTGGATCGGTTCACTACTCCACCAGCAGTTCATTAGTGTACCTATTTTCGCCTTATCCTCTCTAGCATTTATCATTTCTGATAGGTGTGAGGTAGTACTTCAGAGTTGTTTTAATTTGCATTTCTCTAATCAATAGTGATTTAGAATTTTTTTTTAATATGACTATAGATAGTGTTAATTTCTTCTTCTAAAAATTGCATTTGACCATTTATCAATTGGGGAATGAGTCTAATAGAGTTTGAAATGTGAGACCAGAGGTCAGGAGGGAGATTAGAGCTAGATAAGTAGATCTGAGAATCATATGCCCGAAGATGGTGGTCGAATCCGAGGGACCTGCTGAGATTACAAGAGGAAATAATACAGAGGGAGAAGAGAAAAGGCCCCATGACAGAGCAGTGGGGAACACACATGGTTGTTTGGTGTGACTTTGATGAAAATCCTGCAGAGGAGAGTGAGGAGTGACCAAATAGGGAGAAGAACCAAGTGAGAACTGTGTTACAAAAACCTAGAGAGAAAAGAGTGTGAAATAGAAAATGGTGACTGATGATATCCAAGGCTGCCAAGATGGAGAAAAAACCATGAGATAGGACATTTAAGAGATGGTTGCTAACTTTTGAGAGAGCAGTTTCAGTTAAAAGATCATATCTTCTATAGACTTAAGAAGACAGGGTGAGAAAAGGAAGTAGAGGCACTGATTACAGACAGCCTATTTTTAAAAAAATTATTTATTCTTGTTACATTTTGAGTTCTAAGTTGTTTCTCCCCTTCCCTCCCAACCCTGCATTTGACACAGAAGTGTATGTTTAACTGCACAATCCATACTTGCATGTATCAATTCTTTCTCTGGAGGTGGATGATGTCTTCCTCCATAGTTGATCTTAATGATCGTGTTACTAAGAACAGCGTAGTCATTCACAGTTACTCTTCGAACAGTATTGCTGTTACTGTATATAGTATTCTCTTGGTTCTGCTCTTTTCTTTCTGCATTATTTTTTGCAAGTCTTTCCATGTTTTTTTTTTCCTAAAATCAACCTGTTTGTCATTTCTTACAGCACAGTAGTATTCCATCACAATCCAAGACACAACTTACTCAGCCATTCCTCAAATGATGGACACCCCCTCAGTTTCCAGTTCTTTGATGCCACAAAGAGAAGTGTTATAAATGTTTTAGAGTATATAGGTTCTCTTCTTTTTTCCCCGACGGCCTTGGTAAACAGACCTATCAGTGGTATTGCAAGGTCAAAAAGAATACACAGTTATATAACTCTTTGGACATAATTCCATATTGCTCTTTAAAAATGTTGGATGAGTTCATGGTTCCATCAACAGTGTATTAGGGTCCCAATTTTTCTGCATCCCTTCCAACATTTGTCATTTTCCCCTTCTGTCATTTTAGCCAATCTTGTAGGTGTGAGGTGGTACCTCAATGTTGTTTTAATTTAATGATTTATAGCGATTTAGAATATTTTTTTTCATATGACTATAGATAACTTTAATTTCTTCATCTGAAAACTACCTGTTCATATCCTTTAGTCATTAATCAATTGGGGAATGACTCATATTCTGATAAATTTTATGAAGTTCTCTATTTGTAATGAGAACTTTATCCAAAAAAAATCTATAAAATTTTCCCTCCTAATTTTCTGCTTCCCTTCTCATACTGGCTACATTGGTTATATTTGTACAAAAACTTCTTAGTTTAATGTAATCAAAATTATCCATTTTACATGCCACAATGCTCTCTATCTCTTGTTTAATCATAAATTCTTCTCTCATCCATAAATCTGGTAGGCAATGTGTTGCATGTTCTTATAATTTACTTATGATATCTCCCTTTATGTCAAGGTCATATATCAATTTTGACCTTATCTTGGTAAATGGTGTAAGATATTGGTCTACACCTCATTTCTGCCAGGCTGCTTTCCAGTTTTCACAATATTGTTTTTTAACCAAAAAAGTGAGTTCTTATTTCAAAAGCCTGGATTTTTATATTTATCAAACACAAGGTTAATATAATTATTTACTACTGTGTATTGTATAACCTACTCTGTCCCACTGATCCACCATTCTATTTTTTAACCAGTATCAGATAATTCTGATAGTTACCGCTTTATAATACAGTTCAGTATAATATAGTCTAGTATTGCTAGACCTCTGTCCTTTACATTTCTTAATTAATTCCTTTGATATTCTTGATTTTTGTTCTTCCAAATTAATTTTGATATTATTTTTTCTTGCTCAATGAAATAATTTTTGGTAATTTAGTTGGGATGGTACTGAATAAATAAATTAGTTTAGGTAGAATTATCATTTTTATTATATTGATTCAATCCATCAAAGAATTATTTCTCTGATTCTTTAAATGTGACTTTATTTGTATAAAGCATATTTTATAATTATGTTCATATAGTTCCTGAATTTGTCTTGGCATGTATACTCCCAGGTATTTTATATTGTCTATGGTTATTTTATTTTATTTTATTTTGTTTTGTTTAATTGATTTTTTATTTTATTTTAGTTTACATCATTCATTTCCATGAAATTTTGAGTTACAAATTTTCTCCCCATTCTTCTGCTACCCACCGCCCCAAAACAGCCATCCCAGTGTATCCCCCCCACCCCCAATCTATTCTCTCTTATGTCTTCCCCCCTCACCACTCTGACTTTTCGCTAGGGCAGGATGGATCTCCCAACCACAGTGCCTGTGTATCTCAATTTCCAGTTGGATGTAGTTAATAATAATAATAATAATAATAATAATAATTGTATATATATATATACATATATATTTTTAACATTTGATTATAGAACTTTAGATTCTAGATTCTTTCTCTTTCTCCCTCGTCACCCACCCCCACTGGAAGGACAAGCAATCAGATACAGG
>CM053586.1:211137315-211191817 GCA_028646515.1 Pseudochirops corinnae
TTTGAGATTCTTTTTCCATCTGGCAAAGTTGACTTTTTAAGGCATTCTTCTCCTCATTGGCTTTTTGGGCCTCTTTTGTCATTTGAGTTAATCTGTTTTTTAGCGTGTTAATTTCTTCAGTCAGATTGCTGACTCTCTTTTCATGATTTTCTTGCAACATTCTTATTTCTCTTCCCAATTTTTCTTCCACTTCTCTCATCTGGTTTTCAAAATCCTTCTTCAGCTGATCTCTAGCTTTAAGGCAATCTTCATGTTTATTGGAAGCCCCTGGTGGGGGAGCTCTGGTTGTACTGTCCTCCTGCAGCTCTCTACCTTGGTCCTTCTCTTCTTCAAAGAAGGAATCTAGGGTTTGGTTGCTGTTCTTACCCTGCTTCTTATGCTTATTCTTATTCATGGTTGGTCAGTCCGTGATTTTTTTTTTTTAATCTTTGTGGAGCTCTGCTTCCGGAGGGGAAAGCTCTGTCCCAAATCGCTGGAGTCCTTCCAGCTGCCAGAGTTCTTAGGAGGTTGCTGGGTCCCTCTGCCACTTCCGGCTGACTGAATAAAAACGAACCACAGGACCAAAGCCCAAGACCGCGATCGGATCCTGTCCGCTCAATGGGAGAGCACTTGGCCTCTGAACGATCTCTTGGTCCCCCTGAAGTCTGCAGGCCAAGAGCCCTGAAGCAGCAATGTGGAGGCGGGTGCAGAACCTCCACCTTTTGCTTCTCAGCCCTGGAGGCGTTTTGGCCGGACCACTTTTCTCTCACCACCTCGCAAGTCCCACTGACCTAGTTCTGTATCCTGCCACAGCTGCCACCAATCGGCTCACCTGAAGCTCCAGTTGGGGCTCGGCTCCTGTCGTCCAGCCATCCCCAGGACACAGCCAAGGTTTCAGGCCAGGCTGGTTTCGGTTCACAGTGCTGATATGGTTCCTCATAGCCGAGCTGACTTGAGTGGGAAGTATATTTGTGTGCGTTTTGGAGTTCTAGAATTAGTTTAGAGTCATATTTTATGGGTATTTTGGGGTGGCTATGTGAGAGCTGTGATATGTTGCTGCTTTTATGCTGCCTTCTTGGCTCCACCCCCCCATCTATGGTTATTTTTAAAAAAATATCTCTCATTATCTCTTCTTGCAGGGTTTTGTTGGTGATATCTAGAAATACTGATGATTTATGTGGAATTTTTTGTGTCCTGCTACTTTGCTAAAATTATTGTTTCAATTAATTTTTAATTGAGTGGCCATTATTTTCCAAGTATATAATCATATTGCCCACAAAAGAGATAATTTTATTTTCTTATTGACCATTCTAATTCCTTCAATTTATTTTTCTTATTGCTATTGCTAGCATTTTAGTATAATAATGAATAATATTGGTGATAATGAGCATTTTTGTTTCATTCCTGATCTTACTGGGATGACTTCTAGTTTATCCCCATTATAGATAATGCTTACTTTTCATCTTAGGTAGATGCTTCCTGATGGTTTTTTCCATTAGGAAGCTCATTTATGGTTTGTACACAGACTTCTTAAGGAGTTTACTCATAAAAGGGAGGAGAGATATAGGATGATGGCTGGTGAAGATGGAAAAAACAAGTAAAGGTTTTTTGAGTATTGAGGAGACATGGCTATATTTACAGACAGTAGGGAAGCAGTCTTTAGAAAGGAAGAGATTGAAGAAAAGTGAAAGAATGGGGATGATAGAGGGAGCAATCTTCTGGTGAAGATAGGACGGAATGGGATCACTTGCACATGTAGTGGGGTTTGTCTTGGCAAGGAGAAGGGCCACCTCTATGTGAAAGAGAGGAGCAAAGGAAAAGGAAATAGTAGAAGGCATCTGAGTGATGTGAGATTAAGAGGAAGGGGAAAGGGGCTCTTGGCAATCTTTTCAATGAAATATAAGTCAAGGTTCTCAGCAGACGGGGTGGGGGAAGGGGAACCATGAAGATAGGAGAAGGGATAAAAAGATTTGGAAGAACCATTTTGGTGAGTGGGATAAGGATTGCATTGTAGCAGTGAGGGCCCAGTTGAGGTTAGGTAACAAATTTGCAGTGGACCCAATCAGCATGGTCCTGTGATTTTCCTCAGCTGTGTTCAGCAGCACCTGAGTAGGCAGTGGATAGTGGGAGTAATTCGACGCATAGTGGGACAAGATAAGATGAGGGGACAGGAATTTGAGAGAGGAGGACAGTATGAACTTGAGTCGGTTCACCAAGAAGTCAAAATGGGGAAGAGGGGAGAATGGAGCCAGTGCAGGGATGATGGCCTGGGAGAGAATTGAGGGATGGAGGAATTGGAGGTCATGGTGAGGATGAAGAATAGGATTTGGGGCTGTAAAGCAGAGAGGTAAAATGACAACAGAGTATGATCAGGTAAGGAAAATTATCTCTAGGGTTTATCATTTTTATCCTAAAAGTAATAGGAAGTTGCTAAAGACTCTTAAGCAGGAGAATGACATGGTCCTTGGCCTTGGGCCTCCTGACTGTCTTTCTATACAGTGTTCTTTCCACCTCATCACTCTCCATCTTCAGGATTTAGTTATTTCATAGTTCAGTCCATGACTCTGGAGGAGAGAGTGGGACTGACAACTTTGTGAAGCTCTGCACAATCCAATTCATGCACAGGTCAATTAAATCCAATTCATGCACAAGTCAAGACATGACCAGGGTGATGTTGTGGTCCTCTTTGAAAACAGAAGACCAACAGCAACAACAACAACAACAACACAGCTCAGTAGAAATGCTAGATTCCTACAGGAGTTGGGTGCGGGGCAGGTAGCTTCCTGTATGAGAATATTCTGCCTGTCAGAGGACCTGGGTTAAAAATCCCAGTTTAGCTGCTTACTACCTCTGTGACCTTGGGCGAGTTACTTAATCTCTCTCTCTCTAATGAGAGATTATACCAGTTGACTTCTAGTGATCCTTTCAGTTCTAAATTGATGTGTCTATGAGTCATCTTGAGTAGGACCCAGATTCCTAAATTCTCCAAATTATTTGTGTGTGTTCAAAAGAATATTTTGGCATCTGGATGGAAGATGGGTTGGAGAGGGAAAAGAGAGGAAGCAGGGGAGACTTTGGAATGCTGTTGCAGGAGTCCAGGTCAGAGGTAATGAGGGCTTGGATTAGGTTGGTGGCCACGTGAGGGGTGAGAGAAGGGAATGGATGTGAGAAGTGAAAGTGGTAGAACAATCAACATGATTTGACAATTGATGGTGTACAGAGGGTGAGAGAGAGTGGTGAGAGGAAGGTAACTTGAAGTTTGTAAGCTTGAATGGCTGGAAGGATGATTCTGATCTCAATAGAAGTATGAAAGTCCTGCAAAATGGGGAAAATCCAGAAAATATAGGGAAAATACAGTATTCCACAAAACTGTTGTGAAGCTCAAATGCAATGATATACATGAAAGTGTTTTATAGTACTATTGTTTACATGCAATGTTAAGTTCTTGTTGTTATTTTTGAAAATGGACTAGTGATCTTTAAAATACCAGTTAGGACTATGTCCAATCCACTGACTGGAATCTGACTAACAGAAAGACACCACATTAACATTCTATGGTTCTGTGATTCGGGAACTAGACGCCAAACCAAAGGTATAATCTCATCATGCCCTTATCCTTTCATCTCCTCCTTTCTCCATCTATTTATTCTTTTTTTCTTTAATAGCATTTTTTCCAATTATATGTAAAGATGGTTTTTAACATTCATTTTTGTAAAAGTTTGGGTTAAATTTGTCTCCCTCCTCCCTCCCCAAGACAGCAAGCAATCTGATCTAGGTTACACATGTACAGTCATGTTGAGCATATTTCCACATTAGTCAAGTTGTAAAAGAGGAATCAGAAGGGGAAAACCATGAGAAAGAAAAAAAACAAACAAAAAAGTGAAAATAGTGTGCTTCAATCTGCATTCATACTTCATAGTTCTTTCTCTGGATTTCACTCATTTATTCTTTTTTTTTTTTTTGCTTTTTGGAGGGGGGAAGGCAGAGCAGTTGGGGATAAATGACTTGCCCAAGGTCACACAACTAGAAAGCGTTAAGTGTCTGAGGCCAAATTTGAACTCAGCTCCTCCTGACTTCAGGGCCGTAGCTCTATTCACTAGGCACCTAGCTGCCCCCCACCCATTTATTCTTGCAAGAGCTTCATGGGACAGAGGAGAACAAAGCATGTCCCTGGGGAAGGGGGATGCTCAGTGGTACTTTCTGTAGGAGATGGGGCTAGCAGTGACTTTAGTCCCTGGACACTCTACCCGGTGGCCTTATCTTCCTGGGGACATAGCTGTCTTCCTACATAGTATTCTTTCCAACTCACCACCCTCTGCCTTCAGGATTTGGTTATACCATAGCTCAGTAGTGCTAGATTCCTACAAGAGCTGAAAGCTGGGCTCTGGATGCTGGAGGCTGGGTAGAGATCTTCCTATATGAGAATATTTTGCCTGTCCTTGAAGTCAGAGAACCTGGGTTAAAATCCCAGTTCAGCTGCTTACTATCTCTGTGACCTTGGGCAAGTTACTTACTCACTACCTTTAGATGTCAGTTTCCCCATTTGTAAAAACAAGAGAGCTGAACTAGTTTACTTCTAATGTCCCTTTCAGCTCTAAATCTGTGCATCTATGAGCCAATGATAGTTGGACTCAGGTTCTTAGATTCTCCAAGTGGGCTGAATTAGCATAAGATTCCCAGCACCAACCATCCCTACAAAATCTCCCCTTTACATGCTCCATCAAGAGGCATCCCTGGTGAGTGTGCCCGTCCAACCCCTCCCTCCATCAGAGGGCTTGACCTTGAGGGTCCTGACAATACCCGACTGTGTGGGAACTTCGCCCAGCCCCCAGCCCCCAGTTCCTTCACACCAGACTCAGAGACACAGACAGTTCTTTATCCCCCTCCTCTCTTACAGGGCCCTGTTTAATCTTTAGCCAAATATCAGGAGCTGAGAATTTACAGCTTGTTCACAAATCCCTTTTCCCAAAGTGCCTTAAAACTTGGTCTGATGTTCCTAGACTAGCCAGGTTCTTCCTGGGACTAACTCCTCACTGCTTGCTGCCTTCGGGATCCTTCATAAAGTGTGGACTCTTCCCTTCGGTTCTGTCTGTCTCAGCTGATCAGTCTTAGAGCTTTAGGGTCAGAAGAGATCTTTAGAATCATCCAGAATCCACCTATAGAGGAACCAGAAAAGTGCAATGTCTCAGTTAGGGTCATATACAGCTAGCATTCATATTACATTTAAAAATTTCAGAAGTGTTCAACACTTAGTAGATCATTTGGTGCCCACAACATCTCTGTGAGGTAGGCTGTTATTACCATTTTACAGATGAGGAAACTGAGACAAACAGGGTTACATGACTTACCCAGGGTCACGTAGCTAATAAGTGTCCAAAGCAGGTCTTGAACTCAGGTCTTCTTGGCTCCAAGTCCAACATGCTACCTATCTACCGTATCACCTGGCTAACACCTGCAGAGTTAGTGGTGGAGCCAAGAATAAAATCAAGGTCTTTTGACTCTTCATTTCACATTCTTTCTACTTTACCAAGCTTTTTGTTATTGTTGAGTTACCAGTGTACTTTATTATTTAGAGGGTGAGAGGGGCATCTCCTTACTGCACTGCCATTGTGGTAGCTACACCAAGGCATTTTCTTTAGAATCACAGAATCTGAAAGTTTCAAGGAACTCTAGTGGCCATCTAATCCCAATGATACCCAAAAGGGAATCCCTAATCTAACAAGGGGCAGCTAGGTAGTGGAGTGGATAGAGTACCACTCCTGGAGCCAGGAAGACTCATCTTCCTGAGTTCGAATGTGACCTCAGACTCTTACTAGCTGTGTGACCCTGGGTAAGTCACTTATCACTATTTGCCTCCATTTCCTCATCTGTAATGAGCTAGAGAAGGAAATAGCAAACAGCTCCAGCATCTTTGCCAAGAAAACCCTAAATGGGATCATGAAGAGTTGGAAATGACTGAAAAATAACTGAACAAATCTAATATACCTGACAAATGATCACACAGGCTCTGCTTGCAGGCCTCCATAGGTGGAGAATGCATCCGCCACCTTTTTTTGCTTTTAGACAGATCTAACTGTTAGGAAGTTTTTCTTGACGTTAAACCTAAGCTTATCTCTTTGAAACATCCAATCATCATTCCTGGTTCTGCCCTCTGGAGCCACACAAAACAAGGCTGTTCCCTTTTCCAGGTGATAACCCCTCAGATTCTTGAAGACAGATCTTCTCTTCCCCAGATAATGTCCATTAACTCCAGTGCCTTCAACCCATCCTTATATAATGTGAATTTAAATCCCTTCTCCACCTTCCTGGCCAAACTCTGTCCAAATCTAAGAGTGTACCTTAAGAATCAGCTTCGTGAGCAATGAGGAGGCATCAGTTGGTAGTGGTGCCGAAGAGTAGGGAAGCTCACGCCTCAGTGATAAGAGCTGGCTTTTCACAGCATTTCCTGTGTTGTTCCAGCTGATCCTCACAATGATACTCTGAGGCAGATGGGTGCTGTTATTATCCCTGTTGTTCAGATAAGGAAACTGAGGCTGGGAAAGTTTGAGTGAGTCGGCCAGGGTCACTCATCTAATGAGTGTCTCAGGCAGAATTAGAAGTCATATTTTCTTGACTCCAAGTCCAATGCTCTCTTCACAAATGTCCTCCCACCCTCCCCTCATTTCTCACCCCCAGTTAAGAAACCTTCATCAATGCCAAGACAAAGTCCTTGTCTGTGGGCAAGAATGACTTTTGCACTTTGGATGGGGAATTTCATACCTGGGCTGAGGTATGACATAATAAGCCAATTATAAAACAATAAGCCAAAGGCACATGCTGTACTCCTCTCCATACCCCCAGTACATAGCACAATGCTCAATTGACACCCATGGTGATGATGAGTGGGAACAGGGAGAAGTGACTTCCTAAGATCTCGAAAAGAGGCAGGAGGGGAGAAGGGGTTCTAGAGAAGAGGCCTACCTACAGTTGGTGGGTGGGGGCAGTGAGGACTGGCTAGGCAGGTAGGGGACAGGAAGAAAAAATGGTTGGCCCCTTTCTCAGTTTCAACATAATTCCTTGGGCAAACAGCAGCCCTGGAAGTCTGCCCAGTCCAGCCTGGCCCAATACTGGAAGCTTCAGGTAGCTTTAAAGGGCCTTGGGATGTGGGGGTGGGGTGGAAATAAGTAAAGTCAGTGGGAATTGTATGGCCCCCCCCTTCAATTCTTTCTCCATGTTGTTCTTGTCTTTCTTAGGGATGCAACTGTGGCTGCTCCTTGAAGTGTGTCTGGCTTGTCTGGGATGAATAACCTTGCGCTATAGCCATCCCTTCTTTCTGGGTAGCGTTTCAAAATTAATATGACTGAGCCAGGAGATAGCAGGGCCCTGCCCCGCCCCCCCAATCCCAGTATGAATGCACTGGGGAGGGGGCTGGGGGGAGTTAAGAAGGGAAGCTAAAGCTGATAACCTGAGCAGGAATGACCTTCAGACTAAATCACATTCTTCTGGGTTAATGTGTGTCTATAGTATTCCCTCACACCCCAATTCTCCCTTCTATCCAGTGTAGGCCCTGTTAACTTGGAAAATTTGTATTTATTTAACAGCATCCATCTTGTCCTCTACTCTTTCCCAAGACACCTTCAGTTTCCCAAGGAAAATTCAGGTTCCAGCACATGATACAGGAGCACTGACCTGACGAACCTTGGGGCCCTGGAATCGGGGAGGGGAAGAGCCAGTTCAAAGAAGGCCAATGTAGGAAGCTCACCAGTTTATTTTCAAGTCTGGGCCCATAGGGGTCCATGTATCAGATATGGAGATTGTCCTGCCTGTCTCTCTCCAGTGCCTCTGAGACTGCTGCCTCTCTAGTTTCAGCCTATCCATCTCCCACCCCAACCTATTGCCAGCTAATTTTTCTTCTTCCTCCAGCAACAATGCCTCAGTGTGTCAGTCAGGCCTCTGGATTGCTATTGCTGCCTCCTCCTTCCATTGTTTATGCAGACCTACTCTTTTCACCCATCCCCTACCTCTCCCCCCCCATCTCAGGCAGGCCCAGGCTTGCCCCATGGGGTCAGTCTCACCCCCATTGCCATGGAGGCCACACACACCTGTTTGCCTCCCTGTTTTTAATGAAGGTACAGGTACTATCTGGGTAAGAATGTGGGAGAGAGAGGGTGTAAAACAAGGATCATTTTGGCTCTATTCTCTGGACCCCCCTCAAAAAAAAAACCAAACACCTTCCCTGTTCCTGTGTCACATGCCTGCTCAGACTGAAAACTCGGTGATTTTATCAGCTTCAGCGTATCTAGTTATCCCCATGCCGATGCCTCTGGGATCTATAAGTCCAGATACAGCTTTTCTCCTCTCTTGGGTCTCACATCATAAACTGCCTACTGGACGTTTTGAACTGCATGTTCTGTGGGCATATATCAAACTTAGTCAGTGTGTCCAGTTCAGAACTCACTGTCTTTCTCCCCAGACTCACCCATCCTCAGACTTCCCCCATTACTGTCCAGGGCCTCACCTTTGTTCAGATTTACAGTCTCCTGTCATCTTTTTCTCTTTGCTCTCATTCACCCTATATATGAAACCAGTTGTCAAATCTGATTTCCATCTCCAGATCTTTCACGACCATCTATGCCCCTCTCTCCTCTCTTATAGTCATTCCCTCTAGTTCAAACCCTTATCACCTCTCCGCTAGACAATGGTATCACCTTTCTAACTGGTCTCCCTGACTCAGTTCTTTCCCAACTCCAATCCATCCTCCACACAGTCAGTAAAATGATGTCCAATGTGTGTGGTGCTCAGAGAGGACTAGCCCCCTCTGGTATCAGGGCTTGCTGAGCCCTTTTCAGGGTTGCTCATCCACTTGTGGTGTCCATCTCTCACCCAACTCTCACCTCTCTCCAAGAAACTGTAGCGTGTGGATTGGCCACACCCCAGCAAAACCATCTCAGCAGATGGGCTAAACCCACAGGCCTCGTACTTGTCAGTGAGTTAGGGGGATGTCTACCTCTCACCATGTGAAGACTTTCCCCAGTGGAATGGACAGATGAGAACAATTTGTTCTAATGGCCTTGAGCTGGCTGAAGTAGATGCTGTGGGCTTAGACCCTGGTCAGATATCAAAGATGTCAGAGGCATCCACTGCATCCCAGGCCATTTGTCAGTTGTCTTGATTCTTGATTTTCCATTGCCAATGGAATTTGATTACTCTGGAAGAGATAGTGAGGCTGACAACTTTGCTCAACTCTACCTCACTTAAATCCAATGTAAGTGCAAGTCAAGTTGTCACTCATATTGTGGTGCCATTGCTCCTCTTTGAAAATGAAGGATGGTGCAGCTAGGTGGTACAGTGAATGGAGCAATGGACCTGGAGTCAGGAGGGCCGGAGTTCAAATCCGGCCTCAGACACTTGACACTTACTAGCTGTGTGACCTTGGGCAAGTCACTTGACCCCAATTGCCCTGCCTTCCCCTCTCAAAAAAAAAAGAAAAGAAAACAAAGGACAGACAACAACAAGGTGATGTCCTCAAGTGACAGTCTGGCCACATCCTATCTCCCTCCCCTAAACTCCAGTGGCTTTCTGTTACCTTTAGGATCAAATTATAAACCCTTCTATTTGACATTTAGGCTTCTTCTCCAGAAGTGCCCAACTGATGAGCTGGCACGTGTGGTCAAGGCATCAGAAAGGGCAGCTCTGAGCATGCCCTGCTCCAAGCACTGCCTTAGCATTCTTGTTGCATGTTATTGCTCTCTATACACTGAGCAGGCCGATTGGACTGACCCACTTACTGTTGTTGTTTTCAGTCAATTAGGGTTAAGTGACTTACCCAGCGTTACACAGCCAGCAAGTGTCCAAGGCCAGATTTGAACTCAGGTCCTCCTGACCCCAGGGCCCGTGCTCTACCCACTGCACTGCCTAGCTGCCCTGTACTTATGGTTCCTCATATACCATATTCCATCTCTTGGCTCTTCTGTGTCTTTCCATGTCCTGCCTCTTAGGAACTCTGGCTTCCTTAAAATGCTGCCTTCTTCAAGGGTATTTTCCTTTTTGTTCTCCCCTCCTCAGCTGCTAGTGTGATATAATAATAAAATCCCTCCAGGTTGACCTTGTCACCTGCATATATTTGTATATGTGCATGCTTTTCCCTTCTCATTAGAATATAAGCTTCTTTTAGGTAGGAACCAGAGCTCAATAGAGTATCCAGAATATAGTAAACCTTTATTAAATACTGTGATTATGTCCTTCTTACCCAAATGGGCAGCTATGTTGTAAGCTTTGGGGGTTGGCAACCATTAACTTCTTCCTCATGGTCTCTTAATTCTGAGCTGAATCTGAAGGGGATCAACAAGTCTGTGCTAGGGCTTTGACCCTTGTGACGTTAGCCATAAGCAAAGTACAGGGGAAAGGTATGTGTATTGGAGGAGGCGGGGAGAGTAATCAGGCAGACTGGAACTGGGAAATAGGGGCTTTTAAAGATGTGACTGAGATGTCTAGAGCCATCAATTACTCATTTGGAAGAACTGTACTTGTAAGTACAAAGCCTAGGGGCTCTCTATATCTGGATAAAAGGCTTTGGAATTGAGAATGAAGGGAGGAGAATTTGATACCAGGAATGAAAGAAGCAATCTCCACAATCCCGGCCTGTCTCCTGCTCATGAATAGGCACATAGTTGGCCCTGGGATGCTCCAAGCTCACCCCTTGAATTCAGAGGCACCAATGTGGCCCCTGATATCAAGGCCTTTCAGAAGAAGTCAAAACTGGATAGTAAGCCAGGCAGGCTTACTCATCTTCCTGAGTTCAAATCTGGCCTCAGACACTTACCAGCTGTGTGACCCGGGGTGAGTCACTTCACCCTGTTTGCCTCAGTTTCCTCATCCGTAAAATAAGCTGGAGAAGGGAATGGTAAACCACTTTAGTGTCTTTGCTGGGAAAACCCTAAATGGCATCACAAAGAATCAGACAGAACAGCTATGCAAATAAAAGTGCATGTGTTGTAGGAGAAGGGATAAGGCAGAGAGGGAAGAGTGAGGACTATCACAGATTGTATCTGGACGGGAATCTGGTCAGATCTGTGTTTACATTCTGTTCATACCACTTGTCCCTAGGAAGGAAGGCCCATGGTCAAGGGGATATTGGGTAAGTTAGGTGCCAGACAGAATATGGGTTGGAGCTGGTTTGTGTCCCTAAGCAGTGTCAGACTTGGGGGTTCTACTTTTCTCCAGGAGATGACAGCAGTTACCATTTATAAAGCACTTACTTTGTGCCAGGGGCAGCTAGGTGACCAGGCCTGGAGTCAGGAAGACCTGAGTTCAAATGTGGCCTCAGATACTTACTAGCTGTGTGACCCTGGGCAAGTCACTTAACCCTGTTTTCCTCAGTTTCCTCACCTGTAAAATGAGCTGGAGAAGGAAATGGCAAACCACTCCTGTATCCTTGCCAAGAAAACCCTAAATCAAGTCATGAAGAATCAGACACAACTGAGTAAGAACAACAACAACTCTGTGCCAGCCATTGCCAGGCACTTCAAATTATTATCTGATTTGATCCTCACAACAGTCCTGGGAGGTAGGTGCTATTATGATGTCCATTTTATAGATGAGGAAGCTGAGGCAAACAGAGGTTAAGTGACTTGTCCAAGGTGAGCATCTGAGGCTGGATTAGAACTTGGATCTTCCTGAGTCCACATGCCATCTAGCTGGCCCCAGATTGTGGAATGGGTCCGTTATCTCACTTAGCTCACTCTGTGAGATACAGAGTGTGGATGAAGTAAGGGATGGGCTTCCATGTGGCAAGTCCTGACCCACCTGGGAATACTGGTATCTTGAATGATTAGCAAGTGAGGGGAAGCAAGAGAGGGCAATAGCTTGCCAAGTTGGCCTCCTGCCAAGGTGGAATGCAGAGAAAGGGTGTGTGTGGGGTGTGTGTGTGTGTGTGTGTGTGTGTGTGATTGTGTACGATTGTGTACATGGGATCCAGATACACAGGGGTATCCATGTCATGGTCTCAGCATCTGTGAGACTTTGCAGTGCCCCTCACAGTGGGCACTGGTGGCTGGGTGGGGAATGACTGCCATTGTGCATGCTTTCTTCTGAAAGGCAGTGAATGGATTAGAAAGGGTTGATAGTTTCCCAGCTTTTGTGCCTCAGTATTCTTCTATGGAAGGATATTGGCCTGGGGTGGTCAGTGGGCACTCACTGGCAATGAGAGGGACAAGTTCTCCTCTATCAGCTGCTGCATCTCCTGGAGGGTGTCACTGGAGGGGAATGGAGAGAGGTGGGGGATGGGGGGCCAGAGCCTGACCTATTGATTCCCAGACTAGATGCCTAAGTCCTCTTTTCTCAATATGTTGGAGGCCTGACTGACTCTGCTGGGCAAGCCCAGGCAGGCCAGCTCAGTGGGGGAGTGGGGGTTCTGGCTATGACCTGGGCACACACGAAGCCTTTGTATGCCAGTGGGAGGAGAAGACCATGGCAAGGCAGGGCAAGGCAGGGGAGCTCCTCTCTTCTCATCTTTCCTTGGGGGCCCTACTGTGCTGTTTTCCCTATGGGCTGCCATAGCAGTTCTCACCATTACGATGATGGAGGGGCCACTTATACCTGGGCTCCAGAGTGAAAGAGCTTTCTGCTCCTTTTCATTTCTGGAGATGAGTTCATTAGTTCACCTGGCCTTGCAGGCAGTTCTGTGTAAATCCTAAAGCTCAAGTCCTGCGGAGAGGCTTAGGAGGTGGAGGAGAAGTTCTAGCCTGAGTACCCTGCTGCCTCCCCACTCTTCAAATCTCAGCTTTCCCCCATAGGAAAAGGTGTATATATATGTGTATCTGTGTGCGGGTGGGGGTAAGATTCCCTGTTCCTCAAGGCCCCAGAAAAGGCTCCCTAGCCCCCAGCTGAAAAGGTTTTAGTAACAAGATGTGGGAAACCACTTTTCCTGCAAAACCCAGGACCGCTCCCCTCCTTTACTACCCCTAAAGAAAGGAAAGGGCAATATCTGTTTTCAGTTCTTTTATTGTAAATAACTTTACATGAAAAAGGTTAAATTGTTCCCATGGGTGGGTGTGGGGCTGCAGTCTACTGGGACCCAGGCTGAGACAGGGCCCCTGCAACAGCCACATCTCTGGGGAGCTGCAGGGACCCTACCCTCCCCCACACCCAATTCCTATGCCCAAACCCCTCTGAGCTCCAGTTCCAGTAACTCCACTGAGTCGGGGGTCCCATTCCCAGTTAAATCAGCCTACTCTCTCTTAGCTACAGCTACAGTCACTACGTTAGTTTGCTCCCCAGCCCTGCAGCTCAGCTGCCCCCACCTCCCCCCGCTCCAGGATGGGGGGACTTGCCTGTGAATCCCAAATGCCTCCTGGACCTAGGGTCAAGCCTCTGATTTTCAGAAAGTCTACAATCTGCACCCTCTGTTCTGCCTCAAGGGTTTGGGGCCCAAACTAAAAGGAAGCCCCTGCTGGACCTCACTGGCCTCCGAGAGTATATATCTCCTTCCCCCTGAGCCCAAGAAGCCCCTTCCCTTACTGGCTCTAGTTTCATGGCCCCTCCCTACATCCTGGCCTTCCTCCTGCTCCTCCACAGTCGTTGGCCAGGTCTCCATCCCCAGGAAGGCCTTGCTGGGAGAAGCCCCCAGGGATTTAATTTGCTTTCAGCTAATTAGCATCTGTTGTACCTGGGAACTTTCCCTGGATAGAGACCTGGGGAAGAGAGAAAAAGAGGCAGAGATGCACACTGAGAAAGGAGACAAAACTGGGCGGTCCAGACCTCAGGGCTTGCTTACTGGAGGTAGTGGGGATAGGAAGGAATCTGGGGACAGCAACACTGTGTGTAAGGGGATTCCTGGTTCCTCTGGGTTTTCAGTTGGGCTTGGGTCCCAGGGGCAATCTTGCCTAGGGGCAGCATGAGCCTGAAAGTTGTCCCATTCTCAGAAGACTTGTCTTAGCCCCTGCCTGAGGAGGCATATCCTTGAGGCTCCTGTTTGGGGGCGTTCTAGGCCCTGATTCTGAGGCTTATGTCCAGAGGTGTGGGGAGGGGGTCCCAGCCTTTTACAAGAAGGCACCCACACTGGCCCACTCATTTAGGTCAATAGCCAGAGTGGCATCACCAGCCTCAAAGAGGGGTTCTGGGGGCAGGCAGCTCCCATGGCTCTCATCCCAGGGATGCTGCAGGAAGGAGGTGGCCAAGAAGGTCTCATCAAAATCCAGCCCGTCCGTGGCTGGCTCAGTTGAGGGGCCCCAGGTGGCAGGGCAGTTGATGTGGTGACCATGTACTGTCAGGTCGACATTGCTGCGGTTGGCTGGGCTCAGCGGTGGGCTCAGATCCAGGGCCTCCAGGGTGCCCAGCTCCCCATACAGTGTGCCTGCATCAAAAATGGCCTCCCAGTCGAAGTCTCCCTTGAGAGGCTCTAGTTCCCCCTGCTCCTCCTGGCTCAGCAGAGTGGTGCTGGTGGGTCGTGGTGCCTTGGCTACTCGCTTGGGCAGAGGCTGCTTGCGCTTGTGCCCAGCCCGGACCTCACCTGCTCCCCAGCCCGTCTCACCACCTGTGGCCTCTTCAAATTCTCGCAACAACTGCTGGGCCTCAGGGTTTATAGCCAGGGGGGCCGCCCAGCTGCCTGTCTCGGGCTCTTGGGGGGTTTGGCGGGCAAAGGCCGGGTGGATGTGGACGGGAGGCAGCCGTCGCTTCTTGAAGGCACCACTCAGTAGCCGCTCTGCATACTGGGGGTCAATGCGCCAGAAGCCACCCTTGCCTGGTTCATCCTTCTCCCGAGGCACTTTGATGAAGCACTTGTTCAGGGACAGGTTGTGGCGGATGGAATTCTGGGCAGAGAGAAAAGGGTCAAGAGTCACTGGGGGAAGGGAAAGCAATCAGATCAGTCTGGGCACAGGAAGGCACTCAGGGGGAGAGGAGAGGTAGCACCCTCCTTTGTGCTACGGTCTCCATAAGGCAATAGATCCAGGGAAGGGGAGCCCTTTGGCCTGACTCACTGGCTCCCCACTCTCAGACCCCAGCTGTGGGACACTGGGAGCTGGGACACTGTTGGGGGCTTTTGTTTCCTGTTGCTGGGATATCTGCCTGCTCAGCCATTTGAGTTCTGAGCCACAGGGTGGCTCTGAGTGCCACCCGCCTCCAATCTCACTCCCTCCCTTTCTCCTGCCATTCCCCGGCCTTTGGCCAAAACCCTCAGCTCCCCCAGGGCCTGGACCTGCTGTCACCCTCTGCCTACGGCTGGCAGGACCAGGCTGTTTATGGAGTTTGGAGGCTGGGAGAATGAAGACATAGCTGCTCAATGGACAGTGTGTGTGTGTGTGTGTGTGTGTGTGTGTGTGTATGTGTATGTGTGTGTGTGTGTGTGTGTGTGTGTGTGTGTGTGTGTGTGTGTGCGCGCGCGCGCGCGCATATGTGTGGGGAGGGGTGGGGAACAGGGCAGGGCTGGGGACCCAGGAACTTTCACTGTTTGCTAAGCCTGAAGCAGGCCCAGGTCCTTAGCCTCCAGAGCCCCCTTCCTCCCACCCACCAGCCTCAGTTGATTATTATCCAGCTAGAAACATAGCTCTCATTCCTGGTGCCCCCAGCCTCTCCATGCAATAGGGTCAGGGCTCTGTCTCGACTCCACCTCCCCCACCCTGTCAAAGTTCCAATTCTTTAGACAGCAATTGCCTGGAAGTCAGGGTTCAAACTTCAGGCAAGTGTGAATGGTTTGGGATTAGAAACCTGTCAACCCCTAACCCGTTTTACCTTCACCATCCACTTTCTCCCAGACTTGGGAGTGTCAACATTGCTTTTGGGGAAGAAGATTCAGAGTCCCTTACAGAGACTGTTGGGAAGAAACCCATACTAGCCTTGGCAGGGGAAGAGCTCTCTTGGGCCCTTTGTTGCCCCTAGGGCCCTGATCCTTCTGCTGAGAGTCTGACTTGACTCCCTGTTCTACCAACCTTCCTTTGGTTCCTCCCTCCATAGAGCTCAGGTGCATCTCTAACCCACGGTGTACTTAGGGAAGCAGAACCCAGGCCTGCCTCTGTTGGAAGGTGGGGTGTTACACAGTCACAGAGAACCTCAGAGGTGGAGGGAACTCGGAAGTCACCTATTTCCACGGGAGGCGTGAACGAACCCCACCACCCCTACCTCTATAATATCCTAGACAAGTAGTTGAAGTCATCAGGGAACTCGCTACCCTTGAAGCCAGTTCATTCCATTTTCCAACAGTGGATGAGCAGTGGCTGCCCTGGCAAGGCTGTTTACCTGGTGGCCTTGGCCCCTTGGCTGTGCTATGTCAAGTTCCAGAGCCATGGAACAGTTAATAAGAGCCACAGGCGGATCCCCTGTGGGGAGCATGTGGCCCGGGTAATTGCCCCCCCAGGGAGAGTAGGAAGAGAAAAAGGGGAGGAGCTGAGTCAGGAAACTGGGGAGAAGCCTCCAGGGGAGGTCTGCCGCTACAGGAAGGGCACACATTCACACAGCCAGGAAGGGTGCATATATACACACATCCCAGAAGGGAGTCATAGCTGTTTGTCACACCTCACAGTTTTCTCTTTTCCCTGAACAAATACCCCCCCCCAAAACAAAAAGTTCTGCTTGTCAATTTCAAAATGAGGCTTGGGGGGAAGACAGTGGCAAAAAAAAAGGGAGAGAGATGTTGGTTAGGACTGGGGAATTCTTAAACCTCAGCCTTTAAGTTCTTGGAATCCTCAGACATTCATGTGACCTTGAAACAAGGTTCTAGGGCCTTGCATAAAATTTGTTGCCATCCTTGGAAGAATCTCCCTGAGCACACACACTGACTCTTCCCAACTAAACACACCAAATGACTTGGAGAATCTAAGTGTCAGCGAAGTTCACACTTCCCATGTTCTCTAAGGAGGCACCATTCTGATTCTTCTTCTGGTCCAATTTCCCTACCACTAAGACCACCAGGAAACCATACTGTCCCAATTCTGATCCACTTTCCAGATCAGAAATCTGGGCAATCCAACCTTCCAAACACCTGGAACAAGGATCCAAGCCTAACTCATATATTGGAAGGACTGCACACTTCAAGGTGTCCTAACTAGGAGGAAGAAGTGCCTGGTGACAGCTTTCCTGCCCACTCTAAATTTGGGGAAGAGGAGAGAGCGAGAGTAGGATGAAGGATGGATGTTGAGTTGGTGCGGCAAAGGGGGTGGGTTTAGTCCCTATCGTGGAGGGGAATGGGGGGAGAGGGAATAGTCCCTGCCTGTGTGCCCTCCCCTACCTGCCATGTGGGATCAGCATGGCGGAAGTAGCAGAAGTTATCTGTGATCCACTTGTAGATGGCGGAAAGCGTGATCTTGGTAGCCTTGCTGGCCTGCATGGCCATGCAAATGAGTGTGGCGTAGGAGTAGGGTGGCTTCACGTGAGGGTTGGTGGCATAGTCCACGTCGTCGGGGGGTGGGGCCTGCAGCCCAGCAGGAGCACTCCGAGAAGTACAGGATGAGGTGGGCTTGCCTGGGATGTGTGGCTGTCCCAGGCAGGCGGGATCTGCAGCCAGGGGTGAGCCAGGGGCTGCTGAGCCTGGCACCTGGTAGTAGCCATGGGGGTCAGTCCCCGCAGGGGGCAGGGAGGGGGCCTTGGCATTGAGGATGGAGAATTCCTGCAACCACTGCAGGCTAGTTAGGCTATCATCCAGGCCACTGGGTTCTTCCAGACCGCCCTCCTCCACCGCCCCCGCTCCGGAGAGACGCAGCCAATTCTCTGCCATGTCTGGGGGGCCTCCCCGCGGGTGAGCTCAGCATCCAAGTGCTGAGCGCGGGGACGGTCCTCCTGCGTTCTCTGGCCCAGTGACCGCAGCTCCACTTACAGGGTGTCCCGGGCGGCGGCGGCGGTGCTTAGATCCATCCCTAGGCTGCCTCCAGGAAATACGTCGGGCCAGTCAAGCCTGGGAAGTGGGTGGGTGGGTGGGACAGAGCTAAGACTGAAGGCACCCCTTACCCCAGAGGAGAGGCAGGAACCAAGCCCCGGGGACGCGTGGGTTTTTGTTAAATCGCCTTGCCAGGCTGGGACGGAGGTGGGGGGGGGCGAATAGGGGGCAGGGGTAGAAGGGTTTATCCCGTGTCTTGAGCTGGGATAAAGAAGGCAAGACACGGAACACGTCGGGTCCGGGATGAGTCCAGCCCCAACTTCAGAAAGCCCACCCTCTTTTTCTCGCCTTCTCTTTCCTGCCCTGAAACGCGCTAGGGTGGACTTTCCTAGCCCAAAAAGTCCGGGGGCAGGTGGTCCAGATTCCCTGAGCTTTCCTGCTTTCTTAGAACGGGCATCCAGTGGGTTCACCCCCAAACCACAGCAGAAATGGTGGAGAGGGGAGCAGGGAGCCAGCTCTACAGGGAGGGAGGGCGGAAAAATGAGAAGTCAAGACGGGAGAAGCCACAGGGACAGCTGGGGACTGGAGCAGAGGCAGGCGGGAGGACTTGGCCCCCCGAACCCATGGGGGCGTCAGCTCCTGGGACGAGGAAGCCCGCTTAGGACTGGCTGGCTGCCCCCTCTGGTCCCTGCCCCAGTCCTCCCTCCCGCCTTCTTCCCTCTTTATTTTTCCCTCCCGGCTCCCGCCCCTTACCTGGCTCAGAGCGCGGCCCCAGCCCGAGGAAGGTTCTGGAAGGAAAGGTCCCCCCCCCCCACCCCGCCCTCCGCCACTCTCCGCCCCCAGCTCGTGGTCCCGCCAGCGCCCCTCGTCCCAGCCCCCCCTCCCGGCTCAGCTTCTCTGAGCACTGGCGGCCCTGGGACCGGCATTAAGTAGCTGCTCGGGAAGGCTTCTCTCGCTGCCATGGCGACGCCCCACCCCCATAAACAGCTTCTGCGGCGGCTATTGGTCCGCACGTTTCCATGGAGACCGCGGGCACTTGCCACTCTCAACCCCGCTGCCTCGCTTCGAACTCCGTACTTCGCCTCCATCCTCACCCCGCCCCCTTTGCTCCCCGCATTCCCGCGCCCAGCTCTGTAGGCCCCGCGCTGAAAGCTGGAGACCCGCGCAGCTCCCAGCTCCCCGGCTGTACCATTTCACCGGTTGCCCCCTGTCCCCTCCCTGCTTGACTGGAGATTGATGAACTCAAAACTACGTGAAGCTCCCAGGGATTGAGCTTCAGGCGTGGGCTCGGGGCCTCCTCCTCTGGGCTGTGTGGGACACTCGGTCAAGCTCCTGCAGCCTTTTCTGCTCCCCTGGGTCTTCCTAGGTCGCTGGCATGTGTCTGTCTGTCCGATGCTATCACGCAGAAACCAAGTAAATAAGGTTGCAGACCCGGAATGGAGAGCTCCCCTAGGGACATTAGCCTTCTTTCTGCCTTAGCCTGTCAGCTAGGGAAAGCCACTTTTCACTGAATACCACTGTACCTTTTCTCCATCTCCCCTCTCCTCTAATACATCAGTGGGAAGGGGGCACAAGACAGCAAACATAAAAGAGCAAGGTGAGAAACTCCAATGTACCTGTAGTTTCTTAACTTTTGGCAAAAAGGAGCCCCCTCCCCCCTCTCCTCCATTCCTCTGGCCTCTACCTAGTCACTCACGTTCCTGCTGTTTAATTATTGAAGGTTTCAGTGTGCTTAGAGCTCTCCAGTTTGCCTTAACAGAATCAAGGGCTTGGGGAGGGGAGTTCATCACTCGGGCCTGTACAGGGAGAACTGGGGTCATCTGGGGGAGGGAAAGGGGAGCCGTTGCCCAGGAGGTTGGTGTGGAAGCTTTGGGAAAGGCATGTCAACTCCCACCAAGAAGCATTTCCCCCCCCTCCCACCTTGACCTCTTAGTCCTGTACATCTCCTACCTCCAGGGAACCTCTTTAGTAATTTCAGGATGTTTTCAGGAAATCGGTAACAAAATCTCTCAGAAGCAGGCCAAATTCTCAGTCACCAGCTGCCCCTTCCTCTTGTAAACAGTTTTATTCACTTTTGAGAACCATGCAGCAATCCATAAACATTGCATTGTTGATGTGGCACCTGAGGCATACCTATGTGTGCACCCGGAAGGTAGCAGGGGATGCATACACTGTCACCAATAGTAAGCACACAAATACACGCAAAGTGTGCAGAGTTTCTAGGAAACATCATGCCACTTTCAAACCAGCCCCAGCATCACTTTGGAATAAGATACTTTCTTGATTATGAAAGTGCTCCACATGCACTAAAAGCTCCCAGAATGGTGGGGATTCCAGGTGGAGTAGAACTGGGTTGGGGAATGAGAGGAGGAAGAAAATGTCTTGGTGAGCAAATCAAAACCATCCCATCCTTGGAAAATAATAGGATAGGCACAGAACGAGGTGTGGCGAGGGAGTGATTTGCTGTTATAGCTCATCCTATTCAAGGCATTCCTTGTCCCACAGCTCCCACCAGACTTCTCTTCTTCCCCCACTGGATGCACTACAGAAGAGGGAGATGGTCTCCCTCTGCTGGAGCTTCTTGACTTGCCTTTTTCACTCTCCCTCTTAGAAATACTGTGGCTTTATCCCTGATGTGTTTTCTTAGCCTGATGGGGAGGTCATTTCAAACCCAGGCTGGCAAGTGCCTCATAGGATGGGCTTTGTCAGGTCCTGCTGAATGGGATAACTACCTGCCAAGTATCTAAATAGGGGGAAAAAAAGAGGAACCATCTAAGGAAGAAGGGGCTTAAGGGGCTGTTTCCACCGAATTTACATCTTTGTGGTAGGGGGTAGGGAGACAGTTTTGAAACAAGGAAAGGATTACTACTGCCTTCCTTCTGGGATGAGGCCTCAAGTTTCTTGCTGGCTACTTGAGGAAGAGGGATGAGCTGTAGGTTCTGACACCCCAGCATCAAAAGACACAGGTAATCAGTAAAGGGAATGAGGATATTTATTTTGGTTTAAGGTTCCTGGCCGCCTTGGCTACTGTTTAACTGTGGTCTCCATTCAACCCATCTCCTCCCCCAAGCATCCTGTTTAACACTACCCAGTGGCTGCTGGAGGTAGGTCTGCATGCTCGCTGATATAACCACCCAGATTACAGAGGCCCAAGAAAAGGCATTATTGCTTAACTATGCTTGTTTTAATGTTTGCTTTAGGAAAAGAGTGATTGTGGGACAGGTAAAGGACCAACATACCAGCCAATCCACTTCTACTGGGGTCTTTCAGAGGATGTTAAGAATTAATGATTCAAAACACTGCCTTAGTTATTAAGCTTTTGGGTTGTCAAGCCATAACCAGGAATACTAGAGGAAAAAAACAAACAAAAATAAAAACTTGGTTTGGATCTACACCTGGACGGGCTTCTTACACCTCAGGGAATGTATAGTTAGACCTCTATGTTGTGCACAGATCTCTCCTGGGGCAGCAAACCATGGGGAACGGTGGAGGGGAATTGAGGTTTCTCTCAGGGTTCCAGGTCTTTAGAGCATGGACTTGCATAGACTTTCTAGCACAGGAATACAAGAGAGTTCCCCCTAGAAATTAAATATTCCTCAAGGACACCTGTGCCCTGTCACTAGAAGCTTCACTTTTCCACATTCCCTGCCCACTCTCCATTTACCACAAGAGCCTATGATCTCCCTTTTAAATGCTATTAACGGAACAGTATCCAGAACTCCTCCAAATAGCCCTGATAGGGCAATAGGAATGATACCTGACTTGGAGGTTAACCTTTTTGGTTCAGGATTTTATTGTATGCACTTATGTTTCAAAGCACCTCATTTGACCTGAAGTATATTGCAATCCATGTTCTATGTAGTAATAGATCTGCTCCTCCATTGTACCTCTTAGTATCAGCTAAGGCTAAGCAGGAAGGAATGTAAGGGGGAAGCCCTGGAGGTGGAGGAGGCCTGCTCACTCCCTTCATATAGCTCAGTGAGTTCACTGATGCCACATGCCTCCCCCCCTCCCCTCCAGCTATCTGAGGCTCTACTTCAGACCCCTCATTCCTTTCCCCAGTGTTCCTGGTCACTATTGTGAGAAACACTGGTAAGTACTACACATATCTGGAAGGAGAATGGCAGACCTTCATTCATGTATACTGCCCAGGGCACAAACAGTTGAGAATTTAGTGTCAAGGCTCCCCACAAAGGGTGTAGTCCTGTCTACCTGACAGAACACAAAGAGGCAAAAGCTAGACTTCTATAATAAGAAAGACTCAGCCATCCCACTGGATGCCACTTTTCAGAGTAGTTTGAGAAACTGCTTCAAGATAGCTCAGTACCGGATGCCTGCTTTGCTCTGCCATGGATGAGGGCTAACCCAAAAAGAGAGTTGCCAAGGTAGCTTAATTGTGCTGGAGGTCAGATAATGTGACATGGGTAAAGGAAAGTGAAGCAGCCAATTTTCTGAGCCTTTCTGCTGTAACCATAAGGAGAGAAAAAGGAGACCAGGTAGCTAGCATACAGCCATCTGTTCTACCTAAGAGGGGAGATGGGGCAGAAGTCTGTGAAAAGACAATGATGAACTTTCAAGTCAAGTTCATCAACTTGACTTTAGCTCCAGGTAGAGGGACTTCCAGTCTGTTCCAAGTGGAGATCCAGGGAGTAGGAGAGGCTGGGCAAGGTGTAGAATGACCTCGATATCCAGTTTCACACACAAATATAAAAAGTCAGCACAGGTCTTAGTGGGAATACCCAGGAGGGTCAGCAGTCCAGTGGGGGACACATTGGAATGTGAGGATGCAAAAAGGGCCCTGTGACAGGGGCTAGGACTCTTCAGACAGCCATGGAGCCCCTTACACAAGGCTTGTTCTCAGGGTCCTCCAGGCTGCTTGATGACAAGCGCCAGCACTGGCTGTTCCTGCAACTGAGAGCATTGTTGTCCACCTGCCAGGTGCCTGGGGGAAAGAAAAGGAGGGTTACTGGAACCAAGCCTTTGGCTGGGTCCATGGGGCTTTTCCAACATGGGCAGCACAGGAGTGCAGCACTGAGGGGAAAGCGGGCATTACCTGAAGCTCCAATGGTTGTAACAGTGGAGGTGGAGGTGTGCCCCTTCCAATTAACAAGCCAACAGTGATTGAAAGAGAGGCAGGGAAAATCAGAAGTAAGAAAGAAGACAGGTGTAGGGCTTGCTCCCTAGGAATGGTCTCTGCTATTGTCATTGGGGAAGAAGCCTACGGGAATATGGAAAATCCTTTTTGGTACATTGAACCCCAGATCCCCTGGATAAACAACAATCTGATATCTACAAGATGTCTACTTCTTGTGGGCCAGGGAAGTGAATCTCTGGGAGCTGAGATTTCCATTCAGGGCAGGAAGGATGAGAAGAGAGTGAGATGTGTATGTTAATTTGGGCCTGAGGTGCTATTGTTTGCAAAGAAGGCACATGTGGGGAAGGAAGTGATAAGTAGCCGTCGTGGGTGTCAGAGACAGGATGGTGTCAGTAAGTTCTTGCAGGAAGACGGGTTAATGGCTTCCAGTGTTCCCATTGACATGGCTTTGCTTCACACAACTCTGAGAGCAGACTAGAGCCTGCTGTTCACGGCATGGTGTACTCCCTACCCCTCCACTGACGCAGCTCTGAGAACACAAGCCTGCTGAACCTAGTTAAGTAGAGGGACACAGGTTTGGGGCTTATGTGAGTGCAGAAAACCTGAGGCAGAAAGAACACTGGGTTTACAAAGATGGCCTAGCTTTAAGCTCTGGCTCTGACACTAAGCACTGTGACCAGAGGCCGGTCCCTTAATCTGTGAGCCTCAGGGATTTTGTTTGTTTGGACTGAACCTGTGACTTCCTTCCTCTCAATGAGGAAACTCCCTCCACCAATGGAAATCCACACCTGCTTTCAATTTTTCCCCCTAGCTTTTTACAGAGTTGAGGTGTGTGTGTGGGGGGGGGTGGTGGAGGTCAAGGCACAGAAAGGCTGTGACTGGTTCAGGAACACAAAGAGAGTGTATGTCAAAGGCAGAATTTAAAACACAGGGTTTTGTTTTGTTTTTTAACCCTGGGGTCATGTCTTCAGCTGCCACACCAAGCTGCTTTTCCCTCCCTCTGACCTCTACAAATCCAAATTCCATCTGTGTTGTATATTTAGCATGTGTATAGTTATTTATGAGTTGTCTCCCCCCCTTAGAATGTAAGCTCCTTGAAGGCAGGGATTTTTCCCCCTTTGTGTCCCTTAGTACAGTACCTAGCACCTAGTAAGTGCTAAATAAATGCTTGTTTACTGACTGACTGAAGCTGCCTCAGTGTACTTACTTGTAAAAGGGGGAGGGGGAGGGAGAATACCTCATCTACCTCACAGAGTTGTGTGGACAAAATGAGATTATGTATGGAAAAAGGCTTTGTAAATGTCAGCTGCTGTCAGTGGAAATGAAATCTAAAAGGGGCCTGCTATGTCTGAGTTTTGGAGACAGGCCAAAAAATTCAGGCAAGTCCTCAAGGTTACTATGTGACCCTAAAGGGGGAAGTTTCCCTAGCCAGAGAACATCAGGATTGAGCTGCAGACTTTTAGGGGCGGCCGTGATCCATTTCAACCCAAGAGGAAAATGGTTTTCTTTATTTCCCACAAAGGCAGTGTTGTACAGTGGACACTAAGCTGACTTCAGAACCAGGGAGGTCCAGCTTCACTGATTCACCCTGGCTCTGTGACCCTGGGCAAGTCACTACCTCTCAGTGCTCTAGGCAATGCTCCAAGGCTCGAAGTTGACTTGCTTAAAGAGTTTCCTCATTCAGGAGTTCCCTCTATTAATGAAATCACATATCTAGTTCCATTTCCCACAGAATTCCCTGGATCAATGCTGATTTTTTTTTTAACCAATTTTTTTGCTTTTTTTTTTTTTGGAGGGGGGAAGGTAGGGCAATTGGGGTTAAGTGACTTGCTCAAGGTCACACAGCTAGTTTTTTTGTGTGTGTTAAGTGTCTGAGGCCGAATTTAAACTCAGGTCCTCCTGACTGCAGGGCCGGTGGTCTATTCACTGCGCCACCTCGGCGCCCCTGGATGTTGATTCTAAAGTGTTCTATTGCTTAGGCTGAAGGGTGTGTGTGTGTGTATGTGTGTGTGTGTGTGTGTGTGTGTGTGTGTGTGTGTGTCCCTAGTTAGGTGGCAGGACAAGAACAGGACCATACTGCTTTTTGAGAAACTTAAAAGCCCAACAGTGAGTTAGTTATTAGTTATGCTTGTTCAGATATATGACTTGGTGGATTTCATACCTATTCCTCAATGTTTATGGGGCAGGATTCCGGAACCTCGGCTGTTCAGTAGGAAAGACCAAAAGCAAATGGTAAACAAGAGAGAAGACACACAAGCATGCACAAAATAAAAATACCAGCACTAACACCACCACCACACTATGAGAGGCTTGGGCTCAGAGGCTCCTGAAGAAGAGACCACTTAGTTGTGACTGGGTGTCTTCACGAGCCTTAGTGACAAATTTCACTCTTTGAACAGGCCCTTAAAAAACCATACCTGTGGTTTTCCTAGGAAAAGGAGGACGGAAGGTGGGGAAGCAAGATTTTTATAGCAGAATTAGGGTTGAAAATTATGATGTCTGTCTTCCCCAGCCCCTCATTACCCTAATCTGAGGAGGAAAGATCATCAGGACCAGTGCAGCACTTTGTCTCCCCACGGGCTTTCTCTTTAAACTCATTCAAATGGAGGGACACCTATAGAAATTAAAGGACTTTCTTAAGAAAGGGAGTGGCCATTTTTGTCTGACTGACATTCATTCCTTTAGACCACAAGAGACTGGGAAGAATGGGGGAAAAGGTAACCAGGGCTGTTTACCACCCACCTTCTGTTTTCGGAATTAGAAGTGGGAGGACAAAGTGGCCTCTAGAGGCGAACTTGGGAAGTACACTTAAGGAAGTAAACTCCATAGATTGATTTTCTTCACACACAAATATAAGCTTTTAAAACTTTGACCTCTACAAATCCACAACTTAATTAAGTTGAAGAGCTACAGAAATATGTAGGCCCAGGGTTTGAATTCCAGAATACATATGGTTCTTTTTGTATAGCTTCTCCCAAAAGAAAAACAAAACACCAAAGATTTCCTGATATGGTCTGATATGATTGTAGTCTCCAGGGATGGGAGCCCAAGAAGTGGCTGACACAGAGTAGGCATTTTACTAAATGCTCGTTGATTGGTTAAGAGGCATTTATTTCAGTTCTTTCTGCTCTTCTCTAAATCTATAGCACAGTGCTTTTATTGTAAATAGATTTGGATTTCTACCAACAGACCCAAATTTGCCTCCATCTCTTTCCATAAGGATACTGCCCCCAAATTCTGGTTCTCAGCTGGATTCTAGGGAGACTGTCAGCTGTCACCTAACCTCTAACCTACTGCCTATTTAATTATCCATCAAATCTCTCAGCATCAAATCCCTCAGCACCACATCTAGCTAGTATAATCTTACTGTTCTAACCCTCTTACCATTCATGCCTTTTCCACTTAGATTTTTGCCCAGGGCTACTTTCAGACAAAACCTAAGAACATGTGCTCAAAGCCACCCTCAGTGAGAGTCAGCATCCAAAAGTGGGGTTCAAGTTCTTTGGCCAAGAGAGGGTTTAGAATGGATGCAGGCTATTGAAAAGTTATCTAAAAACGTACAGGAGAGGTGACTAATATTGGAACCAGGGCAACTTTTTTCATGAGTTCATCTCCCCTAGAGCAGAGGTGTGAAAACTCACAACTCTCTCAAAACTCCCCATGCTACAACAGAACCAGATTAAAATATAACTAGGAAATGTTTAGCAAAAAAAAACCTCAAATACAATATAATGTTAATTTGTGATTTTTCTAAGTTAATATGTAGCCCCCAAGGATCTCTTTCTGAATTTGATATCACTGACCTAGAGCACCTGTGCTTGGGAAAGAATGGTTGAGTATCCCCTTCTGACAGAACATTTGTGGCAGAAGGTCTTAATCTTCATCTACCCTCCATGAAAAAGCAGCATCTGCTTTAAGGTGGGAGAATGGACTTGAACAGACAATGGAATGCCCAGGGAGCAGGTGCTGCTTTGATGGAGGAAATGCCCTGATGGTCACTGGGCTTTCAAACAGCCAGGCCATCAAACATATGTCCCAACCATAAGAAGGAGGTCTTGTCTTATAGCTGGTCATGAAGAGGTCCAATTTATTCCACACTGATTTCCCCAGTCATCAATCCAGCCACAAGGCATACCCAGCATTCCAGACATGTCCCTGCCACGTCTGGGCAGAATAACCACAGAAGGGCTGGTCCTCCTCTCCTCCACATCTCCCATAATCATTCAGGGGGATCTCTGGTTGGGATTCCATAGGCTTTTCAAGTACCAAGCATACAATTTTTAAAGTGGTCCAACCCAACCCCTTTCTACTGACTGATTGTGATTCGACTTTATGTCCTTCTTAAACTGTGAGACTGACTTAATCCTAAAGTGTATCCTCTGACTATAGCCCTCATCATAAGGGGCTCTTGGAGTAAATGGCTTCTTTTTGAGAAGCTTTGTGTCTGACCACCTCCACTAATCCCACAAGTGGAATAAATGTCAACAAATGCAGGTTGGCTGGGAACGGGTTGGGAGGTGAGGAGGAAGCCCTGGGAAAAGCTCAATTTGCACCAGAGTTGTTGGCTAAGAAACTCTCCCTCAAAAATAGAAAGTTAAACTGCATCTCCTGAAGGGAAGTAGGACACTCCATCTTGACCCTGATTCCCATCAGGTATGGAGTTGCCAAAGACCTCAGTGGAAAGCCAGGCATTGCTTTACAAACTGACTGACCAAAGTATGCAATGGAGAACAAACTTCCCCATAGTATGGAATTATCACAAACGAACTATTTACTTCTATTAAATTGTTCTTTATAAAAGCTCAACAGGGGTGGAATCAGCTGACTCTGAGTATTTTTCTTGAAGACAGGGAGAGATGGCCTCAAATTCAATATAAGCCTTTGCCAATCAAATATTAAAACTCCTTGTATGGCTCTGTATAGGAAGGGAGCACCAATAAATTTGTGCATATCCAGCAACTCTGGTGTAAGGGACTGAGCACAGCCAAAAAGGACAGTGTTGGCACAGAGTGAACATGAACTTCATACCGACTGAATCCAGGTAAAATAAATGTTTTAAAATAAACAAACCAGACAGACAGATCAGAACTTGGCAAAAAGACACAAAAACAAATGGACAGACAGAAGCAAGTTAATAAGTGGAAAGGCAGGAGGTGTATTTTGGGCCCCTCATAGCACCAGTTCCAAATTAACTGAGGGATTGGCCACTTAATTCAATGTTCCTCCATAATGTCTTTCTTTTAGCAGATGCTTCCCAAGTCTAATGTAGGAGAAGCAGGTGAAATGATGGTATCGCAACTGGCCTCACTGAAGATTAGGAGGCCTTGGTGAATAATGGGCTAAACTCAATGGGAAATTACTTCAAAGCTTTTTTGAAAGCCTGGTGAATGGCTCCGCTGGGAGATCTTTTCTCCTCTGTATACATGGCTGCATGGGGCTCGAATGTCTTTTTAACTATTTTTCCTCCCAGAGTTTGATGGAGAGTGGCAATCCACTGGAAGAGTTCCCTTTTCTCTACTCCAGTTGCTTCATAGAGTAAGTGAAGCACTGGATCCATGAGGATTTCCAAGTAACTTGAATGGATAAGCATATCCCAGGACTCTGCAGCTTGAAAAAATCTTTATAGCAGGAGATCTTGCAGGTCTCCAACAACAGTGCAGTAGAAGGGGCAGCTTCTGAGGAAAAGCCAACAGGTTGAGCACATGGACCATCTAGGGAGGGGAAATGTTTTCCAAGACTACTTGGGCAATCCCTACCTCTAAAGAAATAGTTAAAGGAACATTTAAATGGCTTTGCAGGGTAGGCGGAGGTCCAGTCTGAAAATATGATTAGAAAAGCTCCCATCTAAATGGTTATTCCATTTTCAGTTAATTATCTCCAGAAGGAAGGCACAACAAATTGATCAAATTCCTGGGACTCCAAGTTAGGGTCCCAGGGAATGCAGTCAGCCTTTGCTTTTCAAATTTCCTTCTTCAGGATTTACAGGTTGATTTTTAAAGGGCCTTTCGCTTTTGGCAACCCAGCTAGGGTGGAAGGTCACTGCTTCAAGTTTCTTGCTACTGCTGGATTAAAAATGGGTCCCTGACAGAGCACTTAAGAGGTTCTAAAAGAAGGGGCCATAGGTACAAACAGAGAAATTCTGCCCCTTTTTTCTTCTACCCTAGGGATTGGTACTTCATACTTAAAAGACAGGCTGTTCTTTGTCAAAGGTTTAAGGACTCTCCTGGGCCTTGTTGCTGCCTTGCCTGTTCCCAGTATCTTAGTGCACACCCCATGCCTTCTTTTCCAGGAAACTGCAGGATAGGAGATGGGTGTGTAAAGGGGTGAGAGCAAGGGTGAAGAGCAGGGGGGATTCTCCTCCCAAGTTCATGTTCAGCAGACTGCCACTCACCGGGTAAGCAGACCTCAGAGCACAGCTTATTGTCGAGTGTTTTCACGACTGCGATGTCAATGTCATTGTTATTGTCACACTCCATACCTAGGAATGCGCAAGTCCTCTGGCCTGTAATGGAGTTAATGCAGTTAGAGAGGCGTTTTTCTTTGCTTTACTTTGCTTTACTGTCTTTTAAAACAAAAATCTTAAAGATGGAGACAAAAAAAATCAAATTATATATTAAAAAAAGACAATAACTAAGTGGGTAAAGAGCGGACAATAAAGGAGTCACATTGTGTAGGGGTGTGAGTGTCTCTGTTCTCAAAGCTTTCCTTCTCTGAATTCCCGACCAGCTTCTTCTCAATTCTTGTTCAGTAACTTTTCAGATCGCTGAGGAGGAGGGCAAAGGAATACACAGGGATTTTGAAGAGAACAACTAGGAAGGTGCAGTAAATATGCAGGTAAAAGGCAGACAAAAGAGTAGCTGGGAAAAGCTAAAGAAAGCAACTGGGAAAGTTACCCCCTGCTCATGCTTGTGTCTGTCTCTGGTCCGTGTCAGGTGCGTTTATGACCATAGGGGAGTGGGTTCTGCAAAACGAGTAAATAATAAAAGCAAAAATTAAAGATTCCAGGTTCTATTATTTTGCATGTCAAATCCAGATTGCCACATTAACAAAATTAAGATTTTGCTGATGAATATTTGTTTGTTATGTTGTTTGGAGTTTCATTTAAATGACTGACCAGAAACTTACAGACATGTAAGGGGGCAAGGTGTTACAGAAGTCATTCTTTAAAGGCCCCCCCTCTTCCTTGGTGAAAAGCAGAATGGAAATCATGAGTTTGCCAAATGGGCTATAGGACGTCAGGAAGAAATACAACCCTGTACTTCAAAAGAAAATCCAGGAATCTGGCAACCCTGCATTGTAAAGGAAGAAGACTAATTTGTGAAAAGCTAAGATTTTAAAGCAAATCTGTTTGTTTTGGAATGAGCAAGCAATTACATGGGTAACCTGAAGTCCTACTAACATGGTTTGAGTTCGTAGTTTGTCTCTCCAGCTGGTGTGCAAAGGGTGATGAGAGGCACAGCTCTAAGCAGTGGTCACCAGTTTGCCTGGGAGGCTCTTGGGCTGGGCTGGCCATAAGCATGCACACCCTGTGACGTTTTCCAAGCAGTGGCCAGCACTCAAGCAAAAGCAACCAGGAGGTTGGCAGCTGAGAGGTCTATAGCCAGGTTGGGGGGGAGGGCTGGCTTAGGCCTGGCACGTGCTTTGATCTATCCCCTTTTACATGACAAATCTTGTGGAGAGAACAGATTCTCAACCCCAGGACACTTAGTGTCTAATTTTATCCTAGATCCTTCCTATCTGGACTATCCTTTTATTAACTACAAAGCTAATTTTTAGCGGGGAGAGGGGAGGGAGGAGGAAAGAATGCCCTTTCCATTCCAAGAAGAGAACATTAAAGTCTCAAATGTCAATGAACATCATTGCAACAATTTGCAGACATATGCCTATGTGGTATTGTCAAGGAAAACTTGTGTCTCTTACTTTCTTGACATTTCTCCTAATGTATCAGCTATAACTTCTCAAGGTCTTTCCTTTATAGGAAGGAGAACAATCTTCTGAATTAAGTGAATCAAACCAAGGCCCTCTCCCTGGGGTAGAGAAATTACCGTCAAGCACTGTTGCTGTTTCTACCACAGAAAGGCAGCCTGAATGGCCCTATGGCCCTTGGCTGAGGAGATAGTGGGGAGAAACAAAGTGATCAGGCAACTATCCAGCAACCTCTGGAGGTGACAACACACAAAAACATGATCTGTCTTAAGTAGAGTCCTTAGCCTAATACCCCAGCACTGAGCACAGTGCCTGGCACAAGTAGGAACTTAATAAATCAATCTTTCCTTCTTTCTTTCTTCTCTCTCTCTCTCCCCTTCCTTTCCTCCCAGAAAAGCCAGGAAGATACACTGGAATCCTCCTGCCCCGCTGCTATCTTTCATACATTATATTCCTAACTTTCTTTTCATAAATCAAAGAACTAAATAATGCCACCAAGCCAACTGGTCCTCTTTTCTTTGCCTCAACATCGCCATCCTGGAAAGAAAATGAAGGTAAAAGAAGGCAAAGGGCCAGTCTGTTACCATCTTCCTGTGTAGGTGATCCATCCTCTTCTTCCAACACATCGTTCCCCTAGGACATAGCAAAGAGGCTATGAATGTTGAAAGAACAAGCCATGAACCCAGATCAACATAAACATGTCACCTATAAATCCCTACATTCACCATAATGAGGACACAGCTGGAAAAAACCAGGGAGCTTCCACGCTATTGGTATGGCTGGGGTTGCAAAGCCCCCTTTAGCATAACCTGGTTAGTCTCCAGTTCTACTCTCAGTATGTATTTTGCTCACTACCACACGGAAGCTGGTCTAACCACCATTCTCTGTTCTCACTAGAGGGCGTCCCTAAATACCCAATCAGCTGTTACCCCTTGTGGAAGGGTCGGTATCAACAGATTCTCTCCCACTCTATACATCTGCTCCCTGTAATGCCTTGACAGTAGGAATATCCATCAGAAACTGCTCACGCTGCTCAAGGCCCCTCATATATCCCCTTCTGGCTCTGCACTCCATCATGTCCCATTCTCCCTGGTGTGTTGACTGGGAAAATTCTGCTTAGTTGGTCTATAGGGGTCTGGGTCTGATCAGTTTTATACCAATGTGCCCTACGGAGAGGGAATTTTTTGTTAGGAGTGCCTTTGAATAGTCTTTTTTCTCTCCTGGACTGAAATCACAGCAATAAATGATACACAAGATAAATGACATGTGCATATGAAACTCTGGCTTAGGAATCTCTGCAGGGCTTACCTCCTAACTAGAGTCTTAAGACTGAAGCTCTGGCTCAATGATCCTCACTCTTTAATGGGTAATCTTCTGCAACAAAATCACCTCTTTGGAGTTTCCACCCCATTAAACATTTGTGAGAGTACAAAGATGAGCAGTTTCCTGGATAACATGACTCTCATCACATCTCCCCTCTGCACTGAGTATGAACATAGCAATGTTGCCTTGAAGCATCAGCTCCCAAAACTGGACTGAGATCCATCCTCAAAGCCTTAGATTATTCCTTTTTCAGTTCAAGAAGCTTCACTAACTATAGGAAAGGGGGCCCTGCTGTTTGGCATATTACCTCTGCATCCTGCTCTTCTGCTGGGACACCAACAAAGTCAGTATCTGGGGACTCAACCGGCATCAACTGCAAGATAACAAAATGCGTAAGTGACAAGTTCACCAACCTCCCCTTGCTCTGTTCTAAGAACTGTGGAAAACTCAGGGCCCAAGTGCTTCAGTTCTCAAGTGGGAGACATAAGATAAAAGCCAGAGAAATTTCAGACAGAGGACAGTAACATATGAGGGGCCCTTGCAATGATACTACCTGCAGCTTTGCTCCTCCATGGCATTTTTCCCAGGGAGTTCCCAGGGTTCTGTAGAGTCGTCTCTCAGCCCCTACCTCATCTTCCTCTCTCTCTCTCCATCCAAATCTGCATTTTGGAATCCCTAGATCCCTTTAAGGCATAGCTAAGTGCCACCTCCCACGTGAGGCTTTTCCTGGTCTCCTGAGTCCCCTATCAAAATTACTTTGTATGTCTTTCATATACATGCAATTTCCCACCTAGAACGTAAGGGGTTTATTGTTGTCTTTGCATTATCAGTGCCCATATACTTAAAAGGCACCTAATAAAAACTTATTGAACTGAGTTGTTGAATCTTTTCTTGGGGTGAGAACAGACCCCACTTATCTCAAGCTGCTTTTCCAAGTGTGTTTAATTTGAGGAGCAATGATGATTCCAGCGGCTTCCTCCCTACCTCGCCTTCTTCTGATGGTGCTCCACTGGCGCCAAGTGGGGAAGGGAGAGCATCTCCCTCTTCTTCAGTTCCGGGGGCAATATAGGAACCAGACATAGAGGAGACTGTGTCAGTGCTGATCTGGGAGTTCTGGCTTTGAGATGAGGCTATGGACATGACAGATTGTGCCAGGCTGCTGCTGACAGGGTCTACAGGGAGAACAGATGAAAGAGGCCTGTCAGCTACTGTAGTTACAGTGAACCAGGAGAGGAAAGAAATGGATCTCAACAGGTGCTGTTTTTATTTAAAAGAGGAAAAGGTGGAAGTCTTCTGTCCACCCCTCAACCAGGGACAGCATTTACCACGCTTGGGTATTAACTGATTACAGCTCTAAGGAAAAATTTGAGTCCCTGTGACCGAAGCTGGAGGGAAGGTCCAGAGCAACTGTGAGTCCTTCTCTTAAGTACCTTCTGGGGAAGAAATAGTGGAGGAGAGTGGGGTCCCTGTGCAAGATGACTGGCCAATGGCTCCTGATGAAGATAACGTGAGGTTCTCACTCTCTGGAGTTGCACCACACTCCTGGAAAAGCAACAAAGGGAAGACGGAATGAGTTCAAAGCAGATGTGGTTGGCAGCAGTATAGAGGGAAAGGAAAGCTGAGGGAAAGGTGGAGGGAGGGAGGAAGGGAGAGAGGGAGAGAGAGAGAGAGAGAGAGAGAGAGAGAGAGAGAGAGAGAGAGAGAAGGAGAAAGGGAGAAAGGGAGAAAGAGACGGAGGGAGGGAGAGAGAAAGAGACGGAGAGAGACAGAGGGAGAGAGGAGAGAGAGAGAGAGAGAGAGAGAGAGAGAGAGAGAGAGAGAGTGAATGTGTGTGTGTATGTGTAGGAAAGGGGACTGGCAGCTCGGAAGCTGAGGCTGTGTGTCCTCAGAAAAGGCAGGTAAGAGGTAACACTAATGCTAGCTTCTCTTTTGTCATCACTTCTCTTCAACCTTAGCCTGGAATGACAAGTCCCTCCCAAGGGAGGAGGGAAAGCTCCAGTCATCTCAGCCTGCCCAGGGCACAGCATCTGCTGGAATTGTACGCAGTGATGGCTCAAGTGACACAGGTCACCTAGCAGCTGTTCCATGGTAAAACCCTTGGCACTCATGATTATGGACAAGTTCTTCTGTTCTGAAGACAGGAGTCTGTCCGCATGACAGGCACGGGATGGGCAGCTCTGTTCTCCCAAAATATGTCTGCCATGAGCCCCAGAGAGTAATGGGGCTGAAAGGAAGGGGTGTGTTATCAGGGTGGGGCAGGAGGGCAGGAGGTACATAAAAGCAGGGTCCCTGTGTCCCAACAGAGGAGAGGGAGCAGAGTGTCTGTCACCTCTTCAAGCTGATGAGGAGACTGCCTGTGGGAGAGGTGCATTTCGGACTCGCTGCAGGACTGCTCATCATCTTCTTTGTGCAACATGGATGAATTCTGGGAGATAGACCTGGGTAAGTTTAAAGGAAATACTTGTGACCCAAATATCTGCTTGAATAAACAAATTCTGTCTGCTTCAGATCAACCAAATTCCGTACACAGAAGAGGAGTGAGTGAGAAAGATCAAGGGAGACCTCAGGGAAGGAACTAGGCTGTGCCCTGGGAGCTACACCATCTGTGCACAGTTTTACTTTGGCTCTACTCGTGATCTGTGGTGGTCTCGCATGCTTCCATATACACATACTCTCTCGGGGCTCCAATATAGACACCAAAAAATGCTACTCCCCCCATTCTACTCTAAACACCTTGCAAATATTAATGACTAGCATGGTTTTTTTTAAAAAGGTTACAAAATTAAAGCATGCCATTATTATTCTGATGTAGACTCCCTCGGAGCATCAATACCACCTATTGCTTAGGTCTGGAAGCATCAGCACTTCCTCAGAAGAATGTGCAGGGAGGCCTTCAGCATACATTATTTATTTCCAAACACTACTACTACCACCTTAGGCTGCTCTGTCTCAATCTCACACAATCAATGGGAGTGCATTAGTCCCTTCCTTAATGTTCTGAAGGCACCTTGGGTGTTTGGTGGGATTATTACATTCTAGAAAAGTCTCAGAGGGTCCATTTCTCCACAGGGAGCCAAGATAAAAGCTTCCACTGTCACTGGGCAGGTGAGAAAAGCATTGGAAGAGCTTGGATCAATGTGATGATTAATCCTGGCTCCACAGAGCTGATGGGGAAACACATTAGCTCCTCTCTTAATATAAAGGTGGTAGAATAACACCTGTGCTGTCAGAGACGGTCGTTGTGACAATCTGTATGGTTTAACTGTACTTCTTTATTACTAAGGAGGGTCTGAATCCTGCTTGGGACATTTACTTGCTGTATGACTCTAGGCAAGTCATTTAATCCCAATTTGCTTCAGTTTCTTCATCTGCAAAATGGAGATAGTAATAGCACCTACCTCACAAGGTTGTTATAAGGATTGAGATAACATCAATGCCTTGAAATCCTTAAAGTGCCGCAGAAATGCTACCATTATGATTGTGATTATGATTATGATGAGTATAAGAAATGCCCATCGTGTTTTTTAAAAACATTGACAAAGCACTAAAATAAAAAAAAGGAAAAGAGTGCTGGAAAGAGCCATCTCTCCCAGCATCTTCAAGACATGCTGTTGAGCACTCAGTACTCACTTGGAGAGACTGTTCTTGAGCTTGAGCTCCTGGCTGCTGCAGTCAGAGAGGCGCTCGAGGGGGGAGACGGTTCTGACCGGGGGCAGATGCCCATCACTGCCGTAGGAAGGCAACATCCCTGACAGGTGGGTGTCGCCAAGCACGTGAAGCGGGGGAGCAGCTGGGGATGGAGTGAGGGGCCCATTTAGGGCCTCCAGCAGAGATACCACTTCATAACCCAAGGGAATGTTCTCTGAGGACTAGGAGAACCAGAGAGAGGTTGTTAAACTCTAAAGATGGCGGGTGTCTATAGCAGGTGACTAGGCATCCTCGTTTCAAAGCAAATCCTAATTTCATGACAAGGTATTATTTCTGGCTCCACATGAGAGGTTCCTTCCAGATTTGCTTTCAGAGTTTAGTAAAAATAATTTCAACACTAGTGAGGGAGGAGAAATTGATCTGCCATACAGTTTCAGGAAAGGAGGGCTGTATCTATGTGGTAATTCTACCTGGAGCCTGCCAATGGGTTAATTTTAAGAGAGATAGTGTCTAAGTGAAAAGGGAAGAGCTGAAAAGTTGGGAGACTGTCCCTAAACCTCTGTGTTCCACTATGAAACTCTGTTAGATTAATTTGTCTTTCTGGACTTTGTTATTATACTCAGCTATGAAATGAGAGAAAGATAAGCACTCAACTTTTAGAGGACTGATAAATATAGTACCAAATTATTGAATAATTATTTAATAATATAATGTAATAATAATAATTTATCTGCCCTGCCCCTTGCCATGGTTAATTTCAGAATTAGGGTTCTCTGAAGTGGTATCTGTCATTAAAAATTAGAAAATAGGTGTCCAGGAAGGAAAGTTGTTTTATTTACTATGGGACTCAAATATTGATTTTGCTGGGTTTATTCAAAGGACACATAAGACAAATTAGAGTGTGATCTGACTGTCCTAGTGTCAGCTCGGTAAACAAAAGTTGGCAGGGATCCTCTATAGCGTCTGTCCCCCAGTCTGAGGACTCCTGTTTTAGACTGTGGCCCAACTTACTGAGTGCTCTTCAGAGTCAGATGTTTGGGAAGAGATGATGGGGTTAAAGTTGGCTGGGGACAAGGGGCCCAATTTCTTCCTCATGGCCCGGATCTGAAGCAGAGCCCGAAATGCTGTGAAGAGAGAAGTTGAGTAGCTGGGCTATCATGATAGAGGGGAGAGTGCATGTGGGAGGGAGTGGATGCCCAACCACCCAGAAAAGACAAGGATTCCCCTTGCCCTTTTTCCAGACACCCCATGTATTTGCCACATCTCAGACACAGCATGGACTCTGGTGATTCAAACAGCAAATTCTTTTGCCCCCACTTGCTGATGGTGCCTTTCCCTCCATTCTTGGGACTTACGCAATCGGCAGATGGGGCAGTTGTTGGCTTGGTAGCGAAGGGTGTCTGCACAGGTGTTACAGAGGCATAGGTGGCGGCAGGGTAAAATCAAGGTATCCCGGACATCCGAGAGACATACCACACATTCAGCACTGTTATCATTTACTTCATCCTCAGCCACCTGGCCAAGGGGGATAAAATCGTTGAGAGCACAAGAATCTAGATCTCACATACCTCACTGATAAGACTATAAGGGAGGGGGAGCGGATGATTCTACTCCTCCTCCTCCCCAGAATAATATAATCTCATGTAAGCACAAGAAGATTTTAAATATGTAAATAAAAGGAGTTTATGTAGCTTGTGATCACTTTATGAAGTACAGATCTCTTCTTGTCATGAAGGAAGCAGCATGACTGGCTAACCAAACAAGATAACCATGCATTTGGGGACTTCAGAATTCCAGTCCCCTGAGAGGGAACTGCTCTTTGAAGGAGGAGGGGACTTTAGGATTTTCCCTAATCCTTCCCTTTTCCCCTCCCTCCACACCACCACTGACCATGTTATTAGAGAGAATGGTCTAGTAAGAAAAATGCTTACAAGCTGTGAGAGGAGAAATACATCAAGGACAGATATGGATCCTGATGCAAAAAGAGAGTCACCCAAGAGAAGAAATAGCTTCAAAGAATATGACCTCACGCACCAGAGAAAAATGCCAGCAACGGACTAAAGAAAGGAATTCTAGTTCATAAAGTGTCAGTAAGTTGTTCTTTACTGCACACATATAGTGCAAATGTGCCTCACTACCACTGTCTATTAAATTTAAGCTCACTCTTTCCACAAATGCTGTGTATGTGTGTAGGAGAGTGAACTCCAGGTATTGGTGGGAAATGTTTTGTACCAACTGTTTTTACTCTACCAAGTTAGTAAAATGTCTCTGCTAAAAGCTAATTAAGTCTGCTGGCTGCTTATTAATGGGGAGAATATCAGTGGGGGCTCTTGAGGTATAATATTAGACACAGAGCCCAATAGGATTACTCTTAGAACTTTCGGTAGCATTTGCCCCTCAGGAGATGGAACCTTTGGCTATGAATTAAAGTTTGAAGGAATAGCCCCAGAGGGTATCACGAGATGGTTAAGCAAAAAGACTGAGCCTTGTTACTTCATGAAACTGTGAGCTAAATGTCTTACTTGGCCTAGAATGTCATTCTGAGCTTAGGAGACTGAAGAGGACAGAAGCAAGCAAAGCCAGAGCTATTGCAGCAAACTAAGTGTGTAAAATAGGGAAGAATATTAAACTATGTGACTGGAAGAGAATTTGCAACAGACTACAGTGAGAGAATAATACAAGGCACCCATTAACTTTCAACTTCCTTTTTCAGTGAAGATAAAGCTGAAGTCAAATAAGCAAATTTAAAGTTGGCATAAAGGCAAGCATGTAAAACATAAAAGGAAAAAATGCCACCCCCAGTCCCAAGTTCTTAGCTCGGGCTGTTAAGCTCCTACCTCTTCTCAGGGAAATGTGCCTTCTGCTCTTAGGCATTAAGCTTTACCTTAGAATCCTGTGTGTTGTACTTGTTTTCAATCCCATAGATTTCTTGAAGGAGGTAACTGACCCCATCCACCTGGAAACCACAAGGAGAAAAATTCAAAGAGGCAATATTTTGAATAATAAATGGATTTTACTACAGAGGAGAAAAAGCTTTTTTTCTACCAAAGATCACTGATTCACAGGGGGAAAAAAACCCAGAAACTCTACAAATTAATTCAGTGGAACTTTTTCTTTGGTAGATTATTTGATCCCCTATATTCAAGAGGGAAAATAAAACATATATTTTAAAGTAGATTCTAGTCCTATATTATAGCCGAAGAAGACTTGCCTAGAAGTAAAGATAAAAACAGGGAAGCAAAAAAGAAGATGACAGGTAGAAACAGATACCACCAAAGGCCTAGGAAGAAGTTTATAAATCTTGCACTGTTTTCCTTTTACAAGGTTATCGTAAACATTGCTCTTATTGTTTTTATATTTTTATATATATTGTTTTTACATAGACAGATATTGACTTTATATATGTATATAGATTTTAAGTTTACATTGTTTATTATTACTATTAGAAATTATTCAGAAGGAAACTTCCCATTGGAATCATTGTGATATGTTAATAGCTGAGTATTTGTTAAATATTAATTGGATAAATTAAAAATATCCATGAAGTCTCTGTTCCCCTTAGTCTAAACAATCCATCCTACTGTCTAACATTTGACCAAAATCCTCTCCATGAGGCCCCTTTTTAAAACCTCAGCTACGGAGGATGCCCGTTGACAAACACCGCTGACAAAGTGGTCTCACTTCCAATCACTCTGATGCTGACTAGCAATTTGTGCCTACCCCATTTAATCTCTATAACACTGATGGCTGACCTGACACATTTTCATTCCCCAGCTGGCCAATATTTACTTCCATTTTGGTTGGCCTTAGGCAAAACTCTGAACTAGATTCACGATATATTGGGAAGATTATCAGACTTGTAGGCAGGAAATATTGGTCATAATCTTTGCTCTGCCACTTACAAAAATATAGTCAGGTAAGTCACCCTTCTCTGAGTCTGTTTCCTCATGTGCAAAATGAGGTTACTAGTGTCTGCCTAGAATCTTTCATATGCCTGGCATTCAAGGCTTTTTGTGATTTGGTTTCTACTTGACATTCCCAACACATTTCATATTACTGCCTCACAGCAACAGCTCTAACCAAACTGGCCAGGCTCTCTGCGTTCAGTTCAGATCAACAAACATTCTTCCAAAGCTCAATCTTAGTTGTCCTTTTAGAAAGGATCTCAAACCAAGTCAGACTAAAATGTTTTTAACGAAGCCACAGTGTGTTTCATTCCCAGAAGTATTTGCATTTTTATACTGGGAAAATGGTTAACTCAAAGAAAAGAATCTCCCTAATGATTTAGTTTCAGATTACTAGACCTATATGAGACTAGGAGGTTAGGGTTTCTTTCTCTTTCAGATGTATATAGGGTTGCATTTGTTGAGCGTAATGGTAAGGGATCCTGGTAGGCAACAAACATTTAATTTTTGAACACTTGTATTAAGCTGGGGAAAAACTCTCAAGCTGACAGTTCCCAGTCTTTCTTCCACAGACGAATTTTCTTCACTCGCTGAAACTGCCCTATAGTCTCTGGAACCAGGGATGGCTTGAGGGTTTGCACCTCTCTCCCTTCCCACACACAGCCCCTTAGTGCCAAAAACCTAAAGCAGAAAACTCTTCCAATCCTTCCATTCTCTGAATTTTTTATTTCAGACTCAATAATTCTGAGTCCATAAAGTTGCTACATATCAGAATCTCTTTTGGGCCAGTCTTGACATCCAAAACCCCGAACCCTCCCTCCCCTACATTTTTTGTTCCCGTTTAGTGAAGAGGGCTAACAATAGGTCCTGGCCTTCAAACACTTACCACCTGTTTCTGTTTCAGGGGCTTTACGCAGAAAGTGCCATCTGTGTGCTGAAATGAAAAGATTATTATCACGACAGGGAAGAAGCAAATCAATCTGACATTTAAATAAAGGCAGGGACCATGCTCAGCGCTAGGGACACAAACACAAAGACTGAAATCACCCCGACTCTTGAGGAGTTTACATTCTAGAAGGAGGAGATGCCATGTTCACCCTTAAGTATGTTCAGGATAAATAGAGGGATGGAGACTAGTCTTGTGATTTCTTTGGTACTGGTGACTGTCAGAACCTTTTCTGAAACTGAAGAGTCTGAAAGAGTTGTGTGAAGCGCTGAGAGGTTAAATGAGGTGCTTGGGGTCATTCAGCCAGTCTCTGTTAAGGGCAGGACTTGAGCCTAGGTCTTCCGGACTTCAAGGCCAGCTTTCTATCCACTACAACATGTGTACAGAATAAATAGAAAACGAACACTATGGAATTTACAAATGCAAAGCAGGGAGGGTTTTTTGGGGGGAGTATTAGCCGATGTTATTTTATTTACTCTGACATTCCATCCTACATATTCTTATATATTTGATTCAATACATATTTGTGAAGGCTACAAAAACATAATGGAAAGTTCATCATAAGGAAATAGGAATATAAAGAATCCAGAAAAATACAGAAAAACCTAGATCAAGAATGGGGAACCTGCAACCTCAAGGCCTCCTGTGATCCTCTAGGGGTCCTCAAAGGCAGCCCTTTGATTGAATACAAACTCCACAGTTTCACTTCAAACTTCACTTCACAGAACAAATATTTTGATTTTGATTTGTTCTGTGAAGTTTGGATTCAGTCAAAGGGCCTCACTTGAGAACCTAGAGGGCCACAGGTGCCCTTGAAGCTGCAGGTTCTCTACCCCCTGACCTAAATGAACTAATACAGAGTGAAGTAAATAGAACGAGAACAATATGACTAGTCATATGTACTACAATGTAAATGGAAAGAACAAAAACCCTAAACTGAATGCTCTGTAATTAAAACAACCAAGTTGGGCCCTGAAAAAGAGCTGAGAAGATGTGCCACCTTCCTTCTTTGCAAAGGAGCCCTGGATGTGGAAGACAGCAAACCTGTCAGAGAGGAGAGGGTGACTGGTTCTGCTGAGCTGCTGTTCTCCTTACCCTCCTTTCTTTTAAAGGGTAACAAAATCTGGGGTGGGGGGGGAGGAAGAATGTACTCAGAAATGAAAGTGGTATATAAACCAAAAATACCAATAAAATGAAATTAAAAGCCCAAATATTTAAGAACCTACTATATCTACAACACTGTCCCAAGGACTTGAGGCATGAGGATAAAAATGAAACAGTCAGTACAACACAGAAAACAGGAGACAGCCCCAGAGCTAGGTCTACTGGAGCTCAGATAACCTGGACACTGGCCTTTTTTGTGGAGGAGCAGGGAAATGGGTTATTAATACTTGGCTTAATCCAAGAAGAGGAGAGGGCTTGCTGGTTTACGCACCTTTTCAAATGTAGCGAGAAGTATATGGCAGTGTCCAAAATGCTCTGCAAGATACCAAAGCATAAGGTGAAGAAAGAAAAGTCAAATTCCACACCCAGACATCCCCATCTCACTGATGTTCCCAAACCAGAGCCTGCTAAATGATCACAGAGTGGTGGGGTGGGGGAGAGACTAATACCTGACAACACAAGTCACATCAGTCCAAGGACCTTTAAAATTCTGACAGGGTGAAGAAAACCCTGTTTGATCACATGACTTTAAAAAGGCACCCTACCCTGGGGCAGCAGCAGCAGCTGTGGCGGGCAGCACCCACCCCAAGAAAGCACTCACTATACAGAGAAAGAGAGTCCAGGTCCCATCGTACCATCGCCTTCATCCACTACGGCATGGACAACCATTGGGTAGACTTCTCGGTCCAGGTCAAAACCCAGCTACAGAGCAAGCAGAGCAAAGGAATGCACAGAATGAGCAGCTGAGAAACTTAGATGTACTAGTCATGTATGACATGGGGCCAAATACTTTCATGTTAGGGCATAAAGGGACATCCTGTCCAGAAATCTTGAGCATCATCATTCAGAACAAGTCCCGGTTCTCCAGGGACTCAATATACCCTTAATTGTACGAGTCAATTTAGCTATTTCAAAGAGAGCTCTTTTTAAAATTCCTTTCTGGTTTAAGCCCATTAGAATTTGAGCCCCACCCCACTCCCTCAGGGCATTGCTATCTTAAAACATACAGATCAAAAGATTATACTGCAGTAAAAAAGACATGTCAATCAATTAATCAATCAACAAGCATATATTAATACCGCCTGTGTGCTGAGCACTATGTTAGGCATTAGAGATACGAAGAGACATGCAATGGTCCCTGCCCTCAAGGATCCTGTCAAGTGAGACCACATGTACGTACAAGGCTACACAAAATCTCTACAAGGTAAATTTTTAGGAGGAAGATAGGGCACTATCAGCTGGAGAGAATCAGGGAAGGTTTCATTTAGAAGATGGTGCTTGAGCAGTCTTGAAAGAAACAAGGGATTCTCAGAGGCAGAGGTGAAGTGGGAGAGCATTCCAGGCATGGAGGAGATTCAGTATAAATATGTAGACATGGGAAATGAAGTGCTCTGTGTGAGGAACAGCAAGGTCTGTTTGGCCATTTTTCATTCAAACAACATTTATTAAGCACCTACTATGGACACAATGCTGGGGTTACAAAAAGAGGCAAAAGACAGTAACCTCATAGAGCTTACAATCTAACGAACCACCTGGTCCATGGGTGGGGAATAATACATAATAAAGTTGGAAAGAAAGGTTGGGGCCACGTTGTAAAGCCTGTATGAGTTAAATAGAGATGCTTGTATTGGATTAGAGAAGAAATAGGGAACCAGTGGAGTTGGGTTTTAATCATGGGAGTTACATGGTCAGAGCTGTGTTTTACAAAAATCACTTTGGCAGTTTTGTGAAGTGTGGACTGGAAAGGGGAGGCAGGGAGACCAATTAAGAGAGTACTGCAATAGTTGAGGTAAGAAGTGTTAAGTAGCAAGGAGGGGATACATGTGAAATATGTTTTGGAAGTAGAAACAACAAGATTTAGCAACTGACTGATATGTGGAGTGAAAGAGAGTAAGGAGTTAACCATAACAGACTGGGACTGCCAACCTGGGTCACTGGAAGAACAATGGGGCTCTAGATGGGAAAGTCTGAAAGAGGAGTGGGATTTGAGGAAAAGACATTAATTCATTTCCGTACATGCTGAGTTTGAGATGCTTATGAGAAACCTAATTTGAAATATCCACCATGCATTCTACCAACCTAGAATTAAACAGAGATACGGAAATCACTGGCATAGAGAAGATAATTAAACCAATGTCAGCGGATGTGGGTCACTGAATGAGAAAATGTAGAGAGAGAAAGGAAGAAGACTGAACAGGACTGTGAGGATATAGCCAGAATTAGGGGGTATAACAGCAAAAGAGAGAAAACATGGTCAGACAGAGAGGAGGAGAACCAAGAAAGAACAATGTCATCAAGATCCAGTGTATCTCTAAAAAGTACCTAGAAGGAGAGAATGTCAAGTGCTATAAAGAGGTATGAAGGAAGAGGACTGAGAAAAGGTCTTACATAACACTGGGCAATTAAGACATTACTGGTAATTCTGGAAAGTCGTTTCAGTTGAGTGATGAGACTGGAGGCTAGATTGCAGAGATCTGCAAAATGACTGAGAGGAGAGGAAATTGAGAAAACAAGTACAGGAAGAGAGATTCTTCTAGAAGTTTGACTAAGAAATGGAAGAAAAATCTAAAATGTTGGTTTGAGGAGATGGAAAGGTCCAGTGAGAGATCTTCCAGGCTTTGTAGGTAGTAGGGAGAGAACTAGTAGATAGAGAGGGATTTAGGATATGAAAAGGGATAACTGTTGGGGACAATTTACTGGAGAAGATGGAACGGGATGAAGGGTACATGTAAAAAAGGTTGTCCATGGAGAGAAAAAAAGTCACCTTTTCATCAGAGATAGAGTAACGGAGGGAAGAATGAGGAATGATTCTAGGGATTTTAAAATATGGAGAAGAAGGGAAGAGGGGATTCATTACAAATAGTCCACTTTCTCAGTAAAAGAGAGAATAGCATGGGAAATTGAGGAGAAAAGAGTTTTGAAACAGTCTTTGTGGGAATGGGAAAGAGAATTAATCAGAAAGGAATGAAAAGGATTGTCTTGCTGTGGTGAGGGCCCAAATGAGATTAGATCCCTTAAATCTGTAGTGAACCCAGTTGGTTTGGTTGCCTAACTTCCTCTGGTTCCATTCAGCAACACATGATTAGGAGCAGGGGCAGTTAGACAGTGGGAGTTATCCAAGGTCTGGCAAAGCAGAAGTGGTGATAGGACAAGGGATTTGAGAAGAGAGGACAGGCTGGAGTGGAACTAGTCAACTATAGGCTGGAGATAAAGAAAGAAGAAAGTGAGCTTAGAGTATGGGTAATGGTCTGGAAAGGTAATGAGGGATGGAGAGCTTGAAGATTGTGAGACTGAAGAACAGGTTGAAAAGAGGTAAGAAAAATATAGGGAAACTCTGTGAAGGAGAGGGAAAAGGATATGAGGAAAAAATTTTGGTTATGTAAAAAACAAAACAAAAGCTTTATTTTATTTTTTTAAAAGGAAAGGCATAGGGAGAGATGGAATGATAGGCTGTTGTGATACAATAAAAGCATATGATATATGTCTTTGCGTATGTAAGTAGTGCAATAGAATCAAACACATTCAAAGACATGATATGCCTTACTTGCAGAATTCAATGCTCAAGTTGGCTCTTGGGTGCTCATGAGTCTCCATCAGGAAATTATATGCTCCCCTGTGGCTCATGTCCCCAAGACACTTAGACAAGAGACAGCTTACCTCTTCTTCAGCCCATTCAGATGGGTCAACAGTATGGGAGGGCAGGCAGAACTGCTGACACACTCCTCGCTTATAGTGCACAGTCTCTGACTGAAGGCTGTTGTCTTTTGGGATGTAGCTATAGATCAGAGGAGGGGGTCAAGTTAGAATCTTGAACAGATATATTTGACATTTCCCTCTCTTTCATTCTGGTTCTTAGTGACGTTCAGTGCCAACCCATGGAAAAAAAAGGAGAGAACCTGCTTTACCACAGGTTTCCTTTGCTGGCTGTATCACTAGAATTCCTCTCCTCAAACTATACGGCCTCAGAAAGAATGATTAAGTCTGTTATGTCTGCTAGATGACATAGGGAGTCATACTGCTACTTTGCTCTGAACCAAGATGGTACTGAAAAAAGGCAAAAAAAAAATAAAGAGCAGGTCTGTCAGCTCAGGAAGCAGATCTTGGTCAGGAGGGAAAATGTGCTATTGGTGATAGTTTAAGACTTGGTCTATATCTAATTTGTCTCTAGAGGAAGAGGCTCATTTGGTCTTCATCCCTTTTTTACCTGGCTATGCCATTTTGGAACTCTTCAGTGGCCTGATAATAGATGGTGATTGCCACCCGGGCATCGGTGTCAAACGTGAACTCTACATTGTAGTGGACTTTGGCTTTGCTGACCTCTTCTCCAGGCGTTTTCACTTCCTCAGCGCACCTAGAAGACCTCAGAGAATGAGAACTTACTGTGTTCCCCAGACCCAAGAAAATCCTGTACCACATGCTTCCTAAATTATAGGCCAGGACTCAAAGAATATCTAGATACTTGAATTCTCTCTTAATCAGTTCAGTAAATAAGTCATGTGCAACTAGAAAAACAACCAAAATTATTTAAAATTAAATTCAACAGGAATAAACATAAAGTCCTTTTTTAGGGATCCCTGGTTTCTTAGTTGTGGGCATTGTCACCATGACTCTACTTTAGGCTTTCACAGATGGGCTAGTAAGTTGTTGAGGCTAAAAATTCATTACTCTGAGCCTCCCCAAACTTAGGGAAGCTGACCTTTTGACAAAAGACATACAGTCTACTGCTATATCCATACTGAATGTATTTCCAGTTTAGCAGAAGTTATGGAGAGTTTGGTCTCTGTTAGCATTATCTCTGAAAACCTAGAGTTGCTTTTATACAACAATGAGAAATCTGAATGAAATACTGAAGCAAATGTATTAAACTCAACATATAATATAAGTTCAAAAAATCAACTTCACAAGTACAGGATTGAAAGAGAAGAGCTTAAATAATAGAAATAATTTGATTTTTACTGTAATCAAAGGAGTTAATAGGGGACCATGATAGTCAAAAAGGGGTAATCAGATTTTAGCCTACACTGACATAAGTCCAATGCCCAACATAAGGAAGATGACAGTTCTATGTATTCTGACCAGTTTAGGCCACACCTGGAGTACTGTTTTTGGTTACAGGAACAATATTTTATTTAAAACTTCTTTAATTATAAAAATAACAATCCATGGAAACAAATGAATACACATACAAAACAAGGAACAAAAATTTACATCATTTTCCTTCCCTAGCCTTTAATGGGGAAGAATCTAAAGAATGATCAACCAGCAAGCAGCTAACATTCTTTTGTTCCGTGTTCCAGGGATGCCTGAAGTTTAGTTGCTTCCTTCTTTTCTTTTCTTTTTCTTATATAGTTTTAGAAAATGTCTGGTCCTGCTAAATTCATACTAGAACAACCTTATAGGAAAGAAATAGATATATATATATTTCCTTAGAGAAATACTTTTATTATTTTTATGGCACTTTAATATTCTACTACATTCATATATCATGATTTTGGGCCTGGTGAGGAAATTGACTCAGGAGTAGAAAATGCCGCCTTCTCACTTCCCCAACTTTACCACTACCCTGTCTGGACAGAAGTTACAACTTAGTACTGCAAAGACCTTCTTCAGTCCCTTCCCCTTCACCCCTTAAAAGATGACTACCCCTGGGGGCTACAAAGAGCCTTCTACCAACTCCTTGTCCCCAGGATGATAAAGCTGCAGAAGAAGCTTTTTTCTTTTGGGTTGCAAATCCAGCCTTTCCCCCCAGAAGAGCATCTGGTGGTCAAATTACAGATTCTGGGTTTTGCCCCAGCACTAAAAACAAAGCAATTCATCTCATACTTAGTGTTAGGACAGTGGTTCTCAACCTTTCTAATGTCTCGACCCTTTAATATTCGTATGTGGGCAGACTCGCCTGGAGACGGATAGAGGAGCAGTGTCTCAGTTCCTAAGATCATCGAAAATATGTTTTCCTATGGTCTTAGGTGACCCCTGTGAAAGGGTCATTCGACCTCCAAAGGGGTCATGACCCACAGGTTGAGAACCACTGTATTAGGACGATAATATGAAGAAGGGATGTAAAAAAACCCAATTCTCCCATAGACACTCCAGAGAATGTCTAAAAATCATCCTACACGAAACAATAGAGAAAATCAAAGAGAAAAACAAGTCATTCCCTCCATCCAATTCAGAACTTCACAAAAAAACAACTAGAACGGAATAGGTAGGTGGTGCAGTGACTAGAGCATAGGTCTTGGAGTCAGGAGAATCTGAGTTCAAATCCAGCCTCAAACACTTGACATGCTTACCAGCTGTGTGACCTTGGGCAAGTCACTTAACCCCAACTCCCTTCCCTTCCCCCCTCCAAAAAAAAAAAGCCCTAAAAAAAGACAAGAAGCACCAGTAGCTAGAAAGGGGTTCTACCAGGAATGTCAGCCCCAAACCCAGTAAATGGACCTGAAGCCTACAAGTGCTGGGAATGAGACTGTACCTGAGAAAGTATAAGTAAATAGAAGAAAATATCAAACAAAATTAATACATTTGAGGGGCTAAAAGAAGATTAAAAGGTAGGAAGAAGAGAGTAACTCTACAAGAAGCACAAATAGTGTCACAGAAGAAAAAAGGACAAGAATGGAAGGAAAATAAAATAATAGATAAAAATTAAATTAGAACTGAAACAAGAGCTCTAAAGGAAAAAATTATAAGAAAAATTGTTTAAAACAGAAGGGAGAAAATTTTAGCCAAGTAACATCCTGAAAAAAAGAATAGTGCAATCAGAACTCATTGATTCCAATAAGAAATATTAAAAACAAAGTGAAAAAAAATAGAAGAAAATGTAAGTCAACTACTATCAAAAACAACTGACATGTAAAGCAGGTCAAAGAGAGATAACTTAAGAATCACTGGACTCATGGAAGAAAAGGGAAATAAAAAATTTGAAGAAATCATAAAAGTAAACTGCCCAGATCTATTCAAACCAGGAGGCAACATGAAAAAAGAAAGAATCCACTGATACCCTCCTGAAAAAAAACCCAATCCAAATTGAAAATATCCAGGAATGTCATAGCCAAAATCTAGAGATTTCTGGTTGAACAAGAAGAATAATTAATCCCAATATTTTAAAAATCACGTACAAAAATAGAGAGAGAAGAGATCCTACCAAAATATTTTTATAAGACAAACATCATCCCAAAACCTAACTAGGAAGTGATAAAGCAGAGAAAGAAAACAATAGAACACTATCTTTAATTAACACAAATGCAAAAATAATTATTAAAATATTAGCAAAAGACTAGAAAATTAGAAATTTAGAAAATCATTACCAAGTATGAGCATTTCCACATTCAAAGATGACTATAGAGAGGATTCTATATGAAATCATGTATCTATTACAGTTTTTAAAAAAAGATATGTTAAATTTCAACATGGTAGTACTAATACCTTTTTCTTGTCTGCACTTCCAATCTCTTCTGTGTTATTTTCTAAATGTTTCACTGACCTTTATTCCTTTTTTTAAACATCAATATTACTACCTCTCCATTATTCTCTACCACTTCTTCCTACCCCTTCCCAATAAAGCATATTCTACAGCTAATATGTATAATAAGGCAAAAAAAAAGTATGTCTCATTATGCACCTACTCTCTACTCTAGCACCTCTGTACCAGACACTTAGAAGCATACTCTAACACTGGTCTTTTGAAGTCATGACTAGCCAATGTACCGATCAGAGTTCCCAAGTTTTTCAAAGGTCTTATCCTTTACAATGTTGTCATTAAATGAAGTTTTCCTGATTCTGCACCTAGATGGCACTATACATAGAGCACTGGGCTTGGAATCAGGAAGACACATCCTCATAAGTTCAAAGCTGGAGTCAGTTTACTAGTTGTGTGATCCTGGGTAGTTCACTTAGCCCTGTTTGCCTCAGTTCCTCATCTATAAAATGATCAGGAGAAGGAACCACTCGAGTATCTCTGCCAAAAAACCCCAAATGGAGTCACAAAGATTCAGATATGACTGAAACAACTCAACAACAACAACAAAACAATCTCCTGAGCCTCTACTCTGAGGCAGCTAGGTAGTGCAGTGGATAGAAACCTGGGCCTGAAGTCAGGAAGACCCAAGTTCAAATTCAGCCTCAGGCACCTATTAGCTCTGTGACCTTGGGTAAGTCAACCTCTGTTTGCCTCAGTTTCCTTAACCAAAAAATGAGGATGATAATAGTACCTACCTCACAGAGTTGTTGTGAGAATCAAATGAGATAATATTTGCAAAGTGCTTGGCACAATGCCTGAAACTATAGCATTATACTAGCACTATAAATGCTTATTCCCTTCCTTCCTTTCTCTATTCACTTCACTTTGCATCAGTTCATCCATTCATTCCAGGTTTTTATGAAACTTTACCTTTTGTCATTTCTCAAAGCACAATAATATGTCATTACATTCATATTCAATATGTATTCATCTATTTCCCAATCATTGGTCACGGTTTGTTTCCAATGCTTTGCCACAACAAAAAGTGGTGCTGTGCTATCAGTAATTTTGTATGTATGGGTTCTTTCATCTTTTGGGGATTATATGCCTAGTAGTTGTATTGTTGAATCAAAGGATTGGTCAGAAGACCAATCATGATCCCAGAGCACCAATGATGAATGAGACATACATTTTCAGACATGGTTAATATGGAAATTTATGTTGTTTAATTATGCATATTTGTTATAAGGATTTTTTTTCTTTTTGAAATCTAGGGGGAGAAAAGGGTTGGCAAAAAAATAGAAATAAAAAGAAAAGAAAAGGGGTCATTAAAACATTTTTTTAAAATGCACGGAGGAAAACAAAAGGAAAACCAGAAGGAAGAGACAAGCAGGAATGCTTTGAAAGTTATAGTTGAATTTTTCATATACCTTAAAAGGAAAAGCTATATATTTTAGAGATTTGTAGTTTCATGTATGATATCCTTATTCTGTCCACTTGGTATATGCAAATGCTCTTTTTTTTTTTTTTTTTGCAGGAAGAGTGTTTTAAGTTCAACCTCCTCCAAATTCCCCAAATAAACAGTTTAGTGAATTCTGATATAGTGGCAAATTAGATGACTGGATCATTTCAGAGCTCCAGAAAGAATACTGCTTCCCATACTCACCCTGACAATTATAATTTTCTTTTTCTGTCATCAATATAATTGGTATGAAGTGGAACCTCATATTGCTAAAACAAATTAAAAAGATCATATACTCTCACAAGATTCGATTTACAACAAGATTTCAAGGTTGATTCAATATGAGAAAAACTTTAAATTTAATAGATCACATTGATAAGAAGAAACACATGATAATATCAATAGATGCACAAAAAACTTTTGACAAAATACAATACCGATTTATGTTTAAAAAATATAGGAATAAAATGAACATTGCTTAATATGGTAAATAGCATTTGTTTGAAACTAAGAGTAAACATTAACAATATAATAGAGAAACATTATAGAGGCCTTTCCAACAAGATCAGATGCAAAGTAAAGATGTCCACTACTATTACTTTATATAGTTTTAGAAATGCTAGCTATAAACTACCTCCAGAAAGAGAACTGATAGAATCTGAGGGCAGATTGAAGCATAATTTTTTTTTTCATTTTCTTCATTCTTCTTGCTTTTTCTTTTTTGCAACATGGCTAATATGGAAATATGTTTTACATGATTTCATATGTATATCTGACATTGCATTTCTTGCCTTCTCAATGGGTGGAGAGGGGCATGAGGGAGTGAGAAAATTAAGAACTCAAAATTAAAACAAAAAGAATGTTAAAAATAAATAAAAGATTTTTGTTTTTGTTTTGTAAGGTAATCAGGGTTAAGTGACTTGCCCTGGGTCACACAGCTAAGTGTCAAGTATCTGAGCCCAAATTTTAACTCTGGTCTTCTGACTCCAGGGCCAGTGCTCTATCCACTGCACCAGCTAGAGGCCCTTAATAGATTTATTTTTTTTTAAAAAGAAATGCTTGTTATAGTAATAAAATAAAGAAACTGAGAGAATAAGAATAGGCAAAGAGGAAAGGGAATTATCACTTTTGCAGACGATATGGTTTACTTAGAGAATTCTAAACATTCAACTAAAATTAAATGAAGCAACAACTTTGGTAAAGTAGCATCATATAAAGTAAACATGAAGGAATCATCAGCCTTTCTGTATATTATCAACAAAACCCACAGGAACAGATAGAAAAAAATTCCTTCCCAAATAATTACAGAATATGTAAAATATCTGGAAGGCCCCCTACCAATACACACATAGGAATTATATGAATACAACTACAAAACACTCTTTCCAGAAATAAAGATATATAAATAATTGAAAAGATATTAATGATTAATGTTTAGGCTGTGCCAATATAATAAAAATAAGAGTACTACCTAAATTAACTTGCAGATTTACTGCCATACTAATCAAACTACTTTGTAGAACTAGAAAAAAATAATAATGAAATTTGTTTGGAAGAAAAAATAGATCAAGAATCTCAAGGGAAAAAATTGAAAAATGTTGGAAGGAAGGGGCTTAGCCTTACCAAATCTTTAACTTTATTACAAAGCAGTAATCATCAAAACAATAATAGTACTGGTTAAATAAACAGAAAAGTTAAACACTGCACAGATTAAGACCTTATTCTGTCTAAGACCCAGAGGCAATTGAACATAGCCTTTATTAAATCCAAAGGCTGAAACTGCTGGCGTAAGCACTCAGTATTTAACAAAAACTGCTGGGAAAATTAGAAAGCAATAAGGGAGAAATTAGGTTTAGACCAACATCTCATACCATATATCATAATAAACTTCAAATGGATACATTACCTAAATATAAAAGGACATATAATAGGTGAAATAGAGGGGCAGAGAGACACTTTCATAACTACTGAGAGGGAAAGTTATATGTTTGGCCAAACAATGAATAAAAAAGATCAGAGATGATAAAATGGAAAATTTTTATTAAAGGTTTTTAAAGTGCACAAATAAAATCAACGCAGTGATAATCAGAAGGGAAATAGTCAACTTGGAGGAAAAAAAACTTCACAGTAAATTTTTCTTTAAAAGTTCTGATAGGCAAGCTATCAAGAGATTAGAGAAGTCTAATACTACGTAGAGAGAAGGTGCGGACCGGCATTGTTAGAGAGGGTCTGCACCGAGGGATTCCCTATACCAATGAAGTCACAAGTTGAATCTCTATCCCTATCCAAGATATATAAAGAACTGATGCAAATATATTGAAACAAGAACCATTCCTAAACAAATAGTTAAAAGCAGTTCTCAAGAGACTACCAAAAACTATCAAAGTTATCAAAGACCATATAAAAAAATTCTCCAAATCATTAATTTAAAAAAATGCAAATTAAAACAAACCGTAAGTTCTACCACATACCTAACATGTTGGCAAGACTGATCAAAGACAGGAAAGTAATATTTGTTGGAGAAAATATGAGAAGACAAAGACATTAATATGTTGTTGGTATAAATGAGAATTAATCCTACTGTTTTGAAAAGCTGTTTGGAACTATTCCCCCAAAGTCACTAAATTGTGCAAGACCTTTGACCCAGAAGCATCACTACTATAGATATGCCCCAAAGAGACCAAAAAGGAAAGAACCCATGTGTACAGAAATATTGATAATATTTTTTATTGCAGCAAAAGAGCCCAAAGCAAATACCCATCAATTAAGAAATGGCTGAACAAATTATAGTATGTGAATATGATGGAATATTATTATGCCTTAAGAAAGGACAAAAGGGACAGTTTCAGAGAAACTTGGGAAGACTTATGTATGAACTGATGTAGTCAATTTAGCAAAACCAGAAGAACAAGATATATGATTGAACATTGTAAAGGAAAACAACTGTGAAAGACTTTAGAAGTATAATCAATGCAATGACCACTCACAACTCTAAATGACTGGTAATTATTCCAGTTTCCTGACTCTTGGCAGAGAGGTGTTGGGCTAGAGGGGCAAAATGAGGTATACATTTTCAGCATGTGGATTTTCAGTTTTCACTGGCCAGTGTGTGGATTCATTTTGTTTAATGGTACTCATTTGCTACAAGGGAGGACCCTCAGTGGGGAGGGAGAAAAGTTAAAAGAGGACTTCTGATGTAGTGATAGTGACTAAAAAAGAAAAAGAAAACAGCATCAATGACACATTAAAAATACAGAATAAAGAGTAGAAGGGGACAGAGACAATCAGAGCAGTGTTGGAAATACCAAGTTAAATTTCATATATATGTTTTCATGGTATTGTATATATTCCACTTTTTCTGTTCTTCATTTTATAAGGAAATATTTATGTTTATTGATGTTTGTCAACTTCATAATAATAAAAATATGTCACAATACAATGACCTAGAAATACCATTACTAAGCCTGTATCCCAAAAGAGATTAAAAAAAAAAAAAAGAAAAGGACCTGTATGTACAAAAATACTCACAGCAGTTCTTTTCTGGTGGCAAAGAATCAGAAATTGAGGGGATGCCCATTAACTGGGGAATGGCTGAACAAGCTGAGGTATATGATTGTGATGGAATGCTATTCTGCTTCAAGAAATTATGAGCAGCTCTTTGTGGTTGCAAAAAACTGGAAATATAGGGGATGCCCATCAATTGGGGAATGGCTGAACAAGCTATGGTATATGAATGTAATGGAATACTATTGTGCTATAAGAAATGGGAAGGAGAAGGACTTCATAATTACCTGGAGAGGCTTATACAAATTG
>CM053586.1:211191917-211213990 GCA_028646515.1 Pseudochirops corinnae
GAAAAACTTGTACACAATCACAGACACATAGTACATATGATGACCAACCTTGATAAACTAGACTATCCTCAACAAGGAACAGCTAAAAGACAACTCTACAAGCCTCAGGATGGAAGGAGATATCTAAACTCAGAGAAAGATATAGAAAGACTAGAGTTTAAATGGAGACTGAAGCAAAACATGCTTTCATTCTTTTTCATGTCTAGTTTTGCTTTTTTTTCCCCCAGTGATCACTCATTGGTTACAATCCTTCTATATAACCAAACTATTGTTCAATGTGAAAGTATTTGCAGATCCTATACATGATTGCATGCCACCATGGGGGGGGGGGGGAAGGGACGGGAGAAAATCTGAAACTCAAGTGATTGTGGAACTGAATCTTGTAAACTAAAAGTAAATAAAAGAAATTATGAGCAGGATGCTCTCAGAAAAACCTGGAAAGATTTACATGAACTAATGCAAAATGAAATGAGGAGAATATTGTACACAGTAACAACAATGCTATAAGATGATCAACTGTGAATGACTTAGCTATTCTGATCAATCCAGTCATCCAAAACAACTCTGAAGGACTTATGATGAAAAATGCTATCCATCCCCAGAGGCAGAATGAATGGAGTCTAAATACAGATTGAAGCATACTATTTTTTACTTTTTAAAAATTTCTTGGGTTTTTATTTTGGTCTGTTTTCTTTTACAACATGACTGATAATGGAAATCTGTTTTGCACGACTACATATGTATAACTTATATAACTACTTTTCAATGACAGGGGTGGGGAGGGAGGGAAGGAATTTAGAATTCAGTTTTTAAAATGAATGCTGGAAATTGTTTTTACATGTAATTGGGGAAAAGGAAAATACTAAAAAAAGAGAAAAGAAACATCATGATATATTCAGTCACTCTCCAGTTGCTAAATATATATATATATATGTATATATGTATGTATGCATATGTGCGTTGCTTCCAACATTTTGCTATTACCAATAGAACAACTCTGAACAATTTTACACAGATAAATCCTTTCTTCTTTATATTTTGAGGGGCACTGAAAAGCACAGAGAAGAATAATCAAAATGATGATGAGAACTTAAAATCATAAAGAATTGAAAGAATTAGGTATATTTAGTGTGGAGAAGAGAAAACTTAGTTGAGGACCAGGGTGGTTTTCCTAGAGTACTATTTTAAAGGGCTAGAATGTTGGGCAGAGAGATTAGAACTGAAAAACTTCCAAGTTAGAGCAATCCCAAAGGGAGAAGGCAGAGCCTAAGCAGGTAGAGTTCTCCATTACTGGAGGGCTTTACTTAGAAGCTAGATGACTACTTGTCAGAAAAGTCATAGAAGTAATACGCTGCCCAGGAATGGGTTGGACAAGATGATCTGTAAGGTCCCTTCCAACTATGAGATTCTATCATTCTATAAACAGTATCTGATATGATAGCTGATAGGCTCCTGAGGCTTTATTATATACCTCAGCTCAGCCCGCTCCTGCAGCTAACTCCCCTTTGTACTTTGGAAGCCCTGCTGCAGTTTGTTCTGAAGCTTGGCCTTGGTTCCTTCATCCCTGGAGTTGGCTCTAGGGATGGACTGAGAGAGATCTAAAGATAGAGAAGCAGCTGGCAATATGCTTAATGGTGAAATATTTTCCTTAAAGAAGTAAAAAGAAATACATCTACCTCATGATAATTAGGATGACCAATAATCCGATCCCACAATCAGAGTCAGGCAGTTCTGACAATTCTATATTAGCTGTCACCAGATGATAACCCCCAAGGAATGAGTGAGGCAGGGCTGGCCCTGTGGGGGCCCAACCACAGCATATGAGATGCACTGGGAGCAGTTTCACTTTAGCAATTGTCCTCTCATGGACATCAGAGTCAAAGCAATTAAATAATACTATTAATGATGATGATGATTTAAATAGCCTACACAGAACATTAATTTTCTCAGAGGAAGAACATATATCATAAAAGAAAATCTCACATGTATACATTAAGATAAAAACTAAAGACTTAGAGCTTCAAGCTCTAATTTCCACTTCTCTGTGAGAACCCTCAACAAGTCACCTGACTCAGTTTTCTCACCTGTAAAATGGGGTAACACTAATCTATTTTCTTAGGCATGTAGGAAGGTATTAGTTTATTAATAAATCCTTGTGAAGTTCTTCATAAAAACAAAATACTGGAAAACCTTAGTTACAAAGCTTCCTGATCACAATACTAAATGGCTGGTGGGAACGGAACATATTTGTAAAGTCAGGGATCAAGTTTTGGGTATAGGCAAAAGCACCTTTTCCACATTTCATGACTTAGATCTCCAATCCTATCACATTATCTTAGAACTTACTTTACTAGCCTTAGAGTATCTTTTCGGATGTTGATAAGGCTCCTCAGTGTCTTCACAGGTTCTTGGGGAGGTGGGGCTGCATAAGGAAACTGGATTGAAGACAAAACAAGAGAGAAATGTTTGGTTACAAAGCTTATCTGGGTCACTGTGCATTAGTTCAAAACCTGGAGAATTAATCCAAACAGTCTCCTGAAGTTCTACATGTCTTAATGAAACACTATGGGTAGGTTAATCATGAAAGGCTTTTCAATCTGACCCTAGAGGTCAGAGAGCCACACGTGCCTGTCTTTTCCTTCAGAGATGCCACATGGAGCCTTAGGAATTTAAGAAGTGCAAATAAAGGGAACCATATCATGTGTACTAAGCAGGGGCTTTCAAATAGTGAAGTAAAGGTTTTGGCCTCAGCTGACCGTAAAAAAGCTATGTTCTTCAAAAATGTGGGCCAGTAGCTATTTTTGGAAGAAGCAAAGGTTTGTGGTGATCTTCGTCATCTCCTTTCACTATTTCCTTAACTATCTATCTTCTGCTGGCCTCTACCTCTGATGCTGGAGATCTGGATTAGTGATAGTAGGGGAAAAACAAGAAAGGAAAATGTGAAGCAAAAATGATAAATTTATTTAAAATTTAACACAAAAGTATATCAATATTTATAGCTGTATATGTGTCAAATGGCATTGCTAAGTTTAATAGACCATACTCCCTCCATAACCACTGATATTAGGGAACATGTTTTATATCCACCTTTTATTCATTTTAGAGGAGAGGTAAATATATAGAGTATTCAAATCTAACAAAATTCTGGAAAAAAAAATTTTTTTTTTACATCTATTATATTTCATTAATGTCCCTAGAGAAAATCCTAATGGATACCCCTGATAATCAGTTCTCAATTATCTTGAATTTTGGACTTTGTGGATTACATGGCAATCTTTTAATCCTAAATCTAAATTCACTGTAAGAGATATTTTTCTCAATTTCTCGATGTTTTTTTTTACAATAAATAATAATAATGTTCACAGAGAACTCAAAACAATAACAACATTAGTTTAAGCAAAACACAACTAAGCAAGTAAAACATAACACCATACTCAAAACATTATACATTAAAGTCCCCTTTTGGGGGGAGGGCAACAGAGGGTGATTGACATTCACATTCCAAATCTCTATTTTAACACAGCTTAACTGGGAGTACCTATAAAAGAAAAATTTATGTGCAACTGTTACTTGAGTTTTTAATCAAGAAAAGAATTTGTAAAAAGAAAAGAATTTAAAAATCCCTCCCCTCCCCCAAGTCAGATTTTTTTTTCCCTTTTGAGGATTAAGATATGAAGTGATAAGTAACTGACAGTCTCTCAAGTTACTCAGCTCCTCAGGAAGGACATAAATATGGTGGATAATTTCTACTAGAATTCTGTAAAATTTAAATATACTTTCAGAGAAGTTATCTTTCATTCCAGGTCCCAAAACAAAATAAAAATAGGTTCTTGGCTGAGAATCTGCTAAAAATTCCCTGATCCTGTCTGCCACCTTTTTGGGGGGTGGGGGTGGAGGGAGAGGAGCAAGATCTTCTCCTTATGTGACTATAAAGGAGATTATTAGATTATAAACCCCTCACAGTAGGGATCATACATACTTATATATCCTCCCCAGTGCTTAGCACAATGCACTGTATGTAGCAGATATCTTGCCTAAATGAATGTGTTGAATAAAATTTCTTGAGAGAGGCAAATATTCTACTTCTCTACATCCAGTTAAGCATATTATCATTACTTGAATGACCTATTGCTTCTCACTGAACCAGTCCACTTTTCTCAAATGTTCTCCTTGATAAAGATCATTAGACTAGAGATGGAGCTATCTCAAGGCTGAAAAATTAATTGAAACACCTATTTCTCCAATCACTGTCTATTTTGTTGCTAGAAGGAGGGAGCCGCTTCCAGAAGCAGGACAACTGGTACTAGAGAATGCAGCCAGATGCAGACTCAAGAGAGATGTCTTAGTAAAGGCTTTTATCAAGACGGGATAGTTAAGAACAGCAGCTATAAAGCATTTCCCCCAGAATCCTGGAGTGTACTCTCCACAAATACACAGAGCATCTATAGGAATAGTGAGCACAAGGGATTAGAGTGGTAGTCAGGCAGACATAAAGGTAATACATAAAGGCTTAGACAACTGAAAACGGGTGCTGCCCCACTGCGACACTGGCAAGGTCCCAATGTCCTTTCTCCCTTCATTAAGTCCTCACTCAGGTCTGCCCTGTTGCAACATCTCTGCTCAGCAGGGTGCTCAATGAGACTCCCACGCTACCGCTCCTCTCTAAAGTTCTACTCCAGATTGCTGGGGCTAGCTCTCTATAGCTAGCGCTGTCCTCTGCTGCTGGCTGTCCTCTTCCTGAAAGCTGCTCCCTCCTCCTAGTTTCAAAGTAGAAGGTAATTGAAGTGCCCCTCACAGCAAATGTCTCCTGGCTGACTGTTAACTAGAAACACACTGGTGGGGGTTTATGAGCTATAGTTTTAGGAGTAGCTACCCAGTATACCCAAGAAACTGTCATAGTAGTAACCCTCTTCTGGCAAGGTAGCCTAGAGGGAGTACTATATAGTCATTTCCACTAGAGCCAACATTTAACAAATGTGTTTCCTCAACCCACATCTGTAGATTTTTATGCTTTCATTTTTACATTTTAGACATTATGATTTTACCATTCCTAAGTATACAAAGTAAGGGAATAGGTGGTGATGAGTTAAAACAAATATAAATACTCTTTCTGGTGCTAGCATAGATGTCTTAAGAGAACTAGGTTAGTAATGGAGTAGCATTCCTCTTCTCTTCCTCCTTTACAAAATATGCCCACAGATGAGTTTAAAGAACCCAGGAAAAGAGAGGGACAAGCCTTCTATAAGGTAGGCCCCAATCTCTCACAATCAGCTATATGCAGATTTATAGGATGCCTCCTCTCTGCTTCCTGTGTATCTGGCTGGTGCATAAGCTGTAACAATGGCGCAAAGCATAAACTATATACAGCTTCTGGAGTTCTTCAGTGGTAACCTCATTTTTCATAATAAGGGCAGTCTTTATGTGAAGACTGTTAAACAAAATGGTTGAAATCCATTACTCACTGGCTTGTGGACCGAATCCTCTGGGTCAGTGCCTTCATTTTGGAGAGAACCCAGGTCGTTCTAATCAGTCCCATTTTATAGACCCAGGAGCAGGGAAAGGTGTCAAAGGTGGCCCTGTTGGCTTAGTGAAATTTGATTCACTGTTAACCTAAGGGCTGCCAGTGCCTATCTATGAAAACCAAAAACCCTTTGCTCTTTCAGAGAAAATAAACAAAAAGCCTCACCCCAGATCGCTGCAGAGATCTTACAGGAGGTTCTGACCACAGGTGGCATTCTAAGAAACAGTATGGTAGGAACATGGAGTGTTCAACTACTTGTATGTCTTAAATCACCAGAGGAAAACCTGGTTCAGTTTCTGATGGCTCTGAAGGTGCTTAGGTATCCTTAACCTTTTCTGTGATTAAATGGCTATGGACCACACGCAATTGCAAAACTAGAGTTAAGCTTCCAGAACCATTCTGACTCAAATAACCACATCCAGCTTCAGCTATAATTGTTCTTATAACAGCACACAATAAAATCTTTCTTTTTCCCTCCATACATTTGAGCAGGGGAACCAAGGCCTGTAGAATTACTTAGTTATCTAACATATCCACCTGATTTTCTCTGTACTTAACCATCGGGGTCTACTAACTAGCAACTGCAAAGAAGAAACACATGTAACTCTAGTATTTGGGGGGCACAGATCTATCAAGAGAACAACTGCTAGTAGGGGCAAAGAGAACTGATGAGATGCTACTTGTAGTTCAAACTCTGCTGAAGATGCTCAAATCCGTTTTACTGGTAGATGTTTCTAGGTCTCCCAGGTTAACTCTACTACTTCATTTTCAAAGTACAAGTGGCATCTCTTAGTCCTACTTAGAAAGTGAAGCCAGGGTTATAGTAGAGAACTCAGCATCTGGCCAATAGCATGTTTCAGTACAACTCTCTCCTGGGGCTATAGTGCAGTGTCTAGACTGGCCAAAAGCCCAGCCCAGCCCAGATCCCAGAGACAGCTGTATTCAGGTAGGCCCAAGCCAGTATATTAGTCCAAAGAAGTACATGTTTGACTGGCTCACGAGAGCCATCTAGTGCCCAAAAGTATAAAGGCAGGTCTATACTTCATCATTCTTAACATAATAGCAACTCACATTTATATAGTGATTTAAATTAAGTGCCTGCCACATCCAGGAACCAAGCAAATACAAAGTCAACAAGCACCTGTTAAGCACTGACTGGGTGTCAGACAATGTGCTAAGTACTGAGGACACAGAGAAAGGCAAACAGCAGCAAAACAAAAGACAAGAGCAGTCCTTGCTCTCACAGAGCTCACCGTCTTTCGAGGGAGACGACACACAAACAGCCATATGAGATATGTTACAAGATAAATTGAATACGATCAGCGGAGGGGAGGCACTACGATTAAGGAGGCCCAGCAAGGCTTCTTGCAGAAGGTGTGACTTCAGCTAAGACTTCAGGGAAGCCAAAGGTGAAGAAGAAGAGGAGGAGGAGGAGGAGGAGAGTTCAGGCCAGGGGAACAGCCAGAGAAAACGTCTGAGGTCAGGAGATGGAGTTTCTTGTTTGAGAAACAGCAAGGACATCAGCGTCACGGGACTGAAGAGTACAGGAGGGATAGTGAGGTGAGAGAAGACTACAAAAGCAGAAGGGGGCCAGGTTATGAAGGGCTTCAGAAGTCAAACAGAGCCTTTTATATTTGATACTGGAGGTATCAGGATCCACCAGAGTTCAGGAAGATCAGTCTGACAGCTGAACTGGAGCGAGGAGAGAGTCTTGAGTCAGGGAGAGCAAGCCATAGGCTACTGCAACAATCCATAGCTGAAGTGATGAAGGCCTGTACCTGGGGGGCAGCGGTGTCAAGAGAAAAGGGGATATATACAAGAAGAATTTCAAAGTTAGAATCTACAGGATTGGGCAACATAGGAAAAGGGGTGGGGGAACAGTTGAGTATGGCACCTGGGTGTCTGAGAGAACTTGATCGTAATAGGAATGTTAGGAAAAGGAGAAGGTTTCAGGGTTAAAGACACTGATTTCAGTTCTTGATATACTGAGTTTAAGATGTCTGTAAGACGTTCAACAGGCAGCTGGAGATGTGAGACTGGAGGACAGGAGGGAAGTCAGGAGTGCACAAACAGATCTGAGAATCATCTGCATAGAGAAAAACAGTCCCTGGCCTCGAGGAGCCCAGAGCTGAATGAGGAGACAATACAAGAACAACTATGTACAAACAAGATGCAGACATCATAAACTGGAGATAATCACAGAGGGAAGGCACTGGCATTAAGGCGGATCAGGAAACGTTTCTTGAGAAAGGTGAGACTTTAGCTGAAACTTGAAGGAAGCCTGGGAATCCAGGAAGAAAAGATGAGGAGAGAGAGAGAGACCCAGGCATGGGGGACAGCCAGTGAAAATGCCTAGTTGCTTTTTTTGGATCGTTTTTATCTCCTGTGTCCAAAGGGTGAAGAGCACAGTTCATATATATATAGCATAAATGACAAGAACTGAATTGGTGAGAGGGGAAGGAAGTGCTTCCTTCCTCTGCTCTCTCTCTTTTACCCCAGTTATGAGGAATGGCCCTCAGGATGCCTGTTTCTGTTCTATGTTGTTTGTTCTCTTCATTTTCAGGTCTCGGAGGTGATCACCACAGGACCCAGAAGTTCAAGTCATGATGACAACTCTGGAGGGAGGACTGCAGGAGAAATGGGTACAGCAAGCCAGCCTGACATAGAAGCCCTGAGAAGCTGGGGTACCTGGGACTTGAACTCAAGGGGGACTTGGAATTGGGACTATGATCTATAGGAACTGATCTAAACTATGAACCCAATCCCCTTTCCCTCTCTAGAGACTGAGGTGGTACGAGGTAGAGGTTCAGGAATGGAGAATCTGCCTCCTACCTGTTGTGGGAGTAAGTTTGTATACTGCAAATAAATATTCTGGTGAGGAAGGAAGGGAAGGAGGGAGGGAGGAAGGAGAGGAGGAAGGAAGAAGGAAGAAAGGCAAAAACAAAATTAAATAAATAAAGCAAGCCTGGAGTCAGGAGATGGAGCAGGATAGAGGAGAAGCAGCAAGGAGGCCAATGCCAGAACACCTTACACGTATCATCTCATTTGAGCATCACAAAAACTGAGGCATCACCATTTTACAGACAAGACAACTGAGTCTCAGCTTACGTGACTTGTCTAGAATTTAGTTACCCACTAAATCGCACTGCCTCACAAAACTACAGGGAGCTGGTTTTCAGGGATGTACTGCGGTCCTTGATCTTGCTGATACGTGGACTCTCACCACCAATGCCTCCCACAAACTGCTTACCCAGGCTTTCTCGTTCTTTGCAATACCTGTCCATGTCCTTCCATAAATTTTTCACAGAAGATCTACCCAATACACAGGGAGCTTTCCTCTAAATCTCTTAATATTTTGTAGCTATTACGGTTGAAACACTCAAGGCTGTTCACCTGTCATTCCCCTCTTACCACAAAGGTGACTCATGTCTCTTTCCAGTCATCCTGTCCTTGACGATGTCTCTTAAAAGCAGAGGCTGTTCCTATGTGACAAGTTTGCCCTTTACTCAGCATATGAATTCTGGGAAAATCCCAGTACCACACTGAGGTAAACACTCAACAGAGTTTGATATGGATTTGAAAATAGCGTTCTAATTTCTTTGGGAAAGGCAGAAATCATCCTGGAAAACAAGTTATTGAATAGTCAAAGAAGAAGGCCTATATCATGTAATCCAAAAGCATCTAGAAGCGTCTTTTTCTCCCTCATCCTCTCAAGTTCCCATCTTTCCTCTCCCCCCCCCAAAGATAAGAAGAGCCTTGGTTTTCTAACAGCCCTGCAAACACTACGACAAATGACACAGACCTCTGCCCCTTCAGCCATGAATGAAAGAAGAAGTTGCCAATAGTGCACAGGGCTACACCCTAATACTCCGTGGAATTTGATATGATTCTCTAGCCTTCTAACCCCAATCCTATCACCTATTATGAAAAAGTACCAGGGTATGGGGGCAGCTACGTGGCGCAGTGAATAGAGCACCTGCTCTAGAGTCAGGATAATCTGAGTTCAAATCCAGCCTCAAGCACTTAACACGTACTAGCCATGTGACCTTGGGCAAGTCATTTAACCCCAACTGCCCTGCCTTCCCCACTCCAAAAAAAAAATCTCCAAACAATAAGTAGCAGGGTAATTAAAGAGGTGGGAAAGAAAATAATTTTTCTATTCTATCTTACTCACATATACTAACTATGAAGGGGTCCCTTCGAATAAAAATATGAGGGCATTGTGTATATCTATCATTGTTATGTGGCACAAAGTTCGGGGTAGCACATAAGTCATCCTAACCATGAAGAACAGAGGGCAAGATTTACTCAAATATTAATCCAGAATGGTGAAGTTTTAAGGCATCAATGGCAGACATGAAGGAGAGATTTTTAGGTCAGAAAACCCTTCCAGAAACACTCAAATGAAATGAGGCTGACCCTAAAAGATAGCTTTGTCAACTGCCCAACTTGTCCAGTAGAGAACAGACCTATTTAGTCCTGACCTTCAGTCTTACCCAAGGGTAGAGCTTTCTTACATAGCAACAGTTGTATAGGTCTTGGGGTGTACTAAGGAAAGGGCCAACAGGAGTTGGTAATTTTTTAATGTAAGTTTTAATGTAGGTTATGCTACAATAGTACAAATAGTAACTCATCCACATCTCATCCTGTTCCACTCCAATCTGTGACTCCCCCTAAATTTTTCACATTAGATCTACCCAACATGTCAGGGTCCAGATCTCTCAATATTACATAGATATAAAAAATATTTGTAAATGTATTTTTGGGGGAGGGGATGCCTATTAGCTGGGGGAAAACTAAACAAAGTATGATATATGAATGGAATAAAATATAATGTCATGAGAAATGGTGAAGGAGATGTTTTCAGAGAAACCCAGGAATACTTGTATGAACTGATGTAATGTGAACAGAACCAGGAGAACAATTTACATAATAACAGAAATACTATGAAAACTAACAAGTCTGAAAGACTTAAGAACACTGATCAGTGCAAGGACCAACCATGATTCCAGAGGACTCATGGTGAAACATGCTATCTACCTCTTGAAAGAGGTGATGCACTTGGGGTGCATATGAGATGCATATTTTTTAGATGGGGCCAATATGAACTTTTTTTTGGTTTGATTCTGCATATTTGTTTTGATGGATTGGATGGAGGTGGGAGGGAGATATAGATTTATATCAATTGAAAAAAATTTAATTAAAAAATATTTACATTAGTACAAATGGAGCACAGGGATGCAAGTTAGGATTACAAAAGTCAAGAAAAGGGGTAATGAGAGCCTGAATTACAATTGTGGCAATGTGAATGGCAAAGATGGATGGGTAGGAACAATATGGTAGAGATAGGCCTTGGCAACCAAATGGAAGTAGATGGTGCAGGAGGGGGAAGAATTAAAGATGTCTTCAATGTTTTTATGCTGGATAACAGAGAAGATGCTAACATCTTCAATAATAAATTTGAAGGAAGGTCAAATTTAGGAAGGAAAGGTGGGAGGTTTGGTCTTGGGTACCTTGAGTTTGCGGTCCTAGAAAGACATCCAGATGGAGATAATAAAGAGGTATAGGTAGGGGGGATCTCTATTGAAATCCTTTGAAGGTTCATCATCCGAAAAGAATTACTAGACTCAGCTGTCTTTTGGTTTATAAAAGTTTACTGTTACACTGAGGCAAGGAGGGGGGGTGTTAAGGGGACCTGCAAGTTGACAGGGATCTAAGGGAGAGTTATAAAGTTCTATGTTATGCTTTGCAGCGGGCAGGAAAAGATTAAGGATAGCCTGCAAAGGGCAGGGGCTAGAGATGAAGTTTTTAAAGACATAAAACTGTCAGTCGTAGGTTCATTACGCTAACTAGGTGTACAAAGGTGGAGTTTGGGAGGAGTTTGGGAGTGGTTAAGGAGTGATCAATGTTTAAAGGGACATGCATTTTTTATACCAACTGCGCAGGTGTTTTGCCCGTAATTCACTGGGAGAAATCAGAGGGGAGGGGAGTGAGAGGTGTGGTTTTTGCCTTGACACATCACTAGGTAACTTTTTGGTCAATGATGAATGACATAAGTCCAATATGGCGGTTGGGAGGATAGGCTTGGTTCCAAGTTTGGAAGCTAGACTGATTAGGGATTCAGGAGGTCCCATCTTGGGAGGGAGTTATCTCTTTGATAATATTGTTCAAGGTTTCTAAGTGCAGCTGGCCACTAAAAACAAAGGAGTTATGTATTTCTCTAAGAATACTTGGGTGATTGATTCATGGGAAACTATCTAAGCAGACTGACTGCTAGCTTGGGAAAAGACTTTGAGGCTGGGGGCAGGGGAGAGGCAGAGTGAATGTCTTTATGGCTGGGGGAAAGTGTGACTTTTACAACTTAATTGCACAGGCTTGTTACAAACTGATGTTACATACATAGGTGCCCAAATCAGACCTCATCAATAACACTGCTTGTTAATTCTATTTTGTGGTGTAGTACCATATTTTTAAAACTCAGTACCCCCGGAAAGATTATATTTCCTTGCCAGGTCTATCTTACATAAAGTGTTACTATATTTAGATAGTGCTAATTAGCATTTATTTATACAGGGATTCATTTTTTAAAGGATTTTTAAAAAAATACTAAATTTATCTAAGGTTTTTATTATTCAACTGGCTCTAGGATTTAGATAATGCTAAACATGATGAAAAGCATCAAGATGGGGCACCAAGAAGGAAAGTCTCTATTAGTTCATGATTACATAAGTGAAACAGCACTTCTTCCTGTCTGTTCACGGCTTACCTGCTTAACCTTACACTGCATTTACACATAGCTCATTAACGCTCGCACAAATTCACAGGAGCTTGAGCCTCTAAACGGGAACAATCATTCACCTTAAAGGAGGGGTGGGGAAGGGATAGGGTGGAGGGAGGTGGCAGAAGAAAACAACTGCAAAATACATTTGTGCAATTTTACCCACAAAAAAGTTAAAAAAAAAAAGTTCTGTTGCCAATAGGACATGAAGCCTTTTGGTACTGCACATATAACTAAAACAGAAAAGATCTAATTTTATTATTTTCACAGGTGTATAGTATTTGCACCAAGAAACCAATTCACTGTTGCTGTAGAAACCAATATTTAGGGTTATGTAAAGACCAGCATTTATAGTACTACCTAAATTTAAATTTTTTTGCATTTAATTTCTGGTTCATTCTGATGCCTGGATAAAATGCCAGATTCTTTTTTCTCTTTTTCCATTCTCAGAAGTGCAATGCAACCAGAGGCCTAATAGTGGATATTTTTAGATTGTTGATGCTTCAGAACATTTTCTCAGATCAGTATCAAGGGAGAAGAGCTATTCTCTGCCTGGCTGCTACAGAATGAATACAAATTTGCTTATTTAACCAGCTGCAGTCTTGAGATAGCTTGGATTATGCTTATTGTATACCAGAACCTCCATTATCACCATGGAACAACACTGAAGCCCCTTCCCATTGATTTCCCATCTAATTCTCCCCATGGGTGAGTGAAGCAGGCAGAGATAGTTTCAAACAAGCAAAGGAGACAAGAAAGACTGACAATCCTAAAGGCTGACAAGATAACATGACATTCCCTTTCCACCTGTGATCAAAGCTGTGAGGAATGCACTGAGATGGTATCTTGAGATGACCTTGAATATAAAAGTGCTATGTTTTCAGGTTGAAACCTGAATTGTAACCCTCATAAGAGACTTTGAGGGGGGGGGGAAGCAACAACAATTTGTGATTCAATCAGTACAGGGAAATTCCAGTGTGGAAACTCTCCACTAATGAAGGTTGATACACACACACACACACACACACACACACACACACACACACACACAGCAGCTTAGCTGTAACCAATGGAGTGACCAAGGTCAAATCTGTAACCCCTTAGTGAAAGGCTTAGAGAGGTTAATAAACTTGCCCAAATCCTCACACAGCTAGTAAATATTGGAAGCAGGACTGGGAAGCAGGTCCTCCTGATTGAAAGGCCATCATTCTATTTCCTTTATCAAGCTGTCTGCCTCTAACTGTAAGAATTAGAGCATCTGGAATATCTCTAGTTATTAAAAAAAAAAAAATCAGGCTATGAAGCTGCCTAACCAGTGAGTTTCAAGGTGCTTGTGCTAACTCTGATCAGTGGGGAAAGGTCCATCATGCAAGTGGTTAAGTGGCTACTCCCCGCTGTAATGGGAACCCCAATCTAGCACTTACTGGCTGGGTGACCACGAGTTAGTCAGTTCATTTCCTAGGCCTCCATTTTCCTCATGTGTAAAATTGGGATAATACCCACAGGACCTACCGTTGTGAGGCTCAAATGAGATAATTTATGAAAAGAGCTTTGTCAAACTTAAAGCATTTTATAGATTCTGGCAATTATTATTACTGCATTCTCTCTCACATAATCTGACCACTTGGCAGCTAGGCAGCACCGCAGTGCATGGAGTGAGGCTCACATGGAAAAGCCTGGAGTAAGGAACACTCAGGTTCAAATTCTGCCTTATATACTTAGGAGCTGTATGACCACAAGCAAGTCATTCAACTGCTGTCTGCCTCAGTTTCCCTGGCTGTAAAATGGGCATAATAACAGGACTCACCTCCCAGGGTTATTATGTGCTGGTTCCTTTCCCCTCCCCCCATTACCTTTTTATTTTTTCGCAGGTATACTGATATATGTACATGTTGTCTACCTGAGAGAATGTTAGCTTTTTGAGGGTGACTATTTTTGTCTCTATATCCAGAGTGCCTGCTATATAATAAATGCTTAATAAATGCTTAATGATTGAAGAACAAAATTATCCACATAGTTACATACTGCCCAGACTTCCATTTGAATCCACTTGATTTTAGGCCTTCAATTCAAGAGGATTCAAACTATGTCAAACTGCTGTTTCCCCAGCCCCATCAGGACTAAATCAATGAACATTTATTAAGCACCGACTAGGTGCCGGACACTGTGCTAAGCACAGGGGATACAACAAGAGACAAAAGACAGTCCTTACCCTCAAGGAATTTATAGCCTAATGAGGGAAACATGCAAACAAATATATACAAAGCAACCTATATATAGGATAAGTAGGAAATAACAGAAGGAAGGCACTGAAATTGAGAAGGGTTGGTGATGGCTTCCCATAGAAAGTGGGATTTTAGTTGGGACTAAAATGAAGCCAGGGAGGTCAGTAGTCAGAATGGAGGAGGGAGAGCATTCCAGGCCTGGGGGATGGACAGTCAGAGAGAATGCCCTGAGTTGAGAGACTGAATGTCTCATTGATGGAACAGCCAGGAGGCCAGCGTCCTTGGACTGAAGATTACGTGTCAGGGAGTAAGGAAGGTGAAGTAAAGTAAGAGACTGAAAAGATAGGAAGGGACTAGGTTATGAAGGGCTTTGAATCCCAAACCGAGCATTTGGTAATTGCTCCTGGAGGCAATAGGAGGCCATTGGAATTTACTGAGTATGGGAATAACATGATCAGACCTGAGCTTTAGGAAAATCACTTTGGTGGTTGACTGGAAGATAGGCTGGAATGGGAAGAGAGACTGAGGCAGGCAGACCCACCATCGGGCTATTGTAGTAATTGAGGTATGATGTGATGAGGGCCTGCATTAGAATGGTGGCAGTTTCAGGAGACAGATGGGGTGTATTCAAAGAGATGTTGCAAATGTAAAATCAACAGGCCTTGGCTGTTGGCTCACTATAGGGAGTGAGAGACAGTGAGAAATCCAAGATAACTCCTAGGTTTCAGGCCTGAAGGATTGAGAGAATAGTGTTTGTTTTTTCAGTAACAGGGAAGGATAGGCAAGGTTTAAGGAGAAAGAAATGTCCTTCCCTTTTGGACATATTGAGTTTAAAGTGTCTACCTAACATCTTGTCCAAGATGTCTGAAAGACACTTGGAGATGTGAGAGTGGAGCTTAGCAGAGAAACTGGGATAGGATAGGTACATTATAGAAAAATCAGCATAGAAAACATCATATTTTCAAAATCTGTGCTTCTTAAAATAAAAGCGACTCTCAGATCACAGAAGGTCTTCTCCAATGTCTGATACTTCTGAAGAAAATAAAATAAATATTAGTGCTTTTTAGTAAAGGAGAAATAGTAATTCTCTTCCTCTAGCAAGTGAGTGAATCATAAGCAAAGCTACAAAAAGTGTTCCCTTGCAGACAAACTCCACATTCTACCATTTAGGTTTTCTGGTTTCATCTGGTCATGAGATTCATTACTGTGGGTCTAGAAACAAGGCCCTACTTTTGTGCTATTTTGGGATTCCTGCTGGCTGTTATGTGAAGGGAAGGCTCATCCTTGCAAACACCAATTATCATGTTAGATACGTACCATTAAGTATCCAATATAGCCTTTTTTTCCAAGGAAGCATTTTGCCTGTGCTGATGACACCGAGAGGTGAAGGCCTGTTATTTTAAGTCAGAGACGGTTTTATCAGGATACACAGAATGACAAGGAGGCAACAAGAAAAGTTAGAGTCGAAGAGCAAACCAATTCTCCCCACTCAATTTGCAAAACTTTAAAAGTTTAACAAAGATATCAAATTGAGACTCCAAACATGTGAGGTTTTTGTTTTTTTTTTTTTTTTGTTGGGGGGTTGTTGGTGGTTGTATCCCATTGGAGCCATACCCAGTTGTCTTAACTTTTGTCCTGACATTGGACTTGAGGACTCTGGGAGAACGAGGCTGATAGTTTTGTACAACTTTGCCTCCTTTAAATCCAATTCACTTGCAAGTTGAGCCATCACTGGTGATGGTCACCGTTCCTCTTTGAAAATGAAGGACAAATAACAGAAGGAGCATGTCAACTTTCCTCTTTCTTCTTCACTTTTTAAAAATATTTTAAAATTTTGCCCCTATTGAACACCAAACAGAATGTACACCAACATCTACATAACAGAGCAGAAGAAGAGGATTACACATGCAACTGTGGATCTCTATTATGCACAGCTTGCTTTTCTTTAAGGTGCAGAAAACGTTCAGCCTGTTAACTTTCAAAGCTGTCCTGCTTGTCGGAGCTTCTTTCTGACCTTTCTATTCTCTTCTCTGTATTAAACACACACACACAAATATACATAGACACATGCATATACATAGAAGGTATATAAAATTTGTTGTTGTTCAGTCATTTTTAGTCGTGTCTGACTCTCCAGGACCACTTTGGGGTTTTCTAGGCAAAGATATGGAGGGATTTGCCATTTCCTCCTCCTGCTCATTTTATAGATAAGGAATTGAGGTAAACAGGATTAAGTGACTTGTCCAGGGTAACACAGCTAGTAAATGTCTCATATATATATGCATACACACACAGATAAACATCTGTATCTGTCCATGTATATATGTGCCTCAATGACCCTCTTTTCCTTTTTTTTTTTTTTTTTACTACTCTAACTCATTCATCCTCCTACCACCACCCCTACCATTAGAGAAAAAAAACAAAGCTCCTGTAAAAAATATGCATAATCAAGCAAAACAAATTCCCACAGTGGCCATGTCCCAAAATGCACATCTACTTCTGCATTTTGAGTCCATCATCCTTCTTTTAAGAGGTGGGAGGCATGCTTCATAATGAGTCATCTGGAATTACAGTGGTCGACTTTACTTCTAAAGCTATTCAAATGGGCAAGCTCCAGTATTAATTATGAGTGGTTTCCTATGGATAAAGGAAGAGTTTCTGACCACACAAGAGATAGAGAGGTCACAGTATCACAGATTTAGACCTTGAAGGGACTTTAGAGTTCGTTGAGTCCAACCTCCTCATTTTGCAGATGAGGAAACTGAGGCAGAAAGAAGTTAAGTGATTTGCCCAAGATCACACAGCTACCCTCAGTCAGTCAACAAACTTATTAAGTACTTACTATGTGCCAGATGCTGTACTAAGTGCTGGAAATACAACTATAAGCAAAAACAGAAGTGGTCCCAAACCTTAGGGAGCTGGCACTCTAAAGTGGGAAGACAACACCTTAAGGAAGGGGGAAGGCAGGAACATACCCTGAGCTGTGCATGACAGAAAATTCTGGGGTGCAGCCTGATGAGAAATGAAGAGATAACTGGTCTGAGAGCCCCCCTTAAATGGAAGTTCTGGGAGAAGCCATTGTCACAAGGGTGAAGGATTTAAATTCAGGTCTTCCTGACTCCAAAGTCAGTGCTCTATCCACTTAGCTATCTTTATCTACATAAAGATAAAATGGACGATTCTCATGAAGTAAAACTGAAAAAAGAGGCAGCATGGTGTAGTGAACCAGGAAGGCCTGGGGTTTAAGTTTCACTTCTAAGATATATTGGTTCTGTGACCCTCACAATACTCTAGGCATCTGAGACTCTAAGTTGCAGAAAAGGTTCAGACTTGAATTGCTAGAGGAAGTTCCTCATCACAGTGTCCTGTCCGGGTCCTATCTAATCCTAAAACTGAATAGTTTTTGCCCAAAAGAAATGTACTTAGAATCAGAAAAAAACAACCCAGTTAATTTGGGGGAAGAAACTTTGCAACAAGTATCTCTGATAAGGTCTGATATTCCTTCTCCCCATGTATGCATGTATGTATGTGTGTACATATATATCTATATGTATATATGTATATGTCGAAGTGATGTAAATATATAAGAATAAAAGTCTTTCTCCAATAGATAAATGATCAAAAGATAGGAACAGGCAAGTTCTCTTAGGAAGAAATAAAAGCTATCAACAATCATATAAAAAAATGTTCCTCTAATCACTAATTAATGCAAATTAAAGTCACTCTAAAGTTCTACCTCACACCCTACAAAGTGACAAAGATGACAAAAAAGGAAAATGACAATTGTTGCAAAGGTCGTGGGAGGACAGGCATACTAATGCAATTATGAATTAGTCCAACAAGCCTGGAAAGCAATTTGTAACTTCATTTTTAAAAAATCCCTAAATTGTGCATACCCTTTGACCCAGAGACATCCTTATTAAACATATGCCCCAGAGAGACTAAGGATAGAAGGAAAATACCTATGCATACAAAAATATTCATAACAGCACTTTTTTTGTAGTAGAGAAGAACTTAAAACTAGAGATGCCCATCAACTGGGGAATAGCTAAACAAATTATGGCATATGAATGTAATGGAATATTATTGTGCCACAAAAAATGATGAGAGGAAAAGTTTCAGAAAAACCTGGGAAGACTTGTATGAATGATGCACAGTGAAGTGAGCAATAGCTAATGGATTACAGGTGCTTAGGTAGACATTTTCAGACATGACCAATACTACACAAGCTTGTTTTGATTTACTATGTTTATTTACAACAAGGAAGAGCTTTTGGGAAGTGGTGCAATGGGGGTGGGAGACACAACGATGCAAAAGAAAAGAAAGAAGAGAATGTCAATAAAATATTTAGAAATACATAACAGAGAGCAGAATGAAGTACATCAGAGGGGACACAGACAAGCAAAGCAATGTTGGTAGTTTCTATATATGTGGGTGTGTGTATGTGTATGTAGACACATTTAAAAAGCTATAATAGATTCATGATTTCATAATATTCTTTTTTGGGGGGTTCCTTTTTATAAGGATTTTCTAGTTCATAATAAGTGCAATTTTAAACTATGACTTGTCTGTTAGAGCAGTTCCTCTCATATCCCTGGAAGCAAAACCAGACCAAAAAAATTCTAGCTTTCTGCTGAACTATGATTATCACCTCTGACGTGAGTGAGAAAACTGCTATAGTTTAGACTCCAGGGCACTGAGCTCATGAAGTAATCAAATGTGAACAAAGTCACATTAAAAAAAAATCAGTTTGCAGATACACTTTGACCTTAAGAAGAAACAGTTTAATAAATCATTAACTATAAGGGGGTTCTGTTCTTTTAAATGAATCATGAGAAATAAATTGAAACTCAGCCCAGCTATTCATTTCATTTAGAACAAAAAGCAAAATCCTGTGGCATGTGACTGGCATTTCCAATTTCCAAGCTATTAATATTAAGATCTCTGAAAACCCTGATGGGGTGTTGGGGTGGGAAGCTATTCTGCAGTTAATTTAACAAGGCAATTGGACATCTGTTCTACTCTGTACTGCTCAGCTTCCAAGAAGCTTGGAGAGCTGGTCTATGCCTGAGTCACTATACAACAGCAACGGAAAGCCAATGTTATATAAACCAATCTGAATAAGTGTCCTACTTCTGAAGAAATTTAAATTCATAATTCCAATTTCAATAAGGTCTGGACAAAGATGATGCAGCAGAATATAACAGAAATATGATATAGCCTGCAAAAAGCAATACTGGGGTTACTTGCTCACTTAAAAATACTTATTGATTGCCTTCTGATTTGACTATTTTAACAAGAAGATTCTTTCAACTGTTACAGACAAATCATCAATAATAAAATGATAAAGAATTCAATGGGAAATAAAATACAGAGCAGAAACAGCAATCTCTCTCTCTCTCTCTCTCTCTCTCTTGCTTTTTAGAGGGAGGAAGGCAGGGTAATTGGGGTTAAGTGACTTGCCCAAGGTCACACGGCTAGTACGTGTTAAGTGTCTAAGGCCGGATTTGAACTCAGGTGCTCCTGACTCCAGGGCCAGTGCTCTATCCACTGTGCCACCTAGCTGCCCTGGTAATTTCTCTCTTTAAAAATTACATATTGTATGATATGATTTAGCAAAAGATGTCAAATTATTGGATCTATCAGTGATACTGAAAAAATCAATATTTTTTGCACCCATCAATATTTCAGAACTTTTCACAGAAGAGACAGCAAGAACTTCCACTTTGATCTGAAATTGTGGGGATTTTTTTTAACAATAAAATTTACTTTTTATTGATTTTACTGATGTACTAATATCTGAAAATGGGACATATGAACCTTAATACCATGGTCTAGTAGACTTTCTACCCCTACTTCTCAAAGACTAGTATATCTTCTCCATGCAGCCCTAATTCTCCTAACAATGGGGGTCAAAATTTCCCCTAACTGGCTCTGGTTAAAAAAAAAAAACATTTATAAAATGAAACAAGAGTGAGGAATTTGAAGATACAATTTGCATATAGACAAGAATAAAAATATCTGACAAACGTTCTAACCTTTTAACAGTTTTTTGCAGAAATATTTTCAACAGAACTGGGTTACTGTGCATCTCTTTGAAGGCTGAGAAAGTTAACCAAATTTCCTTTTGAAATATGCCACTAATAAGTACATCCTTCCCGTAAGCTCAGGGGTATACAGTGACAACAGGAAACAAAAGAGTTGAATGTGTGAACCTTTGGTTTCGATACATTTCAAAGAATTTTCTAGGAAATTCTTATAGCATAGGGGTTCTTTGGTTGAACTATAAGCAAACCAGGGACAGAAAGCTACTAAGAAATAGCATTTAAAAACTATGCAAACATTTTTTAGTAAGCCAGAAGTTCAGGAGATGAGTGATGTATACCACAAGAATCTGTTTGATATATAAAGTAAGCAACAGTATGGTCCAGTGAAGAGACCCAGGCTTTCTATCAGGAAGACCTAGCTAGATTTAAGTCTAGCCTCTGAAACATACTTGTTGTGGCTTAACCTCTGCGTACCCCTAGAAAAGTCTCTAAGGCTATAAGATGAAGAACATCTGCACTAGTAGAAGGAGTTTCCTCACCAGGAGGTTTTTTTAATACCTATGAAATTATTAATCCAGACAAGCTCTCTGCCCAACTATAACCAACTAGTAGTTGGACAAAATGGTGACTAAATCAACCAACAAGCACTTAAGTACCTGTCCGTTGTTCTGGGTACTTGGGAGAGAAGTACAAAAGTGAGACAGGCCCTGCCCTCAAGGAGCTTACTTTCTATTAGAGGGACATTAATATGTAGGCACAAAACAAATATCCAGTGACTAGTAATGGCACTAACAGCTAGAATATGGAAAGGCTGATTGTGGGAGGTAGCATGTAGGCTGAACCTTGAAGGGAAGCAGGGGTTCTAAAAGGCAGAAGTGAGATGGGAGAGTAGTGAAACCCCATACAAGACAGGAAATGAAACACTATATGTGCAACAGTCAATAGGCCAGTTTGGCTGGAACATTGTATGTATAATATATAATCAGCCTGGAACCCAAATCCTCAAAAATATCACCTTCTTTTAATGGAGGAGGGGGAAGAGTAAGTGGAACAGTGATATTATTAGAAGTCACTAAAGTATGACGGAAAAATCTGATTTTAGACCCAGAAGACATGAATTCTCCTTTTGTCACCTACCCCAAATGGCACAATATTGTTGATTCTGGTCAAGTCAATTAAGTACATGTGCATGCTTCTTCATCTGTAAAATGGGTATAATAGCACTACTAGACTATAAACTCCACAAAGGTAGGGAACTTGTCTTATCTAAACTTTCTAAATTCTCTGGCCTACTACAGTACACCCAGTAGATTCTTAATAAATGTTCTTTTAATTGTAGGGAGCTAAGAACCCCTGGCCAAGCCAATGAACTATTTATGAAAGAAAATGTAAGATAGGACACGGCGGCACACACCTTTTAATCCCTGTTACTGGGGAGGCTGAGGCTAGTGGATTGCCAGAACTTGGGAGTTATGAGATACAGAGGGATAGGCTGACTAGGT
>CM053586.1:211214090-211234048 GCA_028646515.1 Pseudochirops corinnae
AGATGGAAGGAAAGATGGAAGGAAGGAAGAAAAATGTAAACTTTGTGCTGTGGCTTGAAACAAAGGAAATTCTAGAGCTCCTGAGAATACTAGATAGAAAGCCCTATAAATGTAATCTTAGCACTTAAGTAACTATTATCTGAAAATTTTAAAAGCACTAGACAGTAATAACAACTGGAACAGGTCTTACTTTGCTGAGTCACATGATATGTTATTGTAAATCTACTACAGATTCATTTGGAATTTAATCTCTCTAAACAACAAACCTTACATGGTGGCTTGTATTCCTACCATAGTGACTGGGAAAGTAGCCTAACACTCTCACTCCATGTTTAGAGAAGCAGATGTCATGGTCTAGATTAATACACAACTAAGCACTCTCTCCTTTTGTCTGCCATGATCCTGGTGGTCTAGTGCAAACACCAATATGCCTCTAAGAGGATAGGAAGGCAATAGAGTGTAGTGTAGGGGTTCTTAAAAGTTTTTTATGTCATAAATCCCTTTGGGGGATTCTGGTAAAACTTGTAGACTCCTCCTAAGATTAATGTTTTTAAATGCATATTTTTCAAAAAATCAGATTACAAAGGAAAATAAAACATACTGAAATGCCATTATTAATACTGAGAATTAAACATTAAAGAAAGAGTTCACAGACATTAGGTTGAAGACCTTGAGAATGGAAAGAACATGAGATTTGTATTCAGAGGTTCAAATTTTGGCTCTGCTACTTTTTACCCAGGGGCAGCTAGATGGGGCAGTGGATAGAGTGCAGGGTCTGGAGTCAGGCTTCCTGACTTCAAATGGCCTCAGACATTTACTGCCTTGTGTGACCTTTGGCAAGTCACTTAACTCTGTTTGCCTCAGTTTCCTCATCTTTAAATGAGCTGGGGAAGGAAATGGCAAGCCTTTCTTTGCCAAGGAAACCCCAAATGGAGTCACAAAGAATCTGATCACTATGTGATCTTGGGCAAGTCACTCTCCCCTCTTTGTGTTTTGGTTTTCCCCTCTGTAAAATGGCTTCCTTGACAACCTTCATACCAAAATATTTATCAAAGCACTTTTTGTGGTAGCAAGATACTAGAAACAGTGGGTACTCAGTGATAAAAGAATAATGGAAAAAATTTTGGTACATGAATGTAATGGAATATTATTGCTTCAACTTGGGTAGACTAGTATGAATTGATATAGGGTGAATAAAAAATAATTAAGATAACAATATGCATAATGACCACAATAATGCAAAGAAAAACAACAGTAAGAGATATAAGAATTTAGATTAATGTAGTGTCCAATTCCTGAGGGATGCTGATAAAACATTTCCCTTCTATGCATGTAGGATGCCACATAAACTATCAGATGTGGTCAATGTGTCCTTTGGTTTTGCTTAACTATTTCTCTTATTATATGGCAGTGTTTTTTGTGGGAGAAAGATGGTTATTGGAGAGTGAAAAGATATAAAAACACAAAGAATATCAATAAAACCTGAAAATAAAAATACAATAAAGAGATTGGATTAGATGATCTCTCAGATCTCTACCAGTTCTAGATCCTATGAACATTATAATCGGTATTACGGTCTATGATCTTTGCTAATTAGATCGTAAGTCTGTATTCATTTAGGCCAGTGGTTAAAGTTCACAAATCCAATGTGACCTGTTTCCTGCTGAGTTAGCTTGGACTATGTGAGATTAAACTGTAGCTAGCGAGCAGAGATGAGTGTTGATGGTTGCACGAGCAACGTAGATCTGGAAACTCCTCCCACTGCCACGTCCACAGTGTGGGCAGAGCAACATTTGGCTGACATTTCTATCATCTCTCAAAGTAAATGATAGAAATCAGCTTTCTTATTGATACTATACCTTCAGTAAAGCAGCAAAATACAAAATAAACACAAAACCCAACAGTATTTCTACATAGCAATAACAACATCTAGGAGGAAATATGATTCAAAATAACTTAAAAGATGCATAAAATATCTAGGAGACAATCTTCTAAGACACACTCAAGACATACTGCCTAAACCTTCCATCATTCTGAAAATCTTAATCAAACCAACACTACCATTGCTTCTAGAAAGGGCTTGCCAGTCTACTGCTCTGTTGTCCTAGTACTTATTCCTGTAACTTTCTAGACTAAAACACAGTTTCCCAGCCACCATTCATTTATATATTGTCTTTTATTAAAATGTAAGCTTCCTGAGGACTTAGGTTGTCTTCCTCTTAGATTTGTATCCCTATAACTTAGCACAGAGTCTGTCTGGCACATAGGAAATACTTAAAACATTTCCCCCCATTTATTCATTCAATCAATCAAAAGCAAATGAACCGAAGAACACAAATTACCTGGGGGAGAACTCACTCACCATTTGACAAAAATTGCTAGGAAAACTGGAAAGCAGTTTGTCAGAAATGAGGTTTACACGAACTTCTTACATCATATACATTAAACTCAGAGCAGATAAAGGGCCTGAATATCAAATCTCATACCATTAAAACAAATTAGAAGAAAACCATATCAGGTACAGCTATGAACTAGGGAAGAGTGAGCTCTTAGTTAATATACAAAGGATAGAAATTATAACAAAAGAGAGAATGCACATCTCAATTACATGAATTTGAAAAGCTTTTGCACAAACAAAATTAATAAAATAGACAAAAAGAGTAGTTGATTTAAATTTTAAAAATCTTTCTATTAAAAATCTCTAATAAGCATCTGATATCCAAGATACATAGCCAATTAACAGAAATAAATAAGACCAAAAGTCTTCCCCAATAAATAAGTAGACAAAAAGATATGAAGAAACAATTCTCCAAATAATCGCAAACTATTTGCCATATGAAACATTATTCTAAAACACTTCTAACAAGACAAATGCAATTCAAAACAACCCTGAGGTTTTACCTCAAGCTCAGAACACTGGTGCGGATGACAAAAGACAAAAATAGTCAGTGTTGGAGGGGATGTAGAGGAGCAAACCAGACAATGTGTGAATTGGTTCAATCGTTCTGGAAAACAATTTGGAACTATGCTAAAAAGTTACTAAAATGTCTAAACCCTTTCAACCCAGAGATAACATTGCTGTCATATACTCCCAGGAGACTAGTGATAAAAAGAAAGATACCTCATATATCAAAATATTTATTGTAGCACTTTTCGTAGTAGCAAAGAAATGGAAACAAGGTGGATGGTCATTGACTGGGAAATGGACAATGTATATGATGAATACAGAGAAGTATGGGAAGACCTATGGAAAATGATACAAAGTGGAGTAATCAGACCAGGAAAACAGCATACACCAATGACCACAACAATGTAAATGGAAACAACAACAACAAAACAATGGAAACTGAATGCTTAAAAATCTTAGTGACCAAGCTTGGTTCCCAAAAAGACACTTCCTCTGGTTTCTCTGCAGAAATGGAGGGCGACGGAATACTACATATGTAAGACTTTTTTTTTTTTAATATGTTCATTAATTCTGCTGTACTGTTTCTTCTCTCCAAAACTTTCAATTACTTCTTTTTAACAATGGAAATATTTTGGTTTTTATATAATTTAGATTTTTTTTCCTGAATCCCCTAGGCTATTCTCTGCCAGAGGGCCATTTCTTATAACAATTTTTTTTTAAAGAAAGAAAAATGTAAAAAGATTTTAAGATTCATCAAAACCAATCAATATACAGAGGAAAAATTCTGATATTTGCAATGTTACACATCCATAGGCATCCCTCACCTATGCAAAGGAAAGGGCAGGGAGAGCCAAGACTGTGTTTTTGAAATTTTGCAACATTTGTTTTCAATTGTGTCGTGGTTATTGATCTTTCCATTTACACTGTGTAATCATTATGTATATTGCTTTCCTTTTTCTGCTTATCTCACTTTGCATCAGTTCATGCAAATTTTTCTATGCTTCTCTTCATTCATCATTTCTTAAATCACATTAATATTCCATTATAATCATATCCCACTATTCAGCCATTCTCTAATTGATGGGCATAAACTTTGTTTCCATTTCTTTACTCCCACAAAAAGTGCTGTTATAGGTCTTTGGGTATATACCCAAAGCCTTTCCTTTTGTCAGTGACCTCCTTGGGTTATGTACCACCAGCAATCTCTTAAATGCTAGGATGGTCTTTTCTCAATCCTAATCCTCCTTGACATTTGATATTGCTTATCTGAATCCCTCTCCTTTCTGGGCTTTTGTGAGACCACTCTCTTGGTTCTCCTATCTGACTGCTCTTTCTCAGTCTCCTTTGTTGGCTCATCCATCCACGGCACAACACATAATTCTGGGAGATCCCAAAGGTTCCGTCCTGGATGTTCTCATTTCTCTTTATACTCTCTCCCTTGGTAACTTAATCAGCTCTTGTGAATTTATTTATCTCTATGGTAATAACTCCTAGACATAAATATCCATATTCAGTTTCTTTCCTGAGCTTCAGTCCCACATCACCAAATGCCTATTAGACATTTCAAACTTGATGTCCCAGAGACATCTCAAATTTAACATGTCCAGACTTCATTATTTTCCCCTAAATCCATTGTACTTCCAAATTTCCCTATTCCTGTCCAAGGCACCATTTCTTCCAGTTTCCTAGGTTTGTAATCCCCTTGGAATCCCCACTCTTTCTCATCTTATATATCCAATTAGTTCACAAATATGACCAGTTCTGCCTTTATATCATTTCTCACTTCCAACAGCTTCTCCCCATAGAGGTCAGGCCCTCATCATCTTTTACCAAGATAACTATAACAGTTTACTAATTGGGCAACCTGCCTTAAGTATCTCCAATTCAGTCTATATACTACTACTAAAGTAATTTTCCTTAAACATTTATCTTACTATGTTACTCTTCTGCTCAATAAGCTGTAGTGGCCTCCTACTGCCTGTAAGATAAAATATAAACTGCTCTGTTTAGCTTTTAAAGTCCTATATGGTGCCAACCTATCTTTCCACCTAACTGGATATTACTCCCCATCTCAAACTCTGTGATTCAGCCAAATTAACCTCTCTGTTCCTTACACTGTACACTCCACATCACTTCTTCATACTTTTGTACTGACTGTGTCACATGATTGGAATGTACTCCCTCTTTGCTTCTGCCTCATAGAGGTGCTTTCTTCCTTTAAGATACTATTCAATCACTATCTTCTGTATGAAGCCTTTCCTGATTCCTCCAGTCACTACTGCCTTCCTTCCCAAACTATTTTGTATATAACTACTTTGATATATTTGCTTTACATTTACACAGTGAATCTTTTTACTTTTAGAAGTATGAGAAGGCATCTCTTTCACCCACTGCTCTCCATTGTGGGTAGAATGCCAGCATTATAACATCAGATTTTTGCAGTGTGTTAGTAGATTTTGATGAACTGTTTTCCCTCTTTAATTTTTTTTTAAAATAGGGATGGATCTCTGGGAAGGATGGGGAGAACAGGAATATGGGGGAAATATAGGCAATGTGAAAATAAAAGACAGCAACAAAAAGAAATGTGCCCTTGAAGAAAGCAGTAGTGTTTCCATTAACCCCACCTTTTGGTTCCCAAGACTCCCTACTTTTTTTCAAATAGTGCTTGACTAAAGGAAGCCAGGACTCCTACCATTTGTAATACAAACAGGGCTTGTTGATTCAAATTCTATGGAACACAGGGAGCTCAGCTGCAACAAAATCCTTTTTCATCTCCTAGGACTGACTATACATGGCTTTCTGTGTAATGCCCTACCAGAGGCAATAAGTTTAGAAAAAAATAGCTCTATAGCGTTATGAAGTATTATTGATAATTAAACTGATCTAAGATTGATTTCAAACTCCACTGAAGGCACTCAGGTATCTAAATTAAAGGTTTTAATTTTAATAAAAGTTAAGCTATTGCCTAAATTCAAAGACAAAGAATTTATGCTTAATATCCTCACTATGAAAATATTTTCCTATTGCTCCATATCATCATTATCATCATCAGTAACAGGCATTTATTGAGTATCTATGTGCTAGGCACTGTGCTAGGTATTGGGGATACAAAGATAAAATCAAACAGTCCTGTCCTCAAGGATCTTACCTTTTATCAGGAAAAACAACATAACTCAATCCTTCCCACAAAGACCATGGATATTGTTAGTGTGTCTTTAAGAGGAAATCAAATTTTGAGACATTAGACCTTTAACTGTCATTCTGGAAATGTTTAATTGTCAAGGCTGGAGAAAGACTACGTAAGGTACATAGAGAAAAAATGAAGAGAACTTTTTCCTGAGAGACTGAGAGAATTATCATTCCTGAGAAAGACTGAAGAAATATTTCCCAATCCATTCTGTTTTCTATAACAGACTATTTACAATATGTGTTTGAGGACAGTGGACCAGTTGGAAATTTTGCTAAAACTCAGCAGGTAGGCAATAAGTAGAAAAGCTTGGGATAAATGTTATCTCACATTTCCCTGGCAACTCTATCTCTCAATCTGTGTGAAACCCAGAAGAAAAAGCAGACAGAACGCCTGCACCTAGCACATAGTCAGAATTTAATTAATAAATTTGTGTTGACTTGTGATCTCTTTCAGGTCTCCGTTTAACACTCCTTTTCCAATTAAACCTCAGGGAACATGTAATCTCAGGCAATCGTGTACTAAGAAATTATGAGAAAAAGAAAGAAATAAAAGAAATAAATCATGGAAATATTAAGAGGAAAATAATACAATAACATTTTATTTTACCATAAAATTTCATATTATTGACAAAAGTATTGACTTTCTAATGTGCTTTTTTACATTTTATCATTTTTCTCAATTATATGTAAATAAAAAATTTTAAATCTGTTCTTTTAAATTTTGAGTTTCAAATTCTCTTCCACCATCCTTTCTCTACCCTCTTTGAAAAGGTAAGCAATTCGATATAAATTACACATGTGCATTAATGCAAAATATATTTTGTTCTGTAAAATCTTAAACTTCCTGAAAATAGGTGTTCAATTCCCAAATTAAATCTAGACCCCTCTTCCATGCTGTTAAAGATAGAAAATACCAAATCTTGACTGGATGTATGAAAACTAAACAGGAATCCAATACCTTTACCAAAGATTTATAAGAATCAGTCCCTCATACTGAAATTGCAAAGGGTGAGGGTTGGTTTCTAAGCTCCCTTCCAGCTTTAATATTCAATAGCTCTATAGACATATACATAGTTGGGGTTTTTTTGACCTTAGGTAAAATAACTGAATTCAATTTAATTCAACCACTACTATCAAGCACCTGCTATGTTCTCTAGTACTGACAATCTTAGAATGTGAAAATCTTCTATTGAAAAGGAAAGGAGCTTATCATTTCCATATTTAAGGTGGGAAAATAGAAAAGCTGAGACATTAATATCTATTTAAAGTCACAAGACAATTCAGGAATACAAATTTTAATTTCTAGACTTAAGAGGATGCTGATTAATATAATAATGAATCATGACTTCAAAGACTAATTTCTTGACAGCCTGTCAGCTAACTAACCCTTCACATATGCTACTATCCAGTTAAGCTGGATTACTCACTGTCCCTGAGACATCACCTCTGAAGTACATTTTCCTACTGCCTACGTACATGTCTGCTCACCTCTCCACCTGCTGAATTCCTCCCCAACTCAGAATGATACGACTCTCCAAGAAAAGATTTCTGGATCACCTCAGGAAGAAACCTTCCACTCCAGGGCTTCACACTGCAAGCACTGTTTGGACCTCTTTTGTATGCTTATAGATTATAATTATTTAGGTACATATTGCATCTCCCTCCCCTAATATCTGAGGGACAGCAGTAGAACATGGTACTCTGCCATAATCATCTCATTTGATATTTCTGACTCCTCCAAGGATCAAACATAGTATTTTGCGCACAAGTGAGGCTTAATAAATGTTTGATTTGAATTCACATTAAATGGACACAGTCTATCTGGAATTAGATTTCTAAATATAACCTGGTGAACTTAATTCCTCCCTAGTTTGGTGGAGCTGCTGGGTCCCTAACGATTACACACAGCCTTAATCAAACAATCTAAAGACATTTCCATGGGAGTAATCCAGATAAATTAAGCAGACTGGTTCACCATATTCAGGATAAAAAACAACCCAGTAACTCAACAAATTTAACCCAGCAAGAAAGAGGTTAAGTTAGTCCAAGTTCCCACAGGAAGCAGCCCATCTAATCTCAATGGGCTTTTCAGAGGAAATGCTAAAAAGAGACTTTAAAATAAGGAACACTGATGCTAGTTTTTTATGTTCTGCTTTTCTTTATGTTCTCAATAAGGAAAATTTCTTCCCCTCTTGCTTTGAAAAAAGACTTAACCTTTGGGCACTTCATTTTTTAAAACCTCAAAAGCCCCACTGGAATGCTTCCCATTGATTTTTTTTTTAATTCCAAATTTATTGTTTACTTTTAACATTCATTTAAAACTTTTTTTTGAATTCTGAATTCTCTCCCTCCTTCCTGACCCTCCCCACCCATTGTAAAGGCAAGAAATGTGATATCAATTATACATGTGAAGTTAGGCAAATTTTCCTTATTGATTATTAGTTGATATCAACTAGATAGCCAGGCTTAATTAACTTTTGGAAATGACTATTTACTAAGGTGATATATTAAGATCAATTGGTACAAAACATTACCCCCAAAACAAGGGGAACATTCTTCCAAGAGTCCATACAAAGTCCAGAGGAATGTAGGCCTGAACGCAAAGCATAGGCTATGGTAAAGTGTGTCACAGCTCCTGGGAGACCTTTTGCTGGCATCTTTGTTCTCCTTAGTATGGAGTAATTTTCTGCTAGGCTCCATGTAGAGTCATGAAACTGCCTTTCCTAAGTGTGCCTCAGTTTACCTTGGCTTCTGATGTAGACACTGCTGTCAATTGTTCTTGCACTTTCAGATGGAGAGGTGAGGCCAGGTTGGTCTTGTCCCCAATTTCCAGTTCTCCTGTCAATAGCTTCCACCTCTTCTGGTTTGTCTGCACTCAGTGTGACGACAGATTTCAAGCACTGCTGAAACACACTCAGTCACAGTGCAGGCTCTGGGACCCTGGGGGACTTCTTTGATCAGAGTGAAAGCTTCAGGGCTGTTCACCTGAGCTCTCTATAGCTCCTCAGGTTGTCTCTCTTCCCTCTGGACCTCCCCATCCTCAACTATGGGTCCAGCAGGCTACTGGCTTTCATTTTATGCAGTCTGGGACAGATGACAGAGCTTACTGTTGTTCACCTATGGAATTTTCTATCATTATTCAATCTGGTACCCTTTTAAGATCTTTGAGCATATATGTGGATGAGATAGGCTCTTCTCTGACTTTCTGCGTCATCATCTTAACCCACGTTCCAGACACTTAACCTTTATTAAGTTTTTTTATTGGGTCTTTTATTGGCTGCATTCTGCCAATATAGCAACCTTAACTACAGAGAGGATAACACTTTGTGACTATTGTTGAATAAATAAGTCCCTGCAGTATTAGAAACATAGTATAAAGAATAATTTTTTTAAAAAGCTACATTTCTGAGGGTTTCTTCTGTTTGTAATACAAAAAAACCTGAGAAAACAACTCATTGCAATTGCTGTACTCTAAATACTCAATATATAAGTGATGATAAGGAATACTTTAAACGGTGGTAGAATTTGAAGACATCTGATTGGGATGATTGAATACATTCCACCAGTGACCCACTAGTTTCAAAGAAAAGTGTATTCACCTAAAAATAATTCCTAATACATAGAACCAATTCCAAATAAATTTCCTAGAACTAAATAAATACAAGTTTAAAAAAAAGTCTAATTTTAGGGTACCACCTCAACCCACTGAATTAGTAAAAATAATTAATAAAAGTAACATGACTCAATGATGGCAGGACTCATTCATTGCTTGGAAATGCAAATCTGTGAATTATTTTTGAAGAGCAATTTGGAAAAATATGAAAAGAATTACAAAAATAATTATACTCCAACATATCTCTTTTCTCTCCCCAGAGAGTAATAAAAAGTTAAAGGGAGGGGAGAGGAGTTTTTAAAAAAACAGTTCAGAAAAACCAACCAGCACATCAATGGAGCTTAACAGTTTATAAAATGTTCCACACCCTGACCTCTGCAAAGAACAGTGTGAGGTGTATCTTCTTTCTCATTTGAGGCTAAACTTAAAAATTATAATTCCAGAAAGTCCATCAGGAGATAAAACAAAAAGAAAAAAAAAGCACAGCTATAAGCAGCATAACTAATTACAATCATAAAAGGAAAAATGAATGACAATGAACTAAAAAAGAATCCTGATGGAGGGCCAGGGACTGAAAAATGATTTTATACAATGAAATCCACTAAATGTAAATAATTACTATGTAAATTTGATTAGTAGTATTCAATAGATAATAAATAATTTCAAAAATCCCTGTTAAGGCCAAATATTAAATATTAAAATCTCTCCCACCAACATTTTCTCTCACAAGACTGCAACTATTTTATTCCTTTTGTTTCTCATTTTCTAAAGGTGAATTGAATTTTATATCAACTAGAATGCATCATGTTTTGTGTATTCTCATATCCTGAAAGAAATCAATCCTCTGACACTTGCAAAATGTGGAGTAGTTGCTGGGTGAGGTAGCACACACCTGTAATCCCCACTACTGGAAAAGATGAGCTCTGGAGTTCTGAACTACAGTAGGCTAAGCCGATCTGTCAGGCTAGCCCCCAGGGGTGGGGGTGGGGGTGGGGTATAGGGAGAAACTAGGCTGACTAAGGAAAAGCAAATCTGATCAGGTTAAAAACAGAGCAAGTCAAAGCTCCCCATCCCTCCACCCCTACCCCCACCTCCTACCATACCCTACGTCCATCAGTAGGATTGGATCCAAGAGCTGTCATTGCATTTTCAGCTTGAGTGAAATAGGAAAAGCCAGTCTTAAAAAAAAAAAAAGTGAATAAGTTTTCAATGCTATTTCAGAGATCAAAAAACAGTTTAGTAAAAGTGTTAATTTGTAGGGTCAGATTCTGCACTTTAGTCACATATTAGTTTCTATTTATAGAAATAATTATGTAATTGCGCTGTTATTTGGATATTGTGAAAGAACTTCTGTTTATATATCTGGAATTTATTAGCACACGTTTAGCAGTTTAAGTGTCAGAAAATCACTTTTCCAAGGAGAAAGCAATTTAAAAAATTTTTGCCCTTCTCTGGAAAGGACAAAAGGTAAGACAAACGGAATGGAGTATGTCTCTCAAATCTGGTTTTTCTGTATTTTCAAAAAAGCACAGCCAAAAATAAGAAGTTAAATTTCAAATATGAAGACCAAAAAATGTCATTTGCATGCTACAAAAATACCCAACTAAACAGTTTCTTTCGCCCTGTGCCCCAAACACAGATAATCACAGATGACAGGTTTTTTAAACCAGACTTATGATGTCATCCAAGGAGAAAGCTCTCAGTGAAGACCTTCTACCTGTGTAGATCGACACTTGCTCTGCCACTTAGAGAATCATCTTAGGGACTTGTCTGGAGAACTGAGAGGTTAAGTGCTTTGCCCAAAGTCACAAAGTCAGGATGCCTCGAAGGTAGGACTTAAACCCAGATCTTCCTGACTCCAAGATCACTCTTTATCTTTGATACCACACTGCATCTCATACATACAACAGCTTTGATCTGTAAAAAGTTGCTTATAAATACAACATGCATAATCCAAATCATACTGTAATGCAACAGGACAGCTAATATTTAAATAGACCTAGCTTGTAAAACATTCTGTAAAACACAACAGTCTTTTTAAGTCTGAGCACTTGCCTCCTATTTTATGCTTTACAAGTCTGGAGTTTTCCATACGGGGTTTAAAAGAAAAGGCCACATCAGTCACTAAACCTAATAAAAAAGAAATACTTAAAGTTGGCATCATAAAAGACAGACCAAGACGCCTTTCTGTTATACAACTCTCTACCGCTATCTACAAATGGATTAATTGACAGGCTTCTTTAAATAATAGTTCCCTCATTTCACACGTGAACAAAATCGCTCTCTTTAAAAAAAAAAATCAATTTACACAACTTTTCAAGAATATATTTATTCAGAAAGCAAAATTTTCCTCTATTCATCTTAACTGTGACCAGCAGCATCACTATTATATTAGCTCTACCCAGGGGCATGAGAAAAATGGACAGCTTGCTAATGGTGCCTGGTTATAGAAGAAAGCCTCTAGCTGGTAATGTAAGCCAGAAGGCTCTAGGATCAAGTTCAACAACTTTTCCTTTGTGACCAGGGGAAAGGTTGGAATGCATTGCCATGAAAGGCATGTAGCCAATGAGGCAGCTGGCACTGTCAATCCTCAGTCCACAAAACCTAAAGAAACAATAAACCTCAGTATTAATTTACACCAACATAACAAATAATCCAAATATATCAAAAGCAAAAGGCAGCAGCAGATCCTGTGCCACCTGGAAAGAAGGGCAGGACATATGTTTGAAGTTATTAAAGATATTCAGATTATTTATAAATGTGACACTCCCCTCCTAAGACTTATAGCATAAGCAATAATAAAAAACTGGATCTCTGGGAGTATAGACCCTCTAATGCCCATTTGCAGGCTGAGGATCCTGAAGGGCATGACAAAGGCAACCCAAAATTATAAGGGAAGGGTAGCATCAGAGATAATTCTGATACCACTTAAATTAGAAGAGACTTTATTGGCAATGAAAACTTTGACCATTTATACAGCAACTGTGAAGAGGTTGAGTTGCAAACAGGTGCATGACCCATTCAAAGCTGCCAGCAGCTGCAGGAACGACCAGCTTGGAATATTAATGGTCAGCAGCCAACATTGCTCTGTGTTTCTTTTATCCAACAATCTCGAGGCACTTTCCAAGAATTAAGCCTCACATTCCTATAAAGCCAGTGATATCCCCACTTTACAAATGGGCAATTTGAGAAGTAGAATGATAGTCCAAGGTTATAGACACTTTTTATAAGTGGATCATAAAACTCCTAAGTCTTGACCTTCAATACCCAACCATCTACCTCATTCTATACATTCCACCAGCTTTTAAGATACAGTAATATATTTATCAAATTTTGATATTGCTCATGAAAAACTAAAAGCTGAATGACAGCTTTGTCAAGTGACCTTTTTCTTGGCCCCACCACTTAATAGCAACAGCTACATAAGAAGAGCCAGGAACCAAGAGGTCTACTGCACTTCTGTTTTAAGAAGGCAAATTTATTACCAAACCTACTCCAAAATGTTTACTGGGTCAGATTTCCCTGGGAACATATATCAATCTTGCTCCAATACTGTATGAAATCTGTCATCATTGCCTTCCCTTCTGCATGACGGCCACCAACTGATACCGGATACAGTTCTTCAGAGATCAAGCAGCATGTTTACCTTCAATTGCAGCTTCTTCCACCAAACAAGTATGAGGTCGAGTAAGGGTATGACCCAGGGGCTGGTTCAGTAGAGTGGAATTACACAACCAAGATTAATTCACTGAAGAGAGACTCCAAGATGTCATATCTTTGTTGTCTGTCCTCAGTTGAGTATATTTATTCCTATCTCACAAGCAGCGTTTGAGGACATACACCAGCTGATCCTTGGGTAGGATGCAGGGGGACTGCCTGACTACATTTACCCTTATTTGCAGAAAAGGAACACGGGAGGAGGTGGGGAAGGAAGATGAACCAAAAAATCTTCCCCTAAGGGCAGCTTGTGGCAGAGCCAAACATGACTCTTTAACTGCTCTAATGCACTCCATGATGTCTGATCTGACATTCCTATTAATGATGGAAATAAGGATGCACTTGCTCTTTAGGATTTTTGTAATTGCAAATGTTGAGTTTCTTCTATAAACAAAAATTAAATTATACGGCTTTCTGTATGCTGTAGAAATTGGTATACCAGCTATAGTGCTGGGGGAAGCCTTTTTCTCCTTAATATCCTTGCAAGCACTCGTGAAAATTTTCCCTCATCTCCTATCTAGGTCAGCATTTATATATAGAATCCAAGGGGAAAACTGCAATTCCTTAAAGCAGGGGTTCCCAACCCTCCCAGCCCTGGGCTTTTAGCAGACTTTCCCATACCTGGACTCAATATAAAAGAAAATAAATTTTAGAGTTTACCAATAATATGCGCACTAAAAATTTAGTATTAATCAACAATGACTTATCAAATATTCCCATGCCTCTTTTGAAAAGTTTCTTATACCCCACTTCTTACACACACACATCTTAGGTTAGGAACCATCCAACCCTGCGCGCCCCCTCCCCTTAATGCAGCCACTATTGTTCTCCCTAGAGAAGGAGGCTTAAGGTCTCTCCCTCTGACATTAGCCAAAGAAAATCTTCTTAGGACATTGTGACTATTATTCATTCATCTATGCAACTTTCCTATTTTACCTTATATCTCTAAATTGCTAGGAAGAGATCGCTCCCATTTCCAAAACTGTGATAATGCTCAACTCAGCCCAAGTTTCTTTGTAACAGCTTAGTTCTTGTAGATAATAGATTTCCTTTTGTAAGCAAAGAGATAATAAGAAGGAGTCTCTGATCCATTCAGTCAATCGCTGTCCTAGAATCTCTGGGAATTAGAAAAACTGTAACATATGTAACGTATAAGAAGTGGGACTGTTTTGGAATATAAAGGGAAAGCCAGAAAGCCATACTGGGAAGATCTTTTGAACTGCTTCCTAACTTCCTTTCCCCACCTACCTACCCCCAACACACACACACACACACACATACACACACACACACACACACACACACACAGAGATAACTCAAGATAGCAGGCCTCTATATTACTTAGATAGCTGGTGGGAGGTCATTCCTGGTTTGAACCTCTGAGACCCCTGGGAATGATTATCTACCTCATCTCCACTAACTTCTCAAGGAGCTACTGCCCTTTTCCTTCTCCCATCCCTTTTATCTTCTATTGGCCACAAACCTTTGTGGTCTCAGACAGCTGGCAGAGACTCAAGACTTCAAGATGAAGACTTGAGGAACATCACCCCTCATGAAATCTCTACTGGCTACAAAGAGTATCCTTCAATATATCTCTAACTTTATTGTGTCTTATTTCTCTCTCCCCTGGGAATAGTGATTAATTTATCATAAAGCACTTATTTAGAAGGCAACTGCCACTCAATGTGGGAAGATCCTGGGCAGTCCTCCTCTTAACTGTTTTCTACAAACCCTAAGAGTAACTATCTCATTTGGAAAAGGTGGGGTGTTAAACACAACAACCCTCACTAGTATTCTAATTATTCAGCAATACAAATTAATTTATCAGTAGTAATGCAATTGAAATTCTGGATATAAATAACTTTCATTTTCATCACAGCCTACCTTATTTCTGCAAAACACTCTATTCTATATATAATTTACCCAAATCAAGATTATGGTGTCTGTTCTATACCAGCCCTCAACTCATTCTTCCTCTTTACTCAAGGAGTTCAGCATTTAGTTCAGTGTCCTCCTCTCTTCCCCAACTCCTGCCTTCATATTGAGAGACCTCAATAGCCATGCATGCTGCTGCTGCCTCAAATTCCTTATGTTCCCAATGTCTCAGTATTTTAAAATGCCATGACCTATTCCTTTATTTCACCTCAGCTACACAGGGATGGACACTCACAAGATGGATCTCATTATTACCCACAAGCATTCTTTCTACTTCTTTAAGAAAAAAACAACGTACCAAGATTCCTGTCTAACCATAAATTCTTATCATTGCATCTCTCCTTACTCTTCACTCTCCCTAAATCCATTCTTCAAAACTTCCAGTTCCTTTACCATGCAGTACTTTTGGCCATTACCTCTCATCAGACCTCATTCACTTGCTTCTGTCTAAAATTATGACTTTATGATTAGCCAATTCAACTTAACATTGTCCTCTACTTTCTAGTCTTTTGCCTCCTGTACTATTGAGACTCTTCTCTTGCAAAATTTCAGGCTTGTATTACTCCCACTATCTGTTTCCTTTGCTCTGACTCACTTCTGCTTAACCAAGTTGAAGGAAGTCAGCAACCATGCTTTAGTAAGGGAGAGAGAAAGGGAAAAGAATAAACATTTATATAGCATCTACTATATGACAGGCACTGTGCTAAGTGCTTTACAAATATTAAAAATAGGTTTTTGCTCTTTTAAAAAATGACTTTCTTTGGCTCTTTTAGGAATTCTTGTTGGACCTATATCCAATTTGCATTTTTCTTTGGGGGGGAGGGTTGCTTGTGGATGTTTTTAAATCATTCTCTTCTGAGTTTGTGTCTTGAGCTTCCTCATCACTATAGAAGCTTTTTTTGATCAGGTTCCTTTTTATTATTGTTTGTTCATTTTTCCAGCTTATTTTTTTATTCTGGACTTTATGTTAACAGAGTTGGGCTCTGCTTACCCAGGTAGCAATGGGGAGGGATGTGATTGTCCCAAGCTTCAGGTTCTTATGTCCTGTTGTTTTCACAGCTAGCTCTTGAGGCCCATAAGTTTTTGATGTTTCCAAGGTAGTGTGATATGGGGACATATGTTGTTAGTGCTCTCCTGGTCTGCACTCTAGTTCTTTTCCAAGTATGGACCTTTCTCTCTTGCAACCATAACTCCTCTCTGCCCTGGAACTACAACCCAGAACTAAGTAATGGGCAATGGAGTTGCCAAATGGCACATGGTCTTATGCCTAGTGCTAGCACTGGGGTCCCCTGTAATCTCTTTCTGACCAGGTGTTCAATCCCCTTACACCCTCTGGAAATTAAGCTCTCCCAGTAACACTTGCTGCTGCTACCACCTTTTCCAAATCCCACAGATGGAGTAGCTTCCATTAGGCTGCAATCTCACCCCAGTGCTGCAGACCTCTCTTTCTGTCCTAAGCTGTCCTGGGTTGGAAAAATGACTTTTTGCCGGTTATGTAACCTAGTATTTTATTTGATGCACTTTTAAAAAGTGGTTCAGAGGGGACAGCTGGGAGAGCTTGGAAGAAATGCTCCTTTTATTTCACCATCTTGGTTCATCCCTCAGCCTATCTTTTAAATATCAATATCTTTCCACATATATGGCTATGATGAATAGAATGTTAGTTTCTAAAGTAAGAGACTAGTTAACAACACTTATAAAGAGCTTTAAGTAAACCATTTTATATGTGTTATCTCATTGAATCTTCACTCTTCAAAACAACCTTGTGAGGTTGGTGTTATTATTATTCTCATTTTACAGATGAAGAAACTGAAGCAAACACAAATAAAGTGACCTGTCCAGGGTCACACAGTAAGTGTCTGAGGCTAGGTCTGAACTAAAATCTTCTCGATTCTGAGCATGGCTCTATCTTACTCATGTATAAAATGGGAGGTGGAAATATGTGGCAAGTCATTAAATTTTGCAGACTGGCACAAAGTCCGAAGTAAGATGGCACAACAATAGCACAAACCTTAAGCTGAACTGTGGGGCAGCAGAAGGAATATTTGGAGTCCAATGACTCAAGTTCAAATACAGTCCCATAGCTACTTACTATCTGTGTGATCTATAATAAATGATTTCAGCTTTCTGGGTCTGTTTCTTCATATGTAAAATGAAGGAGTTAATTAAATGACCTCTGAGGTCTCCTACAGTTCTAAATGTATGATTCTAACTGGATAATTAACTTGTTTTAAAGTGCTCTTTACTGCCTAAAATGAATAGAACAGATTTAAAGGAATATATATGCTATTTTGACACTAAACGAAGGAAAACAGGAAGACCCTTTTATTTCAGCCAAACTATCTTACAAGCTCTGACAATTTCCTTTTCCCTATCCTAACCCTAACTCCACAGCTAGAATGCCCTTCAACTTCAACTTCACAGAATTTCAGAATTAGAAGGATTCTCAGAGTTCATCTAATCCAAACTATACCTTAATAATAATTGGCAACATCCTTGACAAGTGGTCATTCCAGACTTTGCTTGAAGACCTCTAGTGTGGGATGTAATACTTTCTGAGGCAGCCCATTTCAGTTTGGGACAGCTTTAGCTATTAGGAAAATTTTCCTTGTATTGAGCCAAAATTTACTTCTCTCTAACTTCTATCCATGACTTTCTGGGCCTTGTGACTGTGTTCAGGGCCCAAGAAGAACAAATCTAATTACTCTTCCACATAACACAGTATGATCACTATTAGTATAAATAAAAAATCTTCTGAAGTGCTTTCATCTAATTGCATACACACTATTTGAAGTTATAATTGTGTAAAATACGGTCATTAGTTCCAACCCAGTGGAAACACACAGAGGAAATTCAAATTAATGTGACCATTTGAGGGGGTTCTTTATTTACACCAATAGGGATCTAAGTATAATTTTTCAAATACTAGAAAATAGCTGTATCATGTACTTCTTTCAGCCTACCAAGCTGCTCCTCTTCTTCCTTCCACATACATGCCCCCCTCTTTCTCTTCTTCAGGTTAAACATTCCCAGTTCCTTCAACTACTCCTCATGTGACATGGTTTGGAGAGTTCCTTACCACCTGGTAAGGATGGATGAACTGTAGCTAGTCAAAATTCTTCTTAAGAAGCGGTTTCTAGCATCCAATATTTTAGAGATATGTCAACCAATCAGTCAACTGAATTGCATCTTAAGGACCACAGGATCTTTCCATTTGCCCTGTAACATGTCCCATTAAATATCTTCTCCCTTTATTAGAACGTGAGCTCCTTGAGAACAAGGGATTATGTTGGTTTTTTATCGGTATTCCCAGTACATAGCATAGTGTTTCACACACAGTAATGCCTAACAAATGCTTTTCATTCATTCATTCATTCATCATTGGCTTATGGGATACTAGGCCTTGAATTCCAACCAAGGTAAAGATGATGTGTTTCCAAAGAGTGATAAAATGAGGCCCAGGAAGGTTACAGAGGAATGAATGCATCTAAGTCAGTGGTTCTCAACCTGTGGGTTATGTTCAATTTGTAACAATGAAAATAAATCCTGCATATCAGATATTTACATTATGATTCATAACAGTAGCAAAATTACAGTTATGAAGTAGCAACAAAAATAATTTTATGGTTGGGGGTCACCACAACATGAGGGACTGTATTAAAGGGTCGTGGCATTAGGAAGGTTGAGAACCACTGATCTAAGTGTTAAATTTTCGGTGTGAACATTTATACCTCAGAAATTAGTAAATGCTATAAAACAAGGCTTGATTTGTTGTTTTGTTTACTATCTAGAACGAAAGAAAGAGTAAGGGAGAAAATGTTAATAATGCAGATTAAACTTAAAAAGTGTGGTGAGCGTTTTGGGGTTGTTTTTATTTTGAGAGCCTGTTGTTAAACATTTACCAGTGTGCCCCTGTTTATACCCAGTAATATCTCCAGGTTAAAAGGTATGTGCAGTTTAGTGATTTTGGAGGTACAGTTCCAAAGTGATTTCTGAAATGACAGGACCAATTCACAATTTGAACAATTAGGAAGACCAGCAGACCAGCACAAAGTCCGAAGTAAGATGGCACAACAATAGCACAAACCTTAAGCTGAACTGTGGGGCAGCAGAAGGAATATTTGGAGTCCAATGACTCAAGTTCAAATACAGTCCCATAGCTACTTACTATCTGTGTGATCTATAATAAATGATTTCAGCTTTCTGGGTCTGTTTCTGGGTCTGTGCATTAGTGACCCTCTCCTCCTACAGTCTCTCTAACAGTGCTAATTGTCCTGTTTTGGTCATCTTTGCTAATCGGAGAGGTATTGGGGTAGAAGCTCAGAGTTGCTTTAATTCTCTTTTCTCTTACTATTAGTGATTTCTTTTTTCATGTGGTGGCAGATGTTGTTCAGTCATTTCCGTTGTGTCTAATTCTTCATGACCCCATTTGGGGTTTCCTTGGGAAAGATACTGGAGCGGTTTTGCCATTTCCCTCTCCAGCTCATTTTATTTATTTATTTATTTATTTTTATTTAAAAATTTTATTATACTTTGCATCATTCATTTCCACAAGATTTTGAGTTACATATTTTCTCCCCCTCTTTCCCCCACCCA
>CM053586.1:211234548-211256902 GCA_028646515.1 Pseudochirops corinnae
GCTTTTGAATTGTGTCATAATATTGCACATCCACTTTACTTCTCTATTAGGAATTTGATGAATGTGACTTTTATGGATCAACCTACTGACCGAATGCTATGTATTTGAAAAGTATTGTGACTTTGGCTTTTTTTGGAAAATCATGGTGATCCTCTGATTTTAGGGTTGGACCCAGAGCATAAGATTATTACAAAGCCTCATAAAAGAAGTCAAAGAATTAGAGATGGCCACGTAATTCACAGCATGGGCAGGGCAGGGGAGACCCCTGGGCTTATAGTCTGTGAATCAGCCGATCTTTCTGAGCATCTGAAAATTCCAAATATGAAGATACAGGAAACGGCACCCAGAAATTTATCTGCACACACCCTCTTGGGGAGGAGTTTGTCAAAAATACAGAGACTTTAATGAACAGAGAGAAATAAACAGGAAAGAAACTGAAGGGAAGGGAATATTTGGAACAGAAAGGGACAGTTCACAGGAAGAAGGGCCTAGTCTCATCAATTCCACCTCTTTTTTTTTAAGGGGTGAAGTCATGGCAATTAGGGTTAAGTGACTTGCCCAAGGTCACACAGCTAGTTTTGTGTCAAGTGTCTGAGGCTGGATTTGAACTCTGGCCATCCTGACTCCAGGGCCAGTGCTCTATTCACTGCACCATCTCGCTGTCCCATTTCCACCTCTTTTGCATTTTATTTCTTCAATATTTCTTGAATTAATTTGTTCCACTTCCCCTGCTCTATAACAAACACACATTACCCTCCTTCTGAATTATTGTACCAGCTTCCTAATTGGCCTCTTCTACAATGTCTTCCATTCTCTAATTGAACATTCATAAAGTTGTCTGATTAATCTTTCTTGTACGTAGTAATACACCAATTCCCCAAGGACTCGATTTTGTCCCTGTGGGAGTTCCCATCACTGAGGCAGATTGCCTTCAGTCTTAAAGAATTGCCTAGCTCTAATAGAAGTTGTTAATAATAACAGCAAAAACAGTAATAATAGCTAGTCCTTTAAGTTTTGCAAAGTACTCTATATGTTATCTCATTTCATGTTAACAACAACCCTATAAGGCAAGGGCTATTATTATCTCTACCATGTCTGTCCATCACGCTATGTTACCTCTCAGCACATAGCAGGTGCTCAGTAAATATGAGTCAACTGAGTACTGACATTTGAAGTTGTAAATTACCCAAAAAAGTTCAATAAGAAAAGCAGTGCTCCTCAAACATACTTATGATAAACAGGACTGAGAGACGGTTCTCTTATCTTCTCTGCCTTCTGTGTCCTGTCTTTTATACTTCTGTAACAGGAGGAACTAAGCCTTTCCGCTTCCCTGTTGCCCCTACTCTAGCTTGGGCTAGAGGACACTCCATTGGAGCATGCATGGCACTAGGCTGGGCTCCCCTGAGCTACTTTCCATGCTTTGAATGACCTCTGGCTACTATCTCTATTTTTTAGAAGCAGGGGATGGGATTTGGGAGCTCCTGAGTTCCTCCCTTGGTTCTAGCTACATTGAGGGAGGTACTTCCTGCAGCTACTACAAAGGGTTTTTTTAAAGACAATATTATCACCAGTGGGAAAAGCCCAAGCTCTAGCCTGGTTGCCAGAAACCATGAATCTTGAGGGAGTTGTTAGGACAGTGCAAAGCTAAAATGAAGATGAAATGCCTATTCAGCTGTCGCACTTAGTGGGCCATGCTTAATTGTTTAAAATTATATGTTATTTTTTCAATTGTCAAAAATTGATATTCTCTTCTTTCCTCACCTCCATATGAAAAAGAAAAGGAAAGAAAAACCTTCTAACAAACACACATAATCAAATTTTTAAAAATCCCTATGTTGGCCACGTCCTATCTATCTCTTTATCTATCTATCATCTGTGTGTCTCATTCTGTGCCTTGAGTCCATCCCTCTGTTAGGAGGTGAGTAGCATCTTTATTATCAGTCCTCTGGAGTCATGGCTGCTCATTATGATAATCAGAATTCTTCAAGTTTTCCAAACTGTTTGCTTTTACAGTGTTATTATTATATAAATTGTTCTTGTTCTATTCATGTCACCCTACGTGGGTTCATACATGTCTTTCAGGGCTTCACTAAAATAATCTTTTATAAATTTTGGTGATACAATAGTATCCCATTACATTCATATACCAAGATAAGTTCAGCCATTCCCCAACTGATGAACATCTCCTTAGTTTCTAGTTGTTGCTAATGCAAAAGGATCTGCTACAAATATTTTTACACGTATATGTCCCTTTTCTCTTTATTTGAACTCTTTTGAGTGTAACCCTTGTGATGGCATTACTAGGTCAAAGGATAAGGACAGTTTAGAAACTTTAGCTACATTCTAGCTCCAAACCAATTTCCAGAATGGTCATAGCAATTCACACCATGCTTCATGTTTCAAGTTATCAACCTCCTGGAATAGCATAATAATACAAGTAATTGGTTTCTGTATTATGTTTTAAATCTTCATCAATCCATAGTTGGGGCACCTAGGTGGTGGAATGGATAGGATGTCACACCTGGAGTCAGGAAGACTCATCTTTCTGAGTTCAAATCTGACCTCAGACACTTACTAGCTGTATGACCCTGGGCAAGTCACTTAACCCTGTTTATTTCAGTTTCCTCATGTGTAAAATGATCTGGAGAAGGAAATGGCAAACTACTCCAATATCTTTGCCAAGGAAACACCAAATGAGGTCACGAAGAGTCAGACATGACTAAAGAGACTGAACAACAATAAGCTGATGGCGTATGAGTTATGACTGTCATAAGTACACAATAGTTGTTCTGCCTTTCTATCATAGACCAAAAAAAGTACAAGCATGATGATTTGAATATAAAGATGGGATTTAAAATACTCATTTTATAATGAGTCAAGAGATGATTCATAGCCAATGTATTCATTACAGCTGGCACTTTAAGGTTTACAAAGAACTTTACATGTACAACATAGTTTGATGCATATGGCAATCTTAGAGGCAGCTACATGGTTCAGCGTGGACAGAGGGCTGGACGTGGAGTCAGAAAGACTCATCTTCCCGAGTTCAAATCTGGCCTCCAACACTAACTAGGTATGTAACCCTGGGCAAGTCACTTAACCCTGTTTGCCTCAGTTTCCTCAACTGTAAAATGAGCCGGAGAAGGAAATGGCAAACCACTGTAGTATCTTTGCCAAGAAAACCCCAAATGGGGTCATGAAGAGTCAGACAGCACTGAAAAAGGACTGAAGAACAACAATGAATAGTCATGAGTTAAGCTTTTCTTTTTGTAGTTGGAGGAAATAAATAACTCTCTTATACCTAATGCACACTGAAAAGATTTCCAAAAGGAAGTTAAACTGAATAATGGTTAAAATCAATGAAGGTTCTAGCAAAGAGCTAATGAAACATGTCTCACAACAGAGAGTAGGGGGTTTGTAGGAAAAAATGTTGACTATATTATTAGACAAGGGTATCGGATAGATGTTTTTCCCTTATTTTTCTTTGTCACAGAAATGTCAAGGGGTGGGAGTGGGAGGAAATAACTGACATAAAGACAAAAAAGTATCAATTAGACAAGTTAAAAATAAGATGACTGTAAAACTGAGAGGTTTCTTGTCATGATGGATAAATGACTGGCCTTGGAGTCAGGAAGACATGCGTTCAAGTCTGCCTTACTATCTGACCAAGGTCAGGTTGCTTAACCTCTCAGTTACTCTTAGCAACTCTCTAAAACTATGTATAGCAGATGAATTGTTCATTAGTATCACTAGAGGGAATTTCTTTACATTAGTATTTTAAGTGCCTGGGAGTTCAGGTGTAGTACTCCCTCCACAAACACAAAACACCTCTATTACATAAGAAATGATTTTCAATTTTTTTTAAAGAACTGTAGCCAACCTGAGGATAAGCCTCTCTGAACTTAGTGAAGGCAGTCTTTAGATGACAAAACTAATTTAGTCCTTCCTCAAAGCCTTTTAAAAATTGATTCACTTAAAAAAAATTGATTCAGTTGCCTTCAAATACCATTGCCTTCTAGGGGAGTTAAATAGTTCTGAGAGAAGGGAGAGGAAAGGAGAGGTGGTAGCATTTAAATGTTTTATGTTTTATGTTTCTATTTATATATTCTTGTGAATCTTTTGCATCTTCTTGCATTTTCTGTAGGGTGAAATACAACAAGCATTTAGTATTTTTGAGTGCTTGAATGGGAGCTGGGGCTTTTCTTTTGCATGCATTTAGAGAAAGCTAGACACAAGTTATACCTAAGTTATGCTGGGAGATTTTTTTTTCTAGAGTAAATCCCTGATGAGAGACAATGAGCCAAAAAGAGAGAAAATGGACTTCTTGGTTCAGCCCCAAGGATCAGACCTGGTCTGTTGACCCCAGGGTCATTAGGACACTGGGTCTTTGGTTACATATGTGTAGTGCTCCCTCTGGGTTACTCCCCCAATGTGAATTCACAGCTTAGGTACCTAAAGGGATGACTACCTCAGGTTCCACAATTCTTTGGATCCATACTCCTAAACAATAGTTTATGGGCCCCCATGACTATATTCACTTATAATTGTCAGTCAGTTGATATCATTAACTCAAAGCAAAGATATTTACTATAATGGCATAGCATCAGCAGAAGTAACAAAATGTTCATTCCCCCCATAAACCTTACAGCTCACTCTCTCAAAAATACATATAGTATTAGTGGAAAGAGTGCACATTCACTCTTACATACAGTAAACTAGGATAGGGACACAGACATAGGGGACACATGTGACCAAGGCAATTCATGCTTCTGGCAGAAAAGATATCTTTTCTCATGCTACTCTACCTCAGTGTAGCATCTTTGCTGAGAAGACTGCTCTTCTGGGCTCATTGGGCCTTTTCTCTTCAGCTCAACTCTCTGAGCCTATTCTCTGTGGAGAAAGGACTCTTCTAAGTTATGTGCTTCTGCTGTAAGACATCATTGGCAATGAGGAGAAGGAGGCAGATATCTCTTCCCTGTATACCATTGTACCCCAGAAGAGATATAAAGGAAAAGGTGAAGAATAATTCCCTCTTATTAGCTGGGTTTTTTCTCCATAATTTATTGATTATATAATAATATATAATTTACCTTGACTGCCAGAGATGACTGGCTCCACAGAGTTTGTTCTTGCTTTTTAAGGATGGCAGGGACATGGCTACTCCTTCAGTCAGCCAATGAGTAGCTAACTCATAATTCCATTAGGATGGTTGAGGAACTTTTTCACACTTTTTTAACAGTAATAGAAATTATGAAAGGGATATACCACTTACAAGGTGCAGATGAGCTATTATGAAATCTGAAAGTAGTGAACCTTTACATCTATGTCACCTGTCCCTAAGGAGTAACGTATGATAAAACTGGAAATGTATATTGGGGTCAGGTGGCAAAGGAGTTTAAATGTCAAATGAAAGAATTTATATTTGAAAGGGTTTATATATCATATAGTCAGGTACTTTAAGAAAATCATTTTGGCAGATGTGTGGAAGATGAATTGGAAAGGGGAAGATTTGAGTAAAACAGACCAATTAGGAGGCCTTCGCCTACTGCTGGTGAGACAACTTCCACTTAAAATGGAGACAGGAAAGGTCATAGTAAACACCAGCTTTCTCACACAAACCCAAGCAAATATCTGAAAAGGGACCCTAGAAAGAATAATCATAAAGAAAATTTAAAAAGAAACAAATATGTCCCTCAATAAAATCCAGAATTGGTTGAAAAGATGTTCAAAAGAAAACTGGAAATTGGTAGAGAGATCAAATCAGGGAAACCAACATAACATTTTACAAATGGACATGAAAAGATTTGTCCAGATGTAGAGCAGTGAAAGCTAAAAAAGGAACAGTTATCAAAGAAGTGGTTTAGTCTCCTGCAGATCTTCCAATGGAAGAATGGAACAATCACATCAAAGCTTGCAAGCCTAGAGTTGTGAATTTTCCTCACTCCGGTGCTTCCTTGTCAGTTACATTGGTGGGACAGCATGAAGCATGTTTAGGAGGGAGTGAGATATATTTATCATTCCTTAATTTTGATACATATGATTATCTGCAATATTATTTCTTTTGTTCTATTTATAAGTAAATGGTTGTATTGAAAATCTAAAAGCGTGATCATTGTGAGTGGTTGGTTTTACAAATGGAAAGAAACCAGTGGGGGCTTAAGAATTAAAATGGTAGGTAGGAGTAGTGTATTCACTCATACATATACACACCACAAGCTTACTCTTAAAACTTTGAGACAGTTTGAGTATAGCTGTGTGGGGGTGATCCTTCTCTGAGTACCAGATACTAGATCTGCTGATATGTTGGAGATGAATTACCCAACCCAGAGAGCAAGAATGGGTATATTTTTCCTGTGAGAGAAGGGTGAGGTGTGGTTATATACATGGAGGTTTTTTTCACCCCAAAACATGTAGTTTTCCCAAGATATGTATCCAAAAAGATAACTTCCCAATACTTGTCAAAACTGGTGATTTCTTCCCACTTTTGGTAATTCACATATACACAAATGGTTCTACCACAAGGAACCTAAGAAACTTTTCTAAATGTTATAGTCTTGGGTAGGAACCGCACAAACAATGGTGGTATTTTCCTTAATACTGATCATTGAAATCAAGGGATGCTAAAGAAAAAAATTTGACTTAATAAAGTAAACAGTCATCTAAAAAGATGATGTCTGACAACGGGATTTATATTTCTGGACTATGGCTTAAAACACAGAAACAGGAGGCTCCAGATCAGGAATTTGTGTCATTTGTTGATTTCTGAATGCTCACACTGAAAATTTTCCAATTAGTTCTCACCAGCCAGTATGAGCTGGCTCCAGCACACCCCTGAGCCAGAACAGAACAGACACCCTTGGTTACCAGGTATGGCCTGAATGAAGGTCCAAGAAAGTAGGCTGAGAAGGAGCAGTCAGAAAATTAGAAGTAGAACCAGGAGGGAAGAAAGAGTGTCAAGAAGAGAGCATCAGATACATACATTCGTGGAATAGTTATTTTTCCACCACATAGATAATTTAAAGATGCTTCAACTGAACTAATGCTATTAGTTTGATGGCAACAATAGTTTTATATTTTAACTGCTCATAATATTATTTTATATTAATGCTGTATTTATAAATTCCTTGCATTGTAATTTTTAAAAAAATATTATAAAGCAATGTTGTTTATTTTGGGGATTGATATCTAGACTGTGGCATATATATAGCATTCGGAGATTGGATCATTTTTGATCTGGATGCTATAATTGAGTTATCACAAGATAGAAAAATTTGTCCAGGAGCTGTATTGATTTTTCTCTGGTTAATTATTTTCTAAGTATTTAATATTTGGTACTTGACATACATACCTGTATGTCAAGAGTTTATTTGGCTTTGGTCAACAGTACAGTAGACTTCGAAAAGCTATAAATGCTGTCAGATAGCCTAGCTTTAAAATATGGTGGTTTCAAGAACTAGAAATATTTGGAATGCAATTAAAATGTGAAATGGGCTATCTAAATAATATTTAAATGATAGATTCAATGATTGTTCCATAGAAATCTGACTTATATTTCTGTAACATTCAAAAGAGTATCACTTTCTTTGTGATGTTGCAGAATAACAAATTTTAAGAGTTGGAAGGGACCTTATTGGCCATCAAGTCCAGTCTAAATCCAAAAGGCAATTCCTATTATCACAAACAATCATCCAACTTCTGTAAGAAGACCTCCAAGAAGGGAGAACCCACCACCTCTCAGGCAGCCCATTCCACTATTGGACAACTCTTAATTGTTAGAAAGATTTTCCTGCCAACGAGCTTAAATTTGCTTCTTTGTAACAGTCAATCAATACTCCTGATTCTGCCCTCTAGGAACAAATAGAACAAGCTTTCTCTTTCACACAACAGCCCTGCAAATACTTGAGCTTTCATGTCCCTCCAGAGTCTTCTTTTCTCCAAGCTAAACACCCGCAGTTCTTTCTTTTTAACTGACTTTGATATGTCATAGCTCAAGTAGTGTCTTTAATCATCTTGCCTTCCATCCAGTGAACAATCTCTTGGTTATCAATTCTACCTTAAGTTGTAGCACCAAGGGGCAAAAAGGTGGTGCAGTGGATAGCGCACCAGCCCGAGAATCAGGAGGACCTGAGTTCAAATCCAGCCTCAGACACTTAGTAGCTCTGTGATTCTGAGTTAATTATTTAGCCCTGATTTCCTACCCCAAAAAAAATGGTAAACAGAATACTCCAAAGACCTGACAAGAGTGGAATGGGACTCCCTACTTCTGGATGTTGTGCCTTTCTTAATGAATCTTGAGATCTTGTTGTTGGTTACTCATTTTTCAATCAGGTCTGACCCTTTGTGACCTCATTTGGGGTTTTCTTGGCAAAAATACTGGAGTAGTTTTCCATTGCCTTCTCCAGCTCATTTTACAAATAAGGATACTGAGGCAAACAGGGTTAAGTGACTTGCCCAGGGTCACACAACTAGTAAGTATCTGAGACTGGTCAGGTTTTCCTGACTTCTTTCCTGGCACTCTATCCACTGTCCCACCTAGCAGCCAACTTCAATATGACATTAGTGCAAAAACTGAGCATACACCAATATCTAATACCGTATACCAAAATCTAGTTGAAATGGGTGCACAGTCTAGGTATAAAGGCTGATATTGTAAGCAATCTGGGGAAGCAAGGAATAGTTTACCTGTCAGATTTGTGGAGAAAGGAAGATTTTATGATGAAACAAGAGGTAAGCAAAATGGATAATTTTGATTACATTAAATTGAAAAGTTCCTGTACAAATAAAGCCAATGTAACCAAGATTAAGAGGGAAGTGGAAAATTGGGAAAGAATTTTTACAAACGGTGTCTCTGATAAAGGACTCATATCTAAAATATACAAAGAATTGAGTCTAATCTATAAGAATACAAGTCATTCCCCAATTGATAAGTGGTCAAAGAATACAAACAGGCAGTTTTCAGAAGATAAAATTAAAGATATCTATAAGCATATGAAAAAATGCTCTAAATCACTATTGATTAGAGAAATGCAAATCAAAACAACTCTGAGGTACCACATCTCACCAGTCAGATTGGCTAAGATGACAAAACAGGAAAATGATCAATGCTGGAGAGGACATGGAAAAATTGGAGCACTAATGCATTGTTGATGGAGTTGTGAACTGATCCAACCATTCTGGAGAGCAATCTGGAACTATGCACAAAAGGCTATAAATTAAGTGTATACCCTTTGACCCAGCAATACCACTTCTAGGGGTTGTATCCCAAAAAGATAATAGAAGTGGGAGAAAGACCCATGTGTACAAAAATGTTAATAGCAGCTCTTTTTGTGGTGGCAAAGAATTAGAAATCAAAGAGATGCCCATCAATTGGGGAATGGCTGAACGAGTTGTGGTATATGAATGCAATGGAATACTATTGTGCTATAAGAAATGAGGAACAGACAGACTTCGTAATAACCTAGAGAGACTTATTTAAACTGATGTTGAGTGAGAAGAGCAGAAGCAGAAGAAATTTGTACACAATTAGAAACACAACGTATGTGTGACAACCAACTTGGATAGACTGGGCTCCTCTCAGCAATGTAAGGTATAAGACAACTCCAAAAGACTCATGATGGAAAGAGATGTCTACATTCAGAGAAAGAGCTACAGAGTCTGAATGCAGACTGAAGCAAACTACATGCTCTCTTTTTTGTTTTGTTTTGTTCCTTCTTTCTCATTGCTCATTCCAATGGTTATAATCCTTCTTTACAACCCAACTAATGTTTAATGTGAAGGTATTTGTAGATCCTATATTTGACTGCATGCTGCCATGTAGAGAGTTAGGGGAGAAAATTTGAAACTCAGGGATTGTGGAACTGAATGTTATACACTAAAAGTAAATAAACAAATTAATTTTTTTTTTAAAAAAGATGACATTAGTTTACCTGGCTGCCCCATCACATTGTAGCAGACTCATATTGAGCTTGCAATCACTAAATGCCCTTCCCCTCCTCTCCTACATTTTTCAGAAGTCTTTTTTGTTGTTGTTGTTCAGTAGGTTCATTTGGGTCTGACTCTTTGTAATCCCATTTGGAGTTTTCTTGGCAAAGATACTGGAGTGGTTTGTCTTTTCCTTCTCCAGCTCATTTTACAGATGGAGAGCCTGAGGAAAACAGGGTTAAGTGACTTGTCTAGTGTCACACAGCCAGTAAGTGTCTGAGGACAGATTTGAATTCAGGAAGATGAGTCTTCCTGACTCTAGGCCCAGCACTCTACCCACTGCATTGCTACTATCGCCTGAACATGCCTCCCTCATCTTGCACTTATAAAGTAGATTTTTTGTACACAAATGAATCTCATCTTATTAGAATCAGCACTGTGTCCTAGACTGGCAAGATCTTTTTGGACTCTGAATCTTTTTTGTCCATCGTGTTAGATATCCCTTCTAGCCTTGTGTCATTGGCAAATTTGATGAGAATGCTATCTATGCCTTTTTCTAAGACATTGATAAAACATTAAGTAGCACATAGCCCTTCATAGATCCCTGGAGTGTTCCACTTGAGATTTCCTGTCACACTTCCAGTAAACCATTGATGACTACTTTTTAGTCTAGCAATCCAATTAGTCAGAATCCATTTAATTTTTTTTTTTTGGCCTAGTCCAATCTTTCCATCTTTTTCAGAAGAATAGTGATGATACACATTATAAAAAATTTTGCTAAAATCTGATTACACCACTCCTACAATGTCATTTTATCTTTTAATATTGATCATTTGTTTCATCTATGTTTTGTGAAAGGGCCTATTCTAGCCCCTGGCAATTGCCTAAAGATCCTTCTCATGAATATAAGACCCCTCAGTAACTAATGCACTAAGTAGAAGGTCCTGAGTAAATTTTAGTATATTTATTGTGCCTACAACAAGACTAAAAGAAAAGAAACTGCTTTAGGAGAGTAAGGAGTTAATAAAAAGTCCAAACTTTAAACTTTAAAATCCTTTTGTTTTTATTATAGGAGAATTTCTTAGAAGTTCAGTCTAAGGTTATCCTCCTGGAAATAGCCAGGTAATTTAAAGTCAGGAAACTTAGACAGACTCCACTGACAAAGCCTTTTCTTCTGTGATAGAAGTCTGTGTAGGCTAGGCTAGTTTTTTTCTTAAAACGTGCTAAAACTATCCTCCAGGCTTAATTGGTCCAGGAGGCTAAGGCTCAAACCTTCGAGAGAGTCTCCTGGTGACACTAGTATAAAAGTCATCCCATAAGGACTCAAGAGGTCTTCATTTAGTATTGGCACAAATTTCTGGCTAGTATACTGGCATGGCCATCACAGATACAGGGAAACTGTGCTCACCCAAATCAATAATGGTCCTTGCCAAAATCCTTTCCATCCTGCAGCTAAGTAAACCTCCTTTTATTAACTATTAGATGGTCTATGAGTGTTCTGCTTTTTCTCAATCCTAAACCTGAGCCATCAGACCAGCCTGAGTCAAGCCTGGCTTACCATTATAGTAGGATGTCTTCAGCAATAGTTGGCAGGATTGAATTAGAATGACCTTGAACTGAGAGATGGGCAGTATAAAAGAGATGTACGGAATGACTAGAAGCCCTGATATTCAATTGTCTATATATCTCTGGACCTGGCGTCTCTCTGCCTACAAGGGACAGAGAGATAGAAGCCATTCCATCACCAAATGAATCTCCATGGCTGACATCTGCTTGTCTGCAGGAAAGACACACACACACAAGTGCCATTCCATCCAACGCCAGGCTCTTCCAGCCTGCAATGGTCCTTTTCTGCCTGCAGGGGACAGAAAGACACCATTCCACTGGTCATGTGTCCAATAACCTGGCCTCTTCTGGACTGCAGGGGAGAGAGAAAACATCATTCCAGCAGCCCACTGCATAAACTACTTAATGCCCTGAAAGGACTTCACCAAGAATCCAAACTCCACGAGACGTTAATAATCTACCAGAACTCATTCCTCAATGATTAAGAAACTCCCACCCGCTTTAACCCTCCCCAGCACAGCGATTCTGAACCCATGGCTACCATAGGGTTTTGTAACCAACTAGGTGACACAGTGTATAGAGTGCTGAACCTGGAGTCAGGAAGACCTGAGTTCAAATTCGACCTTAGACACTTACTAGTTGTGTGACTCTAGGCAAATCACAACATTTTTTTTGCTTCAATTTCAACTGCAGAATAGGGATAAGGTGGGGACAATATCTAATGCCCAGGGTTGTTGTGATGATCAAATGAGATAAAATTTGTAAAGCACTTAGAAGTGTCTGGTATGTAGTAGATGCTAAATAAATGCTTGTTTCCTTCCTTCCTTCCCACTCTCTGTGCCTCACTACCCATTCTCTTATTCCACTATGCTCAATGCAACCCCTTCAATATACCTCTCTAAAGTTATTGTGCTCTCTGGAAAGCTTGACCATAAGTAATAAACTTGCTTTCATTTTAAATCTTTTCTTTTCCTACTCCTTCCATCTTCTGGCTTTCACTGAGATCTGGCTCCCTCTTGATGACACTTCCAGCACTGGTTGCACTTCCACTCATGTCCCCAACTCACTGGTTGAGGCAGCAGAGTTGGAGTACCTCTTGTTCCCCATTACCACTTCCAAGTTCTACCACCATCATTCAGTAACTTATCTTACTTTGAAGTTCCCTCAATCCATTATCTACCACACAATCAAAATTCTGGTAGTTGTCTACTGATCTTGAAGATATTACCTTTTTTTCTCAACTAATTTAGTTTCTGGCTTACATTCTTGCTCTCCTTCCAAACTCCTGCCTTCATAGTAGAGGATTTTAAGATATATACTGATACTCCCTCAAACACCCTAATCTCCCATTTCCTGAATTTATTCATTTCCCATGATCTCCTACATCCTGCCTTAGCTACATACAGATATAGTCATCTTGCCATCACCCACCAATCTACCACTTTTATATTCATGAACTCTGGCATTCTCTTATCTAATCACAATCTGTTGTCATTCTACCTCTCCTAGGCCTTGTAACTCTAAACCCTATTCTTCATCCACCGCTAAGGTCATTATGATGACTTCTAAAGCCCTGAACTCCTTAGTCCTTTCTGAGGTCACCACTCCTGCTGAATATAGTCTCCCTCCTCCCCTCGCCATCTTGACCTCTTGGTGAACCAGTTCAACACTACACTGTCTTCTTCTCTCAAGTCCCTTGTCTCCTTATCTTAATGCTGATTTTACCCTGCTAAGACTCAGCCTTGGATTTTTCCCATCATTCACTGCCTAATCATATACTACTGAATGAAGCTGGAGAAAATAACAAAATTATACTGCCTGTGTCAACTACAAATGTATGTTATGTAAACTCAACTGGGTCTTCACTGCAGCAAGGCAATCTATTGTCTCCCTAATTAGCTTGCTACACCTTCTCATCCCTCCTCAAGCCTGCCATGGCTATCCTTCTCTCTACTCTCTTACTTGAGAACTTTGCCTCATATTTTACTGAAAAAATAGCCATCATTTACAGAAAGCTCCTTTTTCTTCTTTTCTCCTCTTCCTCATCTCACATCACCATGAAACCTACTGCCACTATCTTCTCCTTCACCTCTTTCTCACATGATGAGGTGGCCTTTCTCCTTGCCAAGGCAAACCTCTCTAAATACACAAGTGATCCCTTTCTATCCTGTCTCCTCCAGCAGATTGTTCCCTCTCTCATCCCTACTTTCACTCATCTCTGTCTACTAACTACTTACCTCCTTTTATAGACATTCTCATCTCTCCCTTATCCTCCAAAAATATACACTTGATTGACCCCTCCATGTTAGCTATCATCCCATGTCTCTCCTCCTTTTTGTGGCTAAAATCCTTGAAAAGGCACTCTACAATCTGATGCTTCTCATTTCTTTCCTCTCACTCTCTTCTTAACTCTCTACGGTGTGGCTACTGACCCCATCACTCAACTGAAACTGCTCTCTCCAGAGTTACCAATGATCTTCTTCTCTTTCTCCTCCTTTTTCTTCTTCTTTCTGTCTTTAATTTTTAATTTGCAGAATAAAACAAGCGTTTCCATAGCATAGTATGATTAAAAAAAGATGATTGCACATGAAACTGCAAACCTACTATGTACAATTTACTATTCTTCTTAAATATATAATAAAGCTATCATGTCAGTTTCTTTTTTTCCCTCCTCCCCAACCCCGATGACTACCATTAGACGCAAATAGATACACACATACACACACACACACACATATACACACACACACGTAAAATTATTCTACACATACTTCTATTTATCAATTCTTTCTCTGGATGAAAATAGCATTTTTCTTCATATGTCTTTTATTTTTATTTGTGTATTTATAATAGTTAAAATGATAATATAATAATATAATAAAATAATAATAAAATGATAAAATAATAGTCACTCAAAGTCATTCTTAAAACAATGTTGCTATTACTGTGTACAATGTTTTCTTGGTTCTGCTCATATCACTCTTCACTATTTCATGTCTTTCGATGCCTTTCTAAGATCATTGAGCTCATCATTGCTTATAGCACAGTGGTATTCCATCACAACCATATACCACAACTTGATCTTCTGTCAAATTTAATAGCTTTTTTCTCAATCCTCATCTTTTCTGACCTATTTGCAGCCTTTGACAATTACCTTCTTCTCCTTGATATTTTCTTCTATCCAGGGTCCTATGACACTAGTCTCTGGTTCTACTGCCTTCATTCTGTTAATTGTCTCCAATTGATCCCAATATATATCTGTTTGGAGTAGAGTTGCTTTCATGTATTTCCCCCTTCCCCCACACCCCCCATTAGACTATAAGCTCCTTAAGAGCAGGGCATATCTTTTTGCCTCTTAGAAGAGTGTCTGGCACATAGTAAGCACTTAATAAATGGTTGTTGCATTTAGGGGAGCCTTGCATCCACTGGCCTCTATGATTCTTTATGTGGCACTTCTGGCTATGGCAATATGCCATGCAACAGCCCTGAATGAACAATGTAGGATTAGAAAATAAAGGGTAAGGATGTAATGGAAGAGACAGATAGGAATGTGCTCTATCTTTAAGAACCACACCCTGAAGAGAGTTGATAGTGATCTCCAGGCCCAGAAGCAGTGATAAACCCGGGCCATACCTAAAGACTGGAATTTGGGGATTATGTAAGGGCTGTGCTAAATGAACTTCTTGAGACTTTTTATATGTCATTTAGGAAGCCATTAGGAACTGCATCATGTGAGGTTTTTTTTAGGAATTCTTTGGTGTCAAGCACTATAGGAGGTATTTTTTTTAATCGTACATGTAAAAACTAATTTTAACATGTTTTTTTAAATTTTGAGTTCCAAATTCTCTCCCTCCCTCTCCTCTGCTCTCTTTGAGAACTCAAACAATTTGATATAGGTTATACATGTGCAGTCATGCAAAACGTATTTCCATATTAGTCATGTTGTGAATGAAAACACAGACCAAAAAAAAAAAAACCTCAAGAAAAATAAAGTTTAAAAAAAGCTATGCTTCTATTTGCATTCAGACTCCATCAGTTCTTTTTCTGAAGTGGAAACCATTTTTCATCATAAATCTTTTGGAATTGTCTTAGATTATTGTGTATTGCTGAGATAAGCCAAGTCATTCACAGTTGAAGATCATATAATATTGCTGTTACTATGTACAATGTTTTCCTGGTTCTGCTCACTTCATTTTGCATCAGTTCAGGGAAGTTTTTCCAGTTTATTCTGAAAGCATCTTGTTTGTCATTTCTCTTAGTATTATTCCATCACAATCATACATCACTTGTTCAGTCATTCCAACATGGGAGACATTTGAAAAGACAATAAATAGTTGATCTCCAATAGCCCAGAGACAAATGTCTCAAATGAACTTCAGTTGATGTGTTGAGAACTGGAAAAGATGCATCAATTCTGTTAATTGTAACTCTTTTTCAATAAGGTTTCCATTAATGAGCACCTGCAGAGTGGGCCCTGAATCTCTCCTTTACCCTGGTGGAATTAATGACTACTTGCATGTGGCAGCTAAAACTTAGGTACTTGTTTAAGAATCTCTGGCTGCTTTTTTCACCTTTGATCTCTTTTCTTGAGGATTGGTGAGAGATCCTGCAATGGACAGTCCTAGCATTGGGCTCCTGGGTACCTCAGTCAAAGCCAACTGACAGCAGTAATTTTATGCATTGGATGAGGTGATCACTAACACAAGGGACGACCCAAATCCTAGCCTGACTGATCGGGACCTCCTGGAGTTGTTTGACTCTTTCTGTGTAGTCATTCCTGACTACATGAATGTTGTGGACCGGCTAGCAGCAGTAACACCCCAGCCGGTGGCAGGATCAGTTGGTAGTATAGCTCTGGCAGAGAGGAGCACCACTAGACATTGTTGAGGCAGCATCAATACCTGGCTCAGGCAGGGTAGAATATCAGAGTGGTAGTCAGTCCCTGGCACAAAGGGACATCACTAGGCCTCTACATAAGAGAGCCGCAATCAGACCCTACTGCTGAAGGGTTATCCAAGAGTCAGGCTCCTGAACAATAGGTTCCCAAGCAATGCCTGTGGGTCTTTGCACAGGGCAGGGAGGAAGGAGGAGGGGGAGGAGTGCTTAGCCCTCAAATAGCAGTGAGTTTTAGTGTGGGCCCAATGACAGGGGAGTGACTGAGCCTGGACCCACCGTGAAAGTGGCCCACAGCATAGGAAAAAATGAAACAACCTACCCAGACCTATAGAATAGGAGGGGTAATCTTTTAACAGAGGAATACAAATAGTCAAGAATTTGGTGTCCTTCTGCTCCTCCCCCCTCCACCCCCCCAACCCCCCCCCCCCCCCCCCCCCCCCCCCCCCCCCCCCCCGTTTCCCCAAGCATGCAGTTCTCAGGGATGGGAAGATCTTGGCTGGTGGGCCAAGGAATATTGAATAAAGACATTACAGGGTGAGGTTCATTAGTGAGTCAATAGATGGCAAACCACTTCAGTATCTTTGCCAAGAAAACCCCAAATAGAGTCATGAAGACTCAGACTGAAGCAATTGAGCAACAACAGTAAAGTACCTACTCTGTGCCGGGTTCTATGCTGGGGATACAAAAAAGAAAAACACAATCCCTTCCCTCAAGGAGCTTATAGTATACACACATACATACATATATGTGTGTATACACATACACACTATATCTATATATATACACACACACACACTTGTATATTTCCTAATTTCAGTTTTAAACCTTGTAAACACTTTTTTTTTTTTAATTTTGAGCTCCAAATTCTCTCCTTCCCTCCTGCTTTTCCCTCACCACTTGAGAAGGCAAGCAATATGATTTTGATTGTACGTGTGAGGTCATACAAAACATATTTCTACATCAGCCATATTGCAAAAGAAAACACGCACCAAAAAATGAATAAAATAAAGTGAAAAAAGTAGGCTTCAATCTGCCCTCCATTTATCAGTTCTCTCTCTAGAGGTGAATAGCATTTTCATCATGGGCCTTTAACTCTTTCACAGCTGATCATTATTACAATATTGCTGTTATGTACACAATATTCTGGTTCTGCTCAATTTACTTTTCTACAATTCATATAAATTCTCCCAGGTTTTTCTGAAACCATCTTGCTTGTTATTTCTTATAGCACAGTATATCATCACAAGCATAGAAACCACAAAAAGAGCTGTTATAAATGTGTGTGTGTGTGTGTATATATATATATATGTCTGTCTTTTGGGATATACAAGAGGTTTTCGTACAAAGAAATCAAAGCTATCTATAGTTATATTTTTTAAATGCTCTAAATTGATTAAAGAAATGTAAATTAAAACAATTCTGAGGCACCACCTCACACCTATCAGATCAGCTAATACGACAGAAAAAGGAAATGATAAATGTTTGAGGGAATGTGGGGAAATTAGAGCGCTAATGCACTGTTGGTGAAGGTGGTGAAGATCCAAAGGTTCTGGAGAGCAGTTTGCAACTATGCCCAAAGGGCTATAAAAATGCAGATATCTTTTGATTGAACAATACCACTGCTAGGTTTGTAGCCAAAAAAAATTTTTTTTTAAAGGGAAAAGGATCTATGTATACAAAAATATTTATAATAGCTCTTTTGTGGTGGCAAAGGATTGGAAGTTGACAGGATGCCCTTCAATCAGGAAATGGATGAACAAGTTGATACTGTGCTATGAGAAATGAGCAGGAAGCTTTCAGAAAAACCTGGAAAGACATACATGAACTTATGCAAAGTGAAGTGAGCAGAACCAGGAGAACATTATATACAGTAACAGCAATATTATTCCAGAGGACTTACGATAAAAATGTTCTCTAGAGAAACAACTGATAGAGTCTGAATGCAGATAGAAGTATACTTTTTTTGTTAAACTTTATTTTTCTTAGTTGTTTTTTTTTTGGAGGGAGAGCCTGTTTTGCCCCCCCCACAACATGACTAATGTGGAAATATATTCTGTGTGATTGCACATGTATAACCGCACATGTATAACCTATATCAAATTGTCTGAGTTCTCAATGAGAGGAGAGAAGGAGAGAGAGAATTTGGAACTCGAAATTTAAAAAAAAAACCAAATATTAAAATTGTTTTTACATGTAATTGAGGGAAAAAAAATAATTTTAAAAACCCAAATAGGTCTTCCCCTTTTTTTCTTTGTTTCTTTGGGATACAGACCTAGTAGCAGTATTGCTGAGTCAAAAGGTATGCACAGTTTCATAGCCCTTTGGGCATAGTACTAAACTATTCAAAGAGCTTACAATCTAATAAGGAAAACAATACACAAAAGGAAGCTAAAGGGGAAGGGGTATGCCAGAGGGTACCTGGCAGTGGGGCCCGATGTTCCTGGAATCAAAACCAAGCAGAGAAATTATTGAGAAATGAAGAGATAGCTGGATATTCTAAAAAGAGAGACTTTGGGAGGGACTTTTTTGTTCCACTCTCCAGCTTTCCAATCAGAGGGGAGAAGAAGCTGAGAGTGTAGAAGAGGTATTAAGTACAGAAACTGAAGCAGTTTCTATGATGATTTGGGGGTAAAGCATCATGTCCATGGCGTCAGTACTGCACTGACTTTAGGATGGGCTACATGCAAGGGCACTGTCCTCTTTGCTGTGACTGTGATGTTACCGGTACTGTTTCTGTTCATCAACACCATTTTATATAATGAACTACAAAGATTTGGCATCACTCACCCCAGGGACAAGATTGTTAAGATGCAGGATTTGGTTACTTTGAAGCGGGGAGGGGAAACCTCAGATTTCTGGTCTTTGTTCTCCTCCATATTCTGTCACTTGTCACTCCTTCAGGGAGCTGTTAAATTGCTTGTCCTTTTGTGATCTTTCTGTTTTGGGTTTTTGGTATGTTTGTTTGTATGTTTCCTTCTCCAGTTCTGCCTATACCAAATGTCTCACAACCTGATGTCAGGGTCATCTAATAACCAATCTAAGGCCATTTAAATGGCAAGGAATACTCTTCCTTTAGGATCTTGCTACTAAATGGTGGTATGTGATAGGAATAACAAATACCGTATATATGTATATATACCCTATAATGCACAGCCTCTCTTCTATCATGGAGAGTATGAGCATTCCCACAGGATATAGTTTCTTCCCTCTGGAGTACTGATATGGATATATCACTGATTCAGTTAAACACAGTTTCCCTGCCTGTAAAAATAGAATCAATGCTGTATTCTTGCTGAATATCTTTTCCATAGTATGGCTTAGTAAATCTCCTTTTGTTAACTGGTTAGAAGGTCTATGATTGTCTTGTTTCATTCCAACCTCAAACCTGAAACAATCTGTCCAGCCTGAGTAAAGCGTGGCCTACAGCACACCACTAAAGTAAGATAATCAAAGTTCTGTTTTACTCTTCCTCAGCCTCAGTTGGACAGTGTAGAAGATCTTTCTCTTCTATAGAACCAGTCCCTTAATGCTCCTCTTGTGTTTTGGGGCCTGTCCAAGTGAACAAACTTAACCCTGTTGCTAAAAAGCCTGTTCTAAAGAAGTTGAACAATATCAACTGCAACAATTGAACAAACTGTTGCAAGACTTTGTAACCAGTTACTACAGTTAACCACCAATACCACTCCTGAAATACAGAGTCTTCAAGAATTCTGAGGTTATGTATCACTTCCAAAAGAATTTTTGCTCCAATGGAGTTCAAAGCAAAAGGACAGGGCTTTTGTACTAGTAACTTCACTTCCCAAAGACGAGGACTTGCTACTCCAGAGGAAAGAAGCTGTGTCCTATGGGAGTGTATATCTCTTCCATGACAGAAGAGAAACTGTACATTAAACCTTTAAGTCTAGACTTTTGGAGGGAATTGGGAAAAGCTTAGTTGGGCATGTGAATGCCATTGTTGCTTGGGTTTTGAAGTAGCTATCTGTCTTTACTGTTATGTGCCTTTCCCTATCGCTTCCTATTTCACCGACCACAAATGTGTTCTTGAAGAAAGCATTGGATGTGAATGCATACTGTTACATAAAATGTTTGTAATCACTGATACACAAATTGTTACCAGTGGTGACCATAATATTCTTTGTAATGCTATCACTTCATTTTGGAAGAGAATAGATATAAAAATGGTTCCAATCATTGGTGATTTGAATGGAATTGGATCATGTTGCTATCCCATTTAAGAATCAAAAACTGGGGAAGAAGATAGATAGCGGTAAATGGTAAGCTAGGAGTTATTTTTTTTTAATTACTCTTTCTTTAAAAAGTTATTGCTCTTCAATACTCTCACTGATCCAAGGGGACAGCCCACTTGATTGATACAACTTAGAGCCTTGATTGGCACCTTAATATGCTAACAACTAGGAGAAGTAAACAATAATTCACTGGACACCTTTAGGATGGTTCCAACTCTGGAGGCAAAGAAAGGGACTACTTTTTATTGTTGTTGTTCTTGAGTCGTTTCAGAGGTTTCCAACTCTCTGTGACCCCATTTGGGGTTTTCTTGACAAGGATACTGGTATGGAATTCCATTTTCTTCTCTAACTCATTTTCAAGATGAAGAAACTAAGGTAAACAGAGTTAAGTGACTTTCCTAGGGTCACACAGTTATTAAATATCTGATGCTGAATTTGATGCCAGGACTAAAGCTCTATCTTAGCTACCCCTTAGGACTACTAGTTTGTACAATTAGAACAAGTCCTTGTTTTTAGGATGGGAGCCCAAATGAATCATCTTCCCATTGACTTTGGAGAGCTCTCCTAATTTTTTCACTGAATATTAAATAGAACACCACTATTTAATGAATGAGATTGGCAAATAGCTGAGTCATTCTAATGGGACAGAGAACACTGAAGCCCAGGATTTGTTGAACAACAAGCTGTGGATTCACAATGACTTCACTTATCAATCCTGGCCTCAGAGTTTACTTAATGAATCATAAATCACTTCTGATCTATGGTCATAGCTTTATGCTTGAAGATTTTCAGGTTGGGAACTATGTGGCACAGCAGATAGTGATGTTGGACTTAGGAGTCAGAAAGATCTGAGCTGGAATCTGGCCTCAGACACTATTTGTGTGACTATTTGTGTAGGCAAGTCACTTGATATCCGCCTCAAGTTCCTCATTGTAAAATGGAGTAATAATAGCACCTACATCACAAGATTGATGTGAGGATCAAATGATATATTGTAGAGCACCTTGCAAATTCTAAAACCCTATATAAATGTTAGCTATTCTTTTTATTAGAATATACCCACTCACAATGCACTTTTTATGCCCATGTCTCCATTAAGGGAGTCTGGTCCCCAATCCAGACTCCGTGAAGGGAGCATATGGTATTGAGTGGTTCTCCTTCATGTATGAGAAAGCAAGCACATGAGAGAGCCTCACCAATTTATAATATAGCTGTTGAATACCAGTTATTTTGTATAGAATAGGGAATTAGTAGATGTTTTGGTCTTTGCAACCACTCCCAACTATAATGTATGCAAAAATTGAGATGCAGGCACTGAGAACCCCCTTGAGCTCTGATTGAATCTTCCCACTAGAAGAGGTATTGGCATGAGGCTATAAGCCTTTCATTGTGGCTCTGACCAAACCTTTGTTACTAGCTTGGTTCTCCATTGTCCAGCTACCTCCCACCCTTGAGCCTATAGAAATATCTATACACAAATCAACTGTTACCTGACCTCATTAACTCCTGAAGATCCTCCTGTAATAGTAATCGTTTAGCAGGATACTTAGCACTACTAAGTGCTAAGTGTGGAAGATTCAAACTGTCCCACTGTTGAGAAGGCATGAACTCCCCTGTTGATGTGGAAGAAGGGGATTGGCTGAGCCCCTGTTGATGTGGAAGAAGGGGATTGGCTGAGGTGTGTATATAAGCAAGAATTCCAGAGACAGAGACAGAATTGGAAT
>CM053586.1:211257402-211320427 GCA_028646515.1 Pseudochirops corinnae
GGAGAGAATAGACTGGGGGAGGGGGGACACACTGGGATGGCTGTTTTGGGGTGGGGGGGGAAAGAGGGGGAGAAAATATGTAACTCAAAATCTTGTGGAAATGAATGATGCAAACTATAATAAAATTAAAAAAAAAATGTTTCCCATTTACATTTTGTATCAGCAAGCACTCTAGCATTCCCAACATGGCTGCTAGCACAGGTTCTTTGATCTGCTTTTCTAAAGGAAAGCAACTCAAAATGGGTTAACAATCTTACTTTAATCAATCAAACATATATCATTTAGTTAGTTCAGGGGGAAAAGTCAACACCCTGAACTTCAGAGAATACAAAAAGAATACAAACAGAAGTTACAAACAGACAAAGGAAAAGATCAACAGACAGGCTTCCAGGCTTCTGCCCATTACATCCATACCTAGTTAGTCATCAGAGAGGGAAGCACCAATATCTGGATTTTCAAAGGGGGTGGGGTGGGAGGCTCAACCTCTGCCCAGAGTCTCATCTGGCCAAATAATACAACTCTTTCCAAAGTGAGCCCCAAAGCAAAAACTCACATCAGTGCACATATAGCCTTCTCCTGGATCAGAGAATGTCTTAACCCTCTTGCCCCACTGCCCAATCACAAAGTAATAAGGTGTGGGCGTTCCTGAAGAACAAGCTTCCCATCACAGGCTCCATGTAACCATATTCAGCCTATTAGGAGGCAGAGTATATTTTCAAATCAGAAAAGGTTCTCAGAGTCACTTAAGCCTATCAAAGGGCCTAGGGGCAGGGAAGATCTTCAGATTTCCATAACACATTTTAATCTGGTTATAATCACATTTGGGAGTATTGGGAGCAGCTTTGTGGCCTGATGGTGGTATATTCGACACCTCTGATCTAGAGGACCTAACAATCTACAGGAATACCTTGTTTTATTGTAATTCACTTTATTGCACTTCACAGAGATTGTATATTTCACAAATTGAAGTTTTGTGGCAACCTGGTGTCGAGCAAGTCTATGGACACCAGTTTTCCAACAGCGTGTGCTCACATCATTTCTCTGTATTGCATTTTGGTAATTCTCGTGCTATTTCAAACTTTTTTTTAATCAGTATTATACTGTTAAGGTGATCTGTGATCAGTTATCTTTGATGTTACTATTCTAATTGTTTTGGGGCACCACAAATCAAGTCCATATAAGATGGCAAATTTAATAAACAAATGTTGTGTGTTCTGACTGTTACACCAATCGGCAGCTCCCCATCTCTCTCTCTCTGTTTGAACCTCCCTTTTCCCTAAGATTCAATAATATTGACATTTGACTAATTAATAACACCCCAATGGTCTCACCTAAGTGTTCAAGCAAAAAAGTCAATCAGTACAGCAAATTTTATTGTTGTCTTATTTTAAGAAATTGTCATAGCTACATCAATCTTCAGCAACAGCCACTCTGATCAGTCAGCAGTCATCAACACTGAGAGAAGATCCTCCACCAACAAAAAGGTTATAATTTGTTGAAGGTTCAGATGACTGACAGCATTTTTTAGTAATAAAATATTTTAAATTAAGGTACATACATTTTTTTTAGACATAGTACTATTGTGCACTTAATAGACTACAATATAGTGTATTTTTTTTTGTCTTTTTAGAAGGGGGAAGTCAGGCAAGGTCACACAACTAGTAAATGTTAAGTGTCTGAGGCCAGATTTGAACTCAGGTCCTCCTGACTCCAGAGCCAATGCTCTATTCACTGTGTCACCTAACTGCCCCTACAATATAGTGTAAAAGTTATGTAAACATAACTTTTATATGCACTGGGAAACCGAAAAATTTATACAACTCACTTTATTGCAATATTTGCTTTATTGTGGTGATCTGGAATCCAACCTGCAATATCACCAAGGCATGTCTGTATGGGGAATTCTTCAACTTGGACTCCATGCCAGAGCTTCATGACAGTGGCTAACATCTTTGGGAAGTACCTCTATTGCTGTTTTCTGCCTCTTTAGATCAAAAAGTTGAACACTCTTATATCTTTCAAGTTACCTTGTATAATTTTGGTATGGGATGCACCTAGATAGAGGAGTGCTTTAAGATGGCATTTTGCTATAACAAATCAGTGAGACCTTGTATTTTCTACAACTTTTGGTATATTGGTAGAGATGTCTCCTACTGTGGTGCATCATTTACAAAAACCTGCTTCTTTATTAATAATCTAATTAACAGAGCCAGCAATATGTGTGTAGATTGTTTTCATATGTTACATATCCTCCCCCAGGTGGTAGGAGTGTAGTAGATTGATGGGAGTGAATAAGCTGCAATACTTTTACAATGACACAGAAGTCCCAAAGTAAAGGTCATCCAAGAAATGTAAGAGTGAAAAAGTAGATAGACTGATAATGTAGTGAGAACAAAAGGTGAATTGATGGACAGCCAGTATTTTCAACTAGTCTTGTCATGATGTTGAGAGAAGGTAATTGGATGGACCTCATGTGGCAAAGATTTCTACACAAGGACATGGACCAGTGCAGGCCTTCAACATCTCACTCTTGGGCAATTGTAATTGCCTGCTGGTGGGTCTACCGGCCTCAAGTCTCTTTCCACTCCAATCCATTTGAAGAGGTTTACCCAAAGAGGGTTAGGGGTGCCTGAGACCCCAAAATACCAACATGCCAGGTCCTGCTGAAAGAATTCGACTCAAGTCTTCTCAGCCAAAGAAAAGTAAAGTTTATTGAAAGTAAGCTATATTGAGTATACTCTTAAGGAGCCTAGATATCTGTGATGCTTGCATTGGGCAAGCAGAACAGAGTAAATCTGTCACAGAATAAGTCTGTTCTAGGGCATTCTGTGGTGCTCTCACACCACAAGGAGGGAAGATGGGGTCTTAGATACAGAGAAATGTAGGGATGGTCTAGAGGAGGAGTTTGAGGAGAATCTTCAGGAGGAGTTAACGAGGTCAATGCAAGAGTGGATTGGTATTTTGATAGGCTCAAGGGTGGGAAGTAGATGGACAATGGAGGGCCAGGCTAGTAATAGAGGTTTGGGCCCAGCCACAATGAAATACTTATGGCCTCTGCAAAGGCCTCATCAAGTAGGAAGATTCAATCAGACTTCAAGGGGTTTTCCAGAGCCTGTACCTCAAAGATTCAAGGAGAACTCAAGGGGGGCCCAGAGCCTATACCTCATCACATTCAGTCACCAAGTGATTTTTCCTAAAGCACAGGTCTGACCATGCCACTCTCCCGATTCAATAAACTCTAATGGCTTCCTCTCACCTGTAGGATCCATACAAAATACTGTTTGGCAGTCAAAGCCCTTCATAACCTAGCCACCTCCTACCTTTCTAGTTTTCTCATACCTTACTCCCCAACACATACTCTTCATTCTAGTGACACTGACCTCCTGGCTGTTCTGTGAAGAAGATACTCCAGTTCTTGACTCAGGGCATTTTCTCTGGCTGTGCCCCAGATCTGGAACACTCTTCTTCTTTTTCACTGCCTACTGACCTCCCTAGCTTCCTTTAAGATCCAATTAAAGTACTTTCTTTTACTAGACCCCACCTAATTCTAGTCTCTGCCTTCAGTTATTTTTAATTTCTCCTGCTGTAGCACCAATGCAATATTTACAGTGCCCATAATCATGATAAAGACCGTGACTATAAATACCGCATGACATTGAAACGCAAAATATGCCAGATTCTCCAGGTAGAGGACAAAACTGAAGCATTTATTTAGACACCAGAAAACTGAATCCCCAAACCAGTAAGCTGATTCCATCATAGTACCAAAGATATTCAGAAGCCATAATATTGCTGAGAGCCACAGCATCCTTCAGCCTTCCCACAAACCAATACAAGATTAATATCTACTCACAAACCTCTCTATCTCTTTGCCTGAGCATCCTCTCTCCCCTACCATCTAGCTAACTCTGACTACCAGCTTCCTGTGGGCTCTGCTCTACCCTTTAGCAAATTCCCTCCATCACAGGCTCCATGTGATTACATTCAGCCTATTAGGGGGCAGAGTTTTTCATTCAAAGCCAGGAGGTCTTCAAATTCTCCCCTAGGCCTATTAAGGGGCAGGGAAGATCTTCAAATTGCCATTCTCATTACAACTGCTTACAGCTTAACTGAATGTATTTGTTTGCATTTTATCTGCCCCCTTTAGATGGTAGTAAGCTCCTTGAGGGCAGGGACTGTCTTTTGACTCTTTTTTTATCCCCAGTTTAGCACAGGGTCAGGCAAGTAGTAGACACTTAATCAATGTGGATTGATAGATTGATTCCCAAGGGATGGGTTGGCACAGATGGATAACAATTTTCAAACCTGGAGGGAATATTCCTATTAATGAGATCATAGATTCCTAAGAGTATTTTGAGTATTACTAATTATTAGCACTAGTACTATTAGTATGAGTATTAATCAGATTGAACTGAGGCTGATGAAGAAAGATCAAGGGGTAAGGGGGAAGAGAAAGAAGAAAAGAAGATAAAAGCAAGTCTAGGAGGCTATTGGGGAGTGGATGGGATTATATAACTAATAAGAGGAAGAAGACAGATGCTTAATTCTTGCTGTTTTTGTTTTCTCTGCAAAGAACAATCCTTGGGTAGGAAGACATAGAACAAAAATGGATCCTAGGCAGTTGATATGATGAGGTGCAGGCTCTGGGAGCCCCCTTGAGCTCTCCTTGAATTTTGAGGTACAGGCTCTGGGAAACCCCTTGAAGCCTGATTAAATCTTCCCACTTGATGAGGCATTTGCAGAGGCCATAAGTTTTTCACTGTGTCTGGGCCCAAACCTCTGTTACTAGCCTGGCCCTCCACTGTCCATCTACTTCCCACCCTTGAGCCTATCAAAATATCAATCCACTCTTGCATTCACCTTGTTAACTCCTCCTGAAAACCCTCCCCAAACTCTTCCTCTAGACCACCCCTAGATTCCTCTGTACATAAGACCCCATCTTCCCTCCATACGGTGTGAGAGCGCCACAGAATGCCCTACTTACTCTATGTCAGACTTTCTCTGTCCTGCTTGCCCAATGCAGAGACCTAGGCTCCTTAGGAGTCTACCCAATATGGGGAACTTTTAACGAACTATTAATAAACTTTACTTTTCTTTGGGTGAGAAGATTGAGTCATATTCATTCGGCAGGACCCCAGTATTTTGGGGTCTCCAGAGCAACCCTAACCCTCTTTATGGGTAACCTCTTCAGATATTCATGGTAAAGAAGACAGAAAGAAAGCGCTGAGCTATGCTTTAAATGTGTGTATGTATGTATGTACAGATAGATAGATAGATGTGTGTATGCATATATGCCTATACGTATGTATATATGCACACATAGACATTCTTTAGTTTGAATGTTTTCTTTTTAAATTTTGAGTCCCAGATTGTCTCTCTCCCTCTCACCCTTCACCACCCAATGAGAAGGCAAACAGTATGATATCAATTATACATGCAATATCAGGTCAACATATTTCCATATCAGCCATATGGCAAAAAACAAACAAACAAACAAACAAAACCTGAGAAAATTATACTTCAGTTTGTACCAGTTTTCTCTCTCTGGAGGTAGAAAGCATTTTTTCATTTTGTGTCCTTTGGAATTGTCTTTGGATCATGGCATTGATCAGAGTAGCCAAATCTATCACAGTTGATCATCATTTTTTTTTTTTGCTTTTTGGAAGGGGAAAGAAGGGCAATTGGGGTTAAGTGACTTGCCCAAGGTCACACAGCTAGGTGTGTGTGTGTGTGTGTGTGTGTGTGTGTGTGTGTGTGTGTGTGTGTGTGTGTGTGTGTATATGTTAAGTGTCTGAGGCCGGATTTGAACTCAGGTCTTCCTGACTCCAGGGCTGGTGCTCTGTTCACTGTGCCACCTAGCCGCCCCAAGTTGATCATCATTTCAACACTGTTGTAACTGTGCCCAATTATCTCCCATTTCTTCTCACATCATTCTGCAACAATTCATATAGTTCTTGCCGTATTCTTTTGAAACCACCCCTTCATTATTTTTATAGTACTATATTACAATATGCCACAACTTATTCAGCTATTACCCAAATTAATAAAAAGTCCCTTGATTTCTAATTCTTTGCCACCACAAAAAGAACTGCTATAAATATTTTTGTACATATAGGTCTTTTTCCTTTTTCTTTGATCTCTTGTAAGAGTTAGGCATAAATGAATTCAAGTCAGCTGGTTTGGATGAAAGATACCCCTGGGTCCTGAAAGAATCGGTGGATGTGACTGCAGGATGCTATCAGTGATATCAGAGGGAAAATGGAAAAAAGGAGAGGCATTGCTGGACAAGAGAAGGACAAATGTCCTGATTTTCACAAAGGGGAGAGAAAACAGAATCTGAGAGTTATAGACCAGTGAGCTTGACGTTGGTTATTGATTCAATAACAAACATTTATTAAGCACCTACTGTATGCCAGGCACTGTGCTAAGTGCTAGAAACTTTTAAAATGGGTTATTAATAGAAAAGTATTTTTCATGATTGTGCTTGTATAACCGATATCAAGTTGCTTGCCATTTTAGGGAAAGGAGAGGAAAGGAAGGAAGAGAATTTGGAATTCAAAATTTTAAAAATCAAATATCAAAAACTGTTTTTACATGTAAATGAAAAAAAGATAACTTTTGAAATTTTTAGAAATTTTTAGGAAAATTAAATGGAGTATTTAAAAGGTGATTAGTGAATATTTAGAAAGAAAAGCAGTACACACAAAGTGCCTACATGTATTTCTCAAGAAGAAGTCACAGCAGACTAACTATTGTGTGTGTATGTGTGTGTGTGTATGTGTTTACAACATTACTAAACAAGTAGATCATGAAGAGTTCTATAGATAGGCTTCACCTAGATTTTTAGCCAAATATTTAGTAAAGTTCTTCATGTTATTCTTGTGGAAAAGATGGGGGAAAGGGCAAGATGAATAGAAAGATTCAGAATTGGTCAGATGTCACTCAACAAAGGTATCACCTTGGCAGGAGGTCTTCAGTAGAGTGACGGGTGCCCCAGAGATGTTCTTACCTCTATGCTACTTAACATTTGACATGCTCATCAAATTTGCTGATGACTCAAAGCTGGGAGAACTCCCTCACATTCTGAATGGCGATCAGGATACAGAAAATATTTTGACTGGCTTGGATCTTGAGCCAGATATAAGAAGACAAAATTGAATAGGGATCAATCTGGCCTTACATTTGGGCACACACACTCACACACACACACACACACACACACACACACAAAATTGATCTTACAAGTACAACTTAGAGGCAGCATGGGTAGCAGTTTGTCTGAAAAAGATGTTGGGGCTGTAGTGGGTTACAAGCTCTATGAGTCAGCAATATGGTACAGCAACAAAAAAAGCTAACATGATCTGAGGTTGCATTTAAGAGAACTTCCAAGAATAAGGAAGTGATACTTCATCTATATTCTGACCAAGGCAGAATATTGTGTACGCTTACAGGAACTATAGTTTAGAAAGGACATTAATAAGCTGGAGATTGTACCTAAGAAGGCACCCAAGTTGATAAATGACTCTATTTCATATTGAAGAAGATACCCAAAGAGGGTTGGGGTTGCCTGAGACCCCCAAAATACCAACATGCCAGGTTCTGCAGAAAGAATTCCACTTGTCTTCTAAGCCAAAGAAAAGTAAAGTTTATTAGAAGTTCGCCTGTATTGGACACAGAGCAAGTCTGTGCTAAGCTATTCTATAGCACTCTCACAGAGGAAGTCTGTTCTAGGGCCTTTCCTCAGTGCTCTCACACACATGGAAGGGAGATGGGATTCTTATACACAGAGGAATCTAGGAGTGGTCTAGAGGAGGAGTTTGGGGAGGGTCTTCAGGAGGAGTTAATGAGGTCAGGTAACAGTTGATTTGGGTATAGATAGTTTGATAGGCTCAAGGGTGGGAAGTAGATGGACAATGGAGGGCCAACCCAGTAACAAAGGTTTGGGCAGAGCCACAATGAAAGGCTTATGGCCTCATGAAAATGCCTCTTCAAGTGGGAAGATTCAATCAGAGTTCAAGGGGGTTCCCAGAGCCCACACTTCATCACACCTACCTATTAGACACCTCCATCTGGATGTCACATGGGTATCTCAAATCCCTTCTTTCCAAAACAAAAATCAACTTTCTGTCTAGGCCCACCTCTCACCTAAACATCCTGATTCCTGTTGAGGGTATCACTCTTCTAGTCAACCAGAGTAGTGAACTTGGAATCATCCTTGACCCTGTCAGCTGCCTTACCCCCATAACATATTGGTGTCCATGCTGAGGCATATGCTCTGGGAACCCCTTTGAACTCTCCTTGAATTTTCCCACTTGATCTGGCATTTGCCTGAGGTCATAAGCCTTCCATTATCACCATTCCCACTCAACATCAGAGAAAGTGCTGTGCTCTATGAGCAGAGCAGAATTGAAACAGCTCAAAGGAAATGCAGGATGCACAAATTTAGAGTATCCACCCCAAATATTCACACAGATTATTTGTGTTCCAACTAGTGGTAGAGCATTCCAAGTTTGTATTGGTCTGATCAGCCACAGTCAGACACATTGAAACTTGACTTTAACATAGTGATATCATTTTGGTCCTCTTCAAGAATGAAGGACAACAACCACTAACCACCACCATTCCCAAATCTCTGTTACCCTTAACCTAGCCCTAGCCCATCACTGTCCTTATCTCCAGGTAGCCTTCAGCTACTTCCCACCCTCAATCCCATTCTCTTGGTTCCTGGTATCTGATCTCTAAGTCACCCCAGCTACTGGCCACCCTCATCAAGACCCTCCCTGGACCCCTCCTCCAGTAACTCCAGACTACTTGGCCAACTCTAGATCCCTCCCACAATCTTTCTGTATATAAATTCCTTCTTGCCTCCATGAGAGCCCAGAATTATTTAGCACAGACTCAATCTGTGTCAGATTATTCTGGCCCAGTTGTCCAAAACAGGCATCACAAATACCTAGGCTCCTTAAGAATCTACCCATTATGGTGAACCTTTAATAAACTTTGCTTTACTTTGGCTGAGAGAAGACTTGAGTTGAATTCATTTGGCAGGACCCGGAGTGTTGGTATTTTGGGGACTCAAGCACCCCTAAGCCTTAAACCTCAACATTTTATGGTTTCCTGACCTCAAAAAAAAAAGAGTGGGCTCAAGTTTAGCTTACTTCCTACATATGGTTCCCCCATGCTCATGTCTAAATGTGGCATAACTGCTAGATGAGTGCTCATTTTACCTACTGTTAATCTGGATCTAAAAAGTCACTCCTGGCTCTCAGAGCATCAAAACTGCAAGCATGGACCCAGGATACTCTCTATTCCCTTCACCTAAAATGAAATGAATGAAAATGAAAATCAACAACAATACAAAAAAAAATGCAATGGCAGCAAAAAGCCCAGGCCTGTATTCACCGGCTACATGTTAGCCTCTATAAGGAGAGCCTAAAGCCTCTCCTCTTACCACATTGACTTTCACTGAGTTCCACCAGGGAAGCAGTACTACCAAGAGCAGAGCCAAAGGAAAAATATTCAGGCTTTGCTCACTAGTGCTTTTTCAAAGGTCTCTGCAGTCAATCCAAGAGGCTCCTTTCACCATCCGTATAACTTTTTCAAACCAGTTGTAGAATGTCAACACATGCTCCAACATCTCTATGATGATTTCCCCTTATATATCACCTTGACTATGAAGGAAGGAAACTCCCAAGCCTCCTCTACGTGGTGAGCTGACCTTAGAGGCATTCTACACATGCACTAGTCTTTCATACATGTACATACTTTTTGTACATACCCAGAGAATCCCTTTTTAGGTATATACCCCAAGAAGGTCATTGATAAAAAAGAAAGTCTTCATATGCACCAAAATAATTATAGCAGCACTTTTTTGTGGTAGCAAAGATTGGAAACAAAGTAGACGTCCATTCATTGGGGAATGGCTAAACAAAGCGTTAATACGAGAAGAAATAACAAATGTGATGAAAATCATGGTAAAATTTAACACGAAGGTGCAATAAGCAGAACCAAGAAAACAATATTCACAATGGAAACAGTAATGTAAATGGAAAGGACCACAAACCACCAAAAAAATGGAAAATGAATGTTGTGAAATTATGAAGAACAAGTTTGACCCCAAAGAAGTGACGTGAGAAGACATCTCTCCCCCATTCCTTGGCATGGGTGGAGAGGGGATTTCAGGGGTGTGGAAGGTGGTATATAATGTTAGATATTTTTGATATACCCATAGGTCTGAGTTTTTTTTCTTTTCTTTTTAAAAAATTCTTTGACATAAAAAATGGCTTTCTGGGAAAGAGAGTAAGAGGGATACAGGGGGAAATCTAGGATTTGAAAATAAAAGCTATCTATAAAAAATCTATTAAAAACACCAAAGAAATATATTTTATTTTCTTATCTGTGAACATGTGTACCTCCCAACATGGTAAAATGTCACCTTCTTCAGGTCAAAGATTCCTTTGCTTTTGTCTTTGTACCCTCACCTAGCATTCTAGGAGTTTAATAAATAATTTTGTGGATTGAATTGAATCCATGAGCAATAACGAATCCAGCCTTAAAATTGAGCTTGAACTTCCTAGCACAGTGGCTCAAGCGGATGAGCTAACCAGCTATTCAATTAGCCAATTGTTGGGCTTATTAAGAATTGCAGGCTGAGGGGAGGCTAGGTGAAAGCCAATAGAGCACCAGCCCTGGAGTCAGGAGGACTGAGCTCTAATCCCACCTTAGACACTTAATACTTACTAGCCATGTGACTTTGGGCAAGTCACTTAACCCCAATTGCCCTGCCTTCCCCCCTCCAAAAAGGGAAAAGAAAAAAAAAGAATTGTGGGTTGGGTAAGAAGGTGATTTTTACCCTTAGATAACCACAAGACATCTGAAACAACCAGTCTGTCAAAGAAATATTTATTAAATCTCTCCTATGTACCAGGGACTGTGCTAAGCGCAGGGGATATTGTTGTTGTTTGCCCTTCATTCTCAAAGAGGACCAAGACGTCAGGAAGATGATGCCATGACTTGCAATTGGATTGGATTTAAGTGAGGCAGGACTGCGCAAAGTCACCAGCCTCACTTTCTCCTCCAGAGCTATCTAGGTCCAATGGCAAGATATAGATCAGGATGACTAGAGACCTTGGCCTTTTTAAGCTAAAGACCTTCCAAGTTCTCACTTTGACTAAGACAATGCCCTTTCAGTGATAAAAGCAAAAGAAAAATGCAGAGGATACAAAAAGAAGCAAAAGGCAGTCCCAGCCCACTAGGTGCTCACAATGGGTGGTGCAATGGATAGAGTCAAGATGACTAGAATTTGAATCCTGCCTCAGACCCTGGCTTGGCTCCGTGATCTTGGGGGAGGTTGCTTAATTTCTCTTAGCCTCAATTAATTCATCTGTAAAATGAGGAATATTAATAGCACCTACCTCACAGACTTGTTGTAAGGCTCAGATGAGACAATATATGTAGAGTTCTTCGAAAATCTTAAAATACTATATAAATATTAGTTGTTATTGTTGTTGTTCCAGCAGCAGGGCCTCCTTCCTTCTCTTTGGAGATTGTACTGCAGTACTCCTGAGACATTCAAACCCCATTTCACCTACCACACTACTTGATTCCCCTCTCTAGTTCACTCCATCCTAACTCCACCCAGCCCTTCCTCTGTGCCCTCTGGAATGCCTGTTACATAGGCAACAAACTTCCCTTCATCTTAAATCTTTTTCTCTCTCACTCCTTCCAGCTGTTATTGAAAACTGACTTCCATGACTACACATGTCTATAACCTACGTCAAATTGCTTGCCTTCTCAATGATGGGGGGAGGGAAGGGAGGAAGGGAGAGAATTCGAAACTCAAAATATGAAAAAGAATGCTAAAATTGTTTTTACATGTAATTGGGGGAAAATAAAATATTAAAAAACAAAAAGAAACTGGATTTCTTTCTGATAACATAGCCTGCCTGGCCACTTTTGTCAGTATTGACTGTACCTTCAATCATTTCCTTGGCTCACTGGTCTAGGTGGGAGTGTTGGAATACTCCTTGCTCCCCATCACTACTTCCAGGTTCTCTTCCTTCTGTCACTCAGTAACCTCTCTTCCTTTGAGTTTCATGTTATTCATATCTATCACCCAATCAAAATCCTGGTAGTTGTTGTTGGGTCATTTCCCTTTTTTCGTCAATGAATTTGATACCTGGCTTACAATTTTGCTCTCCTTTTCAACTCCTGCCCTCATACTAAGAGACTTCAACATGCATATTAATTCTTCCACAAACACTTTAACCAGTTCCTCAACCTACTCATCTCCCATTATTCTTTCACCCACCTCGGACACACACAAAGATGGTCATACCATTGATCTTGCCATCACCCACAAATGTACCACCTTCAGGTTCAAGAATTCTGAAATCCCCTTATCTGACCGCAATCTATTGTCCTCTATCTAGAGGTCAGTTTCTTGGCCTCTTCATTCTCTGCCAGTCCATCTCCCCTGCAGTAGGACTTCTTCTCCTCTTCTCCTCATCTTAACTCCTTGGTGAACCAATATAACTCTACACTGTCCTTCTCTCTTGAATCCCTTGCTCCTTTATCATATCACTAATTATACCTAGCCAAGCCTCAGTCTTGTATCCTTCCCATCATTCCTGATCTTTGTGCCTATCTGTGTACTGATGAATGAAGGTGGAGAAAATCTCGAAACTGAGTCCACTTGAAATTTATACTATATAGCTTCTACTGGTCCCTGACTGCCACTAGACAATAGTACTCTACTTCCCTTATTAATTCACTATCCCACTATCCACAGTGACTCTTTCAAACCTTTTCATCCTTCCTCAAACCTCCTGTGGCTCCCTCTTCCCCTCCCCATCCACCAAGCAGAGAACCTTGCCTCATACTTTACAGGAAAAATTGAAGCTATTCATCATGAAATCCCTTCTTCCTTCTTCCTCTTCTCTCATCACTCAAGTGCCCTCTGTCACTTTCTCCTCCTTCATTTCTGTTTCACATGATGACGTGGCCTTACTCCAGACCAAGGCCAATCTCTCTATTTGTTCAGGTGATCTCATTCCACGCCATCTTCTCCAAGAGACTGCTTCCTCTACTATTTCCATTCCCATTTATTTTCAATTCTCTTTCTCTCTACTGTCTCATTTCCTACTTATGACTCTTCTCCCCTTTGGAGCAAATTTGTTGGAAGGGCCATCTACAATAAGTGCCTCTACTTTCTCTCCATTTATTCTCTTCTAAACTCCTTACAATCCAGCTTCCTACCTTAACATTCCACCAAAACTGCTCTTCCCAAAGTTACTAGTGATCTCTTGGTTGCCAAATCCAATGAGTGACCTTTACTCATTCTCCTTGACTTCTCTGTGGTCATTGACACTTGATTGCTCTTTCCTCCTCTAGGTTATTGGGACAGCACTCTCCTGGTTCTCTTCCTACCTATCTGCCCACTCTTTCTCTGTCTCCTTTACTGGATTCTCCTCCAGATAACACCCTGTACTGGAGATGTCCCTCAGGATTCTGTCGGGGCCTTCTCCTCTTCTCCCTCTATACTACTTCACTTGGTGATCTCATCAATTCCCATGGATTTAATGACCATCTCTATGCTGATGATTCTCAAATCTGTCTTTCCTGTCCTACTCTACTGAACTCCAATCTAAAATATCCAACTGCCTTTCAAATGTCTGGACCTGGATATCCAGTAGACATCTTAAACTCAATATTTCCAAAACAAAACTCATTATCTTTCCCCAAAACCCTCCCCACCTCCTATCTTTCCTATGACTATAGAGGACAATACCATCTTCCCAGTTCCCCAGGCTTGAAACCTAGGAGTCATCTTATATTCCTCACTATCTCTCACCACCCCTCCATATTCAATCCAATGTTGCCAAGGCCTGCTGATTTCACCTTCACAATATCTCTCTCTAGTTTACATTTAGTCACTAAAGTGATTTTCCTATAACAACAGGTTTGATTGTGTCACTCCCTTACTCAGTAAACTCCAGTGGCTCCCTATCACCTCTAGGATGGAATACAAAATGCTCGGTTTGGCATTCAAAGCCTTTCATAACTTAATCCCCTCCCATCTTTCCAGTCTTCTTATGCCTTATTCCCTAACACGTACTCTTCAATTCAGTGACATTGTCTTCCTGGCTGTTGCATGAACAAGACACTCCATCTCTCAGCTCTGGGCATTTCCTGGAACATTCTCCTTCCTTTGCTCCAACTACTGACATCTCTGGCTTTCTTTAAGTCGTGATAAACTCCGCCTTCTACTGGAAGCTTCCCCTTACCCCTTTTAATTCCAGCGCTTTCCTTCTTTGTATATTTGTTTTCAAGTTGTCTCCCTCAATAGATTGTAAATTCCTTGAGGGCAGGAACTTTCTTTTGTCTCTTTTTGTATCCCCAGGGTTTAGCATGCCTGACCCCAAACAGGTGCTTAATAAATGTTCATTGATTGATTGACGGGGCATGCCACTTTCCCATTCCATCACCCTGAAGCTGCTAGAGAATAATTCTCTTGGAAGTTCTAGAAAATGACCCTGAAGACTCCAAAGAAAGAGATTCTTGGGGTGGCTGGATGGCGCAGTGAATAGAGCACTGGCCCTGAAGTCAGAAAGACCTGTGTTCAAATTCAACCTGTGTTCAAATTCAGCCTCAGACACTTAACACAAAACTAGGTATGTGACTTTGGGCAAGTCACTTAACCCTAATTGTCCTACCTTCCCCCCTCAAAAAAAAAAAAAAGAGATTTTTTTTCCTTTGGAAAGAAGGCACACTGCCCTTCATTTTGTGTACCACAATTTGGACAGTATACAATCCAACTTTGGGCCCCTCTTTGAAATGACTGCCAAAGCCTCACCTACCAGAACATAAACTAGTAACGAAAGGTGTGGTTTCCCTTTATCACTGTGCTGGCATGTGAACAGAGAGTACAAAGCAATAAGGGCCCCTTTAGGAAAGGGACCAATAACCTGGGCTAGGAGTGGTGTGATCTTTGTCCTTCATGGGACAGATGATATTTGGGGAAAATAGAATCTGGAGGAACCAATATTAAAAAACATCTTCCAACTAGATTACCTTTCTGCCCCTCCAGTAATATAATCAATCTTTGGATAATATCAATTCCATTTATGGAGATAGTAGATGGAGATGGTGGGGGCAGAGGAAGCTTTTGGTAGAAAAGTGGGACCCTACAGTTGCAGAATGTTGTATACACTGTCAGAATCAGATACTGTGTCTATTGACTTTGCTTAACTGTTCTCTAGAAATTTATATTATCTAATCTCTCCTGGACCCTTGAGGGCCAGTCCTTCTGCTCCTCTCTAAATTATTTTCTACGCTAATCACAGCTCCTTGAAACCTTCTTTCCTGAAGCCTCCAGTGGTACTCCCATCCTCACCCACTAAATTGAAGATATTACCTCATACTTTATTGAGAAAATTGAGGCTATTCACCTCAAGCTCCTTCTTCTCCTCTTCTTCTCAGTAACCAACCCCTTGACATCTCCTATGAGCTCCTCCCTTACTTCATTCTCCGATAAAGAGAAGACCCTTGACCTTACAAGTCCAACCCCTTTAGCTGTGCCTTCAATTTCATACTCTCCTGTGTTCTGCATTGGATTATCTTTACTATCATCCCTCCACTCTCATTTTCAATCTCCCTTTAGCTACTGGCTCCTCCTCTGCTACCTACAAATATATCCAAATTGTCTCTATCCTTAAAAAAATCTCATAATATAGCATCTCTACCAGCTATGGTCTTATAACTATTCCTTGAAAGTTCTTGAAAAGCAGTTTAAATGCACTGTCTCCACTTCCTGTTCACTCTCTTCTAAACTGTCTGCAGTCTGGTTTCGGAGTTTATTGCTGAGCTGAAATTGCTCTCTAGAAATTACCAATGATTACTTAATTGACAGTTTCTTAATTTTCTTGATCTTCATCCTTCTTGACCTCTCAAGAATATTATTCTGCTGTTGTCTACTCTCTTCTGGTTACACTCTCTCTTCCGGGTTTTCATGACACCGCCCTCTCTTAGTTCTAATCTTACGTATCTGACCACTTTTTCTCAGAGTGATTTGTTGGCTCACCATCCATTTCATTTCTCTTAACTCCCCCAGGGCCTATCTTGTATCATCTTTTCTCTCTACACTATCACTGTCTACACTATCACTTGGTGGTCTCAGCAGCTCCCTTAGGTTTGATGATCATTTTTATGCAAGCTCAGTATATCTCCTGAGCTCCAGGTCCACATCACCAACTGCCTATTAGACATTTTGAATTATATGTCTCATGTTGTTGTTGAGTCATTTCAGTAGTGTTCAAATCTTCATGACCCCTTTTGGGGTTTTTTTGGGAAAGATGGGCGGTTTGCCATTTCCTTCTCCAGCTCATTTTACAGATGAGGGAACTGGCAACAGGGTTAAGGGACTACTTGTCCAGGGTCACACAGCTAGTAAGTGTCTGAGGTTGCATTTGAACTCAGGTCTTCCAAACTCCAGGCCTAACACTCTACACACTATGCTACCTAGCTGCCCCTGTATGTCCCATGAGCATCTCAAATTCAATGTATCTATCACAGAATACTTTATTTCTACCCCACCCCCAAAGTCACTTTTCTTCTGAAATTCCTTATTTCTACCAGGTTCATCACCATCCTTCCAATCACCAGATTCATAGTCCTTGGCTCCTCACCCTCACTTGCCCCACATATTCAATCAGTTGCCAAATCTTGTTATTTCTTTATCTGGATCTCTCATATATATATACCTTCTTTCCACTCACACAGACACCACCTTAGTTCAGTCTCTCATCACCTCTCACCTGGATTAATGCGATTGCTTCTTAATCTGCTTAATCCTACCCCAACCCATTTTTTCACCCAGCTAGCAAAGTGATTTTCCTAAACTGTAAGCCTGACCATGTCACATCACTACTATTCAATAAGCTCCAAAGGCTCTTTAGCACCTCTAGAACTACATATAAACTCCTGTTTGGTATTTAAAGCTCTTCACACCCTGATCTCGTCCTACCTTTCCAGTCTTCTTATACATTATTCCAACCATACCAGATTTATCTATTTATTTTGGGATATTCCTCATATCACCCTCTGTCTACCAGCTCTGTGTCTTTGCACTGGCCATACACCAACTCTCGGGTAGCTAGGTGCAGTGGATAGAGTGACAGGTTTGGAGTCAGGAAGACTCATCTTCCTGAGTTCAAATCCAGCTTCAGACACTTACTAGCTGTGTGACCCCGGGCAAGTCACTTAATCCTGTTTGCCTCAGTTGCCTCATCTGTAAAATGAGCTGAAGAGGGAAATGACAAACTACTTCAGTGTCTTTGCCAAGAAAACTCCAAATGGGGTCACAAAGAATTGCACACAGCTGTAAAATGACTAAACAGCAACATTTTCCAATATATCCCATCCCCATAAAAGGAAGAAAACATTTAAATCAGACCAACCCAAAAAGCAACTTTGTGTGACAGCACATGCAACATTTTGCACCCCTGGTCTCCCTACTTCTCTCTACCAAGAGGGAGGAAGTAAATTCTATCATGTGTCTTTGGGATCAACCATTGCATAACCGATTTCATCGCCCTTTTGGTGTTTTTCTCTTAACTCATCCTTGTATCTGTCTTGAAGAGGCACAGTCTTAACTTAATTCCGACTTCCTGACGTACATTCCTCTTCTCTTTGTCCTTTTGAGGTTTCTTCATCCCATCTCTTATTACTCCGAGACATTTGAGGGCTGGGCATAAGTGATTCACTCAGCAGATCTCTCAACACTTTGTTTAGACTTTTTAAAAGCACTGCTTCTGTTATGATTTGTGTAGGGAGTACCCGTTGATAATTTGCAGGCCTCAACCTACTAGACTGTGGTCTCCCAGAAGCAGGGCTAGGGGAGGACAATGCACAATGTATTATTGTAGGTTGCTTGTTGAATTGTTGAATTCTAGTGTGCCATAGGAACAGCAATTGGACTTATTTTGAGAGTGGAAGAAAGAAGTGGTAAGAATGCCCAGACTTCCCTGGACCCTCCTTTCTTCCCTTTTCTTCAGGCTTCCTCATTTCAAATATTCCTCATGGAGTATGTATGGCATAGAATGGTGCTTCTTTGAAATTAGGCCCATCCTCCTTTAGGATGTACTAAGATGGCAAATATTCCATACTCGGTTAGTGTATGCTTGTTTCAGAATTCAGACAATTACTCATATTCATGACTTCCCTTATTATCTCACGTAGAGGAAATACAAGGTAATATTCTTTTTCCTTCTCTTCCCTCAGGTTGCTGCCTCACATATCATACAAAGTCATTAATGTAATGAGAGTTTTTCTTTCCGTGACTTGCTGGTGTGTTTTATTTATTATTAGTGCCCACGCTTTTATTACTGTTTTATGCCTGCCACATATTACCCTTTCAGATTAAAATAATAACAACTCGATTTAATAATACCTTCTACTTGGGGAGTTGCTTTCAATCAAACAATTTCAGGTTCTTTACAAACATTACATCATTCATTTTCAAAACACTCCTCCGAGGGAGACCACTCTTACTATCTCCTTCTGGGAAATCCTGCTATAGTTCTGACTGCCCAGGGCAAATCTCAAGTCAAAAGGATCAAAACTTCCACAAACAGTTCACAAATAAACTTCTGAATCAGTAAGTGACATTATGTACAGATTGGAATTAGATTGTAAACTCCTTTCGATCAGGAAAAGGTGTCTTTTGGATAGAAAGCAAGCCTTTGATGCAGCAAGACCTGGGTTGGAGTGTTGCCTCTGGCACATACTCAATGTGTGATCCTGGAGAAGTACCTTAACTTTTCAGTGCTCTAGGTAGAGGGACAGCTGATTAGTACAGCGGATAGAGTGCCACATGATCTGGGGTCAGGAAGGTTCATATTCCTGAGTTCAAATATGGCCTCAGACACTTTACTGTGTCTGTATAAAACCTGTGGGACCCTGGGCAAGTCACTTAACGCTTCTTGCCTCAACTGTAAAATGAGCTGGAGAAGGAAAAGGCAAACCATTTCCATATCTCTTGACCCCAAATGGGATCAAGAAGAGTCAGACACTATTGAAAAACAACCGAACTGCTCTAGGTAACCCTATAAAACTACAAATTACAGAAAAGGTATCAACCTGCATTGGTAAAGAGTTCCCTATATTAATGAAATCAAAGGTCCAGTTTCCATCCTTATCCATTTAGGGCCTAAAACAATATGCTACCCAATAGGGCATGTCTGAGTAATTGTAAACTACCTTTCTACAAGGTGTGGGGGGGAGAAAAGGGGTGGCAGTTAAGTGGTATAGTGGATAGAGCCCTGGGCCTAGTGTCAGGAAGACCTGAATTCAAATCCAGCCTCAGAAATTTCCTAGCTGTGTGACCTTGCACAAGTCACTTAACCTCTGTCTGACACCCAGAGAAGGAAATGGCAAACAACTCTAGTGCCTTTGCCAAGAAAACCCCATGGATGGTATGGGCCACAGGGTCACAAAGAGCTGGACAAAACTGAACAACAACAATTGCTACCTAGCAAACAATCAATCCTGTGATTTTTGCATTTTCAAGGCTCTCCCTGCTCAGTATTTTTAAATTAAATTATCTGGAGTGTGATTTGGAGAGTTGTTCTTTTGGGAGGAGGGACACTGTTTACCCTCCCCTTTGAAACCTTCTCTGTCTTAGGTGACGGGATCATGTTGCTTTTGAGCCTTGTGTTTTTATTGTTTGCATGTTCTTCTGGAGTCTAGATTCACTCAATTACCACACTTCCTTGTTCTTCTGCCCACTAGTTGTCTGAGTTCCTTAGCAATAGAAGCTGGAGGCTGCTCACTTTTGTTTTCACCCTACAATTACAGGAAGAGGACAGCTATGTTTTGGGTGCTCCTGCCCACTTGGTGTCTTGGGGCTTCTGAAATCTGTTTGCTGCCAGAGAAACACAAGTTTCAGCAAGTAAGAGGCCAAATTCAATCCCTTTAAAAAGAAGAGGAGACAGCATGATGAAGAGCAACCCTGAAACAAGGGAAGTAACACCTGGGTTCAGGTCTTGTGTCTCATACATACTGGGTGTGTAACCTCTGGGCAAATCATTCAATCTTTCAGCCCTAAGACTGCCAGCAGCTCTTTAAGATCATACATGACAGAAAAGGTGCCAAGTACATTGGTAAGAGGGAGTTTCCCCGAACAGGAAGTTCCCAACGAAAATGAAATCACAGGTCCCATCCTTATCCTAAACAGAAGGACACAGAACAATGAAAATTCTGTCTACTATGATCAATTCATCATAGCACTACATTTCCACAGACCAGTGTGTGGACAGAGACAAAAGAAGACTGGCTTTTTCTTGCTATAATAATGGCATTTATATAACACTTTAAGGTCTAAAAAGCACTTTACATCACTCCCAATTGTTACTAAACATATTATTATTCCCAGAGGTTCCCAAAGTGGATGATACTGCCCACTGGGGAGAACTGGAAGGATTGGGGGGGAGTATTAGCCTTGGGTGCAATTGGGGAGCACTGAATAAAAATAAGGAGGCAGTGGAAGCATAAGGAAAGAAGAGAAGAGACTTTTGAAAAACCATTTATACATGTTTCATCTGTTATATAACAGAGTAAAAGCCTTAGTGATTACATTATTTTCCAAATAAATACACAAAATGCAACCAATAACCAATCAGTGGTCAAGTGGTCAAGTCTCCTGACAGGTCTTAACAAACAAGTGTTGGCAGTCGAGCATGTCACACATTGTCAGGAAGTCCAGCATGCATTTGCAGGAATATGTTCATGTAATGACCTGTTTACAATACAATACTATAGTGTTACATGACACAATATTGCATCATCAAAATTTGAATGCTGGGAAAAAACACAAATTTACATAAATTATTAAATTTAAGATATATCATTTTTTTAAAAATAATTTTTTAAAATGATACAGATTTCAAAAAAATTGTTAAAGCATTAAAGAAAGATTTCCAGCTGAGGAGAGGGGAGGTGAGTAATATATTTTTTAAAAGGGGGTGGTAACCCAAATAAGTGTGGGAACCTCTGATTATCCTCATTTACAGATGTGGAAACTGAAACTCAAAAGTGGCTTCCTTAAAATCCTACAGCTAATCAGTTATTAGATTAGAATCTAGGTCACTCTACTACACTATGTTCCCTCCATACAGACCTGACTGACTGGACCATGTACTGTAAACAGTAGTCCTGAAGAATGTAATAGTTTGTATTTGGAATCAGATCTGGGTTCAACTATTTACTGGTAGTCAGGGTGGTTAACTTTTTTTGTGACATGTACCCCACCCTATTGATTTCTCTGGGAAAGCTGATGGATCCCTTTTTAAAATGGTTTTTAATGCATAAAATAAAATACATAGCTGTACAAAGGAAACTAATTCTATTGGAAAACAGTCAACAAAACATTTTAAACACACACACGAACACACACACAGGTTCACAAATTCCAGGTAAAGAAACCTTACCTAGAGAAAAGTCACTGAACTTCTCTGAAGTTCTGTTTTCTTATTTGTAAAAATGAAAGGGCTAGGCTAAATGGTCTATGTTCTCTTCCACTTAGAACTAGACTAGACCTAAATGCTTTTCATGGTCTCGGTTCTCTTGGTCTGCTTTTCTCTATATCTTTCCCCCCACCTCCTTCCCTATCGTCATATTCTACAACCCTCCAGGTCCCTTTCTCCATATATAATTTCTCCAAATATAATCAGAGGACTCATCATGTTTGGCTAGATTTGGGCACTTTCCAAGGAGTTGAGTCAAAAGTAGGCTCCATACTCAGATCCATGTAAAAAAAGACAGGCATGACCAGAGATCCCTTCCTGGTTGGTCCTCCTCACTGAGGGGTAAGGTTGAAGATGATTGAACAGAAAGAGCTTCCCATTCAGTAAGCTTTAAAGGGAGAAGCACTTGCTCTCTTTTCTCTTTTGAATTAGTTACTTGGGATTCCTACAAGTTCTTCCTTGGACCTTCTGATAGGATTTCTCACTCTTTCTCACCCTGGAAGCTACATCTGCATATGACTTCACCTATACTTGCTTGAGTGAGTCTAAGCCTGGATCTCAAGTCCTTAGTTGTCTCTTCTGTTTTGTATTTCTTCTCCAGAGCACAAGTAAGTGAACAGCAATACTGAGACAGATGTTTCTAGCCTTGACTGCTTCTTCATAAGGACAGGAGCCTGGGAATTCCTAAAAGTTGATTAGCAGCAGTTTCCTACAACTACAATCTTCTTAAACAAGATTACCACCAGGAAGATGACCCATGCATTCATTAGAAGCTGGTCTAGATCTTCTGGATCTAGATCCAGAGCTAGACCTTGAGTTGCTTCTCAGACAGTATAGAATGAAAGGAAAATTAAACTTGTTCAGCAGTCTCCCAAGTCTCCCAAGAATTTTTACTTCCTAGGAGACTGTAATAGGTAACATATGTTTCTATATAAGTGTATATAGACCCCTCTGAATTGTTAACAGTCTCATTCAGTCTCTCATCTCAATGGAGAGTATCCAAGGAACGTTGGGGCTACAGTTTCATGTTTTAAGCATTTGTCAATTCAAGCTTATGAGTCTTTTGTGTTTTAAGCATTTCTTTTGTGACAGAAGATAAATACCTATCCTAGCCTTCATAACTGCTACTTCATACATTGAGTATCTTCTCTTTGGTAAGACCCTGGAAATGAGCCAAATGTAAGCTGAGAAATTCTCTCCAGAATTCTGGAGAGCTAGAATAACCTGATCCCCTCTTCTTTTTAGAGATCAACCTCTACATCAAGTGCAGTTCTATGTGAGATGGGGGACTCAGTAGGAAAGGATGTTCCTCCCCACTCCCAATGACCAAATAAACATACACAATCGCACTTCTATTCCTTTTCCCCACAACTCAGATAACTCCCAAACGCAAAGTCCTCAAGATCAAATTGATTTTATTTTGTTTTTATTTTTAATGAGCCAGGATAACAGTTACAACCCTGTGTTTTTTTTTTTTTTTTGTAAAAGAAATTAAAGCTTCAGTTTGTCCAGGGATACAAAAAACAAAACAAACTTCCGCTCCAAAGACTGAGAAAAACATATATTTTTCTCTCTGCATCCGTGGAATGCTTACAATATCCATTGTAAATTCTTAATGTTTTACATTTTCAGAGATGTAAGTTCCAAAATTTTGCAAAAAGAAAAAAAAAAGTGAGGGGTCTTGAAAGTTTTATGGCTGTGATTTGAACAGCTGCAACAACTCTGTCTGTTTTCTATTTTGATAATTCTGTTTCTTGAGATGACCACATCTTCGAGAGGAAATGAGTCAAACCCACTCAGGCTTGCTTTTCCAGCTGAGCATGTTCAGTTTCAATGAAGTAATGAATGAACTTGGCTACACCAGCCCCATTCCTACAACAGAAAACAGAAGGGCCTCAGCCAATCAGCAAACACTCAAGGTTTTCAAGTTGAGTTCAAACGGGAGCACGAATGGCCAATCAGCACCTGCGGCTCCTCCCCAACTGCTAGGTTGCAGCCAACCACCGGCCCCAGAAGCCAAAACACAGAAAACAGCCAATGCCCAGGGAGCCCGACAGCTCAAGCCTCCTCCAATGGACTAGGCTGGGGTGGGGGGGAGGGGCAAGAGGGGGGGGGGGGAAAAAAAAATAAAAAGAGCAACAGTAACAGCCTCGGAGACTCGGGGATTCGAATCTAACATCCATACATACGCCGGGGCTCTGGCGAAGAGGCGCGTTGTCCAATCAGCGGCCGCGGAACCCGGGACCTCGAACGTTGGGACACTCCCAGGCCCCGCCCCGCGCTGTTGTTTGTGGTGTTCTCCCCGGGAGGAGGGAGAGCGGGCGAACCACAACATTCGTCCGGTCGGGGCCGATTGAAGCAGGCTGCTTGGGCCGAAGGGAGGGGAGGGAGCGCAGGCGGCGATTGCTGGGGGTTGGGAAGGAGGACAAGAGCAGGCGGGCGCAGGCCGGAGAGAAAGGGGAGAGAGAAGAAGGAAGCCAGCCTCGGCGGACGCCTGCAAGCTCCCCCAGCCCTCTCGGACCTCGGACTCTCTTCTTCCCCGCTGGGCGGCTGGTGCCGGCTTCGCTTCTTCTAGCCATGTCGGTGAATATGGAGGAGCTCAGGCACCAGGTCATGATCAACCAGTTCGTGCTGGCCGCGGGCTGCGCAGCCGACCAGGCGAAGCAGCTGCTGCAGGCGGCCCACTGGCAGTTCGAGGTGCGTTCGTGCTTTTCCGGCCGCCGGGAGGACGGACGGACGGACCGACCGACCGACCGACGGACGGGCGGGCGGGTGCCCAGGGCTTGGCTCAAGCTTCCCGTTATGCCCCGGGCGGGCACCCTCCTCCACTGCACGCCGCCGCCTCCCCTGCGCTTCACCTCATCTATTTCTATTCCTGCCGGACCCAATCCAAGAATAGTGTGTGTGTGTGTGTATCTTTAAATAACCCACGGGGTCAGACGAGGCCACGAGTGGGTAGCGGCGAGTTCAGCTCCCACGAATACACACACATACACACACCTCTGTTCCCCCCTCGCCTCCGCCCCAGGTTTATTTGCGGAAGGGGGGAGGGTACTTATCCCTGAGTTCTCAGACCCAAAGAAAAGAAAGGCGCGTGAATCACCCCCCTTCCCTTTTCCGCTTCGAGGTGACGGGGGAGGGGTGGGCTGTGGATGTCAGGGCCTGAGGAAGGAGAGCTTGCGGCCACCCGAGGTTCACGGTGGCGCGTGGGTCTCCCGGGAACTGGGCCTCCCTTTTCCTGAAGGGGGTGGGCGGTGGCAGTAAAGGGACGTGGTTCTTCTCCTAGTGGTAGGGGGAGTGGTCCGGGGGGGAAAGCGGTTGTAAGGGAGATGCTTGGGAGTTGTAGGGGTGCGGAAGTGTCTAGATTCTCTCCCACGTCTCTTCCCCCACCCCCACCCCCCCGTAACCCTATTGCTTATTTCTCCACGTGGGAACCGGCGACAACTTTTTACTCGAGTGACACTGGGCTCGGTGCAGGATGGGTAGAGTGATTTGGCGATTGGAAGAAGTGGGGGGGGCTGCCTTAGCTTGGCCTTGCAAGGACTGGTTGGGGGCGGGGGGCAGTGTTGGAGGCAGATGCTAAGCTGCTACCTGGCTCTGGGTTTAGGCCGGGGCAGCGGTGCAGAGGGAGTGGTGGGAATCCCGGCTTTACAGAGCTTCTGTTGGGGTTCTGCCTCCCTCCCCTTCTCCTACGCCGGATTTGGCTAACTGCCATTCTCTGTTTGCCCATAGACCGCCCTGAGCACGTTTTTCCAAGAAACAAACATTCCCAACAGCCACCATCACCACCAGATGGTAAGTTATTGTGGGGGGTGGGAAGGGTGGGGGGAGGAAGTAGAGAGACCTAATCTTACACCTTCCCCCCACCCATCTCCGAAGATTTTAGACTTATGCAAGCAAGCCAGTGCGGAAGTGGGGCCCCTAGTGTGGCGGGAAGAGCCCGGGCCTCCCTACACCCCCACTCCCGGCTGTCTGCCGCTTGGTGGAGGCTGCACCTGGGTCCGGGTGCTAGTGGTTCCAGTAGGGCTGGAGGTGGGGGTCTTGCTGTCAGACAGCGAGGCCAGTGACAGCCATGTTGCCTTGGAGCGAGCGCCTCGCCTGCAAATGTAAACAAAGCCAAAATGTCTTCCAGGAAAGAGCTGCTCAGACAGGCCCAGAGCAAACTTTGTGACCCTGGACCCTGAGCTGCTTGACCATGACCTAGGGCATGAGTCCTCTCCCTTCCCCCCTCCCTTGACTGAGCTTATTGGGAGGTAGGGGAGGTGGGAGATAGGGTACAAGAGGTTTTTAAGCCTTGGAAGTTGCAGAGAGAGAGGTTTGAAGGTTGATGAAAGTGGAAGAGAACTGAACCTCCAGTTGTCTTGTTGGGGCTTGTTGGGGGACTGTAAACAGGGGAGCAAAAGAGGTGGGGAGGGGGTGTGGAATAGTCCAGTCTTCTGACCCTTCAGCCAGGGGAAATGGGCATAGAAGGAAGGGGAAACATTTGTTTCTAGTCATGAATGGGAGAATTGAGTGACAGCCTCCAGTGTGTAACTCCTCTCACCTTGCCCTGTTAGGGTTGGGGAAGAGCATATTGGACCCTGATTTGGGGTGAGATGAGGCACAGAATCCCTCATAATCTATCTGCAGCGGTGGGTGTGTTAGTATTTATAATGGACCTAGAATAACACCTTCCCCTAAAGCTTTCCTCTAGAGGCCTTGCCCCATTATAGAACCTTTTGTTTTCTTGATTAAGGGGTACCTCTACTACATCCAGACAGAAAAATCCCCTGGAAGCCTACTTGGCTGCCTGGTTTTTTGTTGGTACCTCTCTGTTTTTACATCAAGTTTATTTCATTACATACTCCCTCTGCTCAGCTCTCCCCTTCCTAGTAAGCCTTCTTCTAAAACAAAGACTTTTAAGAGAAAAAATAATTTAGCATAACCAACCACATGTTGTCCTTGTCTGACAGCATATGCTACATTCCATACCCATACAGCCCTTGTGTCATGAAAGGAAAGAGGTTCGTTTTTTTTCATTCTTTCTCTGGAGCCCTGGCTTGTGGATACAATGTCCCAGCACCAACTGCCTATTCTTTCCCTGTTTTTCTAGCTAGTTACCTATTAGCTAAGGGTGTGCATGGTTGTGTGTGTGTGTGTGTGTGTGTGTGTGTGTGTGTGTGTGTGTGTGTGTGTGTGTGTGAGAGAGAGAGAGAGAGAGAGAGAGAGAGAGAGAGTGTTGGGGAGGGAGGATTGTTGGGAGAATGCCCTAGTGACCCCACCTTGTCAAATATTATTTTCCTGGATATCTACTCTTACCTCTTTCTGGTGTAAGTTTTTGACAAGTGTTTGTGTCCTTGGCCTTCCCTCCCCCCTACATTATCTACAGATGTTTGCTGGAAGAAATACTTTGAATGCAGTCTCCCTAATCTACTTTGCTCTCCCATTCCATCCAGTCATAAAGGAGAAACAGGAATTTCTTTTAAGTTGTACTTTACAAAATGGAAGTCCTTCCTTCTCTCTTGGAATTGCTGAGACTTAAAATAATAATAATAATAATTTGGAATAAAATGGAAAAGCTGCTGACAGCAACACCTGCACCAGGTTTACAGACCAGGTGTTAAGTGTCTGAATTAGCAGAGCAGTCGTGTCTTCCTGTCTGCTTTCCTTCAAAGGAGAAACTTTCAGATAGGCCCCAGAGGTGAGGAGATTAGAGCGCTAAGGGGAAGTGGATGATATTCCAGGCTTCCCAAGCTTTTAATTTTGTCCACTGTGAACTCAGAAATCCTTCTGAGTTTCTTGTAAAAGAGGGATGGATCCTGGGATCCATGAACTCGTATTAAAAAATATTTTGATAACTGTATTTCAGTATAATTGGTTTCTTTTGTGATCTCAATAATTTTATTTTATTTAAAATTTAAAAACATTTTGAGAAAAGAGATTCTTAGGCTTCATCAAACTTCATCAGAAAGGTCCATGACAAAAATTTTAAAGTTAAAAAAAAGAACTATAAAATGAGGTTTGTGTTTGAATACTGGTATTGGAGAGATGGATGTTATCTCCTGGCCTCCTTCCTCACCAGTTTGCTCCCTAGCCTGGGGACCTACTGATGACCCATTTCTCAGAAGCTCAACTTTTGGTGTTTACTGTTTGTGTGCTGTAATCTTTGGTGGAGTTCCCAGGAAAAGATAACTTTGCATTCTTTCCCCTCCCCCCACACCCAAGCAAGAGCTGGGCCAGAATGGGTTTGAGACCGCCTTCCTCTTTGATTCAGTGTGCCCATTCTGAGACTCCTTACATGGCTGTGTTAGTGCAGCAAGTGTGCTGGAATCAAATAAGGGAGGTGTGTCTTAAGAAAGGAACTGTAAATTGACCTGTTCCTGTTTTTATCTTGCCCTTCTCTCTCTCAGACGGTGTCTAAGGCAGCTGGGTGGTGGTAATAATGAATGTGGAGCTATCCTCGGAGCCAGAAAGACCCGAATTCAAATCTCATCTTTGACAGATGGTGGCTGTGAGACCCTGCATTAACCTCTTTTAGCTTCAGTTTCCTTAATAAGGGGGCTAATAATACTTTTCAGGATTTTTGCTAGGATCAGATGACAGAAAAACATACAAAGCACTTTGCAGATCTTAAAGCCCTATATAAGTGCTAGCTGTCATTCTCCTAGGTGGAAGCCACCTACTACCATAGCAGCCCTAGCTACTTTTTTTTTCTTGCTGTGCCCCACTGTAGGGAAGGAGTAAGTAGAGTGTCCTACTTAGAAGGGAGGTCTGTGTGAATTAGACTCTTTTACGGCTGTTGGATTCCCTATCCTCCCCAGGACAAGATAGGACTGGCTAAGGGCATGACCCCTTGCTAAGTGAATATACCCTTTGGCATCCTAAATAACATTCACCAAGTGTTCCTCTAAGATGCAAATTGCTGAAATATACACATAGGAATACCAGTCAACTGATCTCAGTTGTAGGAGCACTGAGAGATACAAAGTTTAAATGAAATGAGTCCTGGTATGTGCCAGGCACCAGGAATGAGAAGTGGCCCCTCTCCTAGGAGTTCCAGTTGACCTGGTGCTGCTTCTTTGGGCTATTCTCTCTAATCCACATTTAAATGCCTTCTATATGCATGGCATTGGTCTAACATCTGCCTTCAATCAGCTTCCATGGGGTGGGGGGGCTGGGCAGGCAGGCAGGCAGGCGGGCGGCCCTCTCAGAAGAATAGATGTTTACACATATATTCGATATGATTTAAGGAAGGAGAGGAGTGGTATCTGGGAAGTGGGAGAGGGGTATCTGTCAGGTTTCCCATAGAAAGTGGCATGAACTCAGTCTTGAAAGGAGGCAGAGAGTCGGATAGAGATGAGGTGGTAGGGTGGTCCCAACAAAAGGACAGCCTATGCAAAGTCCACAGAGACAGGCATGCACTTTTCCGGGAACATCCAGCAAGCTAATAGGAAGTAGAATGAAACACATTCCTCATCCTCAAAGAGTTTAAAATGTTAAGGAAATAACCAAATGAGAGAAGTAAGTTGGGAGTCCCAAGGAATCCCTAACCATTTTAAGTTACGAGAAATATGAGCCAGTACAGGACCAGTGTGTTGACAATGGGGAAAGTGCTAGAGTTGGAGTCAGAAGACCCTTTGGAGTTAAGAGCCTTTTGCTGCTGTTTAATTCTCTTTTGACCTTGGGCTTCAGGTCCCAATTGGTAAAAATGGTTTTGTTCGGTTGGTTTAGTCCTGTCCAACTCTTTGACCTATTTGGTGTTTTCTTGGCAAAGATAATGGATTGGTTTGTCATTTCCTTCTGCAGCTCATTTTACAGTTGAGGAAACTGAGGCAAATAGGGTTAAGTGACTTGCCCTGGGGTCACGCAGCTAGTAAGTGTCTGAGGCCAGATTTGAAATCAGGTCTTTATAAAATAATTTTATTAAAAGTACACAAAACCTTTTTGCTCTTGCTAAAAATTATTAATATAATAAAAGATACTTTTTTAAAATTTAGGTCTATCCAGTTGTGATATAAGCAGTTTAAAAGTCATGATTGAAATTCTGATGTTAAAGATTTTAACAGTTATGTCTGGAAATGATAGAAAGATGAATAGGTCCGAATGGAAGAAGTACTTTGTTGGCTTAGCCTGCTGAATCATGATACTCATTTTTCAGTCCCACTACCAGTTTTTGAGAAATTCTACTAGTAAATTTCCATCTTTGATGCCAGTCATTTGTCCTTACATGCCAATCACAAGGTTTTAACATTTTAATATTTTTTTTGGAGGTGAAGGCTGGGCAGTTGGGGTTAAGTGACTTGCCCAAGGTCACACAGCTAGTAAGTGTTAAGTGTCTGCAGCTGGATTTGAACTCAGGTCCTCCTGACTCCAGGGCTGGTGCTGTATTCACTGCACCACCTAGCTGCCCCTATTTTAATGTATTTTTAACAAATGAGATCAAAACCCACCAACACTCTTGTTTGGGAGAATTTTTTAAAAGAATTTTGGAAGAATTTCTTTTTCTAAGTTTTCAGAGTGAGGTATATAAGAGGTTGGTTTTTGTTGGTTTTTTTTAATAGGTGACACTTTTTTTTTAAGTGTCTGGCTAACAGTGATGGCTTCATACTATCATTAGCTAATATCTCAAGGCAAGATATTTCCTTAAGATGAGGTTCCTTGTTAATGATGGTGGGTATGAATCTGTATTTCAAGAAATCTTGAAAGTTTATAAATTTTTTTTGGCCAACTTGGGTCTAATTGGTGCCCTGTTTTTACCTTGTAGCTTGCATAATGGAAGAGCTCTTAGTGGGAATAGAACAATCATTTCTGTCATTTTCTTGTTTTCTTGTGCTCACACTTTTAGCATCATTTTCATTCTGAGGTTTCTGCAGAGAACTCTCTATACCAGTTGTCTGTTTGGGTAAGGTTAGTTTAGTTCAAACTAGTTGAGATGACCTGTAAAATCTGATTTAAGCAGGCATGTAGAATGGTGGCCAATTCCTCCATTTTAGAAAACTTTAGCCTTCTGCGCAGGACATTTCACCCTCTGCCTGTAGTGAGTGGGGACACTGGAGTCCAGAGTCTTTCTGGCTAGCCAACATTATATAGCAAAGCTTAATTTTGTTTTTAAATGAAAAAAAAAAGAACATGTACAACTCTAGATATCTTCTCACTTCCTCAGTTTGAATTGTCCTTTGTACTTCCCAACCCATTTGGGAAACTGCTGACCCTTGGCATAAAACAAAAACTCCTCAGCCTTCCTCCCATGACCCACCCTTCTAGTCTTGTTTCCCTTCACCCCCTTTCACCTATTTCAGGCACAATGAACCTCGAGCTGTTTCCCAGTTGTATCATGATGCCCTTTGCTTCCTCTGTGTAAAACATACCCCTCATATCTCTGCCTGTGGAGAATCTTCAGTCAAGGCCTATCTCAGATGCCCCTTCCTCTGGGCAGTCTTCCTTGATCACTCTATCTGAAAAATGACTGTCCTTGAAATTTTCTTTGACATTTTATCTGGAGTATTTATCCTTTGCCTTATTACAGTTTGTTTTGCTTTCTGTTATTTGTGTGCCTTATATCCCTGGCTCCATATTAGATTACAGGGCCTTTGAGGGTAATGGCTGTGGTTTTCATTTTTATATTTCTAGTATCTTGCACATAATGGTCACTTGATAATTGAGTAAATGGTATAAACCACAGGTTCTTAAAGTAAAGTGTGACCCAGTGACCCCTGGGAGTCCTCCCAAGACCCTTAAGGTAAAACATTTTTCATAATACTAATACATTTTATTTTCTAATAAGCCAAATATTGATGGATCTAATGACATAAACAAAAACTCTTTGGTGGTAGTAATGGTAATGGGGGAATCCTCAGTAACTAAGAGTCTGGAGAACAAAAAATTTGAAAACCATTAGTATAGACAAATGCTGCAAGACTTCAGAGGATGGTAAATTCACTGGGTTGCAATAGTCAGGGAAGGATTTGTGATTTGAGCCATCAGAAGATGGCTTGAGATTGGATTATCAAAGAAAGAAGAAAAGTGAAGAGGGCATATAGCAAAAAGGAGGAATTTGGCAAAGGAGAGAGATGGGTTGAGGAACATTGAGGTGGTGTGATATATCCGAACTTGGAATCCAAGTAAGACTGGGCAGTCCTTGAAACTGTTGAGCCTCTATTTTCTCACCTGTGAAGTGGGCATTATCATACCCATAGGACCATGTTTTGTGAGCATCAGGTGAAAATAATTCCTGTGAAGTATAAACCATAAAGGACTGCATTAAATGTCATCTGCTATTACTGTTAGAAGGAATAATGAGTAGACAAATTATCTAATTGCAGACTGACATAGACTGTGTAAATATAGAGCCCTTCTGTTATTTCTCCTATTTCTCAGACTGTCAGAGCTGGAAGAGAGATCATCTCACCTAGTTCAACTCCCTCTTATTGCACATGAGAAAACTGAAGTCCCAGGTGGGGAAATAAGGGAATAAGCATTTATATAGCACCTACTGGGTGCCAGGCCTGTGCTAAGCACTTGATAATTATTACCTCATTTGATCCTCACAACTTCCCTGGGAGGTAGGTATTCTTATTATCCCCCTTTTACAGTCGAGGAAACTGAAGCAAACAAAGATTAAGTGACTTGCCCAAGGTCACACAGCTAGTAAAGAGTCTGAGGCCAGGGATTTGAACTCGGGCCTTCCTGACTCTAGTCCCTGGGCTCTATGCGCTCTAGTGCCACCCATTAGTGGCTGAATAAGCTGCCCATCGAGGGAATGATTTAATGCTGTAGCAGAGAGGTAGTTTGTAGAAATGACTTTCACCAGATTTCTTCTGAAGGAGCTAGGCTGGACTGGAGGGTTTCATTTGATTCTTGTTGATAGGATTCCCTGACCCACCCCTTCATCCTCCTATTCCTTATTTCTTGCTGTGGGTGAAGTGGGTCATGGCGAGTTGATCTGTAGGGGTGTGGGGAGCATGCTGGGCTGGGGAGGCCAGCAGTGTGCCTTCACCTGGGTAGGGTATGCACGTGGGGCACTTTGATCATCCTGGGGGTGCTGATGGGAGAGTGTCCTTCAGACTTCAGGGATTTAGAGATGGACAGGACCTCTGAGGTCTCCTTATTTGTACAGTTGAGGAAACTGAGGTACAGGGAAGTTCAGTGACTTGCTGACCATCACACAGGTGCTAAGTAGCAGAGTCAGCATTTGGACCCTGATCTTTTCCCTCCGAATTCAGCTTTCTTTGTACTGAATAGCACGTTGGACCGTCCTTGGAAAGGGGGTGGGAAGATTGTTCTCAGACGAGGCTTCACTCCTGCTAGAGGTTATCGGGGAAAGAGGGAAAGCTAAGCTAAATCAGGAGTCATAGATTTCTAGAACCATGTCCTCTTCCCTTCCCCCACATTCCTGGGTGAGTTCTAGGCAGGGACGACTGTTGCAGCTAAAATTGGGAGACATTCAGAGAACGAAGAGTTCAGGAGGAAAGGGAGAAGCTGCTAAGGTGCCCAAATTTCATTTGCCTGGCCTGGGTTCTTCTCTTTGCTTCTTCATTCCCATTGTGGAACTTCTTTCTGGCCCTAGGAAGGGGCCCAGAAACTGCTCGTTTAGAATAATTAGTGCCTGGCATATGTAACCCTTGGGCAGGGAGCATCCAAAGCTAAGATGGACTGTTTTGCCTGGATCTCGGGGGTCATGGACCTGGAACTAGAAGGGGCCTTTGGGGGAGGGGTCATCTAATCTAACCTCCTGCTGAGTTAAGTGACTAGCCCAGGGGTGAGGAACCTGCAGCCTCGAGGCCACTTGAGGACCCAGAGACTGAAGGTTCCCCACCAACATCACAAGTAGTAAGTTACATGGCTGAATTTGAGCTCAGATCCTTGGAGTCTAAATCCAGCATTCTCACTACTAAGCCACCTCCTCCCCCCACTTCTGAATCCAGTGTAGTAGAGATGGGTCTTCTGACCAAGTCTCCATCCTTGCTAGCTACTCTATATCCAAGTAGTTACATGACCCGGGGCAAAGTCACTTAACCACCCCACTGATCATCAGTTTTCCTTGTGTGTAAAATGGGGATTATAATCTCTATACCCCATGGGGTCATTTATGAGGATCTAATAAGAATATGTTTGTGAAAGCCCTTTGTATTTATAAAAGCACCAGAGAAATGGAAAAGCAGGCATTCATATTGCTTGACTCCAGCCGAACCATCACCTCTTCCTCTCCTCCCCTCCTGGGTCCCAAGCTAGAGCAGAAAACCACCTGATTTCCTTCAGAACTAATCTGAGGTTAAATGTTAAGGGTCCTTTCAGACACTAAAATATCTAGCCTATGGCGTAGAGAGATGAACTTATTAACCTATCCACAGTTTCAACTAGCTAACAAATAACAGCCTGTGTTCAAGACTGGGTTTGAGGTCTCCAGGGGTGGTTTTCCTTTAGCGCATCTGACTGTGGCTTCTTTAGGATTTTGCCTGAATCAGTTCTTCCAAGATCCTTCCCAAGCAAAGGGGAGGAATTCCCCGAAGGATAAAATGGGTTGAGGAACATTGAATTCATGTGACATAGATGAGTCAGATGAGACCTTGAGCAGTACCTGAATCACCTCTTGGGCCTCCATTTGCTCACCTGTGAAATAGTTGTTATAAGTATCCATAGAGTCTCCTTTTGTGAACGTTGGGTGAAGATAATTCCCTCCAAAGCAGTGTCCATGCTCTGCTGGAATTCTGCTGAAATCAACTTTGATTTTGTCCTCATTTCTCTTGATTGTTTCAAGCCCTAGGGGATGGGGTGGGTGGTTGTGTCCTGCTGCTGCTGCTCCAGGGTTGAAGAAGTTGGAAGAACCCTGGAGGTAGGGAGTGATCTCAGGTTGGGAAAATGATCTGAGAAAGCTGAGTGTCACAGATCTTCAGTGAGAAGGGCAGTGTTTGCTGAGCATGTTGGGGTGTTCTGGGAGTTAATGTAGGTCCCGATTCTGGATTGGAGCTTGGCTTGAACACCACACTGTGTTTTATTTCTCTACAGATGTGCACACCTAGCAACACACCTGCTACACCACCCAATTTCCCGGATGCGCTGGCCATGTTCTCCAAGCTACGGGCCTCGGAGACCCTGCAGAGCAATAACAGCCCCATGACAGCCATGGCTTGCTCTCCCCCTGCAAACTTCAGCCCCTTTTGGGCCTCTTCTCCACCCAGCCACCAGGCAGCCTGGATCCCACCCTCCTCCCCCACAGCTCACAGTCTACACCACCTCCACCATCCTCAGCCTACGTGGCCCCCCGGGGCACAACAGGGGGGTTCCCAGCAGAAAGCTGTGGCTGCAATGGATGGGCAGAGATAAGACTTTGTGCTGCTGGGGCCCAGGCTGGGGGTGCAGGGGCTAGAAGTGCTTGGGGTAGGGGTGGGTGCAGAGAAGGACAGGTTAGGGAAGGGTGGGATGGGATGGGGTGGGGTGTTTCCTGAAGATTGCACTGGAAAATTTTATAATTTTTTTTTTAACTTCCTGAGCCACCTGAGGCCTTCAGGAGGGATTTCTCTTCAGGAAAGTCAATAACTGGTCTTTTCTTTTTTTAATATATAACTATAATATATATAAATATACAGATATATCTAATGTATAGGAGAATGGGGCCAGCCTTGGAGAAAGGGGAAGATGGAGAAAATTTATTTCTGCCCCCTCTTGCCCTGCTTCACTTAGGCTAGAGTGGAGTGCTTGGCTAATAGCAGATAGATCTCTGGGTAACAAGTTCTGGTGACCTAAGGGGTCTAGAGCAGCTGTGACAGTAGATAGGATGAGGGGGTGCACCCCCATTCTCTGCAGTGCTGAGGCTGTGAACCTGGATGGTGGCAGTGGCCAGAGAAGAAGCCAGGCTCTCCTTGGGACTCCCCAAGAATAGTGGCAACAGAAAAATGGATTTGAGGGGCATTGAGGACTTTGTGCACCCTCCCAATCTGGACTCTGCCTCTGAAATGCTGATCACAGCTACCACTGTTCCTCTGACCTCAGACTGGATGGTATCTTCTCTCCCACTCCTAATCACTGCTGCTTAGACCCTGGAGGCAGTAACTGCTCTTTTTTCGGGCTCTCTTAGGGTATCCACCCTGGTGGGGTGAAGAGGGGTGGGGTTGCCCACCTCCAGATAAGATTTATCTCTTCCCCCTTCCAGGGCTGGGGCCCCCTCACTGTTGTATCTGAGGGATGGGGGTGGGGAGGATCTTAAGCCTCTCCCACCAGAGCCACAAGTGGTGGGGGTGGCACGCTTGGTTGAGCTGGACAGGACAAGTTTGCAACCAAGGACTCATGGTTTAGTTCCCAAATCAGAATCTTGCTCATGCCAGGTTGAGGTTTTTTTTTTAATTAATTTAAAATTTTTTTAAAAAATGAATTTTCTAACCTCCTGTGTCTCGTGGTACTGCTCTTTCCTACTTGGAAACAAACCTGCTCTATTCCCTAGTGTCCTCAGACACTGGGGTGGGGCTGGAAGGGGGCTGAGTTGAATGAGGAAGGGTAGTTGGAGTGGGAAAGGTGAGGGACCTTGGAACATTAATTCTGTAGAGCTGAAAAGGAAATGACTTTCGTGGGGTCACAGGTATTCATCCAAGTGATTTGTTAGCCCCTTTCCTCTTAATGAAGCGACCTATTGGATAGCCATTTTTTTCCTGTGTAGGTCATAGTTGAAGGGGGTGGGATTGAATTGAGGTTGAGGCCCAGGGTGTTTATCCTTCCCTTCCCATCTTCCCAACTTGCTCTTTGTCCTTTCAGATTATAGTCTTTTAGGCTCAAAGGGGAGGGAGGAACAAACTCCTGGTCAGATTGAGTGCTGGGGTGAGGAAATAGCCTTGGAAAAAGTCATCTGATCTAATACAAAGCCTAGCCCCTTAGATGATTTCCCTCCCTGTACCTGCCCAAGATCCCAGCCCACGACCTTCCCTGCCACTTAGTTTAGCCAAACTCTGAAGTAGCACCTTGTGGGAGGGCTAGCCAGGCTTTTCTGGAGTCTTCTCAGCAAAGTCAAAGCTTATTTTCAGTCTTCCCCAACCCAGGATCTCTGAATACCAAGTATAGGTTGTGAGACCTGGGTTAAGACGCTGGGGTCCCTAAGAAGGGAATGAGGGGGTGTATTTAACTGTGAGCATGGGTGGACCTACTGTTTATTAACAAAGGAATCTTAGAATTGAATTCCCCTCTCACTGAATTCTGAGTGCATCCCTGTTGTCCTTAGGGATACCTCACGGGAACTGAGCCCATCCTAAGCTATGTTTCCTGGAGAGGAGAAAAGTCCTGCTTAGTTTGTAAAGTGGTGGAGGAGGAGCTTAATCAATCAGTGAATATTTATTAAGCACCTCCTGTGTGTGAGGCACACAGGCTAGATGTAAATACTATGATTTAGTGGTGAGGGTAGGCAGGGAAAGATCAAGAAAGGCTTTCTTTAGGAAAGGGATCGTTCCTGAGCTAAGCTTTGAAAAACTCCCATCCTCATGCAGGTGAGGAGGGAATATATACCAGGCATGGGGAGCTGGAGATAGAATATCATGTGCGAGGACCTGCAAGAAGTCCTGGCCTGATGTTAGGACCAAGATTTTACTGCTGAGCCAATTAAATGATATTAATGAAGTTCATAGTGAGGAGCCCCAGAAGGGACGCATGCACACGCACACGAACGCACGCGTACACGGGATTTTCTTGGTGAAGATAACAGGTGGTTTGTCATTTTTTTTCTCCAGCTTAGTTTACAGATGTGGCGACTGAGGCAAAAAGGATTGTCATTTGCCTAGGGTCACACAGCTATTAAGTATCTGAGCCCAGATTTGAACTTGGGAACATAAGTCTTTCTGACTCCAGGCCTGGCTGGTACTCTATCCACTGTGCTGTGCGGCTGCCATATACACAGTTTTAATTATACGATAAAAGGAAACTGAGGGTCTTAAGAGCTGAGGAGGAGCCTGTGTCATGAGCATCTTGCGTCTTCTCTGTAGCTCCTGTTCCCCTCTATTCCTCTGGAGTCTCTGGTGTAACTGAGGCACCGTGCTAAATGTTGACAGGAATTTGAAATAAGAAAAACGATCCCTGACCCTCGAGAATCCTCAGTTTAGCAGTGGAGATTTTAAAACTTCACAGACAGCCAAAACAGGCAAAATAGTAATAGCGCTTGTACAATGCTTTGAAGTTGGCAGGGTGCTTTGCTTTTAATTCTCAAAACAACCCTGAGGAGGTAGGTGCTTTTATTAACCCCATTTTGTGGATGAGGAAATGGAAACAAGTGACTTGCCCAGGGTCACACAGTGGCTTAGGCATGTGGGATTTGAACTCAGGTCTTCTTAACTCCAGCTCTAGCAGCGCTCTTACCTACTGCACCAGCTAAGCTGCCTCTAAAATGAAATCGATCAACCCCTGAAGTAAAATTCTGGGCAAGGGGAAACCTGCTGGAAAATAGCAGAGGGACCAGGGTTAAGATGGGTGTGAAAAAGCTCAACCTGGTTTCTAATTCTGAACTTGGAGGTCATTCAAGTATTTTCCCCTACTACAACTGTTTTCACCTGTGAGTTTCCTCGGACATATTTACATGACGGGTAACCCCAAATCAAACTGGGGTAGAAAATGTGACTTCTCCCACACACATTTCACATGCTGCTCTCCCCTTTCAGTTTTGTTTCCTGAGATGTCCCTAGATAGCCAGATATCTCATGAAGAGGTCCTCACATACATACAGTTCAGTAGAACATTATCTCTGGAGTCAAAAGATCTGGCTTCAAATTCCATCTCTTAACATGTATGGCCTGTATGACCTGAGTTAAGTCACTTAACTTCATCTATAAAATGAGGGGATTGGGCCCTTTTGGGTCTAAGAAATCAAACCCTGTTCCTCCCACACATCTCTATTTTTCTCTCCCTGGGTCGAAGGGAGAGTCCCTTTTGTGTGAGAAAGATTGTGTGTTCCTATAGTGAGGACTAATCAGGTCACATGTATGAGTGGGATGACTGAACCTCCTCCAGAGGATGATACTTGCTGGGGGTAACCTGAAGTTTTGGTGTTTCTCTGGGTGACGAAGGTAAAAACCAGCTGCTTGAATCCCGAGATTCTAGTGACTGGAAATCTATTCAGCCTTGGGAGTGACTATCACTCTAAGGGGGATGGTTATGCACTTGAGGGAAAAAAAACTGCTTAGCCTTGTTTGTTCCTGCTGAAACTTTGTGTTTAGGGTTTTCTTGACAAAGATGCTGGAGTGATTTGCCATTTCCTTCTCCAACTTGTTTCACAGACAAAGTGAACAGGGTAAAGTGACTTGCCCAGAGTCAACCAGTTAATAAGCAGCTGAAGTCATATTTGAACTCGGAAAAATGAGTCTTCTTGACTCCAGGTCCAGCACTCTATCCATTTGCAACACCTAACTGCATCCCTGCTTTGCCTGTGGAACTTCAATTTGGATTCCAAAAAAAGGAGAGGCTGACCTGGTTTGATCCTTTGACGACATGGGTGAGGGAAATGAGAATGGAAGGAGAAGGTGTGTTTATTTTGACACCGGGTCCCGTCATTGACAACAGACTGTAGCTGGTTAAGCAAGAAGATGACCCTTGAGGTGAACTCATGGCCTGGGCAATAAGACCTTGTCAGTTCCATCAGAGGAAGGGGAAGGACTCCCTCCCTCCGCATCCTGGGACAACACTCTTCCCAGAAGACCCCTGTGGATAAACATCATTAAACACTTGCCCTCCACACTGGCACCCATTGTTTTTGTCGTTCAGTCACTTTCAGTTGTGTTTGACGCTTTGTTTCCCCATTTGGGATTTTCTTGACCAGAGATACTGGAGTGGTTCACCATTTCCTTCTCCAGCTCATTTTACAGATGAGGAAACTGAGGCAATTGGGGCTACATGACTTGCTCAGGGTCATACAACTAGTAAGGGTCTTAACCAAGTTTGAACTCAGGAAGATAAGTCTTCCTCACTTCAGGCCCAGAACTCCTCCCCACTGTACCGCCTAGCCACCCACCCACACTGTAGTGCACCCCCACACCTTCCTAACATCTGCCCTGGATGATTAAGGGAGAAAAGGCTTCTAGTAACCAACCATTGCCTTTTTCCTTTCAAGGATGCCACTATTGTCCCCAGGCCTCTTGCCCCACCAAGTGTGGGGTAAGGTAGCCCCACCAGAATGTGTGGGACTGAGTTTAGAGTGGGTGGGGGACTCCCTATCTTGCGTTCCAGGCACCTGTCTCTCGGAGTAAAGAATAGTGAGAATTAGATTAGAAAAACCCAGGGTTTTGATTTCCTTCGCTGTTTCTTGACTGATGCGTTTCTTCCTCAAATAAAGGTCACCAAGGTGGTAGGGTCCACACTCAGTTCCCCAGGGGTAAGATCATGTGGCCCTCATTCATCTCTTCCTTTTCAGCTTTCAGAATCTCCATAGCAGTTCTCACTTTGCTCCCGGGACCCTGTGGTTAACCAGTTCAGCGATGTAAGGGCCTTCGTGCTGGACTCTTGTTCAATTCTCAGTCCAAGAGTGTTGCCGCACTACCAACTGCTCTTACTCCTAACTTGCTGAGCACTATGGGAGAAAGTCAGGCAACCATGTTAATTACAGCCGTTATGAGTTTTTGTTAGCAATTCTCACTTGCTGTAACACATTTTCTGATTCTTTCACCTTTCTTCTTCAGAGATTATTCCAAACTTCTTTCCTCCTCAGATCCACAAGGCTATTATTCTCACTCACTATTATGATAATAATAATAAGCAAGCCCTTCTATAGCATTTTTAAAGTTTGCAAAGTACTTTACACACATTAGCTTTTGCTAGAACCCGAGGAGGTAGAGGCTGTTATCTTCATTGTTGTTCCATCCCTTTGGTTTTTGAAGAGGATCAGGGACATAATAGAGTGATGTTTTGACTTGCTCGAGAATTAGATTTAAGTGAGGCAGAATTCCACAAAGTTTATAGATAAGGAAACAGGTTAAGTGACCTGCCCAGGTAACACAGCTAGTACTGAAGCAGAATTTGAACCCAGGTTTTTCTGACTTAAGTCCAGCACTCTACTGTAGTGACCCCAGAAGTCCATACCTTTGACAACCTTGAAAAAAAAACAAGACCGTATGTTGTCAGTTGACTGTCTTACTCCCTATCTCAAAACCCTTCATTTGTATCTTCACCCTTCTCTGATCAAGTTATAGCTCTTCTTCCTTGCAAAGGCCAGTCTCTCTATTCCCCTAGCCCCATTCTCTCCCCTCTCCTCTGAGATCTTGCCCTGGGATCATTCCTTTTCTCCTCTTCAATCTTTCCCTCTCTACTGGTTTCTTCCCTGAGGCCTACAACATTCAGGAAGATGAGACAGTGGAAGGAGTATTGTTGGGTATAGCATCTCAGGGTATGGGTTTGGATTTTGGCTTTGCTTACCTACCTATGAGATCTTAGTCACATTATGTGTCTTTCCTGGGCCTCAGTTTTCTTATCTGCAAAATGAGAGGGTTTGGATGAGTTGGCCTCTGAGGTTCCTTCCAGCTCTAAATCAGTGATTATACATATGCTCAGATCTACCTCCATCCTTAAAAACAAACAAACAAAAAACCCCTCAATCCTGACATCTCAAATTACTGCTCCATATCTTTCCCTTTCACTCTTTAACCATCAATTGATCAGTAAACATTTACTAATTTTTAATATGTTCCAGACCCCAGGCTAGGCCATGGGAATACAAAGGCTAAAAACAATAGAGCTGTCTCTACTCAGTTTATCTTCCCCAAGTGAAACTATGTAAGTATATAGATATATGCAGAAGGAAAGCAAAATAAATGGTGGTTGAATGTAAGGCAGGGGTAGCTGGGTGGTGCAGTGGATAGAGCACCAAGCCTGGAATCAGGGAGACCTAAATTCAGATCAGCTACAGATACTAGCTGTGTGACTCTGGGCAAGTCCCTCACCCCTGTTTGCCTCAATTTCCTCATCTGAAATGAGCTGGAGAAGGAAATGGCAAACTGCTCCAGTATCTTGGTCAAGAAAACCCCAAATGGTTCCTCCCATTAGTTCTAATTCTTCTTTACATTATGACTCATGCAAAAATATGTTTAATATGAATGTATAAGTAGAGCCTATATCAGATGGCACTCCATCTTGGGGAGGGGAGAGGGAAAGGAGGGGGAGAAAATTTAAAACTCAAACCTTTATGGAAGTGAATGTTGAAAACTAAAATGAATTAGTTATTAAAAAAAAGAAAGAAAATCCCAAGTGGGGTCACAAAGATTCAAATAAGACTGAAATCACTGACAATAACAATAAATGTAAGCTAGAGAAGATCCAATTGTTGGAAGGATGATTAAGGAAGAATTCCTGTAAGAGGTGGTGTTTAAACTGCATCTTAAAGGAAAGGAAGGATTTTATGAATCCCAGGTGAAAAAGGGGAGACAGCTAGTGAAAAGGCACCAAGAGAAGTTGGAATGCTATATTTGACGAATAGAAAAAGGTCATTTTGTATGGATCATGCCTGGGGTATTTGGAGGGGAGTAACATAGAATGAGCCTGGAAAGGTAGGTTGGGGTCAGGTTGTGAAAATGTTTAAAAGCCAAAAAGAGGAATAGATATTTAATCCTAGAGGTGACAGAATTGGAATTTCTTAAATGTGTTGTAGAAAGGGAGGGGGTGTACTATGATCAGACTCTTGCTTTAGGAGTCTACATGAAGGAAGATCAGAGTAGGGAAGGATTTGAGGCATGAAAACCATCTGGAGTGTTGGGGACATAGACTAAGGTGGGAGCTATATGAGTAGTGAGGAGATCCATGCCAGAGATATTGTGGAGGTAGAAATAATAAGAAATTTTGCAACTGATTGGCTATGTGGCATGAGCAGCTGAAAAGATGTGGATTACCCTAAGGTTATGAACATGGGAGACTGAAAGGATGATGGTACCCTTGATGGAAATAGCAAAGTTCAATAGAGGGATGGGTATGAGGGGAAAGATGAGTTCTGTTTTAGGCTTGTTGAGACTGAGATGTCTACTAGATATCTATTGAAAAATCTAAAATGACATTCAGGAATGTAAGGTAATATAATGGGAAGCTAGCTAGTTTAGGTGATAGTCATGATGCAATGGATAGAGTGTCGGACCTGGAGTCAGGAAGACCTGAGTTCAAATCTGGCCTCAGATTCTTATTAGCTGTGTGACCCTAAGCAAGTCACTTAATCCTGTTTACCTCAGTTTCCTCATCTGTAAAAAGAACTACAGAAGGAAATGGCAAACCAATCCAGTATCTCTGCCAAGAAAATCTCAAATGGGGTCATGAAGATCAAATGGGGACATGATTAAAATGACTGGACAACAGTAAATGTAAGCCTCCAGAGGGAGATTGGCACTGGATATATAGATGTGGGTATTATCCGCATAGAGATAATTAAACCTGTGGGAGTCATCAAATAAGATAAAACAAGATTATCGAGGAAGACAGGGTCAGAAAGAGACAGAGGTCAGGAAGAATGAGAGGAGAGAAGGTCATTAGATTTAGCTGTTAAGTGATTGTTGGTAACTTTGGAGAGAGCTGTGTCGGAGGAGTGAAGAGGTGTGAAGCCCAAATCCGAAGGGCTGAGAAGTGAGTGAGGAGAGGAAATAGAGGCGATGAAGGTACAGTTATCCCTTCCACATCATGGGGGTTAGGGGCACAGCACCCCTGAGATCCGGAAAATCCTCAGAAAAAGTTTTGGCCTTCCCTTCATACCAGAGAAGTCTGAATTTTGTTTCTTTTTCTTTTATCGGGTGTTTACAAGACAGTAAAATTTTCGTTAAGTATTTTGGTCATAGGTTCTGTGTCATCTGCAGCTTCCACAAAACTCCCCAAAATTCCTGTTTAATTTCTTAATGATGATCCACAATGCTCATGCCATGATGGGTAAAGTTGAAATGTGGAAGGGATAATGATAAATAGTTTTTTTCTAGGAGTTTGGTTGAACCAGAGACATAGGAAGAAACTTCCTCTGAAGGGTCTAGGGAAGGTTTTTCAAAAATGGGAAAGATTTGTTTTCTTCTTTGAGGCAGCTAACTGGCCCAGGGGATAGAACACTAAGCCTGAAGTCAGGAAGACCTGAGTTCAAATCCAACTCATGACACTTGATTGTGTGATCCTGGACCAGTCCCTTAATCTCAATTTTCTTAACTGTGAAATGGGGATAATAATAGCAAGTACCTCCCAGAGTGGTGAGAATCAAGTGAGATAATATTTGTAAAGCACTTAGCATAGTGACTGACTCATAGCAGCCCTGGTAGACAACAAGGAAGGAACTTGTAGAGACTGAAGATTAGACAGGAAGAAGAAGGATTTAAGGATGCAATTTGCCAGAGAAGATGAAGTCAAGATGTTAACTCTGGCAAGAAGAAGGGCCCTCTCATTGTCAAAGACTGAGGGGAAAAGAGACGAGAGTGAGTGATAACATCATAGGGTTTTGGGGGAGATGCTGACTGGGCTCAGTTTTCTCAGTAAAGTATGAGGTAAGGTCTTCGCTGAGGAGGGTATGAGGAGGGGAAAGTGTGGGAGGCTTGAGGAGAAAAGTCTGGGACAGAAAGAACCCTCTACTTATCACCCACTCACTTCTCCATCCATTGCAATCTGGCTTCTGATCAAGCCCTCCACTGAAATTGCTCTCTCCAAGGTAACCGACGATCCTGCTAAATCCAATGACCTTCTCCCAGTGCTCGTCTTCCTCGGCCTCTCTACAGTTTTCAGCGCTATTGTTTGCCTTCTCCTGGAAGAGCTCTACCACCCTCCCTCCTTTGGCTTCCATGGCAGTGCTCTTTCCTGGTCCTCCTCCCCATCTGGACCTCAGCTCTGTCTCCTTCCCCTTATTAATCATCATCCATCTGTCTTTTCTCCCCCCAATCCCCTTAGTGTGGGTGTTAGGGGATCTCCTTTTCTCTACATGTGCCTTCCCCATGGTAATCTCCTAAACTCCCATAGATTCAATGATCAGTTCTTGTAAATGACTCTCCCATGTATATATTCCCCCGTTGTTGTTCAATCGTGTCCAACTCTTTGTGATTCCATCTGGGATTTTCTTGGCAAAGATATTGAAAAAGGAAAAGCAAGTTGTACATAATAGATTTTCAGTTTCATATGAAATCCTCTTTTTTAAAAATCAATTCTACTTTGCTATGGAAATGCATGTTTTATTTCTTAACTTGAAAATTAAAAAAAAAAAAACTGAGGCAAACCAGATTAAGTGATTTACCCAGGGTAACACAACTAGTGTCTGAGACCAGATTTGAACTCATAAAGATGAGTCTTCCTGATTCCAAACATCGACTGTACCACTTAGCAGCCATCCTACCCTCAGCTCTCTTCTGTATTCCAGTCCTGCGTTGTTAACTGATTTTGAACTGGTTTTCTTTTTCTTTCTTTCTTTCTTTTTCTTTCTTTCTTTCTTTCTTTCTTTCTTTCTTTCTTTCTTTCTTTCTCTCTCTCTCTCTCCCTTCCTTCCTTCCTTCCTTCCTTCCAAATAGGATAAAGTGACCTGCCCAGAGTAACACAGCTAGTAAGTATCTGAGTCTAAATTTGAACTCAGGTCCTCCTGACTCCAGGGTCAGCACTCTATCCAATCAGCCACCTATCTGCCCTTGATTGTTACTTCTTGTCAGAAATTCAGTGTCAGTATGTTTCAAAAGGAAGAATCAACTCCCTCTCCTACCCATTCTTCAGAGTTCCCCATTTCTGTTGAGGCTTCACCATCCTTCCATTCACCCAGGTTCATAATCTCTGAGTTTTCTTCCTTCCTATTCTTCTTTCTCCCTCACTTCCTCTACCCTGAATCAGTTGTCTAGTTTTGATCTTCACATCTGCTTCTCTAATTCTTGTCTTCTCTTTTTTTTTTTTTTGCTTTTTTGGAGGGCAGTTGTGGTGAAGTGACTTGCCCAAGGTCACACAGCTAGTTAAGTGTCTGAGGGCGGATTCGAACTCAGGTCCTCCTGACTCCAGGGCCGGTGCTCTATTCACTGCACCACCTAGCCACCTTCTTGTCTTCTCTTAATTCTTAGTTCTGGGAAAATGTCAGTTGAAAAGAAAAACAATGACCAGCATCAACATTGCTCTGAGGTTTGTTCAACAGTTAACGTGGACAACTTCATTCAATCTTCAGAACAACTTGCTTGAGGAATCTCTATTTTATAGATAAGGAAACTGAGGCAGACAGCGGTTAAGTGATTTGCCCAACGTCACACAGCTAGTAAAGACCCTGAGTTCAGATAAAACTCAAGTCTTCCTGACTCCTAGTCTGTACTCCTTCCACTCTACCACTTACTTAGCTGCTCTTAGATCCCCTATGCATGAATAAATTAATTAATGGATAAAAAAGCATTTATTAAGCTTTTACAGCTAGGTGGCACAGTGGTTAGAGTGGAAGGCCCTGAAGTCAGGAAGACCCGAGTCTTAGATACTTACTAGACACGTGACCCTGAGCAAATTTGCTTTAGTTTCCTACAAATGTGTCAGAGAAGGAAAGGGCAAACCACTCCAGTATCTTTGCCAAGAAAATCCCAAATGGGGTCACAAAGAGTCGGATAGGACGGAAAAGACTGGACAAGAACAACAAACCACCTACTATGTGCTGAGCACTGGAGATACAATAAGAAAGTGATCCCTGTCTGTCCTCCCAGACTTACACGCTAACAGGGGGAGACGACATATGGAGGACTGGCAGCCAAGGGAAGGTGTTTTGGTCTGGGAGTCCCAGGGCTGGTGGGTAGAGCCATAGGCAAGATCACTGCCACATCTACATGAACTTTGCAGAGACAAGATCAGTAATGTTGAGTTGATTATGCCTCAGGGCAAGGGCTGGAGAGGGTGGGCTACATTCTAGCTGCAGCAGGGCAGGAGATAATCGGGGGTGAAAAAGGGTCTATGAAGCCTTCCCTGATGTTCCCAGCCATTTGTACCCTTTCCTTCCTTAAATGACCTTATACATGGATGTGTTTCCTCCTTGAAGGTATTTTGTTTTAGTCCTGTACATCCCCAGCACCTGTCAGGTTACCTTGCACATATAGTATAGTTTGTCACGCCCTAGGCTCTCAGTCCCCTGGCATGGGAACAGCTATTCTGGGAATCCTCTCTCCATTCAGTCTAATGTTGATGAGTGGCCCCCTAACCCAGGGAGTTCCTCAACCCTGTTATGGAAGGTTTGTTAGGTAGGAGGCTCTGAGGGCTGGAGATGACCTGAGATAGCCAAGGAATGTGAATATCAGACAAGCTCTGTGTACCCCTCCCTGCTGCCATCCCAGTGGAGGTGTTTTGAGGAGGAGGTGAGAGCGGGAAGGGGAGTGTCTGGACAGGAATGTTCACACTTCTAGTATTCCCTTCTGACCCAGCACCAGGGGGTTGAGAGAACAAACAGGAAGACAAGGGTCTTTCAACTGGTGCCATTCCAGAGGACTGGAGATGAGTGGTTCCACATGCCAGTCCTCATTCTGAACACAACTCTGCTCTGCTCAGGAGGAAAGCTGGCTTCATACTTCATGGGGAGGAGAAAGGACAGGTTAAAAACATAGGCCTAAGGACCTTCCATTGGGGTTGTCGGGGAAATAGACTCTGTACCCTTCCAGATACCCTTCCAGAGTAGGCTGTACCTATGAGCAGAGTACTTGAGGGCAGAGAGTGAGAGCAGCCTCCCAGATGCTTTTGGAATTTGGAAATCGACACATGCCTGATGATCAGTAAAGCACCAGCAGCTGCCCTCCTTCCCCTTTCACTCAGAGCAGCATCCTGCCCACAGGGAGCACAGCATTGGGCCTGCCCTGGTCCACCCCACTCGGGCAGAGGAAGCCAGCACACACACTGGAAATGGAAGATTAGAACAGGAGCAGAAAGCCCAGGGATGAGACAGTTTTGGTCTTTTCCAGTTCTGGAACTATGACAAGGACCCATAGATTCCCAGCTACGGAACCCTGAGTACAGTGGAAGTACTTCCATGCCATAGACCAGGCAAATTCCAGGAACAGCAGAACATTAGGTGGTATGATTTAGGTCACCATAACAAGGAAATGTGCAAAGTGGGTTGGTCACATGCCTTATCACCACCAGTTAGAGGAGCCTCTCCCTACATTTAGCTAGGAATGTATCTCAGATTGGATCGTTTAGCTCGAAGAGAGACTCTCAATTTAGAACTTTTAGACTAGAGTTGCAGCAAGGAAGTGCCATCTTTTTTTTTTTTAATTTTTGGCAAGGTGATATGAGGCTTATTCCATGGTGTTTCAATCCTCTTCCTTCACCATCACTTCTATTTAAGATCCACTTTCATCCTTGTCTCTTTTGCATTTTTAGAAAGAAATAGGGCAACTAGGTGGTGCAGTAGATAGAACATGGAGTCCAGAGGACCTGAATTCAAATCTAGACTCAGACACGTAAAAGCTGTGCGACCCTGGGCAAGTCACCTAACCCCGATTGCCTCAAAAAAAAAAATCTCTTCATGGTTCTTCTTTTGTTATTGTGGGGTTTGGGTTTTTTTTTTAAACCCCATAGGCATCTTTTAAAAAATTTTTCCTTTTTTTCCCCAGGGGTAATTTATTTTGTTACTAGTATTTCCTTTGGTTGCTACATTTGTTTGCTTTTTTTTTTTATTTCTGTTTTTGATGTGCTTGAAAAGCAAATAATCTGCTCATTTCTGTGTTTTTGTTTGTAGGAATGCTCCAAATATTTCTTTTAATGAGTGTCCATCCTTTTTTATTGCTGGTTTGCAGGCTGCATTTCTTTGGGTTGCATCATGAACTCCTTTGCTCTTCAGAATATATGAGTCCGTTCTGTTCCGTGGTTTCTGGTGATTGCAGAATAGTTTTGTTATTTGAATTAAGGAAGTGCCATCTGGACCTTTATCATATATTCAGCTGCCACCCCCCCCTCACCCTCAGTGACTGGATCTAAACACTCAGCCATCTTTTTTGCAAACATTTATTGGTAAGTATTATGCAGGAAGGTTTGTTTTTCTGAGGCCCAGGGTATCCCTGCTTGGTCTTCATCCAGGGCAGAGGAGAGGAGATCCACATACACCTCAACAAACATCCTCTAATCTGTTAGGGGAAGTTACTGGGATTAACAGTTGTGGGGCTGGGTGGATGCGTGGCATTAAGCTGTGTGAGGCGCCCCTGAGAGGAGACAGGTCTGCCTTTCGTTTGCTGGCCTGGAGAGACAAGAAACAACAGGGGTTAAGACTGCTGGCGCCTTCTCTATACTACCTAGTTAATCTCTGAGAGGGGGCATAGTCCGGAAGAATGACACTAGAAACACATACTAAGGAATTCTCCCTGCTTGGTAGGCCCAACAGGGCAGGACCTCTGATTTGCCTAGTAGTGTCACCAGGGCCATAGGGACTGCAGAAATGAGCACAGGATTGTATGGCAAACCTCAAGGTTAGGATAAAGTCAGTGTTAATGGCCATACAAGTTTTTAGTTCTGAGCCCCCATATCTAATTTAAACAAAAAAGTCAAATGGATCCCTTTAACCATTGTGAAGTGCAAAATAAATGGGCCCTAACCATTCTTTTAGGGATCTCTTTTTGGGCAAAACTCACTAGTTGGTATAGGAATTTCTTCTGAGTACTGCTTTCATATATTTTTACCTATCCCACTAAATGCCATTTAAAACACCAGTGGAGGGGCAGCTAGGTGGCACAGTGGATAGAGCACCAGCCCTGGAGTCAGGAAGACCAGAGTTCAAATCTGGCCCGAGACACTTACTAGCTGTGTGACCCTGGGCAAGTCATTTAACCCCAATTGCCTCCCCAAAAAGCCCAACAAAAAGACAGAAACTCCAGTGGGGTGTGAGGATGACTGGGCTATGACTAAGATTCCTCCTTAAATATAGCTTCCCTAGGACCTTATAGAAGATCAAAACAGCCTAAAACTGTGTTAGAGCCCTGGAAAATAGGAATATGACTGGCTGTCTGTCAGTTACTATTCCTTTCTCAAGGAGTCCCAGGCTGTGCTCCTGAGTGGGCCTAAACGGGCCGGCTCAGTCCCTAATTCCTAGCCTCATCTAGCCCAACATTCTCAATCTACCTGAAAGGGAATTAACTCATCCAAGTACACACAGCTGACTAGTATCGGAGCAGATCTAGGGACCCCTGTTCCCCAGTCCGATATTCTTTTCACCACTCTCCATATTTCTGGAAGAGCCTCTTTTTAAGGACTACCTGGGCCCTTTCCCTCCTCCATCCACAAGCTCCAGGAGGTAGGTGTCAGCCACAGAATCTCAGAACCTTGGAGTTCAAAGGAATCTCAGAAACCATCTCAGCTAGCCCATAACTGGGTAAGAATCTCCCTCACAATATAGTACAATTAACGTTTCCAGTTAGGGAAACTCACTACTCCCCAAGGCAGCTCGTTCCATTTTGGTTTAACCCAATCAGGAAGTTTTTCCTTACATCAAGCCTCAATTTGCCTCTCTGTAATCTCCCCCCCACCCCTTACTGTTTCTCTTAGTTCTGCTCTCGGGACAACACTGCTCCCAAAAGCTCTGGGGGAATCTGGGGAGGAAACCACTCTATGGACAAGGAAGTACCTAGTTGTTCTGGGGCCTGAGGAGGGAACCATAACCCTTGGGTCTTCCTCCACCACCACTCCCAATCCTCCTTAAAGCTTGTACCAAACAAGCTCCTAGAAAAACCTGTCCTGAGGCAAAATCCAGCACATCGTCTGCAGAATGCAGGATCCAGAAGTGCCTCAGTCAAGCCCAATCTTGACCCTCACCCCAACCTCCCCAACTCTTGAACACTCTTCCTCCAGTGTCCATTGCCTGCCTTGCCACCCTCCCTTCCTGAGGTGCCAGAGTCCATGGGGAGGAGCCAGACCCAAGGGGCCCAGAGTTGGGGATGGGAGGGAGAAGGCATCCAGGAAGATTGGCCAAAGAATTACTTGTCATAGAAGCCACCGTCATCTGAGCACTCTGTGGTCTTGAAGGCGATTGCCTGCTTTGCCCAACAGAAGATAGATTCTTTGGTTTGTTCTTCATAGGACCTGGATGTAGCAGGAAAGAGCAGTAGGGAAAAGGGGGTCAGTGCTAAGCAGAAAGGTGGGCATAGGAACCTGTAGGGATCCATGAGCAAAGGAGACAGCTGTGAAACACATAAATCTGAGCCTTCTGTCTTGTTTCTTGTTACTAATTGTTTTTTCAGTAATTTTTCAATTATGTCCGACTCTTTGAGAGACCTTTTGCGGTTTTCTTGACAAATATACTGGAGTGGTTTGCCATTTCCTTCTCCAGCTCATTTTACAGATAAGGAAACTGAGGCAAACAGGGTTAAATGATTTGCCCAGGGTCATATAGCTAATAAGAGTCTGAGGTTGGAATTGAACTCAGGAAGATGAGTCTTACTGACTCCAGGCCCAGCACTGTATCCACTGTGCCACCTCGCTGCCCCATTAGACAGTAAGACCAAGAATGTGGCTCTTAGGATCGTAGGTTTAGAGATGAAAGGGCTGTTAGAGAAGATCTAGTCCAATTACTTCCTTTTACAGGAAAGGAAACTGAGGTTGAGCAAGGAAGTGACTTGCCTAAGGTCACCCGGCTAGTAAGTAATAAAACTGGGATTTGAACCACCAAGCCAAAGTCTTGGCTCTCTACTACATAATAATCTAAACTTTGTATGCTGGAAAACCAGAATACGGGACTTCCCCTGTACTTGCTGAGGACAGAGGTTGTAGGGTCTGTTCCTATTAACTAATATCTCTGTGCTTAGACACACAGTCCATGGGAAATCTGCACTTTTTGTATGTTAAGAGTGTGTGTTTAGGGTAGAGAGAGGGTGATGCTGGGTAGTAGATGACAAAGCCAAGTTCCTTCAACTTATCTTATGCAACAACTCTCCAATACACCCCTTCTCTCCTCTGATAGGGCGGCCACTTGAGGGCAGGCCTGGATTGTTAGTGCAGGGGCCTGCTGGTGGGTTGGCCTGCCTCAAGTCGACCTCCTTACTCCAATTCATCTTCCATTCAGTCACAAAAGTGATTTTTCTAAAAGCATCTGCGCTGCTTCCCCATCCAATAAATTTCAGTGACTCTATCATCTCCAGGACCAAACACAAAATGCTGTTTGGCATTCACAGTCCTTCATAAACCTCCTACCTTTCCAGTCTTTTTACACCGTACTCCCTTCCATCCAGTGACACTGGCCTCCTGGCTGTTCCATGAATAAGACCTTCCATCTCTCAGTTCTGGGCACTCTCTCTGGCTGTCCGGAATACCTGGAACATTCTCCCTCCTCTGCTCCATCTACTGACGTCCCTGGCTTCCTTTAAGTACCAATAAACTCCTACCTTCTTCAGGAAGCCTTCTCTGACTCCTCTTAATTCCGGTGCCTTCTCTCTGTTACTTCCTATTTATCCTGTTTATAGCTTGTTCATACATATATATAATTTGTTGCATGTTGTCTCTCCCATTAGATTATAAACTCCTTAAGGGCAGGAGCTATCTTTTGCCTCTTTTTGTATCCTCACAGTGCCTGGCACAAAAAATAAGTAGGTACTTAATAAACATTTATTGATTGCTCAGATATCTAGTGTTCTGCAGTAGCCTAGCCTGCCTGGTGAAAGTCAGCTTAACCTCAACCCAGGGACTGAATGCCCACTTTACAGTTTAGGGATACAGGTAATTCTGGAACTACATGGATACTCACTTTCCTTGTTTGGGATTCCAGGCAGTCTTGTCTCCAACCGTCCCTTGTAGATATGTCCATCTAGGCCCAAGATGTCCACTTCATGCTGCAAGGACACACCTTCATCACCTTTGTGGTAAGACTTCCCACCCTCAAACTGCCAACAGGCATCAGTCACCTGGATCTACATCAGGAGTTCTTAACCTTTTTTGTGTCATGAACAAAAACCTCTATGGACCCCTGTTCAGAATAATGTTTTCATATGCACAAACCAAAATACACAGGATTACAAAGGAATTCAATTACAGTGATATATAGTTATATAATTTTAAAAAAAATAAATTCACATACCCTAGGTTAGGAACTCCTGGGCTAGAGGAAGGGTAAAGGGACTGTAGGGACTTCCTTACAATTCTCTCCTTGCCCTTCCTACCCACTCCATAAACAATCTGTATGACCTTAGGAAGACAGAGTGACAAGGGAAGTGAGAACATCCTGTAAGTGAAGCCTGGGAGACACAAGGGCTTTTCACACCTTAAGGTCTGTGGTTCTAAGGCAGAAAAGTTCTGTCTTCTTTTACCCCCTTCCTTTGCAGCTCTGCCCAGCTAATGCCCCCATACCTTCAAGGAGGCCTGAACATCTTCTGTAGGGCAGACATATTGAGTCAGGTGCTGTAGGCGGGCATAGCGGCGGTAGGGGAAGGTGAGTGTGTGGCTACCCCCACAACGACGTGGCACTGACACGTAGGAGTAATCTGGCATATCCTGAATCCTATGAGAGACAACAGCCATGGAGTCACAAGGGAACCATAGCAGGGTTTTGGGGCAGGATGTAACACTTGTCCTGCACGGATGGGAGGAGTGGAGCTGAACAGCGGTCTTTGGGCAGGTCACAGGTTGATGGCTACTCTATGCTCCCTTCCACCTTAGAAGGGAGGAGGGGGTGGCTCATGGATTGGCAGGAGGTACAAAAAGTATAGCATAAAAAGGGCCACGTCCTTGTCAGGAGAACTGCGGTCAAGAAGCATTGTGAACTGGGGACACGTGTGCACATGCACATGTGCACACACACACACTGAGTAGTTGGGAAAAAATGAGCAAAGAAAGCTGAGCACATCCCAACCCTCTCATCTTCCCTGTTCTTCTGGATAGACCCACAAACTTCAGCTGAAGGGATCCGATTGATGAAAACCATAACAAGGCCAATGTGACCAGCATAAGACCTTGTGTGTCTGGACATCTACCCAACAGTGGAATCCTATGGGATCAGAGGCTGAATAAGAAGCTGGAGGTGTCTGAAGCACTCAGGATGCTTTATCAGAATGGTAAGGGTTATTCCAGGACCTTTATCTCATCTCTAAGCACCCTCCTCCTAAACCCAGTTCCTCAGGGTACAGGGATGGGGGTGGGGAGAGACCTTGCCTTCCCATCGTCCATCCTACCGTTTGTAGTAGGAGGAACCAAGGCACTGGGCCTGGATCAGCTCCCTGATCATCTGGCTGCTGGCCTTGACCGAGCCTCCAAAATGGATCTGTACCTTCTCTATGTCCGTCAGCATCTTGGAGTGCATGGAATGCAAGCGGCCCACACTCCGTTCCAGCTGTCCTAGTTCCATTCGTTGGAAGGCAGTGCCCAATCTCATGCTGGGGGTGGTAGAGTAGAGAAGAGAGAGGGCCTGTTAGCCTTCATCCTAAAGCAAACTGTGGGAGGTGGTCCAATCCCTTCACCCTATCCCTCACCCACATTTGGAACCAGGCCAGCTATTTCTGAGCCCAGGTTGGGGTTACATTCCTGGATATTCCATATTCCTAGTTCAGCTCCCTGAAATTTCACCCAGACCCAAGAATAGGTAGATGTTTCCTCTAAACCACAGAGCCCTCTGTCAGAAGCCCTCTATTCAATTCTATTGCATTTTCTTCTTTATTGGAAACCTACTGTGTGCAGGGTACTGTAGCTGGCAGTATAAGAGAGACCAAAGCAAAACAATTAGCACCCACCTTAAAACTCAATATGGTGGAGCAGAATGAGCTCTGCACACAAGGGCAGAAGATTCTAGTCCCAGTTGTGCGATCCTGGACAAAGCTTTTTAACTTCTTCTGGCCTTACTTTTTCATCCGTAAAGGGAGAATAACAGCTCACATTTCTCTACTGTTTTAAGGTTCTCCTTACCAAGTGTCCTTCCTATGATAACCCAGTGCAGGAGGTAGTTCCTACTCTTTCAGGGTCTACCTTCCAGGGTGGTCGTGAGGATCAGATTAGCTAATGCAGGAAAAGAGTTTGTCTTCTAAAATGCAAGGGAAACTGAATTGTTGTGGTTATTAATCCACTATTCAAATATTCTCTGTTGGAGAAGGCAAGGCACAGAAGAAATAACTGGATACTTAAACATATTCAAACATGGAAAGATCTGTTACTGCCTCAGTGCTTCAGTTATGACTTCTCTTCCAGGGTATTTCTGGTCCTCATTTCCCCATCAGCCTTCTGTAGAAGATCCACCCATTGTCCTAGAGGTCTTCCTTGAGTTCTCTTCATTGTGTGTGTGTGTGTGTGGGGGGGCACCAGGGGATCAATTTTCTACTTTTATTGTCATCAAAAGAAAGAGGAGAGGGCATAGTACAAGTAAGGTAACCATAGGATGTGACATTTAATATAATTGTTCCAGAAGACCAACGATGAAGACCTTCTTCCTAACAGAAAAGTGACAAACTCAAGACACAAAGAAAGATATTTTTTGGATACGGCCAATGCAGGAATTTGTATTGCTTTTTTGTTACATGTTTTTCTTTCCTTTTCTTTCTTTTTTTTCAAATGGAAGCAGGAGGGAGAGAAAACAGACTTTTTTTTTTTGTTCATCAAAAACTATTTAAAATAAATTTAATGTCATGGGGATATCACAGCAGATAGGGAGTATTCTATAAATGTTTGTGGATGAACAAACTGACTGAATAGATGATGATTTAGACAAGATAAAAAGCAATACACTGAGGTCCACTGTACATTCTACAAAAAAACACTGGTCATGGAGCCAGGAAACATGGGTTCAAGTTGCAGCTCAGTCACCTAAGCATTTATGTAACCTTTGAGAGAATCACTTTACCTTTGTGGGACTCAGTTTTCTTATCTGTAAAGTGGGGATAATAATACCTACGAAGCCAGCCAGCATTCCTGTGAGGAATCAGATAAGCCAATATAGCATCCTTGATTGTTAGATCTGAAAGGGACTTACGAGAAACCCTAATCCAAATTCCACCCATCCCTCTCACCTATTTAACAGATGAAGTAAGGTATAATGATTAAATAATTAATCCTATGGGGAGTCTAGAGAGGATGAGATTAGTATTGGCCTGTGCTACATGGATTTCCCAATGGTCACTTTGTGCTCCAGTTAGAATTGTCTCCTCATCTGTCCCTGAAACACTACCTTCCTTGCCTTGGCCTGTGCTATCACACCTGAGTGTGCCTGCCTACTTCAGTTCATCTAACTCTTCCTTCTTTAGGGTCCTGATGAAGGCTCACCTCTTCTATAAAGCCTTCTCTGATCACTGGCCAAGAGGGATGACCCCTCTGGTCTCCAGTCCTCTTTGTCTGTACCATCCAACATCACACTTAATCAGATCCTAACCAATATTGTTATTTTACTCTGTGTGTGTGTGTACCTACCTTTACTCATGTGTATGTACCTGCCTTTGTTTCCCAAGTTGATTAGAAATTGATCTGAGGGATGATGTCTTATACTTCCATAATATCTGAAAACATGTAAATAACTTATAGGAACTCAATCCTTATTGAGTGAACTAAATTGAATCCTTTTTTTTTTTTTTTTGAGGCAATTGGGGTTAAGTGACTTAACCAGGGTTGCACAGCTAATAAGTGTCAAGTGTCCAAGGCTGGATTTGAACTCAAGTCCTCTTGACCCCAGGGCTGGTACCCTATCTACTATGCCATTTAGCTGCTGCCCCCAAATGGAATTGTTTAAAGCCTTCAGCCTTAGTCATAGCTAGCAACCTTTTTCTCCTTGCTCCCCCCCATTTAATTAACCAATGACTATGGTCAAACTCCATATATGTCAGCATAGGCCTAGCTCAACTTGTCAATAGGTAATTTAAGTGTGACTCTTCCTGTTAACCAGGGCTTTAATTTTAAACTGTGAACTGAGCCCCAATCACTAACCCTAGTGACTCCCAATCCAGCTATACTCTGGAGGTTGGGGGAACCAAGGAATAAGCCCTGGGACTAGCATACCTTTCAGCAGAACCCCAGAGGCTCCATACCAGGGATGGTGGCTCCCCATGACGTCCAAGACCAAATATAAAATCTTCTGTTCGGCTTTAAAGCCTTTCATAATCCAGCTCCATCCTATGTCTCGAGCCATCTTCCACTTTAAGGAGCTCTGTGACCTAGTAGGGTCAGCTAGGTGGTACAATGAATAGAGCACTGGGTTCATCTTCCTGAGTTCAAATCCTCCCTCAGACACTTATTAGTTGTGTGACCCTGGGCAAGTCACTTAACCCTTTTTTCTCAGTTTCTTCATTCATATAATGAGCCAAAGAAGGAAGTGATAAACCATGCCAATGTCTTTGCCAAAACAAAAACAAATGGGATCACAAAGAGTTGGACACAACTGAAAAGTGAGAGAAAAAAAAGTGTGACCCAGGGGTAGCTAGATGGCACAGTAGATAGAGCAATGACTCTGGACTCAGGAGGACCTGAGTTCAAATCTTGTCTCAGACATTTGTTCCTACTAGCTGAATGACCCTGGGCAAGTCACTTAACCCCAACTGCCTTGCAAAAAAAAAAAATGACCCGGTAACATTGGTGGCATTTTATTTCCCAATGGGTTCCATGCTTTTTTCTAGTCCTAGAATGCTCTCTCCCTTTCTCACCCAGCTCCCTTCAAGATTCAGCTCCAATGCCCTCTTCAAGATATGCTGCTCCAAGAGGTCTTTCCTGGTCCCTTGGACTGCCTGTGTCTTCCCTCTGAGATTACTTTGTATTTAAATCTATGTATTTTGTACATACATAGTCATTTGCATGTTGTCTCCCTTGTCAGAAAGTAAGTTCCTTGAGGGCAGGGATCATGTTTTGCCTTTCTTTGTAAACCCACTGCTTTGCACAGTGCCCAGCCCATAGTAAGTGCTTAAGAAATACTTCTTAATTGATCCCTAGAAATGCTTGTTTACCTGCCCCACCCCCCACTCCACCCTCACTTTCCCCTTTCCTCCCCATAACTCTATGGTCCCAAACGATAGGCTGTACTCCTCCCTCTATAACTCAAGGTGAGTTGTCTGAAGGGTACAGATGAGTACACGGAAGAATCCTGGGCAGGACTTAGCCTCAGCAGAGAACAGACTATAAAGAGAGGTCAGAACTAGGACCTGTAGCTAGAATCCTGGGGAGTAGCTGGATTCGGGAAGCTTTCAACTTCTTTAACGCTTCAATAATTTCTCATCCCCACAAATTGACCCAGTTCCCAAATACTTTGCTGAGTCTCTCCTCCAGCCCTCTAGGAATGACTCTACCTCTGATATCCCCATCCAAAGCCCCTTCTTCAGGCAGAGCCATCCCATACTTGCGGCTTTGCTGCCGGACTTGTTCCAATTCATAGATGGTGTAGGGACGTTTAGAACGATGTGCTGGCAGTCCTGGGCCACTAGGCACTGAGGGGATGATCCTGTCCATGAGGAGTGGGATAAACATGAGGAATTCAGATGACCTAAAATCCATTTATGGTTCCCACAACCCCTGCAAGTTCACTTGGGGGGGGGGGGGGTGAGTAGTGAGAGCACTCTATTCTATCATTTTATCCATCTATTCTATCTAGAGAATTTGTACCCTATAGTGATGGGGAAAGGCCATGTCTTTTCTGATCAGGGGACTGAAACCTAATCTGTAATGGGGTACTATCTCTGCTTTGAGAGCCATCTTGGATGATGGCACAGTTGGCCTTTACCATTCTGGTCCTCTCTGTTTTGTCCATTTTATGGTGGTTAGAGTGGCTAAATAATCCACCCCAGAGATGTTACTTATGACTTGGACCTTGCCTAAACACTTGAACAAATAACCATTAAAGCTCCTATTTCATTATTTTTTTAAAAAAAGCCCCTGGCATCCCCTAGATTACAGCGATTCTCAACCTGTGAGTCACGACCCCTTTGGGGGCCGAACGACCCTTTCACAGGGGTCACCTGAGACCATTGGAAAACACATATTTCCGATGGTCTTAGGAACCAAGACACCGCTCCTCTCTCCATCTCCAGGTGGGCTCACCCACATGCAGATACGCCCACATACGAGTATTAAAGGGTTGAGAACCACTGCCCTAGAAGATCATTCCTTCCCTGTACCCTTCATCCATATGCTTAATGCACCTTCCCAGGTACAGAAAAGGAGATGGTCTTCATGCCAGGTATAAATGGGTAAATAATAGTAATGATAATTTTTATAGCACTTTAAGGTCTAGAAAGCACTTTACAAATATTTATCTCAATATGAGAGTTGGAAGGAGAACCAGGAGACCAAAGAGAATGAAGAGAGAAGAGTAACGGAGAGCTAAGGAATTGGGAAGACATCGCCTCCTTCCCTCAAATGAGGTCTCAAAGGGTGGTGGTATATGGGCACTCACGGTCCAGGTACAGCTGTTTCCAAAGGCCGGTCACATGAAAGACAATGGAAATGTGCCAAAAGCTGCCTGTTGGGATAGAAGCTGAGGATAAATCTTCTTGCTCATCATGTTATATGAATGACAAAAAATACTGGAGGGATTTCCTATCCATACTCCAAGAACAGTGCCGAACCCCGGGACAAGAAAGCAGGGAGTAGACAAGTTAGAAATTAAGTCTGTATAAGAATAACCCTGATCCCTGCCCTGGAAGACATGCTAGGGATCAGGGTAGGCAGCAACTGCTCATACACAAGATGGTCACATACACAAATGTGTACACACATTTAAAAATTCCAAGAGGCATAGTTTCTGGGTAATTTAATCATTTTACTAATAAGGCTAGCTTGTTTATTAATAAAACTAGGCCAGTGGCACTCTCAAATGCCAAAAACACCTTATGGTGATAAGCTCAGTTTATACGCCCTTGGAAGAGTGGGTGTTCTTAAGGGTGGCACTCGATTTTGATTGGTTAACAACTGATGAGAAAAGTAAAAGAAAGTAAGCTATATTACAATGAGGGTCTTGGGGTACGTGACTTGGATCACCCAAGTCTTGGTCAAAGAGACTTATTTCCATATCACTTATCTGACAAAAGGGAGGTTCCACATTTCCGCATACCTGTCTAAGTAAATACAATGAGCAGGAAACCTCCCCTTAGCCCAAATTTAGAATTTCTTTTACTATCTTTGAAAAAGATTTCCCACACTGGTTGATTTCTGAATGAGGAAGTAGAAATCGGGGGAAACTTTGGTCCTGATTCAATAATTAGTCATTAATATGAGAAAGAAATAATCATTTCTCTCACATCCATAAACAACTACACACTCCAGTAAATTCATATTCATATATGTACACGTCAGTCAGATTTTTCTCTGTGGGTGCCATATCTTCTTTCTCATTTTCAGATCTCTTTCACATGGTGATCAGTGGATTCTCTCCATTTCCATTTTACCTTCTGGTTCTAGGATATTAGGGCAGTTTTCCTTTATAATTTCTTGGAATATGATGTCTAGATTCTTTCTTTGATCATGGCTTTTAGGTAATGTAATAATTCTTAAATTATGTTTCCTTGACACATCTTCTCTCCCAAGAGAAAAAGCAGACTGATGAAGGAGAGGTCTGCCCTAGTTCATCCCAATTGGGCCCTAATGTGCCCTCTGGATACTTGGGAACTGAGGTTACCTAGGATATCCATAGATTCACAGATGATTTGCTAGTGCCCTCTAGTGGCCCAATTCAGAAGCTGGGACCTGGGCTCTGCAACCTTTCCTAGGTCATTATATTTATGATTTCGAAGGATTATGATCTCTCGGGCTAGGAATCTTCACTTCAGCCCCACTTATGCAGAGAGGTAGAGCTGTGCCCCAATATTACCAAGCTTTTGTTGGTTCTGGATGTCTCAACTCTCCTACTCTTATAGTACGGAAAGAGCCTGGGGAGTGAAGCCCATACACATATCCGACCGGCTCCTGGGCCTTTATAGGGGTGGCTCAGGCTCAGGAGTCTGGGAGGCAGGACTGGACTGCCTCCCTCCCCTCCCCAGAGCAGGGGAGTCCACTGACCTCTCAGGATTGGTTGTTCCATCGTGTGGTCACCCCACTGCCTGGCTGTTCTTCCAGGGTCTCTCTATCTTCATGTGTGCCAGGCCATTCCAGCTCTCCTCCCCACCCCACCCCCATCCAAGTGTGATCTCACAGTGTCTGCTCGCCCAGCTTACCTCCGCATCACGGCAGCTTCGTCAGACTGATAGAGGGGGGACTGTTCCTTCAGCTGATTTCGTAAGGCCTTCCACTTCTCCTCCAGCATCTTCTTCACTGGATCTAACTCTAGGCGATCCAGCTTACTCAGGGAGAAACAAGGATTATTGTTTAGGAAGGTGAGGATGTCAGAAGAAATGGGGAAACAAGTAACTAACCCTGAAGGAAAGGGGAATGAGGAAGGGGACAGTAATATCAAGCCAGGCCCCGCCTCACGAGAATAGTAGATGACCCCGAGCATGGAGAGGAAGACTCTACAACTTATCTATGTGGGCACAATTTTCTTTTCCAGTTTGTTCTCCCCTCAAGGCCTCTAAAGATGGACAGAGTCCTGAGGCCTCACCATCTTCAGCAATTTGAGTGCCCAAGTACCCTCAAGGAGTAGGTACCCAAGTATGCCAGCTCCAAGGCAAGGTCCCTCACCTTGGTATCCATTTCTACCAGGATCTTGTCCAGGACTTTCTTCCAGTCCTTCTCTTGTCCGGTCATCTTCGTCAGTAGTTCCTGCATCATTTGGTTAAGTTGTTCCGTGGTGGCATCAAACTGGATTCGGCTCACTTTGGCAGCAAGAGCAGTCTTATCTGCTTTCTGTCTCAGGAGAGATAAGGGAAGTGCCCATAGTGGGTAAGGGCAATGGAGGCACCCCTCATTGAATTTGTCTCTCTGGGGACATACTCCATGCCAACTGCCCACCTGATAGCCACCCCTGGCACCAACCAATATCTCTTTGATTTTATTTCTCCCATGTGTCTCCCCCCCCAACAACACGCCTGTTACAACAAACATATCTTATGTGTGCGTGACCTCTCACCACATCAATCTCCATCTCCAGGTGTTCCCTGTTAGCTTTCTCCTTTTCTAATTTCTCTAGGCACTGGTACAGCACCTGGGTAGGATGGAGCCAGAAATCAAAGTGCTGGATATAATGGAATGAGTTGGGGACAGGAGGCTATGTCAAGAGTAGAGATAAGTTTGGGCCCAGGATAAAGACTTCCATTGTTACAGGCCAAGATACCCCTCTGTGTGACTCTGAAGCAGGGTGATGGGTGAAGGTAGAGGACCCCGGATGCCATTTTGAAGCTGGTTAAGATGATGGCTCCTCCCACCCCACCAGGAACCAGATGGACTAGGCTTGGGGTTTGCAGACATCATGCATTTCTAGCCTTCTCCCCTTCTCGTTCCTGCCCCTTCCTCCCAGCACAGTCTAGCATAGCCCAAATCTCACATCAATGTCTTTCTGCTTCTGCCTGTGATCCTCAATGAGATTGCCAGTGGTGATGTTAAGTTTCTCACAATCACCTTGCACCTGAAGGATAGTGGCCTGGATATGACCTAGTAATTCTTCATCCTGAGGCAAAAGGAAGAGAAGGGGAAGGAAAGGAAGGACAGAATGACCCTTCCCTTCCCCACAAACTCATAGGCCTTTCTTCCAGGATATGTCAAAATCTCAAGCCAAGTCATATAAAATGGACAAGAGTCTAATAGAGAAGTGAGTGACCCCAGGGGATGGACTGAAGAAACACTGAGTAGTTGTACTTTCCTGCTGTTGTTCAGAGGATGAATCTTACTCTTCCTCAGCAATCTAGAGTTACCACAGGTAGGCAGAATCTCCACCTAATGACCTAGCACTACAGAAATGTGTGTTCTACAAGTGGGAGGGTAGGTCCCCACCAGCTCCGCTTAATGCATGGAATCTCAGGTTTCTCAATCAGTGTAGATAATGTAACAGGGGAGGTGTGGGAAGTGCCTGCTCATTCATTCATTCAACTCATTCATTCATTTAACAATTTTATACTGTCCCTGCCCTCAAAATGCTTATATTCTACTGTAAGTGGAAACAACACATTAGAGAAGTGTATACAATATATCTGCAGGGCAGCTAGGTGGCACAGTGGATGGAGCACCAGCCCTGGGGTTAGGAGGACCTGAGTTCAAATCCAACTTTGTACACTTGACACTTACTAGATGTGTGACTCTGGGTGAGTCACTTAACTCCAATTGCCTTGCAAACCAAACAAAAACACTACTTATTTGCAAAGTAAATATCAAGTAATACGAGTGGGGGAGTTCCTAATAATTGAGGGATCAGGATAGGCTTCTTCTAGGATCCTTGAAGTGAGACAAGGTGGATATACAGTGGAAAGAGTGAGGCAGAGGACCTGGGTTCAATTTCCCCTCTAATATATATGACCTATGGGGCAGCTAGGTGGTGCAGTGAATAGAGCACCGGCCCTGGAATCAGGAGTTCAAATCCGGCCTCAGACACTTGACATACTTTCCAGCCATGTGACTTTGGGCAAGTCACTTAACCCCAATTGCCCTCCAAAAGACAAAAAGAAAAAAAAATTATGTATATGACCTGTATGACCTTAAGCATGTTCCAGAAGCCAAATGGTCTCAGTTTCCAAATCTATAAAATGAAATGGTAGGACTAGATGACCTCTGATGTCTCTTCCAGCTTTGCCTTTGGAAGCAGCGATTCTTTTTTTTTTTTTTTTTTAATTTATTTACTCATTTAC
>CM053586.1:211320927-211337872 GCA_028646515.1 Pseudochirops corinnae
TTACATTGGCTTTGTTTGTACAGAAACTTTTCAATTTAATGTACTCAAGGTTATCCATTTTGCATTTTGTAATGCTCTCCAATTCTTCTTTGGTCATAAAGTCCTTCCTCTTCCATAAATCTGACAAGTAAACTATCCTTGGGAAGCAGCGATTCTAAAAGGCATAGGTGAAGAAGAACTGAATTTGAGGCCTGGAGATGGGAGATGGCAGGTGTGAGGACCAGCAAGCAGTCCAGTTTAGCTGGGCTACGGAGTACATAAAAGAGAGTAATGTGTAATAAGCCTGGGAATAGTCTAGAACCAGATTGTGAAGGCTGACTAACATGCCAAGCAGAAAACTTTGTGTTTTTATCCTAGAGGCAATATAGAACGGTTGCATCTTTCTGAGCTGAGTTGTGACAAGGTTAGACATGTGCTTGAAAAATGTCAATTTAGAACTCAAAATCTTGTGGAAATGAATGTTGAAAATTAAAAATAAATAAATTCTGATTAGAAATGGAGAAAATAAATAAATAAAAGTAATATTCTTGACTTTTCTCCCCAAAAAAACTCAATTTGGCATTTGTGTTGAGGATGTATCACCAGGGGAAAGAATGGATACAGGGAGAACATTTGGGAGGCTGTAGCAGTAGGCCAGGGATGAAAGCAATGAGGGTCTGAACTAGGGTGGTGGTCATGTGGATGGACAGAAAGGCTATGGACACAAGAAATATGGAGGCAGAATTGCTAGTGAAGGGCTGGCTATGTTCCTGGTTGGAACCTGGGTGATTAAAAGGATGGTGATGTTCTTTGCAGATTATAGGCAATTTAGGAAGAGGGCATTTTAGGGGAGGGGGATAATAAGTTCTATTTCACTCATATTGAGTTTGATTCTTTTTATTTTTATTTTTTGGAGGGATTAAGTGACTTGTCCAGGGTCACACACCTAGTGTCTGTGGCAGGATTTGAACTCAGGTCCTCTTGACTCCAAGACCAGTAATTTGTTCACTGTGCCACCTAGCTGCCTCTAACCTTCTACTCTTTCCAAAAAAATAGCAGTCCCTATCCTCTGGGGAGTAGGGGGGAAGGAGAGCCATTGGTACTCAGGTGCAACTACTCTTAGGTGATGCCCGCTTCTTCCCACTAGGGGAAGGTTTGTGGAGTTTAGAGTGGGGGACTGAAATCTGCGGCCCTGGCCCCTGGCTCCCTAGTGAAGCTATCCCAGCACAGGGGATAGCACAGCCAGACTTACCTGGTTTTGGAGCTGATACTTCCTAGTGGGCCGAGACACCATCAGGTTGTTGACCATATCCTGGAGCTGCTCATAGCGCTGTACTAGTCTGCTGACTTGCTGACTTAGGTCTAGGCTGCAAGCTGGACAGGTGCTGTGTGGGTCAACTTTACCTGGGTCCAACGGGACTGGAGTCTTAGATGGTGCCATGCTCATGGACAGGAGTGTGGATGATGAGGTCAGCATGCTTTCTATTATCATTCTGAGCTTATCTAACTATATAGCAAAGAAAAGCAGGTTGGGGAGAGGTTTCAGGGCAGCATGGCACAGATACATCAGTAGAGTTCTTCTCGTGGGGATGGCCTCCAGGCCTGCTCTGCTGGCTCACGGGTCTGATGCAAGGCTCTACTTCCTTGGCCCTCCTAACACGCATCAATGTTTTATGCTTAATCTGTGGCTCTAAAAGATCTCTCGATTCTGAATTAGACTATGAGATTACACTGTATTCTATAGGGCATACAGGTGTCACATGATCCTACTGGTGAATGAATGGTAATTGCAGACAGAGCTCCAGTCACATTGCCCTAGGGAATCTGGGAATAGACCTGAGGGTCTGGGCTACAAGCCTTAGTGGAGGTGGGAGGCATTGGAGGGGCATTAAAAATGGGATTACTGAGAATGTGGAACTCAAAGTTTTAAAGACAAATGTTAAAAAAATTATTGTTATATGCAATGGGGAAATAAGATGTACAGGCAATGGAGTATAGAAATCCATCTTGCCCTTCAAGAAAGTAAAGGAGAAGGGGGAAGGAGAGGGATGGAGGGATATAAGAAGGCAGACTGGGGGAAGGGGTAATCAGCGTGCTTGCCATCTTGGGGTGGGGGGTAGGGGAGAGATGGGGAGAAAACTTGGAACTCAAAATCTTGTGGAAATGAATGTTGAAAACAAAAATTAAATAAATAAAATCTGGGGGGAAAAATGGGATGACCTCCTTTCACCCAGAAGCTTCCCCCAACCAGTCTGGGGCAGGGGCGGCAAGCTACACAAGAGCTGCCCTTGTTCCATAGGGTCTCTCCCCACTGGACAAATGTTTCTGTGAGTTAATTGGCCATCACTCAAGGTACTGGAGGAGAATGCAGCCTCCATTTTAAAACAGGCCCAGTAGGTCCATTCACATATCAGCCAGTCCCTATATTACCCTAAGCCATGTATCCTATATGGCTGATGAAAGGACCTTTGTACAGTCTCTCTGTAGCTCAACTCTATACTATGATAGCTTCTAAGTGGGGTGGACAACTGGCACTGGGTAGATACTGTATCCTAGGCTGGTTAGTACAAGATTAACCTAGCCCATGGTCAGTAAGGGTGTGACCAGAGATGGGTTTGCTATGGTCTTATAACTAGAAGCCAGAGGACTCTTGGATGTGATTTCCCCAGGAAGGATGGCAGAGAAATGGAGACTTGGTCTCTGGTACTTAGTAGGAGGGAGGGCTGCTCTCCCACCCTCTCTGCTCAGCTCCTGGGCCCAGGGCCCTCACCTGTTCCTGTAGATAAAGTGTAGCTTCCGTCACTGACTGTTCCACGATGGCCTTGCCCTGCTCCTGTCGTTCCCTCAATAGGGCCAGCTCCTTCTCTATGTCATTCACATTCACTCTGGGCCACAGAATCAAGAGACTGGTTACTTGGGCAGCCCCCAAGTGACCTGAACACTAAGCATCAACACTCAGCTTTACTTAAGGAGTAGAGAAACCAGTTAAGGGGAACTGAGGTTTGAGGGAGGTGAGTCTTTATTTTCTCTCCCCTCTAAAAATTTCCAGCTCCAGATCTGGTATACTTGTAGGGAAAATCAAGTTCTATCCTAAGGACAGGCGATTAATATGATGACTAGGACAGATGCCCACTCAGCAAACTTGTGATACCTCCAGCCTGCCAAGGCTGGTGGGAATGGAAGAGACAGAGTCATGGACAGCTCCCTGCTATTTAGGCTAGGATCTGAGAGGGTTTTCTCTCATATCCCCAGGGCACCCTCTTCTAGGGGATCCTGGTGGATGTATGCAAGTTTGTTCTGAAGCCACCCAGCCTTATGGGTGAGCTATGGCAACCTCCCAGGGCATGAGACAGAGCCCACAGCCCAGATCAAGATGGGAAGAGAATGTCAGTCCAGGAATGGCTCCACTCATTATTATCAACTCCTTGGCTCATAACACAAGATCATAGAAGACTGGTCTTCTCTTCCCCACCTCCTCAATCTTGCCTGTTTCCTATATATCCAAACATCAAATGGTCTTGAGCTCCCAGAGGGCCTAAATTTTACCTGAGAATACTTAGCTGCAGACTCAGCTGGCCAGACCTTTCTCTCTCATCTTCAGCGTCTTCCTCTTCTCCTTCCAGGATTCGCTGCATTAACTTCATCTGCAATGCCAATGGTTTAGCTGTTTCAGAGTTTCAGGCCAGAGTCTCCCCCTCCAGGAAGCCTGCCCCAGGCTTCTCACTTAATAATGATAATAATAGTGGAGGGATAAGGGTCAGTTTTATAGGTGGGAAAACTGAGGCTAAGTGATTTGACTGGGGCCATACAGCTAGTTGGTGTCTAAGGCAGGATGGCTCTATCCATGGTGGCCCCGAGTTGCCTACCTCTCCTCCCTCCCAGGAACCTTGCCCAAGGATTTTGTTCTGAAATGTCTTGACTTTCCCCTTAAGATGGTGGGTTCTCTATGGATTTCAGGACAAGCTGGATGCCCCTTTACTCACTCACTTTTTCCCTCTCCTCTTGAATTTCTTTGGTTAAGGCTTTAAGACCACGTAGCTGATCCAGCATGTCATCAGGGATGGTCTTAGAGGCTAGGAAGGAAAGTCAGAGTGGTCAAGGTCTAAGTGTCTCTCCTGTCTCTTATTGGTGAGCTCCTCCCTGGGCCTCCATTTGAGGGAGGGGCCTGGATAAGCTTTGCTTTTGATTGCCCCAACTTCCCCACCACCACCACGTGAAGCTCCCTTCCCCCCAATCCTTTTCATGTCCCCTAGGTTTGTTGTCTTCCCCAATTATAAGGTGAGTTTTTTGAAGGCTAGAATGTCTTTCTTTATATTTGTATCTCTGGCACTTAGCCCCATGCCTGGACAGAGCTTCATAAATTTGTCTTGCCTACCTGCTTCCACAGTCCCCTCCCTTAACCAAAGCAGAAAAACTCTCCACCCTCTCTGGTGGTGAGAGGAGAACACCATTGTTCTAAGTCTCCAGAAACTCTTCCTAAATAGTTCTCATGAGAATTCTCCTGGCTTGCTTTGGGGAGGTGGCCACCCCACCCACCTCAAATCTTAGGGCCCAAGACCCTAAAGCCATAGATGAAGACTATATTTAACCTTTTTGCTGTCCCTCAACCCAACTCCATATTATCTAAACTATCTTTTTTTCTTTTCTCAATTTCTTTATCAAGCTACTTAACCTGGAGACTTGACAATGGCATATAAACTTCTCACTCCCCTCCTGAGCCATTGGCCCCAACTCTGAGATCAGATGCAAATCTTGCAGATTCTCCCAGTCTCTCCACCTAATCAGTCATAAAGGTCCTATAGAACTATAACTAGGGTAGGGTGATTGGAACTATATCTCAGGATGCTGAAATTTAGAAGGCACTAAAAGTTCTTCCATTTCCTTACCAGGTAGAAACTGAGTTTAGCACCTTGTTAGCAAGAATTGTTAAAACAAGAAACTACCAAAACAAACAAACAATTTTTAAAATATGTTGGAAGCTACCAGAGGATAGGCCAGTTCCTCGCTTGGCCTACAGCCTGCTACTTCCTCTGGTGGTTGCTTCCCCAGCCTTTCATGCCACCTATCTCGAACTACAGATTGCAATCTGAGAGCCCTGGAGCAAGGTACTCCCAAAGAACAAGGGGCAAGGGGGGCAGGAGAGACCTAGTTTCAGGGAGTGAGGAATATAGTTTGGTCAGGTGTGTGTGTGAATGTGTGTAAGTGGTACTAAGGATGGATGCAGAGATACAAGGCCTAGAAGCTGAGATTGGAAAGCAGAAGGCAGAGAGGTAAGAAATTCCCTTCAGTTTGGACTACGGCAAGGGCAGGCAATACCTACTTAATTTCCCTATCAGGAACTGTAACTTCTCCAGCTCAGAGTGGCCAGCATCTTCATCCAGCGCCCCTATTTGCTCCTTCAGAATCAGGTAGTAGTTGGTAAGCTCCCCCATCAAACGCAGTGTCTCTAAGGCAAAGGGGAAGCTGAAACTCTCTCTTTCTTTATCTCTTTGGCTCGGCATTCTACGATACTGGTATGGAGGTACAGAGTACATATACGATGGGGCCGCCCGTGGTGGTTGTGGCCCCACGAAAGGCTGAGGTGGCATGTAGAAGGGCACAAAACCAGGCTGGGTATCAGAAGGCAGTCTGCTCCAAGTACCAGCCTGGCCCATAGGTTGTTCACTGCTCGGGGTGGTGCCTGAGGCAACAGGGCCAGGCTGGTCCCTGGCTGGAATTCCAGAAGCCGGCTGCAGTGGGATCTGGGGTGCACCTCTTTGATCTTGGCCAGGAATGGCTGTTGGGCCCATGGGAGCTAAAGAACCTGTTTCTGGAGCTACAGGAACGGGTAAGGACCATGATTGAGATATAGGTCGGGGCATAGAACTTGGTGGATATTGAACCAGGACTCCAGAGAATGGCTGATACATGGGTGGAGCTCCAGGCCCTGGCACATATGTGGGTGGTGCTCCATAGATCGGCTGGGCCATAGGGGCTGGCTGTCCTGTGCTTGGGCCTACAAACATTGGCTGACCAGTGACGGGATCAATAGGGATTGGCTGATCTGCACCTGGGGCTCCAGTACCAGCCAGATAAGTGGGTGGGGCTCCAGGAACAGGTTGAAAGGTGGGTGCGGCTCCAGGCTCTGGCTGAGTAGTGGGTGGGGTTCCAGGAACTTGTGGGTAGGTAGGTGGGACTCCGGGTCCTGGCTGATAAGTGGCTGGAGTTCCAGCTTTGGTTCCTGGGGCTCCCAGATAGTAGCCAGGGGCTCCAGGGTAGGCGGGACTGGCCACTGGGGCCCTAGGCCCTGGTTGATGGGTGGATGGAGTTCCAGGAACAGGCTGAAGTATGGGTGGGGTTCCAGATACTAGAGGATAGGTGGGTGGGGTTCCAAAAACTGATGGATAGGTGGGTGGGGCTCCAGGGGCAGGCTGATAGGTGGGTAGAGTTCCAGGAACTGGTTGAACTGGGCCTACAGCTGTTGGTACTTGCTGATTTATTCCTGAGGTTACAGCTGGCTGACCTATTTCTGGAGCTATGGAGGATGGCTGACCTACGCCAGGGGCTGGCTGACCTACCCCAGGGAGTGGCTGACCTACCCCAGGGAGTGGCTGACCTACCCCAGGGAGTGGCTGACCTACCCCAGGGAGTGGCTGACCTACCCCAGGGAGTGGCTGACCTATCCCAGGGGCTATCAGACCTACTCCTGGGGGTGGCTGACCTACCCCAGGGTGTGGCTGACCTACCCCAGGGAGTGGCTGACTTATTCCTGGGGCTATCAGACCTACTCCAGGGGCTGGCTGACCTATCCCAGGGAGTGGCTGACCTATCCCAGGGAGTGGCTGACCTATCCCAGGGCGTGGCTGACCTATCCCAGGGCCTACCAGAGCCATCCCAGAGGGTACCAGACCCACTCCAGGAGGTGGCTGAGCTATCCCAGGGACTACCAGCCCTACTCCAGGAGGTGGCTGAGCTATCCCAGGGGCTACCAGCCCTACTCCAGGAGGTGGCTGAGCTATCCCAGGGGCTACCAGCCCTACTCCAGGAGGTGGCTGAGCTATCCCAGGGGCTACCAGCCCTACTCCAGGAGGTGGCTGAGCTATCCCAGGGGCTACCTGACCTACTCCAGGAGGTGACTGAGCTATCCCAGGGGCTACCTGACCTACTCCTGGGGCAGGAAACTGGAAAATGCCTGAGGATGTAGAAAGGAGTGGGTGGCCAACTAAGGTGAGAGGAGATTGCCGTGGAGTGCCAGAGGGCAGTGGGGAATGTTGTTCTGTGCCAATCTGCCTAGGTCCAGCAGCTTCCTGAGGTCTGTGTGGAATCTCTTTGCCAGATGGCATCTTCTGTGAACTTATTTTCTTCGAGACTTGAGAAGCCTTGTCTGGGGGCATATCTATGATGGTTAGAGAGGTCTCTGGAGCTGAAGGCGTGTCCTCTGTCTAGTTAGAGGAGGAAGACAGAAACATGATCAAAGTCAGTTATACTGATCCCAGGTTGTGTGTTAGGGGAGATCTGAACAGGTCAATTTAGGACATTGGTCAAGAGAGAATCTCTGGGACCAGATCTTAGTGGGTTCCGAATGCAGGAATTAATGGAGATTTCCAGGTGGAATATAATATCTAATAAAACATAACAGTTCAATCCCTATCATATCAGGCCACTAGGTAAATTATCCAGAGATTTGGAATAATATTGTAGATACACTCAGATCCCTTCAGAAATGGATCTCCCCACCCCTGCCCCCGCCAAAACAATGCAGGCACATGTTGCACTATTCTATTGGCTTCGAGGGGAGCCCACCTTAAGTTCTTTCCCAGTTTTCCCAAATCACCAAAGAGCTTCTTCGACCAGAAACTAGTGCCTGCTCCAAGTCCTCCCAGGTAACTATCGAATTGTCTTCTGGGAACGAACTCACTTTTCGTGTTACAACTTCCTGGTGGGAAAATAGTTATATCCATGTAAGTTTGGGGATCCTGTTTTCCTACAAACTTTACTTGGCTTGGCCTGAACTACCTTCCCCCACCGCCCCCCATGTCAAGCAGGCTTCATACAGCTTCTTTCTTTGTTCCACTGCAGACTTGTAGCAGGTATAGATCTTAACCCTCTACCTTGAATTAGAAGCAGGAAGTTGGAGTAACAGGTGACACCTTAGAAAAGCATTCCTTTGGGTCCCGGGATGAGGACCCGGAATGCAGAGGGTACTCTTACTCCTCTTGTGATGAGATTGCAGAGAGGAGCCTGAATGGACCTTTAGAGGTAGGGTTAGATTATGGATAATCTTCTCCCCAGTTCAAGGGTCCATTTTCCCTGTACTGTGCAGAATGTTACCAGATTATTTTCCTGATTATGGATTAGCTTCTCTAAATCTGATATCCGTTCTTCCATATCTGTAATCACTGATCTGTAGTCTTTCAATGCCTGAAAAAAATGATAAAAGGCATACACTGAATCAAACTCCCACTCTCCTACTATCTCTAGGACAAGGTCGAAAAACAAGGAAAGTGTGTTAAGATCCCTATAGAGGAGCGGTTCTCAACCTATGGGTTATGTTTAATTTAAATACATCCTGCATATCAGATATTTACATTATGATTCATAACAGTAGCAAAATTACAGTTATGAAGTAGCAACGAAAATAATTTTATGGTTGGGGGTCACCACAATATGAGGAACTGTATTAAAGGATTGCGGCATTAGGAAGGTTGAGAACCACTGCTATAGAGGGAAAGTGAGAGGGGACCAAGAGGAGAAGGATCCCAGCTAACCAAAAAAATTCCTGCTGTTTTCTGTTCTCATAGCCCAGTAAAAGGGAAATTTATTTTAGAAACAGGTGTCTAGAGAAGAGCTTTCAGAGACAACTGCAAATCCAGAACATCTTTTCAGTTTATTGCCTCCATCCTGGCCTTGGTTTCATACAGCCCCCAAACCAATCAACCAACCAACCCTTTCAAAGCCTCTTGGAATGAGACCTTAATCTTTATGGTTCCTTTACAGGAATTTGGGTAGGGCGATTAAGAGGTCTAAGATACCAAATGTCTTTGGAGTTGATAATTCAAGTATTTAAATGGATACATATCTCTATTGATCCAAAAAAAAGGTTATCCCCTCCTATCAAATTTTGTTGATGTTCAGTCATATTCTATTCTTCACTACTCCATTTGGGGTTTTCTTCAAAAAGATAGTAGAGTAGTTTTCTGTTTCCTTCTCCAGAACATTTTACAGATGAGGAAACTAAGGCAAGCAGGGTTAAGTGACTTATCCAGGGTCACACAGCCAGTAAGTATCTGAGGTCAGATTTGAACTCAGGAAAATGAGTCTTCCTGACTCCAGGCCCAGCATTCTATTCACTTTACCATTTGGATACTTTCTATAGATTGTGTGTTTACTGATCTGTGTACATTGAATTTCAGTTGTTTTTGATCATTAGACTAAAGCTTCCTTGAGGACAAGAGACTTTTGTTTTTGTCTTTTAATATCCAGTGCCTGGCACATAATGGATGCTTAATAAATTTTTGTTGAAGTCCTTCCTTCACTTACCTGCAAAACCTACAGAATTCCTCAGAGAAAATAACATCTTATTTAAGATATATACTTGGAGGTTTAGATAGAGTAGATAGAGTCCCTCGGCCATTGGCGGCATTTTTTTCATTGCTAACTTTCCCCAACCCCTCAGAAATACGCTTATCTCTGGAATTTCCCTTTTTAGAAGCAAAATGATGGTTGAAATTAATTTTGAGAACAGCTGGAAAATTTCTCAATATGCCCTCGGTACAATTCAAAACCAGTAGATGTCTTAAACTCAGAAGGACCTGAGTTTTCATATCCTGTCTCTGACATTTACTCTCCCTGTGATCATGGGCAAGTTATAACTTCTCTGAATCTTAAGTAAACTGTCTAATACTTAGTTTGAAATCCAGGTGAATAGTAGGACGTAAAGAGACAGCCATTTCTTCTTTCTTTTTTAATCAAGTTAACCAATGGTTTATCTATTTTTCTCCATCATAAAACAAGCTTTTAGTTTTACTTATTAGTTCAGTTTTTTTTTAAACTTCCAGTTTTGTCACTCTCTCCTTTGATTTCCAGGATTTCTATTTTGGTGATTAATTGGGGATTTTTAATTTGCTCTCTTTCTATTTTTTTAAGTTTCAGACCCAATTCATCCATATCCTCTCTCTCTCTCTCTCTCTCTCTCTCTCTCTCTTTTACACACACACACACACACACACACACACACACACACACGTAAGCATTTAAAGATATAAAATTTCCCCTAAGTTCTGCTTTGGCTACATCCCACAAATTCTGGTATGTTGTCTCTTTGTTGTCATCATCTTTAATGAAATTATTGATGGTTTCTATGCTTTGCTCTCGTTCTTTAGGACTAGATTGTTTCATTTCCAATTAATTTTTAATCTATGCTTCCAAACTCTTTATTGAATATAATTTTTATAGCATTGTGGTCCACAAAGGATACATTTAATATACATGCTTTTCAGCATTTCTGAGGTTTTTATGCCCTAATACATGGTCAATTTTTGTGAAGGTGCCAGAGAGGTAGCCATCTTCCAGCCTCCCTGTGCCTCTCTTTCTCCTCCTTTCCTTGGATTTCCTTACCAATCTCTCCTCCATCCCTTCCTTTCTCTATGTCTCTCTCTCTTTAATTTCCCTTGATATCCCTTGGGCAAAAATGTGCAACTGATGATTATTTTAAGTCTCTCTTTTCTTTATTTAAAAAGTAGGTGAGAGCAATATAGACCTCTCTTTAAACAGGAAAAAAATCAAACAAATCCAAACCAGATTAAAAATTGCTTTTGCTTTGTGGTTTGACATTGATTTTTTTTTAAGTACAGTAGCTTTTGTTGAACAAGCCAAAAAAAAAGTCTTCTCCCCCCTCCCCCTTTTTCTGGTCTAATCCTTTCTCTCTACTGCCCCTTTGTGTTCGCAAAGGAGATATGTCTGTGGCAGTGGGCAGAATGTGCCAAATGAATCCCATCTCAGGTCTTTGCCTCAAATTATTTTTTAAAAAATGTTCCTTGATGTTGCCCTTTGCTCTCCAAAATGTGATATTCCTGGAATTTTATTTTAAAAGTAACTCTAGGAGTGGCTAGGTAGCACAGTGAATAGAGCACCAGGCCTGGAGTCAGGAGGACATGAGTTCAAATCCGACCTCAGACATTTGACAAACTAGCTATGTGACCTTGGACAAGTCACTTAACCCCAATTGCCTTGCCTTCCTCCCTCCAAAAAAAAAAGAAGTAACTGTTAAAAATTAATCTTGGAGAAAGTCTCTATATTCCATACTAATATGGAGTTTTCAAAACCAAAATCTTTAAAGCTTGGGTGATGTCTCTGTAGCCAAGGGACCTGACTGCTGTAGTTGCTAGATAAGTAATGGAGGGGGGAGGGGGGAAGGGCACACACAGCAGAGTAATGAAAGTCTAGAAATCCATTTGCTTCTGGGAATAAGGGCCCAAATGGTTCCCTGATTTTTGAGAATCAGACCAGCCTGAGTCCTGCTTCCCATTGCTAAGATTTGAAAGTCTGCATCAGCCTTAGCTGGGGTGTGCTGGAGGGAGGAATCCTGGAGACACTTGGCAGGTTCAAGACCTGGAATATGTTGAGAAGACTCCCTCTCACCTGGGGAATCTCCTTCCGAAGCATCCCTTTCTCTTGATCAGCCTTCAATTCTTTGAATTCATTCATGACATCTTGGATCAGTCCCATGGCCTGCAGGAGGAACCAACAACAGAAGCTAGGCTGATATACCTGGCTAGGGGTGTGCTGAAGCCAACTTGAATGCACCAGAATTAACTGTTAAAATTTCATTGTAACAATTAGAGACACATCGTATCTGTGACAACTAATTTTGATAGACTGGGCTCCTTTCAGCAATGCAAGGTTAGAAGACAACTCCAAAAGACTGATGATGGAAAAGGGCTATCCACATCCAGAGAAGAAAATTACAGAGTCTGAATGCAGATTGAAGCAAACTACTTGCTCTCTCTCTTTTTTGTTTTGTTTTGTTCCTTCTTTCTCACTGTTCATTCCATTGGTTATAACTCTTTTTTGCAACATGACTAATATTTAATTCAAAAGCATTTGTAGAACCTATATCGGACTGCATTCCACCATGGAGTAGGGGGGAGGTAGGGGGAATGAGAGGGAGGGGGAGAAAATTTGGAATTCAAGGGACTGTGGAATTAAATGTTGCAAACTAAAAGTAAAGAAATTTTTAAAAAATTCAGTGTAATCATTTACACCTTGGGAAATCAACAAATACTACAAAGCAGTATTTGATGTATTGTTTTATTGATTATCTAAAAAAGTGATGGGGAAATGTTAATAATGTAGATTAAATTTAAAAGTTTTAAAGTGTATTTTTTTTGTACATTTTTTTTTGGAGAGCCATAAACATTTACCTAGGACCCAGTGGGGTAGTTTCCCCAGGATGGAAAAAAAAAACCTGTTATCTGTATCTTGTTAGCCTTCTTCCCCCTGAACCTAGAAGAGTGAGTGACTATATGAGTAATGAGAGATGCCTAAGTTGTAGCATCACTTCTTGTATGTGTATTCCTCCTTCAGTCAGTCACAAAGAATGCTCTCAACCTGGGACCTGAAAGTGCTCAGGGATCTCAGCACTGACAGCTCAATGTTCCACTTACCAGGTGTATTTGTGTGTGTGTGTGTGTGTGTGTGTGTGTGTGTGTGTGTGTAGCATGCTTGATTGAAATATATCAGATCGTTTTTACTATATAATGGTCAAAATTTACCATAACCACCTAAAAGTTCTTTTGAGTTCTTGTGGCTATTGCTTTTTTGAATGAAGTTTTTGTTAGTATCCTGTTCAAAATATCATAATTTCAAAAAAGAAATGATATTGGAGATTTCTCTGACAAGATTATGGCCCAGTATTGGAAAGAGCACTGGTTTAAGAATCAGGAGGTGAGGTTCTAGTCCCAGCTATACCAATAACTTTAGCTATATGATTTGGGACAAGTGACTTCACTTTTTTGTGCCTCAGTTTCCCTATCTGTATAATGAGGTGGTTTGACTAATTGATCTCAAAGGTACTTTTCCAACATCTCCTAGATTAGGACAGGGGAGGTGTCAAGTTTGAGCCAGAATGTTTGTTTCTAAACTTTGGACAGCCTAATACTTTGATCTGACCATTCAGGGTCCTTTAACTGCCTTTACTTTCCGGTGTGATTGCACCTCCCGCTTTTTCTAGGGCCTAAAGTTTCTACTTCTGCTGCAAGTGATGAACACCGATGTCTCCGAATGGAAACACAAAGTTCAACCAGGTCCCGCAACTTAGAACTAAGGGATACGCTTCCCCCAGAAGGCACCTAGAATGTCTGCTCGCTCAGAATCCATCTGTTAACGACGGCAGAGACCTAACTTGATCAAACCTGAACGAGCACTCCATGAGGAAAGGGAACTCTTAAAGTCCCGGGGAAGAAGACAGTCTCACCCCCACGCCCCAGTGAAGCTTCCTCACCTTGGAAATGCCGTCTTCGTTGGCTTCCACTTTCTTTTTCATCTGCATCATTTGCCATATGTCTGATACCCGGGAACCACTCGGAGTCTTCTCTAGCAGGTCGGAACCGGATGGCAGCTTGTCCAAAGCAGCTATTTGTTCCCCAAATACATCAACTTGGGAGCCAATGTCCTGTACGTGGCTCTCAATTCCTTGCACCTGACTCCCGATGGCTTGGACTTGTTTGCCTAAATCCTGCACCTGTCCTCCCAGGTCCTTCACCTGAGCCTCTATTACCTGGGGTGTGGATCGCCCTGAAGAAGACTGCTTGCTGATGCTAACCTTTCTCTTTTCCTTGCCCTGGTTCCCACTTGTGGACGCCCGGATAGACTCTATGCTCCGGCTCTGCTCGGTGACCTGGGCAGGCAACTCAATTTTGATATCCTGCAGGTTTAGATGTTTGAGCATAGAAACGAGCAAGGTGTGGAGGGCATTAAAGTTGACAGCGCCAATCTCTGGCGTGCCAATTGAAAGGTCTACCAGCTCCCCCAGGGTGATTCTGGCAGGCATGATTAGTCCACGTAGGTCGATTCAACATTCAAACTGGTCAGGCTCGGGATGGGCTCCCTCAACAGAAAGAGTAGGAAGTCAGTTCTTCACCCTCCCCCCCCCCCCTTATGAGTCCAGAAGGGCGGCGTTGACGAGCTCCTGCCAATTGCTACCAGTTTTCTTGGTGCCCTTATCCAGCCCTGACAGATGATGTCCCTGCTAGGGGACGACGCTATCAGGAATCTAAGGATACAGTCCAGGTATGTGAGTGCCCAGTGAGCAAGGGATTCCTGGCCGTTCTTTTGGAAGCCCTGCCCTCCTTGACCTCCCTCCCGCCTCCCACCCGCCTCCCACCGTCTATTCTGTGAATCTCAAAGCTTATTCCTAGGTTGCCAGCTAGGCCTCCTAGAACCTAATCTAATCGCCAGATTTCCCAGCCCGGACGTTCCATCCTCTCCCTCCCATTGGTCCTCCGCCAATTCGGCACGTTCGAAATGCCCGGGGTGCCATTTGTTTTCTTCGAAGGGGGATTTTATTCCATTAGTATCTGTGGTTGCTCGGTAACAGTAGCAAAAGCAGAACCACAACTTGCTTCGAGTTCTACGGGAAGAATGCGCCGTTCAGAGTAAAGTCCTGGAGCCCCCACAATATTAGGGAGGTAAGGATGAGGATGGCGAAGGCGATAGGGGGAGCTAGCTGCTCGTTCCCGAAGTCGGCTAGCGCAGTTAAAGTATTTTCTATCGATACCATCCACAGCGAACCCAGCAACAGAACAAGGAAAGCTTGGCCTGTGATTGCCACCTGTGACTCCAGGAATTGATCCTTTCCAAAGAATAATCTGGATGACTATCACCGAGCCAATTCATGACGGTTAGGATTAGAATTCAAGTCTGCAGACTCTGGGTTCACAGCCCACTTGTCCACTGCCAGGGTTTTCCCCAGAATGCCCCCTGGCAGCCTTTCGGCAGGGAGAGAAGTGGGTTCGTTTGCCGAGTTCCTACACCGGAGCCCGGGACGAGTTTACACTCAAACCCAAGCAGGTAAATGCGCTCATAGAACAAATGATGGGAATCTGTTCAAAGTTAACAACTCCTTATGAGCATTGCATTTATTCCTCACAATAACCTGCGGGGCAAATGCTGTATTTATTCTCATTTTACAGATGAGGAGACTTGAGGTCACAAAGCTAGTGTATAGGATGATTTTAACTCTGGTGTTAACTCCAAGTCCAGCGCAATACCCACTGGAGTATTTTTTAAAACCCACTGGTTTTTATTCTGAGCTTCAGGAACTTAATTTAAAAAAATTCTTTGACAAGTGCATTTCATAATTATTTTATTTTGTAATTCTGATTTAACATTATTCTAAGGCTCCCCCTCACCCCATCCGGACTTCATCAGACTGCCAGAGCGGTCCATGGCACAAAAAAGGTAAAGTACTCCTGCTGTTCTAAAAAAAAAAAGTGGGGGAGTGTAGAGGGTGTTTCACTATAGAGGTAGAGAAGTGGTAAATAGCTATAATCTTGAAAGTGTTCTACGTGGTAAGCCTTTCTCTGGCTATATTAACAGATTTCTCTAATATAACAAAGATGCATTTCAGTCAAGTCTCAATTCTGCTGCTTATTAGAAAGATAAAGCTTGGCATTTCAGGCCTAACCAAGTGTGATGTTCAACTGGATCATAGTTGGAAAGGCTCTTAAAAATCTAGTCCAATCCCTTCACTTTGCAAATGAGAAACTAAGACTCAAGGTAAAACTGACTTGCTGGAAGGTCGTTACTAAGTTGTAGGTGGGATTAGAACCCAAGATTTTTGGTTTGTTTTTAAACTTCAAATCCAGTTTTATAAGGTATTGCTAAACTCCATTGCAGAAAGTAATGGAACTTTGCATTACCTTGGAGAGTTGGAACATGTCAACTCAAACTTCTCTTTATTCAACATGGCAGAGATGAGCAGGTTCTTATGCTACCTGACTTCATTAAAATGGGGGTAGTGATGATAAAAAAGGAATGTTAACAGCTAACTTTTGACACTTAAATCGAAAGGTCAATGAAAATTGAACAGATGCTCCACTCCTGTTTTATTCATTTAAACTTAAAAGAGTTAACCCTTGGAAAACCAAGGTTTGATTATTTTTCTCCAGAATTCCTGAAACCAGCCTTCCACACACCAAACTTTGATAAGAGTGGAAAAGAATACATTTTGGCCACTACGGAAATTTATACTTCAATACAGAATGCTTACCATATAATATCAGAATCAAATGCAAAATTTTCTAAGTAGTAAGGAGGCTAACAGATTCTAGAAGCTGAACTGACCCCAGTCCATACCTTCCTGTCTTCCAGTGGAGGCATGCTCTTTCCAGAGGGATAAAATAATGTTCTCAATGTTACACAGCAAAGGCCTACCTGATCTAAGGCTTCACCCAAACTATACTGCTTTTCCTAAATCTTTAGGGTATTTCCAACCAAAATTCTACCTGTCCAGGACAATAGGGATCAGCAGCATAAGGTAGCTCTGGAAGAAGGAAATTAAACTGGCTAAAAAGTTTTATCTGGAGAGTTAGAAACTTATTGAAAAGAAGAAAACCATGCTGTGAGAAAGAAATGCAATTGCACAGTAGTTCATTTGTGCTTTTTAACAACCATCAACCATAGAATGAGTTCTAGGTCAGTGTGGTACACTGCTTAAGAGGAAAGCTATACTCTTATCACCCCAGGCATGACTGGCCCTTGATTAGAAGGGATGAGATTAATTAGTACAGGCAAAAGCACGAATCTATTCTTTTCATGCAACACCCAGTACAGTGAGCTAATAAAGAGGGATTTTAATCTCATATTGCCATATAATTTGTAATGCTGTGATTTATCATTTTGGTCCCAAGTACTCATCATACACACTCCTCATTCATGTAGTAGGATGGGAAAGGACATTAGATGGGATAGGCAAATGTAGGGGGCT
>CM053586.1:211338372-211367669 GCA_028646515.1 Pseudochirops corinnae
TGTCATTGTTAATAAATTACATATTCATTAATTTAATATTTATTTAATCATAGATTTTTGAGTTCAACACAAAGAGAAATGAGTAACTACTTGTAGAAATGGAATTTTCTCCAGTTTATTAAATTAAAAATGGGTATGAGTAAAGTAGCAAACTGAGGGGTAACTTCTAAGGGAGTGTGATCACCCTTTGAGCCTGTGTAATCCTGTTCCATCTGGGAGGCTTGTCCTCATAAACCTGCTCTCTCTCGCTCTCTCTCTCTCTCTCTCTCTTTCCTCCTTCCACCCCCCACATATATGCAGGGTTTAAAGGTGGCTCAGTGCATAGAATGCCAACCTGAAGTCAGGAAGACTCATCCTCTTGAGTTTATATCTGTCCTCAGACACTTACTAACTCTATGACCCTGGGCAAGTCACTTAATCCCATTTGCCTCAGTTTCCTCTTCTGTAAAATGAGCTGAAAAAGGAAATGGCAAACCACTTCAGTATCTTTGCCCAGAAAACCCCAAATGGAGTCATGAAGACTTGGACGTGACTAAACAATACAACATATATGTGTGTATAGACATATGTATATATACATATATGTGTGCATATATGTCATTTATATATACACACATCTATATACATATCTATGTACTTATCGTCTATATCAATATATATTAATATCAATATACATGATCTAGATAACGATATCTACACAGACCCCTAGAACTAACAAACAGAAGCCTTTGAAGAATCAGGAACAGATTTCTAGGAGCGATTTCCTATTGGGCTCTATAGAACTGGGGCTTCCATCCATATTCCTCTTACAAGTGTGACACTTTTCTACACATGGCTATGATACATGTGTGGGGCCCAATCCCACTTTTAACTTCTTTTTGAGATTTGGTTTACCAATCAGACCCAGGCTAGCCACTCAGGGACCTGATGCCAGTTCTGACTGGTCCATAAACTTTGACTTTTTCTGTTTCCTACCTTAACTTAGGCAACCTGGTCCCCACTCCTAGGCCCCTCCTCTCTGAGGCTTACTATATTGATGCTAGACTTAGCATGGACCTCCTGTTCAAATTTAGCCCTATTGTGGCTCAAGGGATGTACCAGCCTCAGCCTCCACAAAGCAGGAATTAGAGGTGTATGCCCCTTTGCTGACCTTTCCAAGTCTCTTTATGCTTTACCCTCCTCTCCATGCTGTACTATTTAGCAATAAAGGCATTCTTTTTTTCCCCTTTTTATTATTTTTAGTTTTCAACATTCACTTTCCACAAGATTTTGAGTTCCAAATTTTCTCCCCCTCTCTTCCTCCCCCACCCCAAGACGGTGTGCATGATAAAGATATTTTTGATGCTCCCAGCACAAAACACTCCATCTCTCAATTCCATGCCTTTTCATCAGCCTTCTCCCATGGATGGAGGAGATGGTGGCCTAACCTCCATCTTCTGGCTTCCTTAGCTTTTTCTAAGACTCAGTGCTACTCCCACCTTCTGTCAGAGGCCTTTCTGGTTATCTTGTCCTCCCCCCATTAACCAGGGCCTTCCTTCTGAGATTACCTTCCATTTACACTGTATATAAATTGTATGGATCTTGTTTGCCAGTATTGGGGATACTCAATCAACTTTAGCCCTCCTACAGTTCAAGACCAAGTCCAAGATTTCTACAAACTCCAACCTCCTCCAAGCACAGAGATCACTAGCAGGCTTCACCACACTCAGTCCATCCCACTCCTTTAAAAGTTAAGAAACAAGGATTTCACCATTGGGAATTAATTTTTAAAGATCACTTTTTTCTTTTTTCTTGCTCTTTCTCTCCTATTGAGATTTGTGTTTAATTATTTAAGTTTATTAAGTTATCTTAATCCTTTCATGATTGAGATTTTCAGTGGTAGTCTTGAGTTTCAAGCTGTATTTTTAATGCTGCTCAGAAGAATTGTTTCATCCACTTCTGTTGTCATTTTATATCTCAGCTGTTTAATTTTTAATATCTTTGTGCTTATTAATTGGCTTTTTTCTACTGTGACATGTTAAATATTCTTTTAGTTTTTGTTTTGTTTCTTTTGGTTTTGCCTCTATTGGGATTTTCACCTCCCAACTCTGGAAATTTATTTTTATTTTATCTTATTTTTTCAATTGTGAGCGGGCTATTGGTAATCCAGCTCTTTTTAAATGCACTTCTAGTTTCCTTTTCCTTTTTTTTGAGGTGCATATCTTGTACACTTTCTGATACTGTAAATTTTTATCATTTTTGTGCCAGGAAAGCCCTGCTTTTCTTTCCAGTTTCATATTCAATTTTATTGGGTGTTATCCTCATCTTCTGAGAAACATTTCTCAATTCCCATAACCTAGCTGGTGCAAACATAAAAATACTGTTAGTCAAAATGTGCTACTGATACAATTAATCAATACACTATGTTGATGAGGCACCATGCTTACGTAGCTATGAGCATGAAAGTGTTTTGCTTTCCTGCATGCTGTATGGCTCTGTGTTCTATACTGATATATGAAAAACTATTGATATTGGTTTTTTCATTACCTTAAGTTCATTTCTATTGCAATTATATCAATTTTTATTCATTGCATATAGCTTTTCTTCCTATGTTATCGTAGTATGTCTCTGCATGTTTACATGGAGAAATCTCTTAATGAGATAGGTGCTGAAGTAGTTAAAATGTGTGGTTACATTATAGGTATTGACAGTCATAGAGACCCCTAACATCAGAAGCTATAGATCATAAGACTAAAAGCACTATGTTAAAATATTGAAAAGAAATGTGAAAGACTTGGAGGATTGCTGAGTAATTAATTTATAGTAGTATAAAGTCAAATGAGGTCACTCTGGAAGTGCTCTGTGAATTACCCGAAACATTCGGACATTCAGACACTCATGAAGTAATGATAATAGGAAATAATATGTGGTAACCAATCTACAGACCAACCTCCAAGGATATGCACTGAACATTGGGAGTTCTCCTGAAATAAGGTATTTCCTAATGTTTTAGGATTCAAGGTTCTTTTGGATCCTCACTATATCCTTACTTTTAGATTCACTGTATTAGCTATTCTTCTCAGCTTTGTGTCATCTATAAATCTGAAGAGCATACTATATCTGCCTTTATCTGAGGAACAGACAAAAATGTTGATAAAAATGTTAAAACAGCACAGGGCCAAGCACAGATCCCAGGGGCACTTCAGCAAGTCTTTCTGCCATGTTAACACTGAACCAGTAACAATTGCTTTTTGAATTCAGCCATCCAACCAGTTCTAAATCCATCTGATTGTATTACTGTCTAGTACATATCTCTCCATCTTTTCCACAAGAATAACTTGAGATGCTTTAGCAAAAGCTTTGTTAAAATCTAAGTAAACAATACAAACAGTTTTCCTTTTTCTACTGGTTTAGTAATCCTATCAAAAAAGGGAAATGAAATTAATTTAGCATCATCTGTTCTTGATGAAGCCATGCTGCCTCTTTAGAGTAGATTATAATGAAAATGTCAAGGACTATGTGTATGGAGCAAAACCCCAAGTGTGGATCAACAACAACCCATTCATTTATGTTCAGACCAGTGCCCAACTGGATGCTGCATGCCAGATATAGGTAGCAGCAATATCCAGTAATGAATTCAACACATGCCACAGGCCAAGGAAGGCTAATATGGATGCAAATGCTCTGTTTCAAAGGCCACATGACAATAAAGTTATAGTAACACCAATAGCAGACATAAAAGCTATATGTAATACCCAGAGACCAGGGCTAAAATGAAGTGGAAGTATAACTGAGAGCTTGGGTCTTCCACCTGATGGCAAGGCAGCAGCATATGTAAACCTTATTTCCATTAAGCAACTTTCTTTGTTCCAGTTATCTGTGAATAACTGGAAGTATGGATGGATGATGATAAACAGAAATCATACAAGCCAAGTAACAAGGAAGTAATGCTAGAACGCTCTAGTTTTAATCACTGGAAGGCAACTTACTGTTGACACAATAGCAGAAACTGGAGCTCTAAAATGGAATGTTGTATTGAACTGTGACTGATTCAATGTATGATATGAGAAAGCAGTTGCAGTTACACAAAGCATAATACTCTAGAGCTATGAAAGCACTGCATGATGACTTCAAACATATGGGTCAAGAGAAGACCCCAGAGCTGGTAAGAAACAGAATTTACTTACTGAAGATGGCAACAGATGTCACTATGAAGTGTAAAACTTGTGCAATGTGTATAAAGAACACTGCTAAATTGTTCTCCATGTTTGGAAAATGAAAGCACTAGCAAACCCTGGGAATGTGTCTTCATGGACTTTTAAAAAAATTAATATTTTATTTTTCCTCAGTTACACAGTAAAAACAATTTTAACTTTTTTTTCAGATTTTGAGTTCCAAATTCTCACCTTTTCTTTCTCCCCTCCCACTAAGAAGGCAAGCAATTTGACATAGGTTATACATGTGTTGTCATGCAAAACATATTTTCATATAAGGCATGCTGAGAAAGAAAATACAGACCAAAAAGGCCAAGAAAAATAAAGAAAAAGCATACTTTAATCTGCATTCAAACTCCATCAGTTCTTTCTCTGAAGATGAAAAGCACTTTTCACGATAAGTCCTTCAGAAATGTCTTAAATCATTGTGTTGCTGAGAAGAGCTATATTGTTCAGAGTTGATCATCCTGCAATATTGCTGTTATTACATACAATGTTCTCCTGGTTCTGCTCATTTCACTCTGAATCGGTTCAGGTAAGTCTCTCATACTGACTTTTTATCTTTAGAAGGAGATAATAAACATAAGTCCTATCTTAGTCTTGAATGAACATTTCACCAGGAATGTAAACATATGTCCAACTAAGAATAAGAAATCTTCCACAGTTGCTAAAACAATGTGCAAGAAGCATGCCTCAGCATATGGATTCCCTTCCAGGATCCATTCTGGATAAATCTGGTAAAGATTTTAAAAGCAAGCTATCCAAAGAAATACTACCTTTGAAGGAAGGATATCAAGAAGTCTAGAACTATACCTTACCATCCACAGGGGGCCCACAGTCTTAGTATTTCAAGCACACACTGATAAATTCATCGGCAACTCTAAAACCAGAATAAAAATCTCAATGGAGTCAACGTGTGGCATTTCTATTACATGTATTTAATTCTATCAGGAAGGAATCCACAGGCTTTTCACCATACATGTTGATGCTTGGGTGAGAGTCACACCTACCTAATGACTTATACTTTCTGGCATCTCTAAGAATGAAGATGATATAAATACACAAAACAAATACATCTCTCAGCTGAGACAGAAGGTGAAAGAAGCTTATCAACTAGCTACAACTTCAGATCAAAATAGCTTTAACAGAAACAAACACAAGTCTGATGCCCAAGGCTCTTGGTCTGTCAAGACCTGCAACAAAGAGTTTTGTTAAGAAAATATGGAAATGAAGAGAAACAGAAGTTATAAAATCAAGGTTGCTGAGAAACTGAATAACCCGTTCACAAAATAGCCTCAAAAAATGGAGGGAACCCTGTAAAATACAATTGCTTGCAAAAAAAAGTTAGTCGGACAGTCTAATGAGCAGTTGGAGAAAACAAACACTTCAGCAGACTGTGGAAAGGAGACCACCCATCAATTATACAAAAACTATCTGAAACATGTACTGGCTCTAAAAGTAAAACTTCTAGTAAAGGAGACATTGTGTACTCTTATTCAACAACCTTATCTCAAACTGAAGGGAGCCCGAGTTCAGATAGAATAAAATGACTGAACCCAAAGGCAATTCCTTTCTTGCTTAAAATTTTAGCTATATAGAGAAGGGATCAGGAAACTACAGTCCATGGGCCCAATGTAATCTATCATCCATTTCGTTTAAATAAACAAAAAAGATTATTTGCTTAAGTACTGTGGATATACATGTAATCTAAGGATATGCATGTAATATGTCCTACATTAATTTTTATTTTCAGTTTCAAATTATCTCTCTCTTCATCCCCTCCCCCACCCATGGAAAAGTCATCCATCATACATATGTATAATATCTATAAATCATGGTTAGTTAGGTGGTGCAGTGGAGAGAGTGCTGGGCCTAGAGTCAAAAAAACTCATCTTCCTGAGTTCGCATCTTCCCTCAGACACGTACTAGCTGTGTGACCCTGGGCAAGTCACTTAACCTTGTTTGCCTCAATTCCTCATCTATAAAATGAGCTGAAGAAGGAAATGTCAAACCACTCCAGGATCTTTGCCCAGGAAACCTCAAATGGAGTCATGAAGAGCTGTACATAACTGAAAATGACCAAAGCACAGCCACAATCATACATGTGTAGTCATGCAAAACATATTTCCACATTAACCGTGTTTCAGGAGCAGGGGGGAGGGAAGAAGCAAGAAAAATAAAGTGGAAAAATATGCTTTAATATGCATTCAGAATTCATCAGTTTTCTCTCTCTCCAGAGGTAGACAATATTTTTCATCCTGAGTCCTTCAGAATTGTTGAGGATCACTGCATTGATTAGAGTAGCTAAGTCTTTCATAGTTGATTATATTTACAATATTACTGTTACTGTATACATTGTTCTCCCAGTTCTGCTTACTTTATTTTGTATCAGCTCATATAAGCCTTCCCAGGTTTTTTCTGAAAACATTCTCTGTGTCATTTCTTCCAGAACAATGGTATTCTATCACAATCATATACTTCAACTTGTTTAGCCATTCCCAAATTAATGGGCATTCTCTCAGTTTCCAAATCTTTGCCACCACAAAAAGAGTTACTATAAATATTTTTGTACATATGGGTCCTTTTGCTTTTTCTTTGATTTCTTTGTAGGTACAAACCTAGTAGCAGTATTGCTGGCTGTAATGGGAATGGAAATTTGAAGATCTTCCCTGCCCCTTAATAGACCTGAGGGGCAGACTGAAGACCTCCCCTGCTCTGAAGATAAACTCTGCCCCCTAATAGGCTGAATATAGTCACATGGAGCCTGTGGTGGGAGGAGTTTGCTGAAGGGAAGCAGAGCCCATAGGAAGCTGGTCAGAGGCAGCGAGACTGTGGGAGAGAGAGGAGGTTGAGGCAAGGAGATAGAGAGGTTTGTGAGTAGATATTGATCTTGTATTGGTTTGTGGGAAGGCTGAAGAATGCTGAGGCTCTCAGCATTATTTATTATGGCTTCTGAATATCTTTGGTGCTATGATGGAATTGGCTTATTGGTTTTGGGATCTGGTTTTCTGGTGTCTGAATAAATGTTTCAGTTCTATCCTCTATCTGGAGAGTTTGTAATATTTTGCAACTGAACATCATATGATATTTACAGTCACAGTCTTTATCATGATCATGGGTGCTGTAAATATTGCATTGGTGCTACACTGGTCAAAGGGTATGTTGCATGTATTGTTAATGCACATCTGTTGCATTTGTCCCATGAACCATGGAATGATTACATGGGACACTAGGAAAATTATCCTTGTTATTTTAAAGTACTGATATTTGTTTTTATGCTTATGTTGTATAACTGCAGATTTCAAGTATACCCTCCCTAATTTTTTTTAACAAGGGACTTCAAAATTCCTGACCAGAGGGAGGAATGTAACTCTAGCTTTTTGGGCTCCCTGCCCAGATACAGTTGCTATGGAGATAGGAGGCTCAAGCAGATGCTTTTCCAAAATTCATTAGTTTGGTGACATTTCTTTGAACTTAGCTTTAGAGGCTTCAGGGAAGAAAGAGAAAGCAAGAGGAATTCATTCTCCATCTTGTGCCTTGCAGGAAGATGTGCCACTGATGGATAGAGTTGTGTCTGATTTCTAAACACAACCAATGGAATATAATGCTTGCTATTTGGCCCTAACTTGCTCCTGGCTCAGTTAGAGAAGAAAAAGGTAAGGAAAAAGAGGTATAACTCCTGGTTGCAACCAAAGCATCCAGTGCCCATTTGTGCTATTTACCTGCTGATCATGTCCTCCTTAAAACACACACACACACACACACACACACACACACATTCTCTTTTTCTCTCCCTCTTTTGTCCTGTGTTTGATTATAAACAAGGAAAGTTTGGCAGCCACCAAAGCTTAGTCTGGTGTAAATAATGACAGTAGTGGGTACAACGGAGATCTGTGAAGAAGTTTTGATCTCTTTAGCAAAATAAGAGACACATACCTGCTTCAGAGCAGGCTGACTGCTGGTGAGGAGGGAAGAAACAATTATCTCATCTGGAAGCCAAACATGCAAGAAGCACATTTGTTCCATGTACCATGGAATGATTACCTGGGACACTAGGACAATCACCCTTGTTATTTTAATATGATACCCCTAGGCAAGCACAAGTTCCTATCCCATATCTGTACTTCATATAACTAAGTTGTAGTCTTAAACACTTAAATCTTGTATAAAATTAGTACCTCATATAAACAAAAGATGAGTAGCCTCAAGGGTATAGAGAGAAAAGCACTACCTTTCTTTAAGCTGAGAATTAAAACACATTTTAATTGTTCTTGTGGTCTATTCTCCAATTCTCCCTAGGTAGAAATAACATGACCTGATAATATTTCATCATCTGAATTCTCTTATCAAAGTGGGGTGTGCCTAAATAAAAGGATCCACCTGAGCAAAGCCATGACTTTGTTAAAGTGCATATAAGTACTTTGCAGCAGAGGACCCATAGAATGTATTTAAATGATAAAACAAAGCAAAGTTAGCTAGCTATAACAATACCAGTAGGCCTCATGGTCAAAAATAAAGAGAATGACAGCCAAATGGAATAGAATAATGCTATAATCTGCTTTCTGTGTTATCCTAGAAATAGTGAAGAAACTAACTCCTACCATCCCTTCTGTCTCTTGAAAAAATAATTTTCATGCATTTCTTAGCAAAGATTAAAAATGTATGTAAGTAAATATATCTATTTAAATTAAACTACTTTACTGCCAAATTCTCCCTGCCACAGGCTGACTTTTTTTACATTTTTATAATTAAAAATCCCAGATCTATGCAACGAGCCCCAGTTCTTCTCCTGAGTGCCAGTCCTGCATCACCGTTGTTGCCATCGTTCAGTCGGTTCTGTCAGGTCCAACTCTTCAGGACCCTATTTAGGGACTTCTTGGCAAAGATACTGGAGCGGTTTGCCATTTCCTTCTCCAGCTCACTTTACACATGAGGAAGCTGAGGCAAACGGGGTTAAGTGAGTTGCCCATGGTCACACAGTGACTGAGGCCAGATCTGAACTCTGGAAGATGAGTCTTCCTGACTTCAGGCCTAGCACTCTATCTATATCACCACCTGCCTATTACATGACCTGATAATATTTTGAAGTGGAAGTTCTGTAACCATCTCAAACTTAAACCCTCTCCATAAAACCTACGTCTCTCTATTACCATTGAAGGTATCAACATTCTTCCAGTCACCCATATTTGTAACCTCTGTGCCAAGCTTGATACCTCATTCTCACTCGTGCTTTGGTCCAACCAGTTGCCAAATTTTGTTGTTTCTCTCTCTACCTCTCTAGCATGCCTCCTCTTCATTCACATAGCCACCACCCCGTTCAGGACCTCATCACTTGTTACCTAGGTAACAGCAATGGACTCCTAGTTGATGTCCTTGCCTTGGGCCTCTCCCCTCTCTAATCTATCCTCCACACAGTTACCTAAGTAATTTTCCTAAAGTGCATACCTAACCATGTCATCCCTCTCCAAAATAAACTCCAGTGACTCTCCATTATTTACAGGACCAAATATAAACTCCTCTGTCTGACATTTAAAACTCTTCACAAACTGGCCCCCTTCTACTTTTGCAGTATTTTTTTACATTATTTCCCTCTATCGTTGTCACACTAATCTTCACAAAGGATACTCCATCTCTCATCTCCCTGGTGCCTTTGCACTGACTATCCCCCAGGTCTACAATGCTATGCTCTACTTCTGCCTTCTGGAATCCTGAGAGTTCACCCATTCCACTATCAGGTACAGAATGAGAAGACTTCACAAGGATTACAGGTCAGACTCAACAAGCCAAAATGCCTTGAGTTTTGCCTCAGTTTAGCCACAGATTTTACTATTTCCCAAGTCCTGCATGATTCATTAATGTAATTTCCTTCATTCAACAAATATCTGTTTCAGCCAACTATGGGCAACAGAATGTGATAAAGTTCAACTAAAGATGGGACTCTTCTAAAATTTTGTAAAGACTGGTCAAAAGTCATGCTGGAGGCAAAAGGGTAAAGTCACACTGATCAGCAAAAGATAAGCAATGGGTTTAATTACCAGGCCTAAAATAGATGTGAATATATACACACATTTTTTTTCTTCTGAGTACATAGGACTTTTGCCTACCTGACACAAGAAATTTGCCTTTATAAGTCTACCTGTATACATAATTATAGCTACTTTTCTAATTATACAACCTTCCCCTCAAAGGACTCCTGCAATTAAGTAAACTAAAAATGGCTAAGAGAGTTAGAGGGAGAACCAAACAAGTGTTGTAGAAGTAACATACAATAAGGTTCCCACCATATAGCTAAACTACTTTTCCTTTAAAAAGTACCGAAACTGTCCTTGAGTTTTAATTGCCCATGGAACTAAGTAAACCTTCCAGTACTGACATGGACAGCTTCCTGGCAGCTTAAATAAAACAGCTAGAGCAGAAGTCAGGTGTTTCTCGGCAGCCTGACACACAGTTTTGTCTAGTGTACCCAGCATGGCCAACATAGAGGTAGGGATGCTGTGCCCAAATGAACTGATGCTGTATCTTTTGACTATTCTTTCCATGCTATAGCTAAATAAACTTCTTTTTGTTAATTGCTAGGTAGTCTATAAGTGTCTCATTTCATTCTGAATCTGAACCTGAACCATCAAACTGGCCTGCGCCAGGCATTTGGCAATAGTAGAAGTGTGACTCAGAAGGGGAGCCATGGGTAACAAGAGGCCCTTATACTAAAGCCTTGCACCCTGTGGCTTCCACGGTTCAGGCATTGCTTCTATGTGCTGGCCACATTCCATGAAGCCTACCCAACTGACCTGGGGAAATTAGAGAGTAAACTGTCTGTAGGTATTCAGCAACTAGAGACAAATGAGAATGTGCTCTAAATCTTTAAGAACCATACCCTGAAGATGATACATGTTGTAAACTATTAGCTGAATTTGTCTATTTTATTTTTATTTGGGAGTGATAGTGATATCCAGACCCAAATGCTCTTGTAAGCCTAGACTCCCTTTAAAGACTAGAGCTTGGAATTGTGTAAGAACTGTGCTGAATGAATGGTTTGGGACTTTTTGTATAGTAATTGGGAGGCTACTGGGAATTGTGCCACATGTATTCTGTTGGAATTCTACGGTGCAAGGCATTGGGGGAGACACTTGAAAAAATAATACTTAATCCTCCTCTGAACCTCAAGGACCTTTCCAAAATTGGGGATAGGATAGCACAAATGTGCTAACTGCACCAAAGCTAGTTAACTGAGGAGTGGGAGTGGTTACATCAGTTTAAAAGTAGAGACAACTTTGCTCTAGTCTAGATCCTATGAAATGTAGCTCCCTTTCTCCTTGGGAAGATAAGTGAGGAATGGATTAAGGGACCCCTGCTCAGTAAGCCCCAGTGCAGACCTTGGATACTTTTTCCTACTCTTGTAAAAATGACAACTGCTTGTATATAGCACCTAGAGGACATGTGCTGGCCTGGAGGAGTTTCTGACTGTCTTATTTGATTTGCGTCTGTTTCTCTGAGCACAGGTGAGCAATCCTGAGATGAAAATTCCTAGCCTTGGTGGCAGCACTGTTAGTTAAGACATCAAGAGCTCCTGAAGCCTTTAGTAAGAGCTAACTAATGAAAAAAATATTTGTTCATTCATTCATTCATTTATTCCTTCTGTTGCCAGAAAGGATAACCACTAACAGAGAAAGGAGCACAAGCCCTGGTCTGGTTGGCTAGAATCCTTTGTAGTAGCCTGAGCCACCAGTGTAGCTATTCCTAATCTCACCAATGTAAGCAGTAACACTCAGTCTATGGCACTGGGAGCTGGTGGCGCAGCCCTAGTATAAGGGTACAACAGTTGGCCCAGCAGAGGCAAAATGGTGCCCATTGTGGCATGCAGACCCTGGCACTTGGTATTTCTAGGCCCTTGCCCAGGAGAACAGAGACAGTTCCCAAAATAGCACTCAGGTCTTGGTACAGGAGGGACAGTATTCAAAACCTGACACTTAAAGGCAGCAGCCCTACAAAGCTCTCAGGCCCCAGAACAAATAGATAGGCAGTGTTTGGCCAAAGCACAGTGACCAATGGAGAGGTCTGCAGAGCAGGCTGGCCCACTGAATCCCTTTGTTTACTGTAATCTGAAATTAAGAAGGCCCTTCCATTTTGCTGCCAATATAGTACCCAGTAGTGAAAGAAAAACACCTTCTCAGGAAGGGCTTTGAAGACCAAGGGGTAAAATTGTTGTGAGGTGTATTTCTGTCTGGCAACAAAGGGGAAAGATAGAAGTGTATAGCAGAGATTTCTAAAGCAGGAGTCAACAGACTGCAGCCTGTGGGCCACATCTAACCCATGGACCACAATTTACTGACTCGGTCTAAAAGAACAAAGATTTGGTAACTTCCCCTTCTAGACTCCCAGGGAGTTACAGATCCTGGCTAGTGGGTTGGAAGACATTGGGGGTGGGGAGAGAGTGACGGTAAAATTGAGGGTTGTAGGAATGGCACCTGTTTATGCAGACTGGAATGATGCTTTAAGAGGGCAGGGAGGTCATTTGACTTACTTGCCACCTGAGGTATAAAAGGCTCAGTCAATGGGCACTTAGAGTCATAAGTTTTAGAAAGATATGCAAGAATATCTTTCTGATCTAGTGTGGCCATTTCCATGGAGAATGAAAATGCATGATGTGTATGGTAGAGGAGGAGGTAGGCAGAAGTGACATTTTCTCTGAATTCAATCATCTTTTTAACCTTAGGAATTCTATCCTTTGTTATTAGTAAAGTCACTTTTATTGCATTTTATGGTCCACAAGTCTATCATTACATTCTAACCCTGAGACTGAATCACTCCACTAGCCTCCTTTGGGCCTGGCCCAGAAGAACAGTTAATTTTGGTATTGACTCTGACACTGCAAAAGGCTAACTGCAAAAGTATAATGGCCTCTTAGCTACCTTAATACAAATTATCTTGGCCCATGATATGGATTGGTGACTGTGCCAAAAAAGATCATCTAAGCTACAGCCCTAATATTTTTGGTGCTTCTCTTGCCATTGTCCCATCAAGAGCCCTACTGTGAGTTATGAAGATTTAGAATTACCTACCACGTGTACCAGATCCAGGACTCTGTCCTAAAGAGGAGAGGCAAAATTCGGGATTTCTGGTCTTCCTTCTCCTTCCATACTATGTCACTGTTTCAAGGGGCCATTACATTGCTGGTAATCTTTCTGCTATCTTTTGTTTTTCTTTTCCTCATCTTCATTTCTTTTCCTTTCCTAGGCTTTGTATCCCTGAGGTGGGCGTTTTCAATAAAGGTCCTATAATTTAAGTCAGTGGTTCTCAACCCGTGGGGTCGCAACCCCTTTGGGAGTCGAACAACCCTTTTACAGGGGTCACCTGAGACCATCGGAAAACACATATTTCCAATGGTCTTAGGAACCGAGACACTGCTCCTCTGTCTCCAGGTGGATCTGCCTACATGCAAATACACCCACATATGAGTATTAAAGGGTTGCAGCATCAGGAAGGTTGAGAACCATTGATTTAAGTGGTGAAAGGACTCCTGGAATACTTTTAGGATCTTTCCAATAAGGGGTGAGATATGGTAAGAGTAAAAACCTAAAATTTCCATCACATAGGTTAAGTTAGTTTTCCCTAAAAGGTAATAAAACTCCTCAGTGATTAATTGGTCTAAGGCTCTAGTCACTGACATAGTTTCCTAATGGGCTAAGTTCAAAAGCCAGAGGAGAAGTCACAGTCTCTTCCCTCAGGCTTGCCACATACTTCTAACTAGTGGACAGAGCACCGAAATGAAATGATGCTACATCCTTGCTGAATATCTTTTTCATGCTATATCTAAGTAAACTTCCTATTGTTAAATGTTAGCATGTCTGTGAGTGATTCCTTTTATTCCACTCCTTACCCTGAACCTCTTAACTGTCCTGAGTCAATCTGGTTCATAAAAGTAAAATATCCTTTTTCATATTACCACCCCAACATTAATATTTATATTTATATTGTTCAAGACACATGTACTCATACAGATATATCATTTAATTCTCCCATATGTAACTCAGTGAGTGACTATTCCCCTGAGGCATCAACACTTAAAGTTTAGCAAATCATTTCTAGCAATAGAAGTGAACTGAAAAAATTCACAGGTGTTTCAACACACTAAATCCAGCTGTTCTATCTAAAGAAAAGAAATATGTGCCTTTAAATCTTCTAAAAGCCATACTTCTGTATAAAAGAAGTAATTAGAAAGAAGTTTGTTAGCGTACCATTGACCTACAGTTCCACCTTGACTAAAACAGCTCTCTGCTAACAATATTCATCTCTGCGAGGATTCTTTGGCACAAAGGCAGAGAGGATTAGAGCTTTGCCAAAACACTCCACAGGGATGCAGGTTCATTGTCTGGTCCCTGCCCTCACCAGGCAGAAACTGGACATATTGCTGAGAAACTGGCTCCTTCACGTCTTTAATTCAATATGTCTCTATTCACCCAAAAAGGGGAACATCTTGGACTACAACTAGCACTAAGAGTCCTAGCTAGTCCTGAGCCAAAAAAAAAAAAACAAAAAAAAACTGGTAGCAATCTTGGCCCTTGAAGATTATGGGGGCCCTGAGCTAGCAAAGTATAGGTCTTGTCCATCTGTTATCTCTATGATCCCTTCAGGCCTCTATCTCCTGTACTTAAAATAATGTCAGTTGATTAACTGCCTCACCGAACAAATATAGTACTTGAATTTGTACAATTTGCATGCCTGCCGGCCACTCCCTCCTCCTTACTACAAAGGTGACCACACAGGGTAAAGCCACTCAGAGCAGATTTAATGCCATGGATAAGGTAAATATTTTTAGAAACTAAGATTTTTGCTTGCTTCTCCTAACAAACCATATCTCGAAAATGCATTGGCTTGCAAATTGTGTCCTATCTCTCCTTCAGCAGGTAGGAAGATTTTTCAGAATAAAACTAGCCCGAACCTGTGCCACTTCAGTAATCGCTGAGGAGTCTGTTCATAGACACTGACTTGCATAGCATTGAGTAGCCGCTGTCTATACTGAGGAATGCACTGCCTTAAACCCATCAAAAGAAAGAAGGAAAGGAGGGGATGGTGAGGGGCCTGAGGTAGGGGGATATAGGGGACTGGAAGGCATATGCTTATCGTCCCATTCCATGCTGGGTGACAACCTCGAAGCAGCTGATTCTTCTTTCACTAAAATCAACTGCACCGACCCAGCTCCAGTTTCTGGAAACCATCACTATTCGGTGACACTGACAGGCAGAAGACGACCCTAACCAGGACCCCACCTCTTCCCTGAGGGACTCACCATCCTGAACCCCGCTGGAAGGACTCTGCCCCTTCCCCGTGCCTTGGTCACCCCATCTTGGGAAGAGTCTGACAGCGGGGTAGTCTAGCATCCCCAAAGTCCAGGCCCTCGCTCCCTCCCCCACCCAGGACCCTGGCCCTAGAACTCCCTCCCCGCGCCCCTTCCTTGCCCCTAGCCGCCTGCAGAGGTCACGCCCAGCTCCGCTCCGGCCCCCGCCCGGCCCCCGGCTCCCCTCAGCTCTCACCGGACTTGGGCGGGTAGCGGTACACGGAATTGGACGGGATGTCCACCTCCTCCACGCCCGCGTGCTGCCTGCTAGTCAGGGCCCCCATAGCTGCGGGAGTCTCCGCTCGGGGCCCCGGTCCCCCGCAGCCCAGGCGCCCGCGCTGCCCGCCCAACCTCAGCCTCGGCGCCTCAGACGGAGCGCGTTGCAGCAGGGGCGGCTGCCCGCGGCTGCGGGCTGTGCCGGGAAGCTGCGGCTCTGGCGGCTGGGAGCCCCGGTGCGCCTCGCACCATCCTCCGCCCGGCACCGCGGAGGGGCCTCAGCCGAGCCCAAGGGGCTGCGGGAAAGAAGGGGGCGCCGCCGCCACGGCCAGGTTCTGCGTGATGTCAGCGGCTGCTTGCGCGGAGAGGACCGCGGCGGCTCCAACCAATGGGGAGCCGGGGAGGGAGCGCCCGGACCCCAGCAGCCAATGGAAGGGCGGATGCAGCAGGGGTGCCGGCGGCGCGTGCCACCAGGCAGGGAGCCTTGGTCTCTGCCGCCCACCTCTCCACCCCATCCCAGGGATGGGTTGGGGGGTGGGAGGCCCGGGAGGTCCTCGGGGACACGTGCAGATGAGGAGGAGGACCGGGAAGAGGGCAACGAAGAGAAAGAGGAGGAAGATGATGGAGGAAAAAGGGGGAGGGAAGAGGTGGAGGAGGAGGACTAAGCAGGTGGGAGGAGGGACAGAGATGCTCAGGTCCCGAGCCAGGAGGGTGTATGATTTAAGTGGGGCGGAGATAGGAAAAGGGCAACTAGGAGACAGCAGGAGAGCAGGCGAAGAGGTACGTGGAGAGAAGAGGAGGCAAGGATGGAGAGGTTGAAGCGGATGGATGTGGGAAAGAAGAGTAGGTAAAAGAAGGGGGACGGGAATGATAGACACTATATTGTGACAAGGTTTCCATGAAAGGTGGGGGGGGGGGGGGTGTTCCAGTAACTTCAGAAAACTGGTAGGGATATCAGTAGGACAGAATCTTCTGCAAGGATGGAGGTGAAGAAGAGGGGAAAACCATTACCTTTTTACTGCAGTTTCTCTCCCCTCTCCCCTCCAGGAAGCCTTGGAGTACCCCTCTATAAACCCCATTACCTGGCCAATTGTTTAAATTCGAGTACAATTCAGAATGATACTTTCTCTGACAAGTGTAGCGTTTCCCTTGCCCTGTAGTTTACGACCTGGGTCTCAAAGTATTCTTTCCCCCGCAGTTTCCAGATGTCCTAACGACTTTCCCCACGCTCAACGAATTCTCAGGATTTTCATAAGTAAATCCAAACCATTAAATCAGAAACTTCATTAGAGAGGGAAGGTGGGAGAAAGGGACAAGTGTATACTATCTGAACAGTCCTGATCTTCCCAAGTGTTGTTTCAGTACCTCCAGATTGGGATGAGGTGGGGGGGAGGGGGGGTGTCAGGGAGCACAGGATTCCTTAGTATTAACACCTTATTCTCTAGTGCCTTAACCATAGGACCCCAAAATGCTTTACAAATCACATCTCCCAGGGTCTAGGAATATTAGTTATTTAATGTTTGTGATACGCTTGAAAGATAGAAAACAGGGCATTATTACTGTCATGTAGCACCTTTTATCCCTGAGGACTTTCAGGACAGCTGTAGCAAATCTACGGGAAGATCAATTCAGGATTAGAATAGAGTGTTTTGGTTTTAGTTTTGGGTTTACTCCCAAGGTACTGTCAAACATTAATTTAAAAAGAAAGGGAAAATAGAGAAAAATTAATAACAAAACACAGAGAAAGATTTATTAAGTGCCTGATATATGGGCGTGCTTTCCCCTAGGTGCTTGGGGAAATACAAAGCCTATAAAACTGCCCCTGCCCTCATGAAACTTAAAGTCTAGGAAGGAGGCATGCTATTTGAACACAATACTATATGATAATATATAAGTATATATATTTACATTCATAATGATATATAATATAATTGTAGTGCAGAACAGACTGGAATAAAAGCATAAGAAAGGTACAAATAATATAAAAGTTAATGTAATAGGCAGCTAGGTATAGGTAGACTAGACTGTGACTGGAGTAAGGAGGACTTGAATTCAAATTTGACTTCAGACACTTACTGACTGCTCACCTTGGGCAAGTCACCTAACTTCTGCCTGTTATAGTTTGCTCATCTGTTAAATGGGGATCATAATAAATTTTATGTCCCAAGGTTGTTGTGAGAATAAGATAATATTTGTAAAGCACCTTGCAAACCTTAAAGGGCTATATAAATTCTGGTAATTACAATGATGATGAGAGGCTGAAAGAAGAAAAAGCCATTTCCTACTTAGGGAAGATTTCATAGAAAAGGCAGCACTCAACCTGAGCCACATACCATGGATATGATTTCAAAAGTAGAGCAGACTGGAGAAGGAAGGTATTATATCAAGAAGGAATGCTGTTACTGAAGATTTAAAAATGTAAGAAGCACTAGATATATACAAGATTTGATGGTGGTCGACTCTGACAGAAGAAAACAGTATAAAATAAGACTGAAAAGTTGGAGATACCAAGTTACAGAGGTCCTTAAATACCAGCTGAAACAATTTTGGCTTTATTCATAGGCAATAGGAAGCCATTGGAAACTGTGATTTATAAAATACTTTAGGATCCTGGGTTTAAGATACCAGGAATGAAAAATTTTTATACTAAGACATCCTCTGCTACTGTATACCATTCAGAACTGCTTTAAGTAAACAACCAGTGATTTCCACTTTATTTACAGTAATAATAAATCAGAAAAACACTAAACCATCCATTTATTTAAAATGTTGTAATGTGACCCCTGTCCTCTTCAAACATCAACTTTTCTTTTTAAATGAGTTAGTATATATGCAATAGAGAAAGACTGAAAGCTTTCCCAGTAAATATAGCGATAAAGCAAGTATGCTCTCTCTCCACTACTATTTCATTTAGTTATAGAAATGCTAGCCATATTCAAGAGAGGGAAAGAAAAGTATGAACACTGATAAGGAGAAGGCCAACTTAGACCTTTTTGCAGGTGACACAATGTTTTATTTAGCAAACTCCAGAGATGAGAATTCCAGGTAAGATAATGGCATGAAAGAATCAAACTCTTACCCATATACTCCAGCAATGATCTAAAAATAGCACCAGGTTGAAAAATGGAAGCAATCTAAAGAAAAAGATTAGTTAGCTCCTTTTCTTAGACCAGGACTGCACAAAAATGCATCCAAAATCCATAGCACTGGAGGGGATTCCACTAGGAAATCTAACACAAGCTCAGGTAAAGAGGCAGAAAGACTGCAGCAATACTCCAACCAGGGAAGGTCCATGGGGGATGAAAGTCCATCTCCCATGGAAGTCCCTAACAATACCCTGATTGGAGATAGCCAGCCTCGGAGCTGGCCTTTTACACTGAAGCCTACTTGCACTATGAGCCCAGCTACATGGGAGGTGAAACAGCAGGAGCCCAGGAAACTGAGATCAGGAGGAAACCGGAGCTGACTGCCACACCAAAGAGTGTGAGACAGGGTAGACTCTGGTCTAGAAAAAGTCCAAAATAAAAAACTGAAGCTAGAGATATGAACAAAGAGGAGATAATGAACCCTTTGGAAAAAAAAAATATGGATCAAAGGCATTACAGAGGAAAACTGAGAAGAAAAGAATAATTCCACAAGTAGAAGTAGATTCTTAGGAGGGAAAATATTTTGGGCAAAAGGACTATAAGAGTACCTAGAAGAAGTGAAGCAAAAGGAAAAAAGTGAAATAAGATTTCTGGAAGAAGAAGGAGGAGGAGGAGGAGGAGGAGGAAAAGAAGACGAAACTAGAATAGAAGGTGAAAAAGCTTATCCAAGCGGTGAACTTCCTATAAAGTAGAATAGATTAAACAGAACTTAAACTCAAAATATTGAAAAACTAGGGGGAAAATGTAAGGTATGTACTATCCAAAATGACTAAGCTGTAAAAAAGTTCAAGACTTTCAGAATTATCAGAATCCCTGAACCTATGATTTAAAAAAAAAAGGTTTGATACTATATTCCAAGAAGTAATAAATGAAAATGCCCCACTTTGTTAGAACCAGAGGGCAAAGTAAAAATAGAAAGAACCTACTTGTCATTTCCTGTAAGAAAAGTCAGAGTGAAAAATCTTAAGAATGTCATAGCTAAAATCCAGAATTTCAAGGTCAAAGAAAAAATACTGCAAACAGCCAGAAAGATTGAATTCAAGTTGCCAAGGAATGATACTCAGAATCGTTCACGACTAGGCAACAATATCTTAATGCACTATATCATAATGCAATATTATAAAAAGCAAAAGACTAAGTTTTATAATCAAGAATAATTAATCCTGCAAGACTGAATATATTGATGCAGAAAAAGCATTGAACCATTAAAGGGATGGAAGACTTTCATCATCCCTAATGAAAGGCCCAGAGCTAAATAGAATTTATGAAATGTAAACACAATAATCAAGAGAAACCTAGATAGGTAAATATATTTGAGTAATTAGAAGGGGATAAACAATGATCAAATCCTTACATCCTAAGAGGGGAAGAAAAGATAAGTAACTGTTCACATAATGTCTTCAAGAGTCATAGAAGGAATTAAATAAGTCATACAGAATAAAATGATATTTTTCTGTTTTCATGGTTTTAAGCAAAGAAAAAAAGGGAAGGGAAAAGGAACACCCTAGAGAAGACATAAGAAAGAAGGAGGCAGAACTTACTATGTCTCATAATTGGGGTCTATAAGAAAAAGAGGACACAAACATGGAGAAAGGAATAAAGAAAATGGTATTATATAAAGCTCACTCTTACCTAAACTGAACAAAGAAGGGTTGAACACATGTACACAAATAGTACTTAATAGTATTTAATTCAACAGTTAATAGGTAGGGATAGGAAAAGGAAAGGGAGAGGTTTAAGAGAGAAGAATAGTCAAAAAGTAAAATAAACTTCAACTCCAGGCTGTAATAAGAGAATGAAAAAGAAAAATAGAAATTTTATGAACCATAGATATGGATCCAGATCTGAGCAAAAGAAAGAAAGGAAGGGTAGTTGAGTGGAAACAGATTGTTTCAATTGCAGATCAGTAGTGATAAATATATTTCTTCAGCTACACCATCTTTTTCTTCTATGTAAAGAGAAGAAATGAGAAAAGAGAGGGAAAAATATAAGAGGATATGACAGAGGGAAATACACAATTAACCTTCATAACTATGAACATAAATAGGATTAACTTAACTCATAAAATGGAAAAGGATAGTAAAAAATGATTGGAAAGCAGAATTCAAGAAATTATTTACCAAAAACATACCTGAAATTTAAAGATTCTCACAGAATTAAAATGAGGGCTTGGAGCAAAATATTTATGCTTCAGGTAAATCCAAAATAGCAGGAAAAACAATCACAAGCTTAAACAAGGCAAAAGTAAAAATTGTTGTTGTTCAGTCATTTTAGTCATGTCTGATTCTTTGTGACTCTATTTGGGGTTTTTGTGACAAAGGTATTGGAGTGGTTTGCCATTCCCTTCTCCAGCTCTTTTTAAAGATGAGGAAACTAAGGCAAACAAGGTTAAGTGACTTGGCCAGAGTCACACAGCTAGTAAGTGTCTGAGGCCAAATTTGAACTCAGGAAGATGAGTCTTTCCAACTCCAGGCCCCACCTTCTATCCACTGTGCCACCTAACAGCCCCAAAGTAAAAATAAAGATGGTTTAAAAAGATAAATAAGAAAACTACATTACCTAAAGCAACCATAGAAAATGAAATAATACAAATATTTAATATACTTGTGCATTGAATGGCATAGCATCTAAGTAACTAAAGGAAAAGATATTGAATGATAGGGAAAAATAAACAACAAATTATAACGATTGAGGACCTTAACATACCACTTGCAGACCTACACAAATGTAACAAGAACTAAATAAGAAGGTAAGGACATGAATAGGACTTTAGACATACTAGCTATTTTAGATCTCTAGCAAATACTGAATGGGAACAAAATGGAATATACACATTGCTAAGATGTGAGTGGCACATTTGCAAAACTTAATTATATGCTAGGGCACAAAAGTTTTTAAACAATGGCAGAAGAACAGATATCTTAAATATATCCTTTGCTGATTACAACACAATGTACTTATCATGAGTAACAGACTTTTTAAGAAAGGATTCAATCTTAAAGGAAGATGAAAATTTTAGCCCTTAAAATACCCAAATTAACAAGATAAGAAATAGAGAATTTAATCAAATTGCACAAAAAGAAACAGAACAAGTCATAAATGAGCTCCCAAAGCAAAAAACTCCGTGAAAAAAAAATGATTGTACATATGAATTATGTCAAACATTCAAATATAATTTATTGTAATGTTATATAAATTAGGTAGAGATTAAGTAGAAGAATGCTATAAACCAATATGTCTGAAGAATATTGATTCAAAAACATTTAATGAAATATTAATAGAGTACGGTAATATATTTAAAAGATCAAGCACTCTAACCAGGTTTTAGTTATTCTAGTAATCCAAGATTAGCTTAATACTAGGAAAATTAATAAAATTATATGATTGTGTGAGCAAATGCAGAAAAAGCTTTGGACAAAAAAACCATTCTCTGTTTAAAAAATTTTTAAAGAATAAGAACAAACAAACTTTTTTTCAATATGACAAATGGCAGCTAGGTAGTGCAGTGAATAGAGTGCCAGGCCTGAAGTCAAGAAAATTCACTTTCTTGAAATCAAATCTGGGCTCAAAATCTTACTGGCTATGTGACCTTGGGCAAATCATTTAACCCTATTGGCCTTAGTTTCCTCATCTGTAAAATGAGCTGGAGAAGGAGATGGCAAGCTACTTCGATTATCTTTGCCAAGAAAACCTCAAATGAGGTCATGAAAAGTTGGACACAACTGAAAAATGATCAAACAAGAACAACAAAAGTAAGAACCAGCATTATCTAGTGAAAGATTAAAGTTCAATAAGATAAAGGATAAAACAAAGTTATTCACTATTACCACTGTCATTTGATGTAGTTCTAGAAAAGCTAGCTATACCAATAAGACAAGAAAAAGGGATTGAGAGGATGAATATAAACAAAGAGGAAACAGAATTATTGCTCTTTGCAGATAATAGCATGATCTACTTTTAAAAAAACTCCAGAAATAAATGAAAAACTAATTAAAGCAATAACTTTAGCAAAGTACCGAAATATAAATAAACTCACATATATCCTTAACCTATCTGTATATTACCACAAAACCCAGCAAGATGAACTCAAAAGATAAACTGCATTCAAAACAATTACAGAATTTATAAATTATTCGAGAGTCAGAAAAAGACAATTATATGAATACAACCATAAAACACAGAAATAAAGACAGACAAAAATAATTAAAGAGATATTAATTGGTAATGGCCAGGCCTTGCCGATGGAACAAAATGACAATATTGCACAAAAACATTTACTTATTCAGTGCCATAACAGTTTACCAAAGTAGTCTTTTTTTTTAATTTAGCTAGAAAATATAACAAGATTCATCTGGAGGGGAAAAAAAGATTAAGAATCTCAAAGTAAATAACAAAAAAAAGTGGAAAAGGAAGGGACTAGCAGTACCAGATCTCATGCTATACTGCAAAGCAATAATCTTTAAGACTCTTTGGTAGTGGCTAAAAAACAGAAAAGTTACTCAGTAAGACAGATTAAAAATAAAATACCTTAAAGTAAAGAAACAATAGTGTAGTGCAGGGGTGAGGAACCTGTGGCCTCAAGGCCACATCTGGCCCTCTAGGTCGCCAAGTGTGGCCCTTTGACTGAATCCAAACTTCCCAGAACAAATCCCCTTAAGAGAAGAATCTGTTCTGTAAAACTTGGACTTAGTCAAAAGGCTACACCCAAAGACCTAGAAGGCTACATGTAGCCTTGAGGCTGCAGGTTCCCCACGCCTGGTGTAGTGTTTGCTAAATATAAGGACTCCAGTTACAGGGATAAAGAGTAATTATCAACTATCATTGTGGGGAAAATTGAAAAAGTCTGCCCAAAATTATTTTAGACCAGTATCTCATGCCATATGCTACAATAAGTTCCAAATGTATGTATGACCTACAAGCTTCTAGAAGGAACAATTTATAAGGACCTAGAGTCAGGAAGACCTGAGTTCAAATCCTGCCTCAGATACTTACTAGCTTTGTGATCTTGGGTAAGTCACTTAACTTCTTTCTTCCTCACTTTTCTTAGCAGCAAAATGGGAATAATAATAGCACCCGCCTCACAGAGTTATCAGGAGGACAAAATGCTTAACAGAGTATCTGGTATATAGTAGAATCCTGATAAATGATTGTTTTCTTACTCCTTACCACCTTGCCTTTCTTTATTCATTTCCTTCCTTCTTTCCTAGATATATAAGGTCACATCATAAGCAAATTAGAAGAAAATGGAAGGAAATAGTTTTTGCAACTATAGATAGAGTAAGAAGACTTGATCAAACAAGGGATAGAAACGATCACTGGGGATAACATGAGCAATTTTGAATATATAAGATTGAGAATGTTTTTGCAAACAAAAATCAATACAGATAAAATCAGAAAAATAAACAGCTAACTGAACAGGTTTCTGTGTTGTTTGTCTAATAAAGGTTGACTATCTAAGATCTAGATGGAATTGACATAAATATATGGGAATAGGAGCCTTTCTCAATAGTTAGGAACTCACAATTTTCAAAGAATACGAATAAACAGTTCTAAAAGAAGAAAGACAAGGGCAGCTAGGTGGTGCAGTGAATAGAGCATCGGCCCTGGAATCAGGAGGACCTGAGTTCAAATCCAGCTTCAGACACTTAACACAAAACTAGCCACGTGACCTTGGGCAAGTCACTTAAGCCCAATTGCCCTACCTTCCTCCCTCCAAAAAAGAAAAAAAGAAAAGAAAGGCATACTATGAACCACCATATGGATAAATGTTCAGAATCACAAATGATGGTTCTTTCTTATGCCCATCAAAACAGATGACCAAAAGGAAAAATGACAATTATTGGAGGAGTTATAAGAAAATAGAAACAATTATGTATTTCTGTTGTCACCATTGCAGAAAGCAATTTGGAACTACACTCCAATAGCCACTAAATTTTGCATAGTCTTTGACCCAGAAATACTGCTACTAGGTCTATACCTTAGAGAGATCAAAGAAAAGTGGAAGATACATACGAAAATATTCAAAGCAGCACTTTTTGTTTCAGCAAAAAGCTAGAAATGAAATGAATGCCCATCAGTTGGGAAATACCTGAACATATTATGTTATATGAACACAATGGAATATTATTTTACTATAAGAAATGATGAAAGAGATAAGTTCAGAAGAAGTTACGGAGACCTGTATGAACTAATGTGGAATGAAGGGAGCAAAATGCAGAGAAAATGTGATACAAAAGAAAAACAACATCTAAGGATTTAAGAACTCTGATCAATGCCATGTCCAACCATAACCCTGAAGGAGTGAGGATGAAGCATGTTTCCCACTTCTTGACAGAAAGGTGATATATACTAGAGTTGCAGAATGAGACACGCCTTTCTGGAATATACATCTGTTTTCCCTGCCCATACTACTTTGTTACAAGGATGGGTGTTTTTTTGTTAAGGTAGAGGGGAGGAGGGCCAGAGAAAGTGATACAAAAATGAAAAAGAAAGAAAGGAACTTCAAAGAATCATTTTTTTTTTTTAATGAAGCAAAAGAGAACAGGAGGTTTAGAGAGAATTGGAGACAAGAGAGAAACCTCTAGGAATTAATTTGGTATGTACTTTAAAACAAACAAGCAAACAAATACAACAAGAGATTTGTGATTTCATGTTATAGAAGCCATCTAAAGCCTTCCCCTGAATTTTGGAAATATTTTCTTAAAATCTTAAAATTATTCTAGTTTAAAGCCAAACAATTTTCTCTTAGGAAAGCTATAAAAGGTTAAGAATGAAAGCTAAAGTCGGAGAAAATAGATTAAGGGTGTTAACCAGATTTAGAACTGGGAAACACCTCAATCTAGTTAAGGTCATTGCCTGCCCTGAAAGGATTCACAGAATAATAAGGATTACTGTGATTAATAGAAGTATCTCTTCCTTATTTCATCTTGGTGACCAGTGGGAAAGGGGAATTTTTAAAGTGAGTGGTCAAAGAGAAACTGAATGGTTTTAGGAAAATTATCCTCCTATAATGTACCTAACCTTGAGTGACTATTGCTCAGTTTGATTAAGCAAAGTATTAACTGTTAAGCTTTATAACAACAAATATATATGTATATCTATATATATATGTGTACATATATATACATATATATGTGCGTGTATATATGTATATATATGTTTGTATGTATACATATATATTATATATACTATATGTTTCTATAACATGAAAATTTTTCTCTTCAAGAATACTTAAGTTGTAGCCTTGAAAGTGGCTTGTCAAGAGATTTTCATAATCATGGGATGGCTTAAGTCTGTCTTTGGTTCTCTCATTTTAAAATGATAGGAAATGATAGAAAAATTATATGCATAAATACCAGTAATTAACCTACCATGAGAAATTTAGGACCTATAGAAATACAACTACAAAACTAATATTACAAAGAGAAAATGCTTAAAGAAATGTCAGTATGATAAAATAGCAATACTGCTTCAATTAATTTATAAATTTAATGCTATACCAATCAAACAACCAATAGGTTATTTTATTGAACCAGAAGAAATAACAAAATTCATTTGCTGATTAAGTGTAGAAAGGGGAGGGGAACCTGCAGCCTGGAGGCCACATGTGGCCTTCCAGGTCCCTGGGTGTGGTCTTTTGACTGAGTCCAAATTTTATAGAAAAAAATCATTTTATTAAGGGGATTTGTTCTGTGAATTTTGGATTCATTCAAAGGGCTACTCTTGAGGACCTAGAGGGCCACATGTGGCCTTGAGGTCACAGGTTTGCCACCACTGGTAGAATCTCAGCGAACAATGGTGGGGAGGGGGAGGCATGAATGATGGGGGCCTAATGATACCAAATATTATATTATAAAGCAGTAAATATTAAAACTCTTTGGTATTGATAGAAAATAGGAAAGTATATCCATAAAAGAAAGTAGATAAACAAGACCCAAAAGCAGTCTAGATTTTGTAATCAAAATCTTAAGAACAAACTACATGGAGAAGGAGTTCCATTTTAACAAGAATCATAGGAAAAACTTGAACACAGTTTTGCAGAAATTATGTTTAAACCAGTCTCTTACCTTTACCAGATTTGACATCAACCTAAGTGTAAAATGGCATTTAAAATTTAGAGGAAAATGGAAGGTGGTACCTTTCACAACTCTAGAGAAAAAATTCTTAAGCAAATGGGACAGAGGAGATCATAAAAGATAAAACAGTTTCAAATACATAAAATCTAAAAGTTTGTGCACCAACAGAATCAATGTATTTAGAATAAAAAGATAAATCATTGAGTAGATAAAAAATCTTTATATCTAAAAACTGATAAAAATGTGATATTCAAAATTCATAGTTAATACACACAAATATCTGAGACCTAGAGTCATTTCCCAGTGGTCAAAGGATGTGAACAAACAACTTTCAGAATTCTGAACTATCAACAACCATGTGAAAAAAAGAACATTGAGGGAAGGATAAAACAAAAAAAGAAGTATGGGCCAATATCATTAATGAATATTGACTCAAAAATTTTAAATAAAATCCTGGCCAAAAAGAAGACTACAGGAATTTATGCAAAAATCATACTAATATATAACTAACTTGGATTTATACCAGAGATGCAAAGATGATTTAATATTAGGGGAAAAAATCAACATAATTAATGTAAATATAATTACAAAATAATTATAATCATGTAAAAAAATCCAAAATCACAAAAGTTTCTCAATTAATGCAGAGAAAAGCCCTTGTCAAAGTATAATACTCATTTATGCTTTTAAAAAAACCTTCAAAATGTAGGCCTAGAGGGATCTTTTTTAAATGGCAAAAAAAAGAATCTATCTAAAACTAAAAGCAAGCATTATTTGCAATGGAAAAACACTAGAAAATTTCCCGATAAATATAGGAATAAAGCAAGATGCCCTCCTTGTCCTGCTGTGTGTGTGTGTGTATGTGTGTGTGTATTTTGATAAAGAATGACTTTAATAGCTGGAGTAATAGTCATTATTCAGGGTTGAATTGTACCAACATAATAAAAATTACAATACTACTAAATAACCATTTTGTCTTACAGAAAACAGTTTCATTGAAGATAAATGGAAAACCAGAAAGCAAACAAACTCTTAATAAGTGTTGGTATATCAGACTCCTCTCTCTCTATAGAGAGTGTGGGAAAAGGCAGAGGCTGGAAGAGTGGGATTCCCTGGATTCTGTTTCCCTAGCACTCAGAGTTCAGTACTCTACATCAGGTCTGCCTGTCAACCCCTAGTTACATAATCTTAATATTGCTCGACATCCTTCCATATTATTCTCTTTGAAACTGCAGAGAGAGGCATAGAACTTAAGTCAGGGGTGACCACAGTCCCTCCCTCCCCACACCATTATCGTTTTGCTTTTCCTCGCTGTCTGGTGCAATGACAGGGTCTAAATTCTGACATTCTCCCTTTAGACACTAAGGTTTCTCCTTGGATCTATCCTATCTGAGGTACTCACAAGTCTGACAAAGGAGATCATAACTTGGGCTTACTTATTCCTTTCATTCAGCTTAGCATTCTCTTGGTGGTAGCCATCTTCTCCTCAGAGGAATCATCACCAAAATCACCTCCTGTTGAGTGACCAGATCTTCTTCAACTCACAGGGTTACTAACAGGACCGGAAATATCCATTTCTCAGGATGAATCATAAAACCAGGGCCAGTCTCCCATTCACCTAGGCAAGACCATGTTTTTATTTACACGTGCATGCTGTCACCATTGCTGTCCAGGGAAAGGGAGATAAAAACCTTTCTCTTCCCCATGGAAGTCCTAGGGAGAAATGGTAATGCCTGTGTCCTCAAAAAATGGCTGCCTGAAAAAAAGTCAAAATGTATTTAAGCTCACTGCTTACAGCCCACAATCCTGACTTAGTCACAAATCAACACAAACTCTAGTTATGGAGACAAATAAGGCTCAACAACGTAACACCATGCACCAGCAGATTCCCAAAAGAATATTACTGTGAACAGCTTTTAGGGTTCGGATTACATAATATAGTGAACACTCTGTTTATTCCATTACAAATCAAGGCAAAGATTCACAATATATCACAATATAATAGTCACAACATTACATCTTATCACACACTTAATTACTACAGTGGCCACAAAATTCAGAACAAGGAACAAAAGAATAATCATCTGGTTTCCCTAAGGGGGAAACCCTCCAGACTTAATCATTCAGTCAATTCACAATACAATACTCAAACTTCCACTCATGGGGCAACCATTAACTTACTCAGTCACTATTCTAGATTCACAATTACTAAATATCATTAATCACAAATACAGTCATTAGGAAACCACACAAACCCTCCACCCCTCGGTGTTCAGAAAACCTCAATTTCATCCAAGGGGAGGCCTTTTCTTCATCTTGACTCTGGGTGGTC
>CM053586.1:211368169-211393224 GCA_028646515.1 Pseudochirops corinnae
TCTATCCCATTCCTTCTTAGGCTGTTCCAGATCTTTAACTCCATCTAGTAGTCTCTGATAAAGAGGTGGCCCTTCTCTTATCTAAGAATCCTTGATCTCACCCCTCTTTTCAAGCATATAGTTCCCAGTAACATCCTCTCTCTAATCTTGAATCTCTACCTATCTACTGGTTTTCACCCTGCTGCTTACAAACACACTTGAGTCTTCCTTAGACACCACCATCCTTGCTAACTCATCGTCCCATCTGGTGTCTTGACTTTTATCTCTTCAGTCTCTTAAACACATGCAATCTGACTTCCAACCAGTCACTTAGGGGAGACTACTCTCTCCTTAGTTATCTATTGTCTCTTGACCTTTTCACAGTCTCCTTGATCTCTTGAGATTGGTCCCCGCCTTACTTTCGTACTCTTATCTTTGAGTTTTTGTTAACACTGCTCCTGGTTCACCTTCTCCCTCTCTGGTCAGTCATCAGCCTCTTTTGTTTATTTGTCATCCCTGTCACACTCCCTAACTATGGGTGTGAGCCAAGGCTCTGTTGGGTAACTTCTCTCTGGGTATACTCCCTGACCTGGTGATCTCTTCAGCTTCCATCAGTTCTCCCATCTCTGTGCCAATGACTCCCAAATCTATATATCTAGCTCAAGTCTCTGTCCTTAGCTCCAATTATTCATAACAAACTGTCAGAAGGATAATTCCATCTGAATATCTCCTAGCACCTGAGATTCAAGTATCAGTGTGGGATCCAGGATGGTAGAATGACAGGAAGCAGTGTGTTTGGGCTTCCCTTCACAAACTCCTTCAGACAGACATAGACTGCATCTTGATGGGGAAATCCAGAAAAAGTAAGTCGTTTGTCTAGTTTATCTCCAGATATGGAGACAAGGGAGATCAAGTCTAGTCAGGCACCAGTGGAGCACTCTAACCCCTAAGGAGAGGTTGTATACCCAGCGAAGAGGAGATCCCAGTACTATACTGAGGGGGGCACTGCAGCAGGACAAGTACAAGCTAGAAATTGCCTGCTACCCACTTCTGAGTCACAGAGCAAGGATAGGCACAGTGAGAAAGGGACCTGTTCAGGGGAGTAGCATCCCTGGGGAAGGAGGCCCTGGACTACATGGGGGAGAAAGGAAGAAGCTGGCAGCAGCAGTGGTCTGGCTCACAAAAAAAGCTCAGAGCAGGGTCTTATTTCTAGCATCTATCCTAGTTTTCAGAGAAATAACCAGGGCAGGAAACTCACATCAAAGGGGAGCCCACAATTCTTCAACTCTGAACTAGTAGAACTTTCCAGTTTGAAGATAGGAGTGGAGTCCAGGAACAGTCTACTTGTTGCCCAGGCCCAGATCCAGGTCACGAACTTGCAGGGCTTAGACGAGGGTGGCCAGCAGTCAGAAATTGCCGTGGACCACAGCACTTTGGGATTCTTGATCATGCAGGTCCCTAGCCTGTCCCTGAGATCCTGGAATAAATACCCAAGAAAACAATAACAGAACAGGCCAGATCTTCCCTCCAGAAGCACCTTAGAACCCAGCCTTAACATCGAGAATGAGCAAACCAAAAAAAATTCTACCACAGTGGAAACTCAAACTCAGAAGAAAATGATTCTAATACAACTTGGGCACATAACTAGAATTCGTAGAAGAAATTAAGCAAGAGTTTAAAAACAAAGTTTAAAATGTTTTTGTAAATGGAATGAGAGCACTTGAGGAAGAAGTCGGAAAAGAAATGAGCTATGAAAGAAAGAATTGAAAGGGGAATTAGTAGCTTGGCACAAAAGGTATAAAACCTTCCCCCAGCAACAAGCTCCTTGAAAATTGTATATAAATGTGATGGAATCCTATTGTATTGAAATCTTATCAGTGTGTTGACCAACCAGGATTCCAGAGGACTAATGATAAAACATGCTACCCACCTGATAGAGGTTAAAGACTCAGAATACAGCATGCAACAAAAATTTTTTTTAGATAATGACCAATGCGCAAGTTTGTTTTGATTAACCATACATGTTTGTAATTTTGTTTTGTTTTTCTTGTGCTCTCAATTTGGGGAGGAGGAAAGTGGTAGGAAGGAAGGGTAAGAAGGTAGATCTTAAAGCAGATCAAAATATTTTTAAAAACATTTTTGGGGCGGCTAAGTGGAGCACTGAATAGAGCACTGGCCCTGGAGTCAGGAGGACCTGAATTCAAATTTGACCTCAGACACTTAACACTTACTAGCTATGTGACCTTGGGCAGGTCAATTAACCCCAATTGCCCTGCCTTCCCTCCTCTCCCCCCCAAAATAAAATAAAATAAAATTCTAAATATTTATAAACAAAACTCAACTTTTCCCAAAAATCTACTTCTCTATTTCTGCCAGTGTCCTCATCATCTACTGATTACCGAGCTTCAAAATCCTTGTGTAATGCTCAACTCCTGTATCTCGCATCACATGCAATCCCTTGCCCAAACTTCTTTGCATCTCCTCACACAGTGTCTTTTTAAAGGTCCCCTTCTCTCCACAAAGTAGCATCCTAATTCTGGCCCTCATCCCCTTTACTTGTACTATTGCATTAATCTTACTGGTTTTCAAATCTCTTCCCCCTCTAATCCATCCTCTACTTGACAGCCAAAGTAATTTTCCAAAAGTGAAGTCTAATCACTCTTGTCTTCCATAAGCTCCAGTGGCTCTTGGTTGTAGAACCAAACTCCTGTTTGCGTTTTAAATCCTTTTATAACTTTCTTACCTTTCCAGTTTGTAATTCAGCCATGTTGGCATACGGGATACTGTAACTCCTGTCTCTTGGCATTAGCCATCCTCCATACCTAGAATGCTACTCCCTTCTCACCTCTTAGGATCCAGATTTCTTTCAAAACTCAGCACAGATTCTTCCTACATGAAGCTTTTCTCTGTCCAACTTCCTCCTAGTACCTTCTCCCATAACCATCTTGTATTTAATTTTATTTTTGTTATTTATGTATTTATATGTAAACTTGTATTCTCTACTAAAATGTAAGCTCCCGTTTCACTTTTTGTATTCATCTCTGCCATTGCCCTGTGCCTGGCATAAACGTTAAGAACATATTAAGAATTGTTGAATTGAATTGGAATAGTTGAATGATTTGTAGAACATCAGAACTAAAAGGGAACTTTGAAATAATCTAGCCCAGTCCTTTCATTTTATAGAAAGAAAACTGAAACTGTTGCAAGGTCATATATCTAGGTAGGTTCCAGCCCTTGTCTTCTGACTCCCATTTAGTTCAGCAAACATTTTGTTTAACTTGCTCCATGAAGGACTCTCCAGTTAGGTGATGGAGGAGAGACAGGTGAATAAGATAAGTTCTTGCCTTCCAGGAGAAGCTGTCTATACAAAATAGAGCATAAATGCTTAAGAGAGCCCTTAAGTAAGATAGTTTTTGCCTAATGTCATCGTGGACTCCAGATGCTCTTAATTTTAGAGCAAAAGGTCCATTTCAGGACCATTTGAGTATAATCTAACTTTCATTTTACTTGATCGGGGAAGTACTGACTTCCCTACTACTGACCCTTTCTATGCTTTTTATTTTTTATTTCTTAAATTTTTCTAAATGAAATTTTATTTACAATGATCAGTCTTCTCTCCCTCTCCCCACCCTGACTTTAGAAAGCAAGATAAACAATCCTTATCACAAACAAGTCAAGCAAAAGAAATTTTTATGTTGACCATAGCTTAAAAAAAAAGGATAATCTGCATTCTGAATCCTCTTAGTTCTCTGTCAGGAATTGGTCAGCATGTTTCCTCAGGAGTCCTTAAAAATTGTGATTGATAATTGTTTTGATCAGAGTTTGCATATTTTGTTTTAGTCAGCCAAAGTCTGCCTTTTCACCTTATCCCCCTCATCTGCCATTGAGAAGACAAGAAAAATAAAACCCATTACAAATATGTATAATAAAAACAAATTTCCATGTGGATCATGTCCTAAAAAATATTTGTCTTATTATGAATCCTTCACCTCTATCAAAGGTGGGTAAAATTTCTTCATTAGTTATCTGGAAATCATGTTTAGTCATGTTGATAAGAGTTCAACTCAGTAGTATTCTATCACATTTACCATATGCCATAACATGTTTATCAATTCCCTAATTTATGGTCATCTTCTTAGATTCTCATTCTTTGCCACCTTTGCCACTTCAAAAAGAAATATAAATATTTTTCTTCATCCTTAGAATTTGTTTAGGACTTAATCCCTCCTGTAATTTACCCTATCCCTTTTTCCTCTGATTTCCACATTGAATGAAGTAGATTTCTGTACATATGTGTATTTGTATTCCTTCTTTTGACCATTTCAGGTGAGAATGAAGTTCAAGTGTCAACCAGTCTCCTCATCCACTCTTTGCTATTAAGTGAGATAATAGTCCCTTTCTTTACTTTACCTCTCCCCACCCCCAGTTTATTCTTCCTCTTTCCATTCTTTTTTCAAGGTCAATTCATAACAGAAAAACTGTTTTAGCTGGATTCCCTCTGTGAACTCTGATCAGAGGGACCACATGTATTGTCTTTCTATATTGGCATGTAAGAAGTTTATTTCCTCATTTAAGTTGTTTTTTTTTAAACCATTGTTCATTTTGAATGAATAAACACATTTTATGTATTCAAACTTGTTTTTTTAAACTTCAGAGTTCCTATATAGCTCTGAACTTTTAATCAGGAATGCTTGGAAGACCTCTTTTTCATTAAAGAGCCAGTTAATTTTTCTCAAATTGTATTATATTCAGTTTTGTTGGGTAAATTATTCTTGGTTGTAAGCCCATATCCTTTACCTTCTGGAATATTGCATTCTAAGGTCTCTGTTCCTTTATAGTGGTGGCTGCTAAATCCTGTGATCCTGAATTCCATCTTAGTACTTGAATGATTTCTTTCTGCTTGCAGTGATTCTTGAATTTTTTCCCCCTTGGTCTGTTTTCCAGTTCAGTTTTTGTCAAAAAACTCCTAAAAATCTGAATGGACTAAATGGAAGCCATCCAAGATTATGATGTAATTTCTTTGTAAGAGAGAAAATCTTGAAATTAGTTTAGAATGTAAAATATAAAGGTTGACAACCAAGAATAATGTCCTATAAAACTATGCATAATCCGATACAGGGGGAAAAAATTGACCTTTAATGAAAGAGGACTAATATTCTTGATATGATAAGAGCTAAGTAGAAATTCTGAAATGAAAACACGAGTCGAAAGAAATGAAGTAGAAGCCAATCACTCCATGAGGCAACAAGAAATATTAACACAAAATAAAAAGTCCAGGAATTTTAATTGAATTTATCCCAAGTTGTGTTTTTCTTTGAAGCTTCGTGTGTAACTGTTTTAAACTCATTATCTTCTTTCGTATTCATGTCCCAAATCTCCTTGTCATCATAATGGTTTTTATAGTGGAATATATTTTTTTTAATTTGCTCATACTTCTAGGCTATTGCCCATCTTTGTACTTGATGCTAAGACTGGACTCTGGGGCACTCTTGGAAGGAAGGTCTTCCCTGGTCCTATTTCTTTTTGCTGGGGGTATTGAGGATATTTCAAAATCTCAAGGACAGGCTGGGAACTTGCAAACTTTCAGTACTTTCAAAGTCAAACCAGTTGGTCCCAGTATCCTTGTATAGCTCTGGGACCTCATCTTGTCCTGGTGCATAACCTCTTCCTCCCAAATAACATTCTGTGCGGTATGTTCAGTACTCCTGACCAGACCCTTTCACCCAGTGTCTACAGGCATTTCTGTTTCCTTGTGACAGAAAAATCACTACCTGTGGCTTTTTCTTGGATTGTCCATCAGGATTCATTCTGGTTTTTTAGATCTGTTTGGAAGAGTTGGCAAGGAACTCACTGTACTACTTCATGCTGCTTTAACTCTTAGATCTACCTCTCATCAGTTCTTTAGGATTACATTATTTGTTCTTTGATTTTTGAATCATTTCTTAAAATTCCCCTTTTGATTTTTCAGTTAGTAAAGTATGCATTTGATATTTTACTTTTCTGTACTTATGGTATGATGCACAGCTTAGTGAGATGTATATATGCTTGGTAGATTCTTTCTGTTTTAACTTTGCCCAAGATTTGGGAAGTTTTCTTTCATTAGTTCTTGAAATATGGTATTTGTGTTTTGTTTTTGTTTATTTGGTCTTAGTTTTCAGGGAGTTTGATGGTTCTTAAATTCTCTTTCCCTGATACTTTGGCCATCCTCCTCATCCTTCCTCCAAAAGAACTTGATTCGTATTGCCAGGATCCTACGTTGTGATAAGAGAACTTTGTTCTAATATTTTTTTGAAATTTCATGGAGTTTTTGAGTTTTGAGTGCTCCATTTTTCAGGATGCCCACTACTTGGATAAGTTATTAATCTATTTATTCTCTTTTCAGCTTTTCTCTTATTTCATTTTTATATCTTTGTTTTTTCCTGGCGCTCTTAAAGACCTTATAAAAGAATCTTTTTGTTTGTTTGAGGCTCTACTTTGACTTGAACATCTTATCTATTCTCTTCGGGTTTTATCTCTTGGACTTTACTTGGATATGTTGGGTATTCTTTTTCTGAGTGGCCCATCTGCAGTTTGGATGCCACTGACATTCTGCTCTTTCTCTCTGATAGTGACCTGTGGAGACTGGCTCTTTCTTCCTATTTTCTGACAGGCCAGGACCGAAATCTGGCATCACATCTCATTTACTGGAGATTGCTCATGCTGATCTGAGACTTCTTTCTGGGGCATCCTCATTCAGCTTGCCTGCTGTCATCAGTCTTGTCTGTCTGAGCTTGTCTAGCTTCTCTGGAATCCTTCTTCCATTACCTACAGGCTTTAAGCGTGTTTACTGGAATTTAGGCAGGTTTTCCTTGTAGACTCTACCTTTCAGCACTTAATGACTTTTGGCCTGTTTGCTGGGAGTTGTACTGCTTTCGCTGATGCAGCTCCTCTCCCAGAGCCTAGGGGCTTCAAGCTTGTTTGTCAGACTGCACTGGCTTCCCTGGTGCTATCCCCTTCCAACCTCTGCCAGTTTCTGGCTTCTTTTTTCATAGTTCCGAATTGGGTGGAAAAACTAGCTTCTGTTTTCTCTGTTGTTATTCTGGGCTTTTCTGGTGTTTTTAAAAAAAACTCATTGTTTCATCTAGGGTTCTTTTCATCTCTTTCCTAGGGTGTGTGTATAGGAGAATTTGGCTTATCTATAACCCTTTACATTACATCTCTGTTATCTGGAACTAGAGGCCAAATTCTTGACAAGTTCATTCATGTCTGGTTCTTATCTTTCCCATCCAAAATATTGAATGGAAAAGCAGTTTTGCTCTTCAGGACTTGTTCTTAGGGTACATCTAGAAACAAAATCAGTGTTAATTCTAAGTCTTTTCCAGAAGTAGATTGATTATTTTTTTCTACCCTCCCATACATCAGATGGGAAAATACAAATATAGACATCCTGTTGGACTTTATGTCCAACTCATGTTAAATTGTCTTTAAATTTTGGATATGACATCAAAATTATGACTTTGGATTTTTTTAGCCCAGGCTGTAGGGCAGTAGGGTTGGCACATAAAGACTAGATAGTTTTCCCCTCTCATTTATAGATAAGGGATTAATACTCAAGGGTGCCCGTGGTCACACAGCCACTATGTGTCAAAGGTTGGATTTGACCCCATGTCTTCCCAAATGCTAATGCCGGCTCTCTATCCACTGTGTTTCACAGGAGTAAGAATATAGTTTCTCATTTTTAGCCCTGTTTTTCAACTTACTTGGGAATTCCAGTGTCTTAAAGAAATGAAAGACCTTACTTCTACCTCAGAACTGGACTGCCAGTGAAATCACAGGCCATGATCCTTCTTCCCCCTACAAAAAAACCAAACCAAACCAAAACAAAAACAGTCCCATGATGTGTTTTCAGATTGAAGAGAAGACTTGGGATTGTGAGTGCAATAAGAGGTGATGCTAAGGATCAGGTCTGTAGCATTGGGCACGATGTGTAGCCTTTAGCCATACCCTTTTGTTTCCTCACTGGAAAAACATGGGGTCAAACTCTTTCTCTTCTTTAGTTTCTTCTCTCCTTGTGAGGCTTTTACAATATTGTAAAGCTCAAATCCTGACTGGAAGACTTCTTTCTGAGATGTGGGATACAGAAATTGGTGACCATCATTATGACCATCAGGGTGTTGATAGAGCTGAAGAGATGTATGCCACTCGGACCCTCATGGCTATTTTCTTTCAGCATGGCTTGTGTCTACTCCATGAATAGTAATGGTTCCTCTATATCCATTTTGGGGGGTGGGGGTAGTAGAAGAACCACTTTACTAAACCATTAAAACAAAAACTCATGGATGCCAACCACATCTGTAGTTAATAGTGGTCAGTCTCTACAGTGAAGTAGTCAATCTTCATCTATCAGTTGAAGGCCCCTGGTAAATATAATTAGTTATAGAATCCATACATGAAATATATTCAGTTTCTGTGTGTAAAGATGTGTTTGTATACACAAATTTATAGTATGGCACTTCTGCTACAGTATATAGTGCATTCCTGGCTGCAGAATATCTTAGCTATTGAATCTTTGGTGTTAGGAAGTAGTAGTGCTACTAATAGTGACCATTATTTATAAGCATGGTTACAAAAAATGTAAAACAAGTATCTTTACACTGGTATACACAGAATCTCCTATTTCCTGACCTGAGAGACAGAGACACACACACACACACACACACACTCACACGAAGGTTATGAGTTATATCTAGAGAATATAATATATTCATGTGTTCTCATTTGTAGTAATGGGTACTATACCTGTATCCTGTTTATAAATTGTTTTTCGGTTGAATATATCCCTTTTCCATGTAACTTATGGAGATCTTTGCTACTAACTTAGTATGGTGTTTAGTGTAGATAACCCAAATAACACTAAGCTTTGGCTTTAGACTGGCTTTTTAGTAGAACAATAGTTTTTATTAACATGTAGTAAAGCTTTTGATTGAGATGGAAATCTCACTTAGCTAGAAATTTAGTTCTTAAATTATTTGATTACTTTTTTCCTTCTTTTTGGAGGCGGGAAGGCAGGACAATTGGGAATCAAGTGACTTGCCCAAGGCCACATTGGCAAGTAAGTTTTAAGTGTCTGACGCCCCATTTGAACTCAGGTCCTCCTGACTCCAGGGCGGGTGCTCTATTTACTTCTACACCTAGCCATCTCTATTTAATTACTTTTGAGGAAAGCAATAGTCTATTTTAACTGGATGATATTTGATATTTTTTACTTGTATGCCATTTATAGTAAATAAAATACATGGAAAACTGTTACTCATGAAACTGAAAAGCCTTTGCATTTGTGGAAAGAATACATTTTTATGATAAAGAAAACTAGTGATGGGGGGATCTTTTAATAAGATATATCTGTATACAAAACGCGTAGAGAATTAACTCAAATATGTAATATACCTAAGGCCATTTTCCAATGTGGTCAAAGAATATGAATAAATGATTCTCAAAATAGTTGTAAAACCTATTAACCAATCATATGGAAGATTGCTTCATATCATTAATAGAAAAATATTCATCAAAACAACTCTGTGGTTTTACCTGAGAACCCCACAGATTGGCAAAAATGGAAATAGTATTGAATGGGCTCCAGAAAGAATGGGATAATAACAATGTAACTGAATTAATTCAACTATATTTGGAAATATGCTTTTTTTTTCTTTTTGGAGGGGGGAAGGCAGGCCAATTGGGATTAAGTGACTTGCCCAAAGTCACATGGCTAGTAAGTATGTCAGGTGTCTGAGGTCAAATTTGAACTCAGGTCTTCCTGACTCTGGGGCTGGTGCTGTATTCATGCACCACCAGAAATATGCTTTCTTTAAAAAGTACCTAAGACCCAGAAAATTTGACCCAGAAATACCAATTATACCCCAAGTTAATTAAAGATCGAAATAAAACTCACATATACACCAAAATACTCATAGCAGCTCTTTAGTGATAGCAAAGAACTAGAAACAAAGTAGATACTTATTGACTGGAAACGATGTGGTACAAATAATTGTGGTCCAAAAATGTAATGGAATATTGTACCATACTAAGCCATAAATTATGAAAGATTCAGAGAAGCATAGGAAGACATGAATTGATATCAAATAATTAGAACCAGGAAAACAGTGCCTTCAGTAAGTAACAATGTAAATGGAAAGTACAAAAGAATGTAGTATTGTTATAATGACCACAGAACTCTATAGAAGAAAAAGAAAGAAAAATGATGAATGTCCATTTTTTCCTCCTGCAGGCGTCTTGGTGCTGAGTTGGGAAAGTCTGTTGTATACCAGGAAACAAATGGAGGTGAGAATTTTACCTTTATTCACCACTTTAGCTTAGTTTAGAAATAAGTTTGGTTGTCCAACATTTTTAGAAGCCATTCAGAGTCTTTTGCATACAGAGTTTCTTCTTTAACAGTAGGGATAAATAGCATCTTAGATTTAGAGCTGCAAGAGACTTTCAAGGCCATTTTACATTGAGGAAATTGGGTCTAGAGAGGTGAAATCTTTCATGGAAGGTCATAGACATGGTAAGTGGCAGAGCCTGGATTTAGGTTCCATGCTCACCTCCTGTCCTTTATGTTCTCTTTCTCTTAGTGTGCATCACTATCCGTTATCCAAGATCTCAGAAATAGTTACATTTAGAAAATGTTAGCCTTTTGCATGTTAATTCAACAAATAATTAAGAGCTGACTGTTTGATCCAACGTACTATGAACAGAAAGATGAAACAACAACACAGCTGTTGGCCCTCAAAGAGCCTTCAGTGTATTGGTAGTAAAAAAAAAAAGTCTGGTGCGTACCACGTGAGAGGAGGTTTTGTTTCAGTGTTACTGATTTTTATTTGATTACCATGTATTTCCGATGTAAGAAGACTACTTTTCGTTTTTTTTGTTTTAGTAGAAAAGTACGCTATCAATAACCACATTAAAAAATACCCCAAATCCCTAATTACAAATGAAATACAAATTAATATGGCTTCAAGGTTACACCTCCCATCAAATTGGCAAAGATGACAAAAGAGAGGAATGCAATAGTGAAGTTATGTTTGTTATTTTTTTAATTTTTATGTCACCCACATTTCCTAATGCATTCCACCCTCCTTTCACCCCAGAGAGCAATCCCTGGTAAAAACGGAAAAAATAGTTCAACAGAACTAACTAGCATATCAAAAAAGTCTGCTTTGATGGATCTTCAGCATCCTCTTCCCCCAGACAAAGAAGCAGGAGGAGGTGCCTTTTCATATCCCTTGAGTCATTGTAATTTCACAGTATTCAGTTTCAATTTCTTGTGCAAATTGATGTTTTAATTATCGTGTACATTGTTTTCCTGGTTTGGGTATTTCACTGCAATCTTCCCATGCTTCTCTGTATTCATCATAATCATTTTTTCTTCATGTATAGTAGTAAGCATCCATTTACCACAGTTTGTTTAGCCATTCCTCAGGAAATAGATATACTGTGTTTCTAGTTCTTTGATACTACAGAAAATGCCGCTATAAAGAAACTAGCCATTTTGTCAGGAGTTTTGAGAGAAGAGATACAGTAATGCAGTATCATTGATGGAGCTCCAAATTTGATTGTTCTGGAAAAGAATTTAGAACTATACCCCAATGTCAATAAATAGTACATGACCTTTGAACTAGGGATTCTACTATCAGCTATATACCCCAAGTGGGTCAAGGACAGGTAGGAAAACGACGGTGTTCAAAAATACAATAGTAGTTTTTGTGAGAAACAAAACAGGTTCATATCATTTGGAGAAAAGCAGAACAAATTTTATTATGATTTTGTCTGATAGAATTACATTCAGAATCATAAATGATAGGTTCACAGGGACCTCTGTGACTTTTTTGAACTTCAGCAGAGTGAGATGATGAGGCTCAGAGATTAGTTTATACCTCAACATCTATACTGTTGTGAAGGAAGAGAACTTTAAAGGACTTCAGAACTCTGATCAAAGCATTGAACTATAGTGAATTCAAAAAGGCTTGGTAAAACACGCATCCTACTTTGGCAGAGAAATGATAGACTAGAGATTTAGAATGAAGTATACCTCCTCCATGCCCGACGAATTGATTTGTTTTTTTAACTCTACAAACTTGTTGCAAGTGAGGGCTTCAATTCAGGAGAGTAGTGGGCATGATAGGTTATAGATAGCCATGGAAAATACAAAAAAGCATCAGTGAAACTTGTTTTTTTTACTACAGAGAGGGAATGTGTAGAAGGCATCATAAATAGCAACTTTGTTTCTACCTTGTTAATCTTAATGTGTAGTTTTAAAAACCATGTAATACAAGTTCCACAATGTTTTACTATTCCTTGTTCTTTGTATCTTGAAATGTTTATATTTGTTGATGATTAAGTTCACAATAAAAAAGAAAAAAAAGAATTAAAAAGAAGCATGGATACCTACCTACTTATATACCCTATTACTGTAGAGGTGACACCATCCTCCCAGTCCGTCAGGTCTACCACCTAGGAGTCCTCTTGGATTCGTTACTGTCTCTCATGCACCATATCCAAGCTGTTGCTAACCTGTCTCTAATACATCCCCTTCTCTTCTCTGGCACTGCCACCACTCTAATACAGGCCCTTATCACCTCACACCTGGACTATTCTAATGGTCTGCTTGTGGGTCCACCTGCCTCAGTCTCTCCCCACTCCAATCCATCCTCCATTCAACCCCTAAAAACCCAGGTCTGATCATGTCACTCACCTACTTAGTAAATTCCAGTGGCTTCCTGTTGCCTCCAGTAGCAAATAAAAATGCTGTGTTTGGCATTCGAAGCTCTTTCTTTATACCCTAGCCTCCTCCTGCTTTTCTAGCTTTCTTACACTTTACTCCCCAACATGTATTCTTCAGTCTAGTGATACTGGTCATCTGGCTGTTCCAGAAACAAGACACTCCATCTCTCCACTCTGGGCATTTTCTTTGGCTGTTCTTCACGCTTGGAATGCTTTCCCTCCTCTGCTCCAATTACTGACCTCTTTGGCTTCTTCGAAGCTCCAACTAAAATCTCCATCTTCTAGAGAAGCCTTTCCTAATTCTCTGTAATTATTTCCTATTTATCCTGTAGATAGCTTGCTTTTTATGTATTTGTTTGCATGTTGTCTTCCCCATTAGACTGTAAGCCCTCGAGAGTAGGGACTGTCGTTTGCTTCTTTTTTATCCCTGACACTTAAGCACGGAGCTGGGTACTTTATAAATGTTTATTGATAAGAAAACTACTTTTTATAATATACCTTCAGCTATATTATTTGAACTCTAAGCTATCTGAGTTTAAAATCTTTTTTTTCCCTTTTCAGAAACAAGAGTTGAAATAAAAGAATCTGTGCGTGGTCAAGATATTTTCATTATACAGACAATACCAAGGTTAGAGCTCACTTTTTATCTTTTTCCTTTCAAGGACCTTATTGTATATATACCTCTTCCAAACAGGATTTTTATATTCATGCAACTCTATGTGGTCATTAGTGCATAATCTATTTCCCTGAGCAGTTCCTTCTAGTTAGAGGAATTCCACTATGGGGCTTTTTGAAATACTGTGTCATTTGTTTAGCACCCCCCATCAGTGGATCTCCATTTTCTCAGAACCAGCAAAACAAGGCCACCTCTTCCAACCCCTCTCTTACTCCGTATCATCCTTCTTCTACTGTCTTAAGAACCACCATTGAAGTTCTGTGCACATTAGACAAGTGCAAGAGGCAGCAGTGTGTGAATTTACATGCTAGGGATGACAGCATTCCTGTTCCCATTCAGGATCATGTCTCCATACCATCTAATGTTTTCCCCTATAAAATATTAATTTTTCTTTACTCTGGAAGATAGCATTTTCTGTAATAGATCACCAGTTGCTTAAATTTAAAAAAAAATTGAATTATAAGAATCATTAACAAGAAGAAATTCAGTTTAACTCAAACATTTTTAAAGCACTTCTTATACACGAGGGGCTGGGAGTACAAATACACCTTCCCTGAGGCAGGGGGTTCTTAACCTTCAGTAGATGAACTTGTTTTTCCAAAATTCTTTGATACCTGTATTTCAGAATATTTAGTTCCATTGTAATCCTATTTTATTTTATGCATTTATAATCTTCATTCAGAGGGGGCCATGAAACGCAAAAGGTTAAGAACCTGTGGGCAGGATAGAAGTTGACATATAAATAGTGACTTAGGAGGCCAGATTAGATCACCTCTAACTCTTTCCTCTTGCTCTGACCAGTTTGGTCCTGTGAAGAAAAGTTTGTCTCTAGCTTTTTCATTTTATATAGTTGTAATCAGTATATATGTAGTTTGGTTTTGCTGAGTATTTCTTCATATAGGTCCTTCCATATTTCTTCCGTATTTATTTTCATTATTTTAGTAACAATAATGATGGTAACAATAGCAGCTAACATTTGTTTTGCTTACTACATAACAAGGCACTGTGCTAAGCACAAATATTATCTCATTTGATCCTTAAAATAACCTTGGGAGGTAAGCTGTTATAACCCCAATTTTACAGATGAGGAAACTTCAGGCAAACAGGGCTTAAGTGACTTACCCACAGTCACAGCCAGTAAGTGACTCAGGGTAGATTTGAACTCAGGTCTTTCTAACTGCAGTCTCATTGTTCTTCTATCTGCTATACAACCATTTATTTAGCTGTTTTCCAGTTGACTGTTTTATAGGCTTTTTCCAATTATAAATATTTTTGTATTTACAAGTTTTAAGTTACCACCAGGGAATAAAATTCATATCTATAATTTTGGGGTTATGTTGCCTTCTGCTTAATGTATTCATTAAACAGTTTACACAGGTGCTTAATAAAATTGTTATGCTAGGCCCAAATGGAGATATAAGAGGTAAATAGTCTCATAGATCTCAGTTGCTAGAGACTTTTTTTTCTGTAAACTGGCCTTTATCAAGTTATATATTTCAGGAATATTCCTCCTCTGTCTTCTGTGTACTGAAACCAACATGGCAAAGGCCTGCACCTTAGGTACGTTCTTTAACCAGACTATGTTTGTCTAGTGCTTGAATTTGAGTGAAATGGAATGAATGCAATAGGAAGTTTCTTTACCTAGTTGACTTCTTAACTGTTTGGTACTCAAAGCATTTATCTTATTTGTTTTGTTGTAGTTTAAATAAATTCAAGCAACTTTAATGCACACATCCCAAAAGCTGTACTATTGACATGAACTGCATATTTGCTTCTGGATTTTAAAAATACTTTTATTGTTTTAATTGGCATGTCCAAACCTGACAACAAAAATTCTTTCTGAGGACCAGCCTCCCTAAATAAAAGAGAAGCTCATCTGTAGGCTGGCCATGTAGAGATGCATTCTTGAGCCTCTACAACCCAGGAAAGAAAGAACAATACAAATGGATCTACAGTTCTATTCTCTGCCCCTTCCTCCATTCCCACAGTGACAGCGATAACAGTAGTGGAAAAGGGATGCCAAGAATCTCACCATTTCTAGAGTCTGTAAACTTTGAATAGGAGATTCTTATTCAGTGGCCATCAAGGAGATAAAGTGACTCAACCACCTTGACATTCTTGTTGTAAAGTAAGCCAGTATAGGAAATGAAATAAAAGCTGTCATCAAAGAAATGTATGACCAGAAAAAAAGAGAAGCTTTAGCGAGAACATGAGATAACTAGTGGACAGAACACATGTCCTTTATCGAGTACCTGTGAAATACAAAGAAGGCACAAGAAAAGACTTTTTAATCGTTACATGAGTTATTTTGTCATGTTAACATGGGTTACTTTGCTTAGCCACTCCCATATTTAGTTATGTATGAGGGTTTCCAAATTTTCCACTGTTAGCATTACTGTGAATATGTTTGTATAAATTGCTTTTTTCTTTTAGCACCTAATACTGAGATTCAGTTCAACAAACTACTTCTCACTTTCAGTGTACCAGATGCTGTAGAGGACTCAAAGGCTATCCCTTGCTCAAAATTTCTTCATCTGGGCTAAAAGTGGCCATTAGGTGGCTCAGTGGATAAAGTGCTGCACCTGGAGTCAGGAAGATCTGAGTTCAAATACAGCCTGACAACTTAATAGCTATGTGATCCTGGACAGATCACTTAACCTCTATTTGCCTTAATCCTCTGGAGAAGGAAATTGAAAACCACTCCAGTAACTCTTCGTCTTTGCCAAGAAAACCCCATAATGGGGTCTCAAAGTCAGACATAACTTAGCAAAAACATAAACCCTGTAAGGTTCCTAAGACTGAGTCATTTAACTGTAATTTCAGTAATATTTAGCTATTCCTGAACTGGTTTGGGTAGTTAGAAAAATAAATTATGCTGCAATTGATCTCTGCCTATGCGAGTTTTCAAAATAGTAGCCATTACAAGTTAATATTTGCAATAATCTTGATGTTAATTTTAAAATAATAAGAGCTAGTAACCAGAATGAATTTCTCTTCTAGAGTAAAACTGGAACAGCACCAGTCATGATCTTTAAGGGTGGATACCATACATTGTTAATCTAAAACTTACTCACTCTATACTTCCTTTCCCTGGACAAGTCTCTGTATCAAGCACTTAACAAGAGCCTTGATAATTAAATGTCAGAGACAGAATCCATCAGTGTCATTCATGATGGGCTAGAATTTGTTTTCAGTATTTTATTTTCAAAAATTTTTTTAATTTTTAATTTTTTAAAATTTAATTTATTTACTTTTAGTTTACAACATTCAATTCCACAATCCCTTGAGTTCCAAATTTTCCCCTCTCTCCCTGTGGAAGCATGCAATCCAATCTAAGTTCTACAAATACCTTAACATTAAACATTAGTCAAGTTGTGAAGAAGAATTATAACCAGTGGTGTGAACAGTGAGAAATAAGAAATGAAACAAAACAAAGCACAAGAGAGAGCCAAGTAGTTTGCCTCAATCTGCATTCAGACTCTGTAGCTCTTTCTCTGGGTGTGGATAGCCCTTTCCATCATGACTCTTTTACTTCGAAGTTGTCTTCTGACCTTATATTGCTGAGAGGAGCCTGGTCTATCAAAGTCAGTCATCACAAATACAATGTGTCTGTAATTGTGTACAACGTTCTCCTGGTTCTGGGAGAATTAGACAATCGTCTAATTTTTTGATCTTTTTCATTCCTTGCTCTTTGGGGCTTGTGTCTATTTTTTATATTTTCCTTGTTTCCTCACTGAGCATCAGTTTATATAAGTCTCTCCAGGTTATTATGAAGTCCATCTGCTCTTTATTTCATTTTTTTTCTTCTGCTTTTTGGAGGGGGGAAGGCAGGGCAGTTGGGGTTAAGTGACTTGCCCAAAGTCACATGTCTAGTAAGTGTTAAGTGTCTGAGGCTGGATTTGAACTCAGGTTCTCCTGACTCCAGGGCCGGTGTTCTATTCACTGGGCCTCCTAGCCTCTCCTGCTCCTTATTTCTTACAGCACAATAGTATTCCATTACATTCATATACCACAACTTGTTCAGCCATTGTTTTCAATATTTTAATGCCTTCTTTTATTGTTCTGTACTTTAAACTGGATTGCCTCATGTCACTGTTTACGATTCTGTCTTTTATGACGTTTTTGGTTTTAAATTTTTCTTGATGGACCAAACTGGTATCATGATTTATTTATTCATTTATATTTTATAAGCATTTGCACGTTTACTACATGTGATGCACGGAATATGCTGCAGCCAGTAACTAGCAGTGTGACCTTGGGCAATTTGTTTTAACTCCTCAATTTCTTACCCGTATGGGAGTGTGGGCTTGATAATGTCATAGTTCTTTTTACTTCTGAAATTCTATGATAATCATAAGGCTGCTCATTTTTATATACAAAACGGTCCCAAACTGTTGCAGTTTTTAAATTTAGTCTGGGATTTGTTTGTGGTCTACGGGTGCCTTTTGTCTTTACATCATAGTTATTTCCCATTTTGAATTGAACCCTGTCTTGTGAGAATAACAAAATAAACAGCCGTATCTAAAACAGTGACAGTTTTTGACATCCCTCACCAGTGGAATGTCACTCGGAGTTGAGGGAAGGAACTTTTTTGCCTTGGTTTTTGTTCCTGCAAGTCTAGTACCCAGGTGCTTGATAAGTGTTTATTGGTTGTTTCCTAATGTTGAACCATCCCTGCACATCTGGTATGAATCCAACTTTGTTTCTATATATGTCTCTAGTCTTCTTTGAGGATTTTAATTTGGGTGGTCATCATGTTCATTAGTGAACCCTATAATTTTCTTTCTCTATTTTTCCTTGGTTTGAGTAACGAGATTATATTTACCTCATAAAAGAGTTTGATAGAATACCTTCTGCCTCTGAAAATATTTGAAAAAATTCATTTGCCCATGGGTTTTTTTTACCTTTAGTAATTCATCTATGGCTTGATCTTCTCCTCTCCCCACTACCCCAGGTTTTGAGCTATTTAAGGTCTCTTGATTTTTTTTTTTACTTTGGGTTTTTTAACTTTTATAGATACTTCTCATTTTCCTTTGTATTGCTTTTAGCTGGCACATTATTGTCTGATTGTTTTTGATCGTTCTTTTTTATTCCTTGTTGTTTGGGGCTGGTGCCTATTTTTCATATTCCTTGTTTCCTCTATTAATGGATGCTGTTGCTGTGCTGCCTCTGGTAGAAACATAGTCTTTCTATAGGTCTTCCAATTGTTACTTCTAATATCCTTTAGGCTTTGAATTTATGTGACAGTGTCACATAAGATTTACAAAAAATTTGTATCAACCTTGTGAGATAGTGTAAATAGTATAATCCTCATTATAAAACATAGAAAATGATAATAGCTAACATTCTTATTGTACTTTTAGGTTTATGGAAGGCTTTTATATTTACTGTCTGAGACTCAGAGTTTGACATCTATTTTGCATTTATGCTTTTCATGGTTTTTAATACATATATTTGTATATGTACCTGTCTTCTCCATTAGAATGCAAGTTCCTTTCTAGTCAGAATTGTTTCATTCTTTGCATTTTTAACTCCCGTGCCTATGTTTTCTTTTCTTCCTTTGTTCATATGCTTATTTGTCTGAAATGTTTTCTTTCCCTCTCTTTATCTCATGAATTCATACCCATCCATTAAAGCCCAACACAAGACCTTCTCTGGTCTCCCCTGTGGTAATAATCCCTCCCCTCTTGAGCGTCACACAGCACTCTGTTTTATACTAATTCTCTAAGGCATTTTGTGGTTGTGCAGTCACTTCAGTTGTGTCTGACCCCATTTGGGGTTTTCTTGGCAAAGATACTGGAGTGGTTTGCCATTTGCTTCTCTGGATCATTTTACAGATGAGGAAACTGAGGCAAACAGGATTAAGTCACTTGCCCAGGGTTATACAGTTAGTAAATGTCTGAGGCTGGATTTGAACTCAGGTCTTCCTAACTGCAGACCCAGCACTCTATTCACCAGGCCACCTAGCTGCCCCAATGCACTTACTAATTAGTACCCCTAATGTACTTTCCGTGTAATATTTTGTGTGTTTGAGTTTTATTCCTCTCCTACTACTTATATAAATTCTGTGGGCGCAAGAACTCGGTCTAAACTTAGATCTTCTCTAGCATCTTCCCTAGTAATCTACATACAGGAACATCAGATAGTATTTGTTGAATTTGAATTCTCTGGAGAGGGACATTCTCATACCAATTAAAAGGCAGTGTCTAAAGGAAAAAGCAAAAATGTTATCCATGGAGAAGAGGAATATGCTGAACGGTCCCCTTTCTGTTTCTTCCTTTTGAACATGGAATCAATTACAGTTGTGGTCAGCTTATAGGGAGAGTAGCAATCCAGAGTCATTGTTAACAGGATATAAATTTCTTTGGTCTATTTTTCCTTTTTGAAAAGAGATCAAAATGTATATGAAGTGGGAAGGGCAGATCTGAGAATTTTTCTCATTCAGGACAACAGTACAGTTGGGGTTGGTTTCCCCCTGGTGGATGTTTTGGGGGTGGCAACTAAACAGTAATTCATTGTGGCTTGGAAATGCCTAAACAAATTGTGGTGTGTGAATGGAATGGAATACATTCACATGTATAGAGTACAGTGTTAGAAGTAACAAATGGCATTCAGAGAAATATGGAAAAATCTATATGAACTGATAAGAATAGAACAAATCAAGCCAAACCAGAAGAACAATATACAACTCACTAATATAGATGAAAACATTAGCACATGGCACCTGAATTCTGATTCATTGCAATGTTCAATCTTAGTTGAGGAGAGCAAATGATAAATCAGAGCTCCCTCTCAGTAAAGACCTAGGGGACTATAGGCACAGAATATTGTATATACTGTCTGGCTTGGTCTCTGTATTATCTAGCTTAGTGATTTTTGTTTTTTGTTAAAAGTTGGAATATGTATCAAGAAATGAAACCTGTATAAGAAAGAAATGAGTAGATAAGCAGATTTTTCCTTGAATTAAAAAAAAATGAGATGCTAGTATAGAAATGATATCGAAAGTGGGAGCTGTGGCTTGACCCCAAGGAATGTTTGATCATCCAGATCATCCAGGAATACTCAGGAGGCTGAGTATTCCACCATTGCTTTGATAACTAGTCGTGACTCTTATTTCCAGTGTGACCATACCTATCCTTATCACCAGTACTCCCCAACTCTATGCTCACTTTTTAACTGAATATGTACAAGTATTATTGGGAAAAATTTGTCCCTACCTCCTGTCCCCTATATTATAATCTTTGGATATAGAGGATGGATTCTGTGCTTGAGGACAGTGACCATTGAGTGAAGACTCTACTCTCTTTTCATTTGAGATAGGACAGGATTAGTCACGTGGATTATGGTCTAGATCACAGATGTTATTACATTCCCCCAAAAAAAACAAAAAAGACCCCTCCAACTTTCAAACTTCCATGTTAGTGTTGAGGGTACTACTGTCCTTCCAGTCACCATGGTTCTCAAACCTCGTTTCTGACTCCTTTCTCTTATTCCCAAACTTCATATCCAGTCAGTTGCCAGATCTTTGTTCTACCTTCACATCTCTTACATCCTACCACTTCTTTCTTTTCTTCCAGCTGTCTAAACTTTTACCATCTGAGGGTTAGAAATAAAAAATAAAGCTTATCCCTCAGAGAGAACAGATCTTTGAGTCCAACTATGATAATATTTTCCTTTTTCTTTTTGGTGATTAGTTTTTTGTCCTTGGTAAAGGGAGTTCAGGTGTTGTAAAATCTGAGGATTATACAAGCAGGGGGCTGTTGGTGTCACATCATGGTGACATGCACAGAATCTAGTGACCAGTGGTTGGGGTCTGGAATGATCCCCACAGGTAGAAATGTGCTACCAAGCAATAGGGCCCAAGTCCCTGGGGTTGTTGACTGTGTGGTGAAGTCAAATATTCAGAAATACTTAGCAGGAACTGCTAAGTAGGTGGGACTGGTAAATCTTCCGTAGAGCCCACATGAACAGAAGAATTCTCATGTAACAGCTTAGCAGTTCGATGTTTTGGTTGGTCAGGAATTGGAATGCTTTTCAGGATTGAAAAATGAAAAGAATCCTAATGGTTAGATTTTAATGTTTTAGAGATGTGAATACGGCTGTTATGGAGTTACTGATCATGGCCTACGCGCTGAAGACTGCCTGTGCGAGAAATATTATTGGAGTCATCCCTTACTTTCCCTACAGCAAACAAAGCAAAATGAGAAAAAGAGGTTCCATTGTGTGCAAGCTTCTAGCTTCCATGTTAGCCAAAGCAGGTAAGTACAACCAAAAATAAAAGAATTTTCTATTAATTCACTTTGGCACTCTCGTTATTGAAGGTGGATCAGAGCCAAATATTGAGATGTGAACCTTTAGGGGTTCCTCACTGTGTGTGTGTGTGTGTGTGTGTGTGTGTGTGTGTGTGTGTGTGTGTGTGTGTGTGTGTTTGTGTGTGAGAGAGAGAGAGTTGTCTGTAAATAAAGGAATGAATAGGTAAATGAATAAAGAGAATGAAAGAGAGTTTTGCTGGTCATTTGCATAGTATCAGTCCTTAGCTGGCTTCCTGTAGAATTTGTATAGGGCTCTAGTGGTAATTTTGGCACCAACTCTTTTCTCTCCACTAGCATGTTTCTCTTGTGTAAGTCTTTAGATATTAGTCTTGTCATTCTGTTAGTCTTTTTACCTTTTGGTCTGGCTTCATACATGTTTCTTACTTTGCTAATTCTGTTCCTGCCCAAATTGTTTTTCTTTCTTCTAATAGTTATATGACTGAACTAAAAAAACCCAAACCCAGATCTCTTTCAATCCATATTTCTGGTGTTTATGATTCATTTACTAAGGTAACTTATTTTTTTCAGCATTATTTTGCTTTCATGCCTATCAGTCAGCTTTTCTTCTACATCAGAGAAGCAGGAATAACAGAATTTGTGGTCAGACCTATAAATCACTTTGCTTTTGATGTTTTCACTTTGCTATCTTATTTTCTCAGTTATTCATTCTGGCACTGCTTTATATTCTTTCTAATTATCTTTTAGTCAAACTGTTGTCATCTACATCTCTTAGTGTTTCAGTATATATTGACTCATTATTTACATTTCTTCTTTTATCTTCTCTGTTCTTTGCTGAGTTTTCAGGAACGAGTTCAAACAAACCCTAAGTAGGAGCAAACTTATTTTGCTTCTCAGTTCGGCCTGGTGCATCCTTTGTGTCAGTAATTCTCATTGAGGTGTGATGTTAAAAGGACCTGTGTGTAACTGACTTGTTGAAGCCACCTTTGTTGAGCTGCCAGCATCACTCGCCATTCTTTCTCTCAGGGATCCTTAGTTAGACCACAAGATGTTGTCCAGTGTATCGCTATTTGTAGGTGAGAACATTTTAATTTTTTGTTTTAAAATTTCAGGTTTAACACACATTATAACTATGGATCTTCATCAAAAGGAAATACAAGGCTTTTTCAGCTTTCCTGTGGACAACCTTAGAGCATCACCTTTCCTACTTCAGTATATCCAAGAAGAAGTGAGAAAACTCTCCTCTTATGCCAATTAGCAAAAATGTAGTAGTCCTTTTTAAAATATGATGTTATTTTGTTCTTTTTCTGGTGTAGGAGTTGAACATATAAAAGACAGAACAGATAATGTTTCTCACAGAGGTCTCTTCTAATTATTTTAGTCAGGCATAAGCTATCTCAGCCTCCCCATCAACAAGCCATGTGTGCATCATGTTATTTGTAAGACAGAAAGGATTGCCTTTTCATTCCATTTCGTCATCTATTTACTCTTCCCAAGCAACAAAGATTCAGAATTTAATTATTTTTATCCCAAGTGGTACAACTGCAGGGCTGATTTTTGCTGATTTTAAATAATCAGTATGTTTTAAACGTTCTTCTTTAGTTGTCCTGTGTTGCTCTGTTTTGTTTCATGTGATTTTAACATCTGATTTTAAATCAAATTCTGTGGCTGTTAATATCTGATGACATTTTTATGATTTTTTTCTTCCCAATCCAGATTCCAAATTACAGAAATGCAGTTATTGTAGCCAAGTCTCCGGATGCTGCAAAAAGGTAAATAAGCAAGAAATATATAAGGTATCTCTGTTGCTCCTTTTATCGTAATCTAACTTTGATAGAACTCAGTGGCTTTTGTACTGTACTCAGTTGGGTTGTTGATGTTAAGTCAGCTCTTTTCAAATTGGCACCTGCTGTTTCCACCCTTTAAAGGCATCATTATTTATATTCTTTGGAGAGAGCATTAAGTTCCTCAAAATTCTCAGGAAAAGGAAAGCAGTTGGAACAATAAGCATTTTAAAATGACTTTTGTTTTGGGACGTTTCTGGTTGCCCACCTCTTTCCCATGGGGGAGTGTGGGGTGGCTATTGTGTCATGATATTGAATAAAGGACAACATTAAAATTAGCCTAAGCAGACCTTCCTGACCCCACAGTTCTGGTGTTACAGTTTTCCTGTATAGTCCTAAAAGAATTTACCATCTGCATAAGATATATATTGAGGACCAGGCCATACGTTTTGGAAATACTGACTGTGTTGGTACTTAATGTTGTGTTAAAATTCATTGGAATGTTTAAATGACAAGTAAATCTTGCTGAAGTGATTTTTTAGGGTCCTTTTTCCTGAATATTCTTGGGTTTTCTCCTAGGGCTCAGTCATATGCTGAGAGACTTCGCCTGGGTTTAGCTGTAATACACGGAGAAGCGCAGTGCACAGAACTTGACATGGACGATGGACGTCATTCTCCTCCAATGGTCAAAAATGCCACGGTGCACCCTGGGCTGGAGCTGCCTTGTAAGATTATCTTTATTTTTACATCTTTTGAAGGGAAGTGAAAGACTTTTAGTTGTTACTTTCCCTTGCTGGGCCTGTTTCCTCTTCAGTGATTTGAGATGGTTCGGATCTCTATGGTCCTTTCCAGTTGTATGGTTTTATCACTGTAAGTAGCCCTGAATTGGGAAACAGTAACCTTTGGTTAACATAAATGCAGCCTCAGTTTTAGTACCATTTAATGTATATTTGAAGGAGGTATAATGATGGATGAGCCAATATAGACAACATTTAGCACTTTAAGGGCAAGATATTAAAAGGTTTAAAAATGAAATAATATAAGGGAAGATTAGAACTCTTAAGTTTTTTTTTTATTTTAGTAAAATGGGCAGTTTTTAAAAAGAAGGGGAATACTGAAATGGAAACTAGGGCCTGATGACCAGGTGACTTTTTCCTACTCCCGTTTTACTCTCTGGAAATTAGAGAACAGGTATAGTTCATTGTTGCATGTCCAAATAATGCCTTTATGTTTTCACAACTAGGCCCTAATTATAGAAACTAAGCAATCCCCTGGAGTGGTCATCTCATAAAAGTTGACAGTATTCAGAGTGATAATTATTTACACATCAGGTTTGCAGATTAATTTCAACCCGGTGGAAATTTGCAGTAACGTCAAACAATAAGAAAAACGTGTTTCTGCTTCAGGTTTATCACAAAGTATTAGAGGAGTTATAGGAAGCAGAATTAGAAAAAAATTACTCAGTCTGGTACTGAAGGATGTCTGCATTGAATTATTTGAATATTTAGCAACACAGACCGAAACGTCTTCTCTTTAAATCTTCATATGTATGCTGGTAGGTGCAGAGAGCTTTGTCGACTTCTTGGC
>CM053586.1:211393724-211424907 GCA_028646515.1 Pseudochirops corinnae
TGAAAAATTTCTCTTTACCAGAAACAGGTGACATGGCCCATCAGCTATCCCCCTCCCTTCCGGATCCAAGGTCTGGCTGGACATGAGGTCAACCTCTTGGTCCAGAAGTTGGGGTACCGAGGCATGAATTCTGACGGGCCCTTGTCAGGGACCACTCATCAGGGTCTGCTCATCAGGGTCCCCCTGAAAACTGCCTCTCAGTCGCCTGAACTCCTGGCCACATTCAGTTGACCCCACCCACCAGCAAATCACCCAGGCCTCTCCTTATGTGATTTTCAGTAATCTTTGTTCCCTCCTTTTAGTGTTTTCTGATCTCACTCTCAGACCCCCTCGGGCCTCATTCTCCTTAGAGGGGAGTCGCTCCCCCCCACCTTGCCAAGAGGTCACTGGGAAAGAGCCAGTGAGACGTCCTTTACCTGTTGGTCAAGGCTGAGGGGCCCTCCACCTCTCCAGAGAGGAGTGGGAAATATCTCACTGGGGCCTCCAGACTGTGTGAGATGAAAGAGTTCAGAGTCTGAATCTAAGGTCAGAAAATGTCTTTATTCTTTCTCATGAGAAAGGACTCTACCCCCTGTCACCCAACGTGGCATCTGCAGGGAGAGAGCGACAGGTAGAAGCCAGCCCATTGGCTATATAATCTTCCAATGCTGAACCCCAATCCCCCCAACTGGCCTTTACTCTTATTGGTAGGGGGGCTGGCCCACAACCTAAGCGCAGGAATTTCTCTAAGACAAAGGACAAGGAAACATGTGGGTGTCCAATGAAAGTAGTCTTAACCGTATTTGGCTTATCTTCTGCTGAGTTGGCTCCGGAGGAAGGGTCTCCATTGCTCTGAGCCCCAGATTGCTTGAAGGTGAGGTGACCTGATCTTGGGCCTAGTGCATACTGAAGCCATTCTAGATTTGACTTTTCAGAATGGGGAAACTTCACTATAAATTATCCCTCACACTGTGTAGTTTATATATAGCCTGTTTGTACCCATTTATTTACCTCCCTCATTAGATTGTAATTTCCTTGAGGACAGGGCCTGTCTTTTGCCTCTTGTATTATCAGTGCTTAGCATACTACCTGGCACATAGTAGGCATCTAATAAATGTTTATTGACTGATTCTAACACTTAGAATTCTTGTTTCTTTCAAAACTCAGCTTAAGTGCCACTTTCCTCATGAAGCCTTTTCTGATCTCCACAGCTGCTAGGGTACTCCCTTCCCCAACCCCAAAGTACCTCGTATTCCATTTGAACATATTCTTTTTTTCGGTCTTTTTTTTTTTTGGAGGGAGAAGGCAAGGCAGTTGGGGTTAAGTGACTTGCCCAAGGTCACACAGCTAGTAAGTGTTAAGTGTCTGAAGTTACATTTGAATTCAGGTCCTTCTGACTCCAGGGCAGGTGTTCTATTCACTGTGCCACCTAGCTGTCCCCATTTTGAATATATTCTGTATAAAGGTAGTGAGTTAGCTGAACTCTCTCAACATTCTGCTGTGAACATAATGCCTCAAATAAAATTTTAGAGACATAATCAATAAAAATTAAGAGTGAGGAATTTTCTGGGCCTAAGAAAAGTTAGGAAGTCAGCAGGAGAAGTTTGTCACACGAGGTGGAAGCCTGTCCAGAGGTGCCCCTGCCCCCTCCCCACACAGCTCCAGCAACAATATTCACATCAGTGGTAAGGGGGTCAGACAACTGGTCAGAAAGAGATTATGGGAGACCCTTTGCTGGCACTGACAACTCTTGCCCATATGTAATTCTGGATCAAGGTTCCAGGGTGGAGAGAAGCATTGGGAGCAGGGACCCTGATTGTGGTTCCAAGGCCAAGAAAGCACTAGAGCTTGGAGTTATAGGGGAGCATGAGCCCTTCCTCCATAAAGACCAGAGTTCAAAACAGGAGGGTAGTGACTACACTCCCGGGATAACACCATCTTAGAAGCACATAAACTTGCAGACACCAAAAACTAGCTCTGAATATAGCAGCTTTGAACTACTTGAGACAATAACTTTAGCAAAGTTGCAGGCTACAAAATAAATCCTCATAATCCAACAACATTTTTTTTCTTGTTTTCTTTGCCTTTTGGAGGGGGGAAGGTAGGGCAATTGGGGTTAAGCGACTTGTGTTAAGTGTCTGAAGCCGAACCAGCAAAATTTTTATATAATAATAACAAAAAAAAAAAAAAGGGAAATCCTATTCCATATAACTATAAAATGTATCAAATGCTTGGGGATCAATCTACCAAAGCACGCAAAAGACTTGTACAGATTCAATTACAAAGGGCGTCTTAAAGAAAGAACAGAAATAAGAACTAGGCAATATCAGCATAATAAAAATGATTATGCTGCCAAAATTAATTTATGCTTTTAATGCTATACCACTCAAGCTACCAAGGGAATACTTTATAGAACTTGATGAAATAATAACAAAATTCATTTTGAAAAACAAAAGATCTAGAATATCAAAGAAAATGATGAAAAGATGAAGGGGAAATAGTGCTTCCAAATCTGAAACTATATTATAAAACCATATGGTGTTGATTTAAAAAAATAGATAGATAGGTCAACGGAATAGACCAGACAAAGGAGAGTCAGAAACAATAGAACTCAATTAACCAGCATTTGATTAATAGGAAAACATAAATTACCTAGGAAAACACCTTACTTGACAAAAACTACTGGAAAAACGGGAAAGTAGTCTAGTAGAAATTAAGCTTAGACCAATACCTTGTGCCATATACATAATACATAAATATTAAAGAATATATTATTTTTTTTAATGGGGTGTATAGGTTGTTAAAGGAGGACTATACCTCTGGTATGAGGGCTTACCAAGCCCTGGTATGAGGGCTTCTCATCCATCTTTAGTATCCAACCAGTATAGGGATCAGTGTGAGTCTAAAAGCACCTATGGTGCTGATAGCCATAGCCCAGTTGCTAAGCTCACGGAAAAGTCATGCAAGACCACTCGCCTGATGAGCAGCAGCTGAGATGGCTGGCTTGGCCTGTCCTCCCATTGGTCCATCCCTCCAGAGCACGTGAATATCATGCTTTAATCATGTACCTCTAGGGTATATAAGGAGGGCACTACAATACAATAAAGGACAGCTGCTGTACATTTCTCTCTTGCCTCTGGTCTCTTCAGTCCCTCCTGAGAATACAACCTAAGGCTGGCCCTTAGGCTACTGAGTTAAGAAGAGGCTGCATCAAATGAGTCACCCAACTCTCACCTACAGCTCCAAGAAGTTGTAGCATGTGCAGTGGCCATACCCGTAAAACCATCTCAGTGATGGGCTAAACCATATAGATGGTAACCAACAGGCATGAAACCAATGGGTAAGTTAGAGAGATGTCTACCCCAACCCTATGAACATTTTCTCCCCTCTCTGCTCCCCCCACGATGGGCAGATGAGAACAATTTGTTCCAAAGTCCATGAAAGTGACTGAAGTAGGTACTGTGGAGAGCTTAGAGCTTGGTCAGACATAGAAGATGCCAAGGTCATCTGTTGCATCCCAGGCCATCGCCAGTCTTCCTGACTTTTGTCTTGCCCTGGACTCTGATGACTCTGGAAGAGAGAATGAGGATGACAACTTTGAGCAACTCTGCTTTATTTAAATCCAATTCATGCAGACATCACCCTATGTTGTCATTGGCCCTCTTCAAGAAAGAGGATTAAACAACATTTGAAAAATTAAAAGAAAAACAGATCATACACAACTCCGCTATGGGTAGAAGCTAGATTCTTAAACAAATAAGGAACAGAAACAATTTTGAAAGAGTAAAAAAAGATAACTGATTACTTGAAACTGAAAAGCTTCTGCACAGACAAAATTAATGCACCTAGGATAAGAAGGGAAAGTGATCAAGTGGGAAAAAAATCTTTGTATCAGGTTTCTGATAAGGGTTTGGTATCTAAGATATATAAACAATTAATAAATAGGCTAATAAGCCATTATTATACTAATAGCCATTTTCCAATAGATAAGTGGTCAAAGAATATGTATAAATATTTCTAAAAAGAATTGCATAAGTATTTATAGCCACATGAAAATATACTCTAAATTACTAACAATAAAAAAATATGAATCAAAACAATCTTACATCCCGAAAATTGGTAAAAATAGCCCCCCAAAATTGGCAATAGTCAATTTTAGATGGGTTGTAGAATAATAGACATACTAATATACTGTTGATGGAGTTATAAAGTAGCACAACCTTTTTGCAAACAATTTAAAATTATGCAAATAAAGCAACTAAAATGTCCATACCCTTTGAACCAGAGACTCCCAAAGAATCCATCAATAAGAAGAAAGTCCTTATAAACTCCAAAATATTCATAGAGGTAATTTTTGTGATAGCTGAGAATTGGAAACAAAGTAGATCAAAGTAAATCAATTGGGGAATGGTTAAATAAATTATATTATGTAATGTAATGTGTTGTAAGCAATGATATGTGTAATGAATATAGAGAAACATGAAAAGATCTGTATGAACTGATGCAAAGTAAGCAGAGCCAAGAAAACAATATATACAACTATAACAAATGTAAATGGAAAGAACTACACAACAAAAAAAAGCAAAAGCAAATATAAGAAATGTATAAAGATCCATCAATATTGGAATAAAAAGATATGAGAGAACATCCCCAATTTACCCCTCTTGGATGTGGGAGGTCCACAGGTTTTACATATTATACATATTTTCAGACTTTTTCCATGTTTTGATTAGTTATACTTATTTTTTTCCTCAAAAAAATTACTATTTGTTATGTGAAATGGCTTTCTGGGAAAGGGAAGGGGAAAGATACTTGGGATAACTATCATGATGTAACAGAAAATTCAATAAAAACTTATTTTTTGAAAAGACAAGGAAGCTGTCTATGAGAGTTGATTGGTTTAGAGACTAAGGTTCAAGTTATTGGCTTTCTGATCATGTAAGGCATGAGACCAGCTGTAAGATACCAGAATCCCTTTCAGCTGGCAAAGCTGTCACTGCTATATTAATCACCACACCCAATGCACCCTGCTGACCAGACATTACTTCTGAATGGAGGCAAGCCCCAAACCCAGTGCTATATCATTGCTGAATAATATCCTTTCATGCTATGACTAAGTGAATGCCCTTTTGTTAACTAGTATGTATTCTACTTGTCTCATTTTATCTTCTAGACTTGAATCACTCACCAGATTGGCCTGAATAAAGCCCAACCTAAAATTCCCTATAAGCTTATCAAGCTAATCAGAGAAATCTCTTGACCAACCCCCACTACCTGTATGTATCATTTCTGACCACTGCCTTAATATAATCAGTTTCTGAGAACAGTGTCATGTACGTACTAGTCATTTAATAAGTGTTCAATATTTTGATCAGTATTGGAGGGGAGAGAGATGAAGAAAGTCATATTGTTTTAGGCACTTCTTTTACATTAATTTAGTAATCTAATTTAGTTTTAGACATGGGACTACTACCAACCATTTGTCCTTCAACATCAAAAACAAAGGACCAAGGACTCTACTTTCAGGCTTTCTTAGTCACCATTTATATCCCGTCAAAAACAGGCAACAACTCCCAAAGTGTGTTCTCTCCTTCCATCATCATAGAGAGTAAAGGGTAAAGACTGGGTAAAGCTGGAGTGGTGATCAGTTTAGTTTTCAAAGTCTCAAAAGCTTTCACCTGGTGGTCTGGGCCTCACTCTAGACCAAATGAATCAGGGCCTTGAGTAGCATTAATGGTTGCAGTCCCTCTCAGGCCCTGGGTTTAATTGTATATAGACCACTTCGGGGGACACTTTAGGACCCAGGAGTCAAAAATAAATGTTGGGATGGCAGAAATAGCTCACCCAGGAATTTCCTGATCCCAAACAATTGACTCAACTATCTCCCACATTCCTGAGGGAAAATGGGGAGATCTGGGAGGCTTAACTATAGAAAATTGGCTTCCCAATTTCACCAACAGGTCCCTTCCCAACAAGGGGACAGGATAAGAGGAGAGCACAAGGAAGGAGTGTTCAAACAACAGAGCCTAAAATAGTCAGGGGACTGGATATGTCTGGAAACATCCCTTAGACTCTCTTTCCATGCCCCTGACCTGACTGGTCAAGGGAGGGTAGAACCAATTGGTTAGAACAGAGAACTTAGCCATAATAAAGTGGGTAAGTAACCTTACCTTCAGCCACGATGCTTGCCCAGAGTTCAGTGAGAGATGGAGAAAGTGGGAGCACTGTCAAACCCTATGCTTCCCTGTCATTCTGAGTCTTGAGAAGACTGGATGGAGGACAGTGAGGTGGCTCTGCCACTTTTCCAACCTCGGGGACAATCCTTCCTCCAATGTCCTTCCTGGTCAGATGGATACATTTCTAGAGGCATTGGTTTCTGGGGCTCCCTCTAGGAGGGTGTCCTGGAGGGGCACTCCTTGGACCAGTGACCCTCCTTGTTGCATCTAAAGAAGGTTTTCCCACTGCCCAAGTGACTGGGCTTCCTCCGAGGGGCTGGGGAGGGCGGGGCAGGGAGTGGATTCCTGGCCAAGGCAGCATCAAAGAAGCCAGCATGTTCTCTGTCGCTGGCTCTTTTCCTGGGAGTTCTTTCTCCTCTGTTGCAACTAGGTCCCTGTTTGTTAAAGACTCCAAAGACCATTTCTAGTAATTGAGGCTGAGGTGTTTGGGGTCCCATTGCCAATTTCTACAGTTTCCTCCTAGTATCTGGGGCAGGCTGACTAATGAAATACATGTTAAGGATTGCTGCCCCTTCTATAGTCAGGATCTAAATTCATGTACCTTTTAATAGTTTCTGCCAGTCTTATATGTATATGTATGTATGTGTATATATATATATAATTATTATTATTATCATTATCATTATTTACATGCAACTGGGAAATAAGATATACAGGTACTGGGGTAGGGAGATCCAGCTTGCCCTACCAGAAAGTCAGAGGGGTGATGGAAGAGGATATGGGGGAGAGCAGATTGGGGGAAGGGTATATAGTGGGATTGCTGTTTTGGAGTAGTGGGTAGGGGAAAGATGGGAGAAAAAATTTGTTAACTCAAAATGTCATGGAAATGAATGATATAAACTAAAAATAAACAAAAGTTAAAAAGAAAATAAAAATAAATCGTTTCTACCAGTTGGTCTTGGAAAATGGCAAGGCTTTCCCTTTTTCTCTGACTCTTATGATAATTTATTTGCTTTTGAAATGTAGTTCTTAGATCCAACTGGCAAGGGGAAAGGTAAGCTGGCACCTGAGGAGGGGAAGGGGTCAGAAGAGAAGATACCCCTAATACTGCTGTGAGGGTAGGGCCTGAGGCCTGAGTGGGTGTCGCCTCAGGGGGAAGGGCCACAAAGGGAGGCACCTCAGCAAGACAGGAGGTTGGGACCTGAGCAGGAGTCCCTGAGGAGGCAAGGGCTGAGGCTGAAGCCATAGGAAGGTGATCATTTAATTGGTCCCCGTTGCCCATTTGTGGAGAGGCTCTAGCTTCAAGCATCTCACAATCTTTCCTGAGCCAAGAAAGTTCAATGAAGGCCATTAAGTAGGCAACTTCTATCCATCTTAAAAGACAACCCAAAGGTGAACTTTTGGGAGCTACAGGCATAGGGCCTGGAAGTTCCTTCCTCCATAAAGGAAGGTTTGAGAGTAAGCTTTGAAAAACAAACAAAACAAAACCCATGAAAAAGTACCTGAAGTTCTCTCAATTCCCTAGTGCTGAGAGAATTGAAAGGATCTGGCTTACACTTCCAGATGAGGCATCTGTCCTTGTCCTCCATTCTTCAGAAGCTGCGCACATGTCCATGTTCTCCAACATAACCAAACTGGACCAAGAACCTGAGGTCAGGCTGAGTAAGAGACAGCCTCTTAGCTATCTGACCTAATGGGACCTGCAAAGTCAGGCCCACAAAAAAAAAATAACACAAAAAACACGCAAAAAAGCACACCTCCAAGCTACTTGGAGAACAAGAAGGCAATGCAATGGGGAAAGAGAGGCTTGCGTGCCTTCCAGTCACGGCTGCAGAAGAGCTTGAGATTAGCAGTGTTTCTGGTATCAGAGAACCATAAAAATGAAGAGGTTATCCATAAAGAGGGTTAGGGTTGCTCGAGACCCCAAAATACTAACACGCCAGGTCCTGCTGAAAGAATTTGACTCAAGTCTTCTCTCAGCCAAAGAAAAGCAAAGTTTATTGAAAGTTCATTAAAAGTTCTCCATATTGGATAGACTCTTAAGGAGCCTAGGTATCGGTGACACTTGCATTGGGCAAGCAGGACAGAGTAAGTCTGTCACAGAACAAGTCTGTGCTAAGCCATTCTATGGCGCTCTTCACACCACATGGAGGGAAGATGAGTCTTATGTACCGAGGAATCTCGGGGTGGTCTAGAAAAGGAGTTTGAGGAGGGTCTTCAGGAGGAGTCAATGAGGTCAATGCAAGGGTGGATTGATATTTTGATAGGCTCAAGGGTGGGAAGTAGATGGACAATGGAAGGCTAGACTAGTAACAGAGGTTTGGACTCAGCCACAATGAAAAACTTAAGGCCTCTGAAAATGCCTCATCAAGTAGGAAGATTTAATCAGACTTTAAGGGGTTTCCCAGAGCTTGTACCTCAAAGATTCAAGGAGAGCTCAAGAGGGTCCCAGAGCCTGCACCTCATCAAGAAGACGACTCAAATTCATTCGGCAGGATTCAGCATGTTGGCATTTTGGGGTCTCAAAAACAACCCTAACCCTAACCACATCAGTAAAATAACAGTAGCTAAAAAACTTCTCTCCTCTAAGCCTGGGGTACACTCTACCACAAATATATATAGCTTCAGTAGGAAGAGTAAACATAAACTTAGGAATACAATAATGAGCTGGGATCCTTTGATCTTGATCTTCTCCTTTTAATAGAATGAATCTCACCAACAGAGGGTAGTTCTATTTTGAATAAGAGTTTAGCAGTAACTTTAAAATACAAACACAAGAGTACAGAGAAACCTAGAAAGGAAAACTTGTTTGAACTGGGAAAGGACTGAATGATAATGTAGTGCCAACTCTCTAACAGGGGGAGAAGAAAAGTGTCCCTTTAGAACCTTAATGTCTTCAAAGGCTATTGAGGAAGATCTAGGGTTGGAAGATCTGATTCTGTTCTGAAAGTTTTAAGAGGGAAAAGCGGAGGGTAAAAGGGAAAAAAAAAATTCTAGTAAAGAAAGGAGGAATAAGAAAGGTGGAACTTGCTATTTCTCATCATTGGGGTGTATTAGAAGAGAGAAAGAAAGCTCATTCTTACTAGAGATGGATGAAGGAATTGAAAATGCAGTTTGGTGTAGAAATTTGCAAAACAATAGGGAAACAAGTGGGTATATATGTATATCCTTCCTCCAGCCTTTCCCAGAGAGGAAGGGGGGGCGGTGAAGAAGTTAGGGTAGGGGATAACCTCAAACTAAAAAATTTTCCTAATCCTTAAGGTATAGTGGTGGAAGGGTGTGGATTTAAATGAAAAGAACTATAAAAGAGGGAAAGGTGCCCATCAATGGGGAATGACTGAATAAATTGTGTCATATGAATGTAATGAAATATTGACTTTCTCTTGCCACTAGACTTTGATGACTCTGGCAGAGGGAGTAAGGCAGAAGACCATACAGCTTTGCCTCATTTAAATCCGATTCACATACAAGTCAAGTCATCACAAGTCAAGCTATCCCCCTCCAGTGTTTTTGGTACTCTTCAAGAAAGAACAATGCCAAATATTAATGCCTTAATTTTTCCTGTGGTGACTCTAAAGAATCGAAATGCTAATCCTTTGCTAATCCTCTGTGGAATAAGAATGCTAAAACTATAGAGAGTTTGACATTATTGAAAAAGCCTATGGGATGAGAAAAATTTATTTCTTTTGAGAAACCTTGCCGTCAGTAAGCAGAAAAATGGAAAAACATTTACTCAACTTACTGTAACACTCTTTTACCTTTTTAATAAATTTCAAAACCTCCATGTTATGAGTGAGCTAGTCTTTCAGGGCCATTCCCTGAAGAATCTGTGTATGTTCCCTGACTATTTCTGTTGCAAGTCAGGGTTTCTGAAAGCCCAAAATACAGGGTCCAGGGCGGTGTCCTCCTGGAATTAATTTTCCCTCTCAAACGGTCTTCCAGTCTAAGTGGCAAGGTTTATTGTAAGGCCCACAGTAAGAGATTCTTAGGAAATCTGCAACTTAATAGTGGTGAGACTGATGCATAAATATGACAGTGAAAGGATCTGGATGGGATTTAGAAGTGATAAGTAGTCTTGAGGTGGGCCAGGTGCAATAGTGAAAGGGCTATCAAGTGAGCTAATTAAGTGATCTAGGTGGACTGGGATAGCCCCAATGCCTTGGGCAGTGGCATTAGTGATCTGGACTGTTGAAAGGTACAGGAAAATTCTGGAACTGGGTTGCTTTCAAAGACCGGGTCTTTTCCTTTTAGGAGTCCAGGTCCCATCACCCCATCATTTCTAGTAAAGAAATTAGGGGGAGGGTGGAGATACTTCTCACCATAAACAAGGGATTGCAATGTGCAATTATTAAGAGTCCTCTAATAGCTTCTTGAACTGGAAGAATTAATGGCTTTTTATCAAAGCTAGATCCTGGACTTTTGTAGTTCTCTCTCTTTCAAGCTATGGACTATGGAAGTATATGGACTATTTTAAAGTGGTTCTGAGAGTTGGGTAGGTGTAGCAGCCCACTTTCCTGTCTAGCCTCTATATGAAACTATGGGCATATACCTTGGCTACTTTGTTCTTTCTTGACCTTGGGCAAATAAATATCCTGTGGTAGATAAATCCAGGACTAGTAATGACCTTGTGTGTTCCAAAGGGTCCAAAGGTCATGGGAGGTCTTTAAGATAGTGACTGCCAACAAAGGAAGAGACTAGTTTGTCTCAACTAGTCAACAAGACAGGTAAGGTTGCAGAAAGACAGTCACTAGAGGAAGGAGTTTCAGGGATCATTATTCCTAATGGTAGAGAGAAGTGTTAACTATAGACTCAAAAAAGAAGCATGTTCAAGGGTCCATCCAGAAGAGAGATAAACCCCAGGAGAGCTGTGAAAGAACTCTATGAGGGGCAGCTAGGTGGTTCAGTGAATAGAGCACCAGATCCTGGAGTCCGAGCTCAGACACTTAACACTTACTAGCTGTGGGTAAGTCGCTTAACCTGAATTGCCCTGCCTTCCCCCATCCAAAAAGAAAAAATCCTCTATTGTCTGGGGTACGGGGACCCCCAAAATCCCCTACCCAAGAAAAATCAAAAGTCAGAGGTATCTTGAGGAAGGAACAGGAAGTTTTATTATCTTCCCCCCCTCCCCAGGAAGAGAGCAGTACTCTCCATGGTGGGGATCAAGGAGAGGATGAGTGTTACAAAAGACAGAACAAGAATTTATACCCTAAGGTGGTCAAGCCCCTTCCCCATGACTGTCCCTTCTCCCAATGGCTAGGAGGTGGGCTCTCAGTCTTGGTGCAAAATCAAACCCAATGGCTGATAACAAAGAAGCTCGCCACTATCTCCTATTGGCTGGGAGGTGGGACAGAAAGCCAAGGTATCATCCATGGCCTTATTTGGTAAAGGCCAAGCAAGGGAGCGGAAAAGGTCACAAGCAAGGGTGGAGGTCAAAAACTCCTGAAAAAGGGCCTAAAGCTTTTAAGGGTGTGGTATACAAGGGTGGAGGACTAAAACTCCTGAAAGGGATGCTGATGACAATAAGGGAAGGGGAGATGGAAGGGTCCTAGGTTGTGTAAACCCGGGACTCAGGCCTGTCCAGTCTTACAAAAGTCTATCTCTGGTTTCTCTCCCTTCTCATTCTGAGGAGTCTTCCCAGAGGGTGCAGAGAATGTACCCCACTCACTATGAAGGGAGAAGGGACTTCCAATACCAGAAGTTGCCATACACATTCACTATATCTGTGCCTCTCTATCAGACTGTAGGTTCTATACTATAAGTTTTAACCCACTTTTCCATGAAGGGAATGTTTTATACCAACTGTTCTTACTATATCATCTTAGTAAATGCCTTTGTTAAAACCAAGTCTACAGGCTGATTGGTAGTTTATTTTTAAATTTTTGAATTAAACAAACACCAAACAAAATAAGTATTTATTTATATAAAATAGAATAGAAGAAGGGGTAGCTAGGTGGTGCAATGGTTAGAGCACCAGGCCTGAAACCTGAAAAACTTGAGTTCAAATCTGGCCTGAGATACATAATAACCGTGACCCTGGGTAAGTCACTTAATCCTGTTTGCCACAGTTTTCTCATCTGTAAAAAGAGCTGGAGGAGGAAAAGCAAAATACTACATTATCTTTGCCTAGAAAATCCCAAAAGGTGTCACAAAGAGTCTGGCACAACTGAAAAATGACAGAATAGAAGATCGTATATGAAGCTGAGAATCACCATTATACAGAGCTTGATTTTATTTTTAAGTATATAAAGCCAAAACTCTTTTTTCTGTGGGGGGGAAAGGCAGGGCAATTGGAGTTAAGTGACTTGCCCAAGGTCACATGGCTGGTGCTCTATTTGCTGCACCACCTAGCTGCCCCTCCTAAACCAAAACTCTTTTGACAAGTATGTAATATCAAACAAAACAAATTCCTGCATTAGCCATGTCTAGAAACTTATGCCTTATTCTGCATCTTGAGAACATCACCTTTATGCCAGGAGGTTGGTAGCATACTCCATCATTGGTACATTGGAATCATGGTTCATTCATTACATTGATCAGAGTTCTAAAGTCTTTAAGTTGTCAAGCCTTTCAAAGTTGTTTTTCTTTTCATGTTTTTGTTATTGCATAAATTATTTTCCTGGTTCTGCTCATTTCACTCTATATCAGTTATCAGATGACTATCAATGGTAAATACACCAATCAAGGCTCAGAAGCTGTATTGTTAGGAGTAACCACTCATGGAGTTACCTAAAGTAGTCAGTCACCACTCTGACCCAACCTGAGATTATGAGTCCAAGTTTGGGGAGCAGCTCCATGGGCTGTTATATTCCCACTTAGCTGCCAACCCTCATTGACTGGCCCAGCATCCCTCATCAGTCCTCTAATTTTGTACCTCCCTCTCCCAGCTAACTTTATGCCACCTTCATTTGATTTTTAAAAATCTTCTCAAAGGTTATAAAAATCCAGCCTTGCTCTAATTCTGAGGGAGGATTTCCCTTCTTCAGAAGTCTGTGTTTTAAATGCTTCCTCCCTTACATCTGCAAGCAGTAAAGACTGTCTTGATTAAGTTGCTAAAGCAAAGTATTGAGTTAAGGCTTCAACAGCTATAAATTATTCAGATGATACACATCTGATGGGAAAAGGGTAGCCTCTTTGGCAACCCCAAATCCGTTTCTCTTCCAGGGGATTTTTGGTCACAGCGTAATGCTAGGTCCCCTGCAGAAAGGGATATTTTACATGTTTATTGGGCTCCTGTCAGTCTTTTGTAGGGTTGGTTTTTTTTTTTTTGCTTTCTTAATGAGGGGATGAAATAAAGACTATCCTATATCTGATATGTATGATAAACTCAAGAACTTGCCTGGAAATAAACTGTAATATCAGTCAAGGATTTGATGTTTTCAGGGGAAAACCTGGGTTGGAACAAAATGATTTAAATTCTGAGACTTCCAGAATTTGGGGTAGAGGAATAAACCAAGGATATGATTTGTAAAAACAAAACAAAAGCAAAAACAAATTCAACCCAGTCAACCTAGGACTCTATGCATGAATTACATACATAGCTGAATACTAAATTTTAAAAATACTTTCTTAAAACCTAAAAACCTTATATAAATGGGAGCTTTCATTACTGCTCCCTCAAATCATTTTCCTCAAAGCCCCCCTTCCTCCAACTCCACACAAGCAGCAGTGCAGAGGAGAACATTCCAAGGTGACAAGAAGGCTCTGCAGTTATTTCTCAGTGCAGCCGGAAGGGGAATCAGGTCCTCAGAGCAGATGTTAAATTTAGTTGCAGCATCTCTGTTTGGCATTGTGAATGCCTTAATAGAGACAGTAAAATCCATTGATGCATAGAGTCCCAAGGGCCCTGTATTATAGCGCACGCAATAACATCCTAGAAAGTTAGAGTTGGAAAGGAGATAATATGATGGTCAAATAAGGTAGTCATTTTGCAGAAAAGCAAAATGAAGGCAAGATTGCCTAAGTGATTGGCTGGAGGTGTCATGGCTTGTAAGTCACAGGGGCAGGACCAATAGCCATTTCTTCTTCCTTTAAGTCTAGGACTCTGGTCTCTGCCTCCTCACCTCTTCCTTCCCTTCTTCTATCTCTACTGCTCTCTGAGTCTATCCGATATGGCGAACTTTTAATAAACTTTACTTTTCTTTGTCTTAGAGAAGACTTGAGTCAAATTCATTCAATAGGACCCAGCATGTTGGTATTTTGGGGTCTCCAGAGCAACCCTAACCTTAACCACATCAATAGGAATGAAAGCAACTTGTTCAAGGTTATAAATCTAGTTTTTGGTAGAGTCCAGAATTTGAACTTGAGTCTCCTGATTCCTAGTCTGGAACTTTTTCTACTGCATTGTACTTCCCTTGTGTTGTAGGTCTTATAATTTTATGTTTCTTGTGCCTTCCTGGTTTGAATTTCCAATAGTCTGAGAACAAGAGTAGCAAGTCCAATATTTGCTTTGTAAAATCACTGTAACTGGTGACTTTTGGGTTTGGGGTCACAAGGACCAGGTCTAATCTTGAAGACAAACAGATAACTCTTTAGCTCGTCAGTTTCTGGGAAATCTCTTAAGTGAATATAGTGCTTGTCAAGGTCTTTTACAAATGTGGATAAAAGGATTCCCAGATCCTGTACCCAGGATAACAGGGTAACAGGATAACTCATCCTCATGGCCCAAGAGGACAATTCTTGAAGCCCAAATTTTGAAATCCAATGAAAGAAACCTCTCCCTTCAGAAGGTTGGATCCCTAAACTCTTAAACTTGGGGTTGCTAGAGAAGGGTTGTTAGAGCTGGTGCTGCGCAGAACTCCCTCTCCTCTCCTTGTTCTAAAACAATTGGAAGCCAAGAGGCTCACTTGGCAAGTAGCATCTGAGGAGAGACAAGCTCAGATCTTCCTGAGTCTAAGTCCACTGCATCACTTAGCTGTTAATACATTTAAGGAAACCGAGTCTCAGAGATGCTAAGTTGCTTGCCTAGGATCACACAGCTAGTAAGTCTCAGAGGTAGGATTCGAATACTGTCTTCCTGGTACTAGATCTACACTTCAGACTATGTTGCCAAAGGTGAAAAAAACCCCAAACTAGTCTCACCTTGCATGGGGCAGATCCTGCTGCTGCGGCAGTTCTCTTTGCAGAAGTAAATTTAGTACAACTGGCTACAAGGTGACATTTTAAGCGTACCCTGTATATAGCCTATTTCCAATGTTCGTATTTTAAAAAATGACCCTGTTGCTAGCTGCTCTGGAAGCTCAGCATGAATTATGGAAATACAATCTCAGTTGTTTGATGATCTAGAGAACAGAGGATAGAGCAAATTCAGAAATCAAGTTAATCATTGCACAAGTAGGGAAGAATCAGACAGAATCAGTACTAGGGAATTGCCATCCCTATATTCAAGTCAAGGTCAGTCTTGACAACATGGAGAGAAGAGGTCAGGCAATGATTCAGGACTATACTTTTATTCAATGCTACCCCGGATTGGAAAATGTGGTCTTTTTCCTCCTGATTTCATTCCCTGAACAGGCCATGCAGCAAGCTGGGTTTGCATGACCTTTATTTCTAAAAATAACATTAACTTGGATGTTTAGATCCATTCTCCCTACAGGATACCAGAAACCATGCTGGGGAGAGGAGCAAAAACTGGGCAAACAGAACTAAAAACTCTAGGAGTGACTCTAATCCCAACACAGCAAGGAGACTGGTGGAGGAATACTGCTGGCACATCTAAAAGAGCCTGACCCCCTAACAACTGCTATAAAATTCACCATGAGCTCTTTCGAAGGCAAGAGTTTGAATTCACTCATTTGGTTGCCGGTAGTCTCTAGGCTGGGGGCCTCTGCTTGGCATTTCAGGGTGCCAGAGATGGCTTGCTTTTCTGCAAGCAGATTTGGCCTCAGGTATTCTTGACAATCTGTAACCAACCAGGATCTCAGCCTGTTCAGTGGTCTGTGCCAGGTTAGTTTCAGCTATTTAATGGTGCATCCCAGAAGTTTACTAAATAAAAGGCAAAATGCTCCTTCCCACTTACTGATAGGGCCCAATAAAATAAAATAATGTAATATACAGTACAATATAATATAATATAACATGACATGATATGGCATAATATAATATGATAAAACATAATAGGAACTCGATCATTTTTTTTTCCTTTTGCAGGAAGAAGGTAGGACAATTGGGGTTAAGTGACTTGCCCAAGGTCACACAGCTAGTGTTAAGTGTCTGAAGCTGAATTTGAACTCAGGTCCTCCTGACTCCAGGGCCAGTGCTCTATTCACTGTGCCACCTAGCCACCCCTTGACCATCATCTTCAAAGAGGGTCAGGAACTTTATCAACAGTGAGATCCCCAGGGGTCAAATTATGAAGTGACAACTATCATTTTTGTCATTAAAAGAGTCCCTACCTTCCATGAATTTACAATCTAGCCAGGAAAGACTACACATATAAGGTATCTGCAAAATGTATGTAATGTAATTTGGAGGAGGAGTGTCTAAGGAGATCAATAAAGACATCACATAAAAGGTGAGAAGTTAGCTGAATTTTGAAGGTAATAAGGGATTCTAAGAGGCTGAAGTGAGCAATGAGTATATTCCAGCAAGTGCAAAGGCAGAGAGATGAGAGATGGTGTGATATCTGAAAAACAGCGAGGTCAGTACAGGAAGGAAATTGATGTATAACAAAGTTGGAAAGTTAGGATGGGGCCAACTTGGGAAGAATTTTAAAAGTCAAATAGAAGAATTTTTTTTTTTTGGAGCAGGGAAGGTAAGGCAATTGGGGTTAAGTGATTTACCCAAGGTCACACAGCTATTAAATTTGTGTCAAGTGTCTGAGGTAGTATTTGAACTCAGGTCCTCCTAATTCCGGACTGATGCTTTATTCACTGCACCACCTAGCTGCCCCTAGAAGAATTTATAGGTGTTGGGATTTAAAAAATATTTTTGTTTTAATCAGTGAAAATCTACCCTCCCCCCTACACAAACCCAATTTAGAACATGAACACACACACACACACACACACACACACACACACACACACACACCCCATGATAAACATGTATAGTCAATCAAAACAAATTTCCACAATGGCCATATGCTAGAAAACATTTGTCTCATTCTGTATACTGAATCAGAAGGGGGATAGCATGTTTCATCATTAATCTCTGGAATTCTGGTTGGTCATTATGTTGATAAGAGTTATACCATAACTTGTTCATCTGTTCCCTAATTTATAGAAATCTCCTCAGATTCCTATTCTTTGATGCCTCAAAATGAGCTATAAATATATTTTTTAACATCCTTAAAGTCTGTTTTAGGAGGACTAATTCCTTCCTTAATCTACCCTCTCTCTGATGCCCCCTTCTCCTTCCCCTCTTTCTCTATTTCCCTGTAGATTGAAATGTACACACAGAGTTCCTAATTCTGTGAGCGTGTAATTCTTCCTTTTTTTGGCCAGTTCAGACAAGAGTGAACTTCAAGTGTCAGCCACTTCCCCTACTTTTCACCTCCTTGTTTGTATAGATGTCTACTTGTGTGTACCCTGATTACATGAGATAATTTTCCCTAATCTTCATTCCTTCATCATACCCAATCCACCCCCCTACACACACACATACATTTGTTGAGTATTCCTCTTCTCCTCTTTCCATTCTTTTAAGGTCATCAAGACATAACAGAACTATTCTCAGACCTTGTCTAATTGGACTCCTAGTAGGAAGGAACCTTAATTGATGACAGGATTCAGAGGAGGCATATTTTTCATCTCTCCATATTTTAGTGTAAGCAGTTTATCCTCATTTAATCCTTTATCATTGTTTATCTGTGATTATCTTTTTCTTTTTCTCTTCATTCTTTTGTTTGAGCTTCAAAATTTCTTTGCACTTAGGAATGCTTAAAAGTCTTCCATTTCTTTAAAACTCCATTCCTCCTTCCCCCCCAATAGCATTATACTCAATTTTTTTTGCTTTTTTTTTGGAGGGGGGGAAGGTAGGGCAATTGGGGTTATGACTTGCTCAAGGTCACATGGCTAGTAAGTGTTAAGTATTTGAGTCTGGATTTGAACTCTGGTCTTCCTGGTATTCTATTCACTGCACCATCTAGCCATCCCAATTATACTCAATTTTGCTAGGTAAATTATTCTTGGTATATTCTTTGCCTTCTAGAATATTGTATTCTAAGTTTTCTGCTCCTTCATAGTGATAGCTATTAAATAGAATGTGTTCCCGACGGTGGCTCCTTAGTACTTGAGTTCTTTCTTTTTAGCTGCTTGCAGAATTTTTTGCTTTGGCCTGGAAACCATAGATTTTGGCTACAATACTCCTGGAAGTTTTCATTTTGGTGTTTCTTTCCAGAGCTAACAAGCAGATTCTTTCCACTTCCATTTTGCCCTCCGGTTCTAAGAGATGTGGGTGGTTTTCTTCAAAGATTTCTTGAAAATAGATTATCTATGTTCTCTTTGTAGTTGTGATATTTGGTTAGTCCAATGATTCTTAAAATTTTTCTCATTGGTTTGTTTTCTACATGAGTTGTTTTTGACGTAAAATAGATTATATTTTCTTTTTTTTAAATCTTGACATTGTTTTAATATTTCTTGTTGCTCTACGGAATAATTGGCTCCTATTTGATTAGTCTGAATTTTCAGGGAGTTTATTGCTTGGGCAAGATGTCATAACCTTTGCATCAACCTGTTAAATCCCCTTCCAGTTCTTTCTTCCAAAACTCTCATTTTTTCCCCATTTTTTTCATTAAGTGCCCTTATTTCATTTATAAAAACATTTTTAAGCTCTTAGAAACAAACCCAGCTCTTGCTTCATCTCTTCCAAGAATTCTAGCTGAATTTGCACTCAAGCTGTATTTTTCTCTGAGGTATTGCTTATAGCTATTTTGTAATCATTCTTTTCTTCTGAGTTTATACCTTGTGCTTCCCTGATACCATGAGAGATCTTTGTGGTAGGATTCTTTTTTATTTGCTCATTCTTCCAGTCTACTTCCTGAGTTTGGATTTGATATTAATGCTGGGCTCTGAGGCACTTCTGGAGGGAAGGTCTAGCCTGTTCCTATTGCTGTTTTCTTGGTGTATTGAGTGTTGTGCAATTCCAGGATCTCAGGGACTAACTGGGGACCTGTAACTTTTTAGTGCTCCCAAAGTAGTCTAGTCCACAACAAAGTCTGATGTCTGAGCTCTGCACATTTCTGACCTGGGTCTGGGCCTGAGCACGACTGCTGGACTCAGCCCCTATCAGCTAGATGGAAAGTTCTTTTGGATCAGAGTTTTAGAATTGTGGGCTCTCCTTTGGTCTGAGATCCTGCCCTGGTTATTCCTCTTCAGGCTGGGCTTGGTGCTAAGAATGATACACTGTTTTGTGCCCGGGGTATGAACAACACACCACTGCTGCTGCTGGCTTCCAAACTTTCTTTTTCTGATATATCTCCCAAGACCTCCCTATTTGGGAACACCAACTCCATATACAAACACATCTTCTCAATCTACCCTGGATCTGTAACCTGGATGTGGGCACTGGTCAATAAAGCTGCCAGTTAGCACCCTCCCCTGTCACAGTGCCCCAGTACGGATCTGGTGTTGCCCTGATGCGGATCTGGGACCTCCTCAGCCCCTGAAGCATTTGCACAAAACATGTTCCTGGCCTGACTGCATTCCCAGAGTTCACAAGCCTAGTGGATGTGGGCTAGACAAATGACTCACTGTAACTTCCCCCCCCCCCCCCCTTGGATTTCCCTGTCAGGATGTGATCTGGAACATTTTCTTTTTTAAAGCATTTGGTTGATGCTTGGATGATGGGTGGGACACTTTTTTTCAACATTCACTTTTATAAGATTTTGAGTTCCAAGCTTTTTTCTCCAGCCCACCCCTCCCCGAGACAGTAAGCAATCTGATATAGGTTATACATGTACAATCATATTAAAAATATTGACCTGGAACATTTTCTAGATCTGTTCAGAAGAGTTCCTGAGGAGTTTTGCTGCCTAAAACTCTGCCAACATCTCTAATGCCCCTTTTAAGAGTTTATAGTTAATGTTAAAGGCGATACAGAATCACTGGAATTTGCCGAGTAAGTGAATACTTATACTCAGATGCACACACACGTATTTTCTCCTCTTGTCTTGCTCTTGGAGCTGTTAGCCAACATCCTCAGCAGTACAGCTAGGGTAGAGCTAGGTGGCGCCATAGTGCACAGAACAGTGGACCTGGAATCAGGAAGCCCAGCCTCACACATTTCCAGTCCCATAACCTGTTTGCCTCATTTCCTTCACCTATAAATTGAAAATAATAATAGCCCCAACCTCCCAGTACCATGCCCGACGCATAGTAAGTGCTGTATAAGTGTTAACTTTAAAAAAAGAGAGAGAATTAGCCTTGTGGATTTCTCTATGTTGGATTTCCAAAGAATTTTGAAACCATTTACTCACAACCATGTGTCAGACTTGGAAAGTAAAGGAAATAAATCCTTTTCTTCAAGGTTGAACTTGCTGCAGAAATTTTCATTTCCATCTGCTTTTATACAGTGTATATACAGAAACAGTGGCACTGAAAGTCATTTACAAGTATCCACAAAGTTTTTTGAAATTTACCTTAACCTTTATAAAATCACAGATGTGTCCTGGGAAGTAAGCCAATAGTAATTTTCAGAATCACAGAATGTTAGAGATTATCTAGTGCTATCCCTTTATCTTATAGATTAGGACGCTGAGGTTTAGTGAGTGTTTTGTCCAAGGTCCAAATTCAGGGCTGTTTTCATGGTACTATATTTTTTCCTGCAAGGGGTAAGAGTACACCCAGGATTATCTAGAAAAGTCTCTATGACTGGTAAACTGGAAATGGTTATAGAAGATTTGGATGCTGAATCTATTTTTATTTTATTTATTATTATTTAAAGTCTTTTTGTTTTAAACAACAAATACTGTGTGTGTACTGTTACTGTACAACAGAAAGATTTTTTTTTAAAGCCCACACTGATGATTCACATAAATATATTCAAATGAGCTAGAGATCTTCTTTTGATGTGAGACTCAAGGACTCCCCTCTTACAAATGGCTTTGGACTCACACAGACCCAGATTCAGCCTATTGGGCAGGGGGTGGTGGCTTCTCTCAGTCTCTGACTGACCTATAGTCTCAGTCCAAGATGAACTCTTAGGAAATCTCCGAAAGAAAATTCAGGTAGAGCTCAGGCCTAGGTAATAGAATGAAGGTAATGGAAATAGGTAATAGGCAACAGAATGTAGGGAATAGAATGTATGGAATATGTAGGTAATAGAAAATGTGGGTAACGGAAAAGTACCCGATGTTCACAGAGATGAAGTACAAAGCTGTAATTTATATCCTCTGTCACTAAAAATGCCTACAACACAAAAAAAGATATAAGTATATGTATGACACTACCTGACATCTAACTTGTACTCACAGGTCGGTTCCTCTAAGAAACAACTATCCCAGGTTCAAGGTTCTTGGTAGGTCAGCACTACTAACACTAAAGGGAATGAACCCCAATTTGTGTTTACTTATCTCTGGTGAAACCACAATTAATTCAATTAAAATCATTTATTGAAAGGACATAGTAAGTACAGTAGCAACAAAATATTCCCTTGACTTACTCTTAACCAGGTCCTATCATAATTTGCTACAGAGAGACCATGCCACCTGCTAGAAAGGGTACTCGAGTAATATTCTGGCTGTCTGTCTGTTATCCTTCCCTCTCACCGTGCTCTTCTTCTACCATACAGGTCCTGGATGACATCTTTCACTCTTGTATTTCTTCAGACTTCCTCACTGGTTATATGGTATTGTCTGTGTGATATTTATTTTGAATTTTTAGGAGAAGGTTGGATTGTATGTTTAACTATCATTTAGCACCACTAGTAGAATGTCAGTAATTAAAAAGATGAGGTTTTGTTTTCACGGGAAGCTTGCGGTTAGTTAAAGAACTTTTCAGTTTCCTGAAAACCACAGCCCCATTCTCCTTGTTCCAGTTTGGGCCCAACTAATTGTCCATCTATAATGCCATCTACTTTGGATACATATACCAATGAACAAATTGCATAGGTTGTTCGTCCAAATGTGTTGAAATATGGGCTGCAGACATCATTCATCTACTCCGTCTTTCCTACATGAATGGTCAGGGAAAATTCCTTTAAATACTTATAGGTTGCTTCTGGAAGGCCCTGTAGTAGTTTGGGGCTTGATATATATTATAATCAGCACAATGTCCTGTGTTCTATTTCACCCAATGTTTATGGTCGGAGGGTCATGGAACAGAATTATTTCTGTTTTTATATCTTTTTAAAAATTTTTTTTTAATTTTTTGCTTTTTAGAGGGGGGAAGGTAGGGCAATTGGGGTTAAGTGACTTGCCCAAGGTCACACGGCTAGTACTATTGTTATATCTTTCAAGGAAGTTGGAAAGATTTAATGAGAGAGGTATGGATTGGAAATATATTTTCAATACCATTGCTTTTTTCAGGCAGCTAGGTGGTATAGTGGATAGAGTGTTGGGCCTGGAGACAGGAAGACTCATCTTCTTCCGCCTGAGATACTTACTAGCTATGTGATCCTGGGCAAATCACATAATCTTATTTGCCTCAGTTTTCTCATCTGTCAAATGAGTTGGAGAAGGAAACAGCAAACCACTCCAGTATCTCTGCCAAAAAAACTCCAAATGAGATTAGGAAGAACTGGACATGACTGAAAAATGACCAGCAACAACCATTGTTTTGTTCTCTTTTGTAACATTTCTACCTCCTACAGAAGCACACCTACAAAGACTTCAATGTTAGGGTCCAAGAACTTTGTAGTGCTTGTTAGAGAAAGTTTGTGATATGGATTTTTGCAGATCTTTTCTCTTTTTGTGCTGTTTCTTGTACTCTTTCCATTTTTATCCTTAACTGACCTTGGAATGATTTTGGACAGTTGGATTATTTTATAAAGCTTTCCTTTAAAAAGAATTTTTATTTTTATTTGAACTTAAATATCAAATAAAAGAGAACATTTCCCTATAAAGAGCAATAGAAAGATTATATATGTACTAGAAATATGTGTGCTGCGTAAACAGGTAAAGATAGCTGACTCCCACATGACATTGATAAAGATCTGATCCGAAAGCTGGCCCATGCCTCTTCAAGGATGACTGTGATTTCTTCCTTTTAGGGTAGCAGGAGGATAGTAACCTTACCTATCTCCAAAATGAGACTAAAATTGCCTTAGAATTATATCTGTCCACTATACCTCAATCTCTGTATAACTAGAGGTATAATACTGGGGGGAAGATCACTCTCAAAAGAAAGATGCTAGTTAGCTTAATAGTGCAACCTTAGCTCCTTCTCAAAAGCTGGCCAAACAAAAGACAATCATGAATAGTAAATAATGAGCAAATTCGTTTATCCAAGCAAAATTACAAAAAGTTAGATTAAAATAGACCAAAGAAAACACAATGGAAAAGAAACCCTTTCACTGGGAGCAAGATAAAACACTTTAACTCAACCAAGGAAGAGAGGGAACAACCTCATCCAGGGAGTCTGCTCCCAGCAGTATCTTGGGTTACAAGCACTGAAAGTCAAGAGACAAAATGGGGGCTGGCTTCCTCATATGTGCAGCCCTGGAGTTTCCTGTTAGCCACGCAAAAATCCATGCCTTTCCTTTCTCTCTCTACCTGTCTCTTCTTCAAGTCCCCTTAAGGATCCTCCAACAACATCTAACAACATAAATATGCCAGGTTGTGCTCAGTATTCTCTCAGCCAATCAAGTGTCTCATTTCCCTTAGTACAGGGCTGTCCCAGTGTCTCAGAACCTACCTCACCTGGGTGGGAGTCAGTGTTACATATGTGAATGAATAAACCACTATTAGATATAGCTTGCTTTTTAAAAAAGTATATAATTCAACATAAGATTTTCAAAGATGTCCTACTTTTCTATTTCCTTCTGAACTTCCCTGTTTTTTTGGGGGGGGAGCATTTAAAAATATTTCAGTGCCCCTCTTTTTAGTCTTGATAATATTATCATTAGCTTCCTTTCCTCCAAGTCTGCCCCTCCTCCCACTGCCCACACTGAAAAATTTAGAAACAGCACCCTTGTAACAAGTAAACGTAATCATACAAAACACACTGGCCACACTTGGAAATGACGTGTCTCATTTTGCACTTTGAGTCCATCACTATTGTGTCAGGGGACAGATAACAAGCTTTCTTTAAACTGATTTTATCCTTTCCTCATTCGTCGTGTTTTGTGAGATAATATTGCTCCCAATCATGGATCATTCCTCTTTGTAAGATTTTATGAACAAGTTTATCTTCTAACCATGGTTCCAGTTAAGTCAGATGCTTGCTGAGTAAGGCACTTTCTGAGCTCTTTGATTTCCTTGTTGTGGCAATTAATTTCCATTGATTAAACTTCAGGAAAAAAAACCTATTTGAGTTGACATTAATGTAATTTTTGTTGTCCATTTCCCATTTTGATGATAAATTACTTGTTTGAATAGTTTAGGATTAAATTGTTTAAATTATATACCATATCTTTTTCTCAATATTATTTTTCCTTCTTGGATTTTTTAAAAAAACTAAGTATGTTCTTATCTTTGATGAGTCAATGAGTTGCCTATGCAATCAGCCAACTCAGCAATAGCTCCCACATCAATAACAAGTCTATTAAAATATAATCTATTTCATTTTTAGGTCATCATCTTTCACTCCTAATATCCATTACCTGACAATTCTTTTCCCAAAGAACGTGTTTGTGATATAAAGGCATGAAGCTTCTGTGCCGTACTTTACTCCTGTATTTCTCCTTATCCTCACCTTCTCCCATCTAATGGTAATTAAATTTTCATTTAAAATTTAGAAATTTTTAAAAGCAGCAGTTCAATATTATAATTCAAGAACCTATTCTAAATATACACTTGACAATAAAGCACATCTGAAAATGGGAGAGAAAGAATTTCTCTGAAAATCTTCAATTATCTTAGAACTCAAGTAATATAATAACCATATTTTCTCCAGTTTCCTAAATAACAAATCACTTTTGCAGGCATTTTGTTGACTGGAATCATAAAAAAAAGCAAAGCAATTGATAATTTCCATGATGATGAACCTTCAGTTCCAGTGGTATGAGTCTTGGGTATTAAGCATAATTAAGTAAGTTGAGAAATTGAAAATTCCCCAAGTAATGCTTGGCCTGTGAAAAGTCCACAAAGCAGGTGAACCAAGAGTAACTAAGATACCTAAACTAAACATGTTAGATATTATAGTCAACCTCCATCTCTTAGAAGGTAATAAAAATGTTATAGTTCCAATAGCTTACAAATGAAAGGCAAATTTTAAAATGTGGCAAAATTAAATGATGTTCAAACAGCCAGTATTTTTCAGTTCAATTACCCAGAGTGGGGCAAAAAACATCTGTGAAAATCACACATATGAAAACAAAAAGAAAGTCCCTGAAATCAGTTCTTTTTCCCAAGTGAAATATAAAATCTACATCTGGTACTATATGTCACGAAGCTTTTCCATCATTCTAGGACCCACCAGGGCTTTCATATCCCCTGGCACTGATTTCAAGAAACCAAGGTCACTTCATGCTGTCATATGTTGGAATAGGACTATGTGGAAAGGAATTCAGCTTCACTGCTACGCCACTGTATATTTCAAGCAATATTTGGGGGTGAAGTATCAAGAGAAGGGGGGAGAATCTCTGGTCCCATCTACTCACCCTGACCCTCCCCCCAGCTTCTTTAATCACAAAAAATAAGGGATAGATAATAACAAGGTACTGATAAGTTAATAAAGACTTATGTACCTATGCCCTGCTGTCCTTTACAAAGTGGGGAAAAGATTCTTTGCTGGAATTGGAATGGGAGCTAACAATTGGCCATGCCCCTGGAATTTTTTAGGAAAGTTAAACCTGCCAAGTGCTAGAGACAGTCTGGCAGTCAAGGTTTGAGGAAGAGACCACCTTGGTGGATTGTGGCTCCTGGGTCTCTACCAGACAGTGGGTTTGGGGGGGGATTTTATCCCTTTCCCTCCCTCCCATCAGCAGTAGTGCCCCTATAACAGAGCTTCCTGCCCAGAACAAGATGCAGCAGGGATCTCACAACCTGGAGGGAGATACAGTCACAGAGAATTGAGGACAGGAAGCAGCTTTAAGGAGCATGGCCTCTGGCAGCAGAGAAGAGTACCAAGGATGGATTCAAGGGATAATTAGCCCTGGCAGTTGAGAGCTGACCTCCAGGGAAGAGCAGACCCAAGGAGCTGAGAAGAATGACCTGCCCAATAGAGATGCTAACAGCGTAAGTGTTCCAGGAGAAAAGACAGTTCATCAGGGGCCCTGTAGTATCAAAAATGTGATTTGCTTTGGATACATATGTTCTCTACATGTGTGCTTCAAAATCAGGATATAAGTTTGTGGAATAGTATAATCAAACTTTATGGGCGAAGAGGTTTTATAGGTAATGTTCTTACTATTTTATCTTAATAGATGTCTTTGCTTTGAGTTCATTGTTAGTTAGTTTGGGGGTTAGTTAGTTCATTGACTATTACTGGCTGACTATTAAAGATAAGCTCCCTAGTTCAGGGGCTTTCAAAGTTATAGTTTTAGAATTACAGACCCACAGAATATTCTTTGAATCCTAAACTTGGGACCCCCTGGAGACCCAAATTGCAATTTTTGAGTGCCAAGTTGGAGGAGTTGTAGAACCTGCCATAGGGAGTTCTACACAAAAATAGAATTCAAGTGTTTCATTAATAACAATACTAGGTCTTAGAGCAGCTAGGTAGTGCAGTGAATAGAGTACTGGCCTTGGAGTGAGGAGAACCTAAGTTCATATCCAACCTCAAATACTTACTAGCTGTGTGATCCTGGTCAAGTAACTTAACCCCATTGCCTCCTCCCTTCCACCCCCAAAATACGCAAAAAATATGTCTTCTTTCCTCTCCTACCCTTTTCCTTCTATTTGTCCTCCTCTTTGCTAATGCTGTCCTCATTCCATGAATACTTGATACAAGCTGGATTTTCACAAATTTCAAACCAGGATAATACAATTTTTAAAAGTCTTGGTCAATCCTTTGGAATTTCATTTGGCCTGTATGAGAAAGCATAAAATCATAGGACATTAGAGCTGGCAGGCAATTTAGAATTCATCTAATTCATCTCTTTCATTTCATAGTGGAGAAAATGAATGATTTTTTCCAAGATCACACAAAGAGTGAGAAAACATAAATCCAAAATCTTAGCCTCCTTTTCGAAACAACCATCAATTGGTCATCTCTGAAACTGTCAGTAGTTGTGATTTAGTTTACAGAATCTGACATTACATTTTTCAAAAACCAGACTATGACTTAAAATCAGGTGTCCCCGGTGCTCTTTGAGGTCCAGGCCGTGTGCTGGGGTTTATGGGAATTCTAGCAGCTGCCTGAATTCTCTTCTGTAGAAGAGATCCAGATAAGGTTTCAGCCAGGATGTCACACATTCCACCATTCCACTACTTCTTACAGAGAATGTGGTGGTGAGGGACTGAATGTCAATAATACCTGTCATTGCTTGCTAAGTTGGTCTGACTCACTTCCAAAAGCCTTTGGGATGATTACACTGTGGTGATATGAATTTTTGATGCTATTTAAAGAAAATGAGCCTTTTATAGCTGAAAGGCTTTCCTCAATTTGTAGCCTGCCTAGAGAACAGGAAACAAAGCCTCCTCTGCTCCTAAGCAATTGGTCCTAGAATCAGACTGGATCCTTTAAAGACACCATTTATATGGTCTTGCTGCCTATTACCTCATCCAAGCTAGAGTTCTGGTCTCTCTAAGGAGACACCTACAGGCCAGACCCAAAATGCTCTTTGTTCTTTGCATTTCTGACTCCCAATCATTTTGTAAACTCCAAGGGTGAATTTTTAATGCCTCCAATTGTAGCACTACTTATTTAAACAAGCAAGAAACTTTCCCCCTACCCTGTCATCCCCCTCACGGGCTTCCCCTAAATCACTTATATCAGAGTGTCAAACATTTCCAGGACAATGTGAGTTTCTTGAAAGCAGAGAATTATTTTTGGTTCTGCCTTTGCATCCTTATCCCTTACCACAATGCTTTATATACTACAGGTGCTTCATCAATGCTTCCTGGGTGGCATTGCATAATAGTTCTTGCATCTAAGGCAAATGGCATGAAATATACCTTAGGCAAGTGTCATAAAACTCCCAGGTGTTTTACCTGAGGGGCAGCTCTAACTGCCATCCCATACCTTCCTATTTTAACTAAATGTCCTTACTAAGTATGGTGCTGTAATGGGAATGGGAATTTGAAGATCTTCCCTGCTTTGAAAGTAAACTCTACCCCCTAATAGGCTGAATGTAATCACATGGAACCTGTGATGGAAGGAATTTGCTGAAGGGAAGCAGAGCCCACAGGAAGCTGGTAGTCAGAGGTAGCCAGATGGTGGGAGAGAAAGGACAGTCAAGCAAGGAGATAGAGAGGTTTGTGAGTAAATATTGATCTTGTATTGGTTTGTGGGAAGGCTGAAGGATGCTGTGGCTCTCAGCGATATTATGGCTTCTGAATATCTTTGGTACTATGATGGAATTGGCTTACCAGTTTTGGGATTCAGTTTTCTGGTGTCTAATAAATGCTTCAGTTCTGTCCTCTATCTGGAGAGTTTGGTATATTTTCTGATTGACTGTCATGTGATACTTATAGTCACAGTCTTTATCGTGATCATGGGTGCTGTAAATATTGCATTGGTGCTACAGGTGCCAAGTTCTTTCTAGGCTGCTTATCAGTATCCTTTAAAATTTCTGCACCCTAAGACAAAGTCTCAATCTCCCAGTCTTAGTGACAGCTCTATACTGCACACAGTTCGGGTACTAACTCCTTAAGAAGATATCCTTGAGGGATAGCATCTCTGAATGTGCTGCACAGGGCCTTGACTCCTAGATATTTGACCCAAAATTAATTGACCCAAGAGACTTGATTATGTGATAGTCTGATATGGATGCTGAGGCCACTGTCCTTTCTTAGACAAATCAGAATTTCAACTGTTCCTCTAGGACTAGAAATTATGGTCACACCAAATGGTCTGAACCTCTTATTGCAGAATTTCTTCTTTGACACATCAGATTTCTTTTAATTCCTCAAGGATATAGATGCTTTCCCCTAGGGCCAAGTTGCCTAGTTTTGTGATTCTCTTTTTAATTATGTTTCTTATTTCAATAATAATTAATAAAGTAATTTGTTACTATTTATTATTCTTGAAATAAGAAACATAATTAAAATTTATTAATCAACAAGGTGCTAGTTTCTGGACAAGACCTAGAACTGCACACTCTTGCTGCCCTTGGAACTTCTCACAAAATTAATATGCTGCTGAATAGGACATGCACACAGGAGGAGATGTATGTACTCTACGGTCTGCTATTGCTACAGTTCCTCACATATAAAACACTGGAAGCCCCCACCCAGCTTTCCCAGAATCAGACTGACTTTTGCATTGATAATGGCTGCATATAGGAGTCATTGATGGAGCTGTGAAGATTCATTATTAAGATCAGCTTTGCACTAACACACCTGCAAAAAGACAAGAAGGAGCCCAGAGAACACTTTGCTAAACACATTTTGCATTTGTTGAGGGATTTTTCTTCCTAAAAGCTTAAAGTTCTGTCTCTGAGAATTGGATAGTAATTCAGAGAGTTGTGGATGTCGGCATATGGTAGAACAGTAACTATAATTTTTTTTTTTAACCTGGGGCAAAAACAATTGACTAGGGATAGCAGCAGGGCAAAGGGCAGTGTAACCATGGAAATAAGTCCAATTGGAAAAGGAGAGCCTGACCCTCACTCCCTTAGGGATTGGGGGTGGGGAAAGATAGGCCTACAAAAGGGTACAAGATATGGGGATGGGGAATGACTTAAGGAAGAAATTCATCTTCACAGGGAATAATTGCTAGTATTTGGAAATCCACTTATTCCTTTCAATGCACAAGTGAAGCAGGCATCTGTCTGTCTTTCTCAACCTTGCAGCTTGCAAAAGCAAAGCCAGAACTCTTTCTGAAAAGAATGCTGTCCCAATTTTATACTCTCTGGCACAGATGTGACTGTGGTCAAGACAGATTATGAAGGACAAGCCAAGATGCTGCTAGAATTAATGGAGTGCTTCCTCAGATATCATGCCCTGAGGTTCAAAGTCCTGACCCCCTTCCCTCCCTCACTCTGTCATCTAGTAACCCTCATTTAATCAAAAGTGCTCGAATCTGCTTAGCTTCTCAAATATGTAACTCTAACAGTAGCAATTTTTTATAAGTTGTACTAAAAAAAATATAGTTGGAATAATTAATAGCTGACATTTCTTATAGAATTTTAACATTTTAGAAAATAGCATTTTAAGGTATGTGTTACCTTATTTTTTTCTCATTTGAATGTTACAACAACCCCTTAGAAGTATTATTTCCATTTTTCAGATGAGGAAACTGAAGTTCAGAGATAGAGAGAGAGAGAGAGTTTCTCTCCCAGCTTCTGGAAGCTGACTGAGAACTGAGATGGAGTTCTTCTGCCACCAGACTCTGGTGAAGGCCACCTGGAAGGCTAAGAGGGCTTGCCTGGAAGGCCAACATTCCTTCTGGGTCCTAGGGCCAGCTGAACTGCTAGAGGACTAAAGAAGCATGACTGGGATAAGACTTTGTTTGTTTGTGGCCTGGCTGATCCTTGAGTTCCAGACAAGAGAAGTGGCAAAGGGTTTGAGATGTGCTGGACCCTGTGAACTTCAATGTGTGCCAGGTACTGCCCCGAGGACTGGACAAAGACCTGGGAGATGTCTGCTTCTGAATCCAGGTGACTGGTGGATTCAAGAGGGAGCTGGGACCATGGAAGGGGATCCAGGGAATCAGATCATCCATAGTCAAGATGAGGTCAGACTCCAGTAATGAGTGATTAAGGGTGGGAAGTTGCTGGAGGCTACCTGGAGACCATAGACAATGGTGGGCCAGGACAGTTCAAGGGTGGGAACAGGAGCATTGAGGGTGGAAAACGATTGGAACAAAGGAGGGCTAAAGACTTGGGCA
>CM053586.1:211425407-211468566 GCA_028646515.1 Pseudochirops corinnae
AATATCCAGGCAATTTTCCTTGAAAATTTCTTGAAGGATGCTTTCCAAGTTCTTTTTTTGATCATGGCTTTCAGGTAGTCCAATAATTTTTAAATTGTCTCTCCTGGATCTATTTTCCAGGTCAGTGGTTTTTTCAAGGAGATGTTTCACATTGCCTTCTATTTTTTCATTTGTTTGGATCTATTTAATAGTATCTTGATTTCTCATAAAGCCATTTCCTTCCATTTGCTCCACTCTAATTCTGAAGGAATTATTTTCCTCAGTGAGCTTTTGAGATTCTTTTTCTGTCTGGCAAATTCAACTTTTTAAGGCATTCTCCTCATTGGCTTTTTGGGCCTCTTTCGCCATTTGAGTTAATCTACTTTTTAAGGTGTTATTTTCTTCAGTCAGGTTGCTGACTCTCTTTTCATGATTTTCTTGCATCATTCTCATTTTTCTTCCCAATTTTTCCTCTACTTCTCTCATTTGGTTTTCAAAATCCTTCTTAAGCTGATCTATAGCTTTTAGGCAATCTTCATGTTTCTTGGAAGCTTTTGGTGCGGGAGTTCTGACTGTGTTATTTTTTTCTCATTCCATATTTTGATCCTTTTTGTCCCTGAAAAAGGATTCTAGAGTTCAGTTGCTGTTCTTACTTTGCTTCCTTTGCCTGCTATGTTGCCAGTGAAAGTACTTGATTTTTTAGCTCTGTGGAACTCTGCTTCCAGGGGGGAAAGCTCTGTCCCAAATCGCTGGGGTTTTCGCAGCTGCTGGAGTTATTGGGAGACTACTGCAGCCCCCACCAGCTCTGGCTCACTGAAAACACACCCCAGGACCATCACCCAAGACCACAATCTGGATCCAGGCTGCTCAACACAAGAGCACTTAGCTTCTGAACAATCGCTTGGCCCCCCTGCAGTCTGCAGGCTGGGAGCTCTGAAGCAGTCACGTGGAGGCGGCTGCTGCTTCTGTTGCTTCCTTACCCTGGAGGCAGTTTGGCTGGACTGCTTTTCTCCCCCAAATTTAGCTGATATCCACTGACCTTTCACTTAGTCCTTTTTTTCTTATGGCTTGATAATTCTGGAAACTGCCACAGCTGCTGCTGATCCACTCTCCTGAAGCTCCAGCTTTGGCGCGTCCTGGCTGCCCCAGGGCCGAGTGGCTGGGCTGGTTTTGTCTCCCAGCGCTGAGATGATCCCTTCCTACTGAGCTGCCTTCAGGGGGAGATGTGTTTTTCTGTATTTTTATGTGAGTTTTGGAGCCCTAAAATTTGTTTAGAGTCATATTTTATGGGTATTTGAGGGGACTATGTGCGAGCCGCAGAACCTTGCTGCTTCTACGCCGCCATCTAGGCTCCACCCCAAACACACACTTTCAATCAGCAAACATTTATTAAGCACCTATATGTCAGGCAGGTCTTCAAAATAACTTATTTCCCAGAAAACTCTTTGCAGAGTTGCAAAAAGTATATCTCTATTATCATTGAGGACACCACCATCCCAGGTACCCAGCTTCAAAATCTTGATGTTGTCCTTGACTCTTCACCTCACATATCCAGTCATTGCCAAATCTTGTAATTTCTCTTGTAATGTCTCTCTCATCATCCCCTTCTCTTCATACACCCTAGGTCAAGTCTAAACTATTACAAAAGTTCCCAATTGATATCTTTGCCTCAGATTTCATCTGTGCTCTACGCCATCCTCCTCAAAGCTACCAGTGCTGTGGTACATCTTTTCTTGAAAGTGTAAGTCTGACTGTGTTATCCCTTTCCTTAGACTCTTTTGGCTTCCTGTCTCCTCCAGGATCAAATGTGAACTCTTCTGTTAGGTTTTAAAACTCCTCACAACGTGGTTTCTTCCTGTATTTACAGTCTTCTTACACATTTCTCCCCTTTGTATTCTTTATGATTCAGCCAGCTTGACATTCTTGCTGTCCTTCAACACATGACACTCTGTGACATTTCTACCCCTTAGAGCCCTTGACTTCCTTTGAGACTCAATTCAGATGCCCTGTTCTGCAGGCCTTTCTCAATACCTTGTATAGACCTTGATGAGTATATGTTGTTCTCTGCCCCCTTCCCCCCACCTCATCTTACTGGAATGTGAACTCTTTGTGGACAACACTATTTTCCCTTTTTCTTTGTATCCTCAGACTTACTGTATAACAGAGTGCTAGGCATATAATAAGCACTTAATAAATGTTTATTGATTGATGGGGGGACAGATAAGTGAAAAAACTCCTGCCTCAAAGAGCTTACACTCTAGCCAAAGAAGAGAATGTGTTACATGTGTAGATATATGCAGAACAGATGCAAAATAATGGGAGAGGGGGTAGAGCAACCATGGCTAGGGGCATCAGGAAGAACTTCATGTAGAAGATGGTACCTGACCTGACCTTTAAAAGAGATTTTAAGAGGTGGAAGTGAGGAGGGAGTAAATTCCAGTTACAAGGAAAAACCATGCAATGACATGGAGAAGGGAGAGGAAATATCATGAGTAAGAAACAGTAAAGAGATCAGATTAGCTGTACTATTGTTATACATGGATGGAAGTCTGGAAAGGCCATATGAGACTACATTGTAAAGTATTCTAAGAATCAAACAGAGAAAATTATATTTGATCTTAGAAGTAAAGGGAACCACCAGAGTTTGATAGAATAGGACAGTGACCCAGAATTAGAGTTCCATTTCTAACCCTGTTTCTGTTATGGTCAGACTTAAACACTTCAGGAAAATCACTAAATTATTTACAATCTATTTTAGTTTTGTATTTCTAATTTTCTTTTACTCTTGTTTATATATATGAATATGGGTACTTGCCTAATGTAAATTTATTTTAATAAAGAAGATAGTGTAGCTCTACAAAGCATCTAAAAAGTCTTAGTGTAGTTGTAAGACTTCTGAGACACTGTATAATTTGCTCAGCCCCATCACCAGAAATCTTTGATGAGATGATAAGAAATGACCAGGTCTTTAATGCGCCTAAAGAGAATTTGCTTGTTCTTGGCCTTTTTCTTTAGTCCTTAGGAAAAGGGATTCCCAACTAATATATTGAGATCCACTGGTTACTGCTACCATGCTAATCCCCACTATGACCACCCTTTACCATACCCTTCCGCCTTTATAAGGGTTTTTTTATCAATACCCATTCTTCATTTCACATTCCAGTCCTCCCCCACTCCCCGTCATAAAAAAAAGTATTTCAAGGCTTCAGCAGTACGAAAAATAACTCCTTCATGAAAAGGTTGGGGAATCACCATCTTAGAGTCTGATGAACCATTAGGCTTTCTAGTAAGAACTCTGGCCCCCACCCCAGTGTGAAGGCAAGGTTTCTAATAAGCTTCATCTCCTACAACCTGCTAAACTAATTCTCCCTATGATGTCAGTAGCTGATTTCTGAAGAACCAGCCCTCTTGTTGATACTCTACGAGTTTTTCTCCACTTAGGTGTTCTTTGTATCTCTGCTTAATGTAATGTAGTGCTTAATGGCCTCAAGTTTCTCACTCAGTACATTGGAAATAGTAGTCCCTTTTCAAGAATCCAGTCATAAAGTAAATGGTTTGAATAAGCTTGTGTAATGCTTTAGTGTACCCTCTGCAATATTGCTTATTTTGCTTTCATGGCAGCTCTTGAGAAATAAAGATGAGGATGAAGAGATATGACTGGAGAGGAAAGGAATTTTGGAGAACTAGGTTCTGATTTCAGGAATCCCTATGCAAATCAGGCAACTTATACCCTAGTCAACTCAGTACTGTACTGGGACATCCTTTCTCTACCACAGATCTCAATTCCTGGCTTGGTTTTCCTAGCACTGCAACTACCATAGAGACTTAAGAAAGTGACAGTTATGACTTTTTAATGTTGGGAAATGATATCACTGGTGCAGGATGGGAGAAACATAACAAATTTACTGGACTTGGGCCCAGCTCTCTCTTCTGCTTATATTCCTCACTTCTGATCTATGAATAGAGGAGGCAAGAATAGTTAGCTTTTCTGTTTCCCTCATATTGCAGAAGAGTATGAAACAAATAATGATACCAGATGGACACTTAGTATAAATTAATTAGTACTTTGAGATTAGCTTCAAAGAGCCCTATATGTCCTTGCATATAGTTATAACAAAGAGAATTAACAGATTGCCCTCTTTCTTTGTTCCTATCACAAGAAAGGGAAAAGCCCAGAACCTGGCAGAAGGGACTAGAATAGAAGTGAGAACAGGTCCAAATGAGGGGAACTGAGCAGTCCAAGAAGCAAAGATAAGTCAGAACATAGACTCAAAGGACAGGTGCTGGTCTCACTGATTCCGGAGGACATGCATATAGAATAAGAACCCAGAGGAACAAGAACTAGGGAAAGGTTTGGACTTAGGGGAGGGATGGTCAATGGGTTGTTAGGCATTAAATAATACCTATTCTTAAGGGTTTTCCATCTTAGATTGTGTGCCCCTATTCACAGCATCTAGAAAAGAGTTAGTCTCATTGCTTGTAGTGTCACTAATACCATATTGCATATTCATATAGACCAGCTCCTGATTCTAGCCTGTACAGTTGTGTTGTGTGTTGTTTGTTGTTGTTGATAGGAGGGCAAAATCCTTGGATTGTTGTATATTTCCACATGTTCCTCCTGGGAAAGGCTAAGGATATTTCATTTTGGAAGAACAACCCAGGGGTTTGGGTAACGTGATAAATCTATTTTTTTCACATCCTAAGTCTCTTCTTCTTGACACCCATCTTAACTATCAGAAGGTTAATGCCACTCTAAGTGTTTTACACTTGGTTGCTTTTCTGGAAGGTTGGGGAAGTAGGTTTGCCAGCTGTTAGGGGTAGTACCTCTCTTTTCCAGTTGGGAGTTTGTATGCTACCTTTGCTTGCAAAGTTGCTGCATATTGTTTAGAATGGGTACCTCTATTCTTAAGGGAAAAAACATTGAACTCCTTGTGGCATGTAGTATATAAACTGCTTTACTGCTCCTGTGGAAGAATGAGCTCGGCTATGAAAAGAATGTATTTTAATCTTGCTCCCAATGCCAGCACCTTTGTGAAGCTCCTCCACGCTTCCGTTTTCCTGTCTTATACAACAGGGTAATTCAGTGTTTGAGGATACGGGAATTGAGAAGATTCATGTTGGGGTGCTTCCTGAGATTGTAAGCATTGTTGAGGCTAGGTGAGTGAGACGTGGCTTCCACCTCAGGGGTGTGGTGTCTTGTCAATCCATAGTTTGAATGCTAATAACCAACATTAATTATCATCTGTTGTTTCCTGTTGGGGAGAGGTGTTGTGGCTATCCAGAAAATACAGCTGTCACTCTAGTAATGGAGATGGTCTGCCTGGGAGCAACTTTAAACTTCAAAAGAAATAGGGTATATTAGATTGGTTCCTAAGTTGACCAAATAGAAAGCTGCCCTCCAGCAGGCACTTGTCAGAGAGAGGGGGAGAAGCTGGCACCCACAGGAGACAGACGCTAGTTGTTATTGTTGCTGTTGACTGTGATGAAGGTTTATTGGTTGCTGTGTCAGATGCTTCCTTTGTAGTTGGCCATTCTCCAAGGGCATGTTTCCTGGAGAGTTACTCAGCAGACCCCTTCCGTACTTTTGCCTCTTCAAGAAGCAGCAGGGGTTGTAGCTGTTTGGGAGGGATAACCCAGATTAGAACGCACAGTATCCAAGTGATTAGAGTTGTTTCAGAATGGCCAACCAAGGTGATCTAGTGACCTAATTGCAGGCTCATATATGTTTAAACCCCAATTTTTTAGGGATCATGAAGCACATCTAGGCCTCTTGCATCTTTTCCTTCCCCAAGATGCCTGCTTTTTAACCTTTTGTTGTTCAGTAATAACTTTTGCTATGGTTTTTTTTTCCAAACAAAAGAAATTAACTCATGAATTTACTCCTTTTAAGAAGTTGGGGTGGTCAGGGTCTTGTTGGCTAAAATGTTGGGTAAGATGAAATACTAGATGATCTATGGATTTTTCTTATTCATACCATTTAATTTGGTCAAAAATATAGACAGTAGGGACTTTCAGAGGTTGTTTTCACATAATGTACTTTTCTGTTTCTTCTGCAGTTGAAATTAGAGGATCGTTCTGTGGTGCCCCGTGATGTAGTCCGACACATGAGCTCAAGTGTAAGTGCTACATTGTGTGTCCTTGTGCCTTTTCCCTGAATATCAGTCTTGGCTAATGAAGAGTCTCAAATATTTGAGACTGTAGAGAAATGAGGTCAAGGTCTGACCTCCTCAACAGTACCTGTATCTGAGTTCCCTGCCATAGAATTTTCCCCAGCATGGGGCCCCGTTGACTTTGAGGTTTGGGGTCCTGTCCGTATCTGTCACTGTTACCTATAACTCTGAAACTTGTGTATCCTTGTTTTTAGGATAGTCAGTGTGGGACTGTGATTGATGTGAACATTGACTGTGCTGTAAAACTTGTTGGTACCAACTGTATCCTCTACCCTGTCAACAGCAAGGATCTGCAGCATATCTGGGTAAACTAGGCCTCAGGACTCCCCCCCCCGCCCCAGTTCCTGTCCCATCTTTTTCTTTCTTGGGTCCAGCTGCCCTCTATAGAGTGAGGACATTGCTTCCTTCTCATTCTTTTTCCAAATGTAGCTGACCAAAGTGTCAAAGTATGTAGGATGTGCTTCTCCCTTTTAGACTTGTTTGTCTCTTCTCCCAGAGTGAGCAGTTTTCACATATAGTCATAATACCTACTTCCTCCAGTACCTCATTTTGAGGTCTCATTAAGGACTCTAAAAGAAAATGTCTATTCTGTTGGTGTCTGCTCCATGTCAGGGCCAATGACAACCTTCTTTCCACATAACAAACTAATGAGATCCACTCCTTGCCATAGTGGAATGATGAACACTCTCTTATCGATAAGATCTCCAACCTAGTTTGCACACACATTCTATGTCATCTTTTACAACTACTTTCTCTGATTGATCAACAGCCTTTCATGTATGGGGACTATATTGCTTATGACTGCTGGCTAGGGAAGGTCTATGACTTGAAGAACCAGATAATCCTGAAGTTGTCCAATGGAGCCAGGTACTTTACCTACCTGTGGGTAGATCCTTCCCTTCCACTCAGAGGAGCCCAAAAACCCTGGGAAGGAGGACAGTCAAGGGTTTTTTTTTAGGGAAATTATAATGAAAATGTTCATGTGATAGGATAGTGACAGATATTTTAGGCATTTGGGGCAACTCTTTTGGGTATGAGAGACAACATGGCATAATGGATAGGGAGCTAACCTCAGAGACAGGAACACCTGGGCTAAATTCAGGCCTCTGGCCCATACTGGCTGTGTGATCCTGGACAGGTCACTTAACCTCTGCCTGTTCTAGGAAGCCCTTTAAGTCTTTAAGTGACAGAGAAGGTGCCAATCTGCATTGATATAAGAACTTCCCTCTTCCAGGAGTTCCTCATATCAGAGAAATCACATGTCCAGTTGCTAACCCTATCCTTTTGGATCCTTGAACCCAGTCCAATGCTAGTCTGCTGCCATATTCCTATTGTGTTCTTTGTTTTTATTCTTTGTTGTTTCTTCCTGCTTCTTTGAAAGAATGGCCTGGGGCAGCCTGGTTTCAAGGTTGTGTTTAAGAGGAGAGTATTTTCAAAAGCTTTAAAATTGGTTAACTCCAGGATTTTTGATTAGCTTTCTGTTTAGCTTAGCAAAGGTTCTTTCCCTAGCTGAGAAAGTTGGGTGGTTAGGGAAGAAAAGGAGCTGTTGGTATGTTGAAAGCATTGATAATAACTCTCTTTATCAGTATCTGTTTTGCTTAGTAACCTAAATTAGTCCTAATAAGCTAAGTAGCTGTTTTCCTGGGTCCTGCTCCACCTCAGGGACTCCAGTCAGTGTGTCACCTAGCAAAGAACACCTCCATCCCTTTTCTCAAGTCTTGTGTTCAGACTTTGAATCTGTTTTGTTTCCAGATGTTCCATGAGCACAGAAGATGGTTCCAAGCTCTATGATGTTTGCCCCCACGTCAGTGACTCGGTAACTTTCCCTTCCCAGGAGAAGCGTCTTAGGGTTGAGAAACTCTTCCTTCTGCCCTCAGTTTGGGGCTCTCAGAGGACAGGGTACTGCTAAGCAGACAGCTCACCAATATCCCCTTCCAATTGCTCATTCCAAGGGCATGGCTTCCTGATGCATGAGGACTTGTCTTGGGGAATAGTGAGGTGAACATGTGAGATGGTACCTGTGTAAATGCGTGTACATGAGGGTGAATATGTGTGTGAATGTGTATGTGTGTGTATATGTGTCCGTGTGTGTGTGTGTGTGTGAGAGAGAGAGAGAGAGAGAGAGAGAGAGAGTGAAGTGGGGAGAAGCATCATGGGTAGTCAGGAGTACCCTTTGCTGAAAATCCACTTTTTTTTTTCATTTCTTCTACAGGGCCTCTTCTTTGATGATTCTTATGGCTTCTACCCAGGCCAGGTGCTAATTGGCCCCTCCAAGGTCTTCTCCAGTGTACAGTGGCTGTCAGGTGTCAAGCCTGTGCTTAGCACCAAAAGCAAATTCCGAGTGGTGGTAGAGGAGGTATGGTCAATCAGGGATTACTTTGGAGGCTTGAAAAGGGACTCTCTCTGGAGAAATATTGTTACTACTTAATTTATCTCAGGTCTACCAAGTCCTAGAATTATTTTGATTTTTAAAGGTCTTGTGACAAAGGGGTTCACTATAGGAAGCTAGGTATCTTATGACAAAATGGATTCGTGTCAGTTAGGGAGTCTTCCTACAGTATGACTTGTACAGTCTGAGAAAGGCCAGAGTGAAGAATATGTAATTTTTAAGGTAGAATAATTTATGATATAATGTCACTTCTATGCATTAGGCTGCTGAGTGATATAGTAGAGACAGTTTTCTGACATTGAACTGGGAGGTAGGCAATCGAAGTTCTAGTCTAGTGGAAAGATTAATGAATTTAGAGTTAGAAGACCTGGGGGTTCAAATCCTAAATCTGCTACTTATTAACAGTATGGCCTCAAACAAATTACTCAACTTCTCGGCATCAATCTCCATATCTGTAGAATGAGGGGGTTGGAGTAGGTGGTCTGTAAGGTTCTGTCAATTTCTAAATATATGATTCCAGTCTTAATTTTGCCTCTAGCTGTGTGACTTTAGACAAGTCACATCACCTCTGGAGGACCTCAGTTTCTTCAGTTGTAAATAATGGAGTTAGACTAGATCCCTTAATGGCCTTCCTGCTCTAACATTCTGTGACTGATTTCTTCTTTGGAGAAGGGGTATTACTTCAGATTGGGAACTAGTGCAGAGCCTATGAGTAGGAAGTTGCACATTCCAAGTTTGTATAATAGCTCCTGAGTCCTAGCTAAGCTTTAGAGAGCAAAGCTTTCCACAGAGCTCTTTTTAATCAAAGCCACTAAGAATCTGTTCTAATATTGGCCCTCTTCACCCATCCTAGGTACAGGTCGTAGAGTTGAAAGTCACATGGATCACCAAAAGTTTCTGTCCAGGAGGCACAGACAGTGTCAGCCCCCCGCCTTCAGTGATCACACAGGAGAATCTGGCTCGGTAAGGCTCTAGTTCCCCTTTTCCTTCAGGACTCAAGGTGTCAACCCCAATGGATCTCCTCAGGACTTCAAGCTCAGTAACAAGAAGGAGGGTCACAGAACAGTGCCTCCCCCTCAGAATCCCAGCTCCCTTATCATCTTTTCTAATTCCCTTTCACAGAGTAAAACGTCTTGGGTGTTTTGACCATGCTCAGCGGCAACTTGGGGAGCGTTGTCTTTATGTCTTCCCAGCCAAGGTGGAGCCAGCCAAGATTACCTGTGAATGTCCCGAAAGAAACTGTGTCCTGGGCGAGGGCTTTGTGGCCAAAAAGGTACAACCAGTGAGTTCAGAGTGGGTAGCCCATCCATTTTCAGTAGCAGTAGGGAGGTACAGAACAAGTTTGGGTCTTAGTCTTTAGTGAGCATCTGCCTTATTCCTTTCGTATTCATTTATTCTTTTGCAAATCTACATACTACTTGAGCTGGTTGTTCTTGGCCAAGTAGCCTTAGCTTGACTGGGTTATTCTGAACTGGGTTTTCTGTCTTTCTGACCTTAGTACTTCTCCCTCCTCCCTGTCTCAACCTCTCCAGGTAAAGCGGTTGCTGAAGAAGCAAATTGTGAAGATCATGTCCTGCTCTCCAGATTCCCCTGGCCCTGGTGATCATCCTGATGGGGATCCTGATAAAGGGGAAGCCAGAGCCAAGAGTGAAACAAGAGATCCATCCAATCCTGATGAGTCTTCCAATGGCTCTATCAACCCAGCTGAAATTCAGGATGAGAGTCTAGAGGGATCTGATGACACTATGGAACGACAGCCGCCATTTCTGCTCAAGGAAGAAGGAGCCACAGACTACAGGCTGCAGTCAATGGAACAGGATGCAGATGATGAGGCAGCTGATGATACAGACGACACGAGCTCAGTGACTTCTTCAGCTAGCTCCACGGCCTCCTCCCAGAGTGGCAGTGGCCCTGGTCGGAAGAAGAGCATCCCCTTGTCTATCAAAAACTTGAAGCGGAAGCACAAGAAAAAGAAGACTAAGGTATCTCGAGAATTCAAGCCAGGAGACAGGTAAGCGAAGATGTTGAGACTGGGGTCTGGTTTAATTAATCTGATTCAGTCTGCAAGACAGCTGAGACCACCATCTCATTTGTTGCTCACACCCTCGATTTAGGGGCAGGGGTCCCTCAGCTACTCACCAGCTCAGAAGGAGCCCACCCAAGGTATCTTGTAGGAAGTTCATGGGTGAGGTACTACACAAGCTGGCCTAGAAGGGGAGAATGGTCAGTGCCAGGGTTGGCCTATAAGACCAGGTGGCCTCTGTATGCCTAGGCTGTGTCCCTAGTTTCCTCGGAGAATAGAAAGAACTTAGAGAACAGGCAGGATCTCTAATGTCAAGGCATCAGTCCTCTGGTCTTTCGAAGAGAACCTGAAATTAGAGCATTCCACATTTTCTAGTCTACAGGAGAGTCATTGTTAGGGGATGGGGGGGTGGGATGAGGCTCAACATCCTAACTCACTGGTGCCTCCAATCTGGTAGGGTGGCAGTGGAGGTGGTGACCACAATGACCTCAGCAGATGTGATGTGGCAGGATGGCACAGTGGAGACCAACATCCGTTCCAATGAGCTCTTTCCTGTGCACCACTTGGACAACAATGAATTCTGCCCAGGAGACTTCGTCGTAGATAAGAGAGGTAGGGGGCAGTTGAGTAGCATACTCCCCAGTTGGAAGGGGCTAGGGATCTCAGAAGAGAAAGAGAGGTCATTTTGGAGGATTCTGTGCCAAAAATGAAAACAGGATCAGGGGTGGTGATTGAAGGAATTATGATTACTTTTCTGAGTAGATAGTCACACATTGCGGGGGTTGGGACAAGGAGAAGAAAAGGTCTGGATCAGGCCAGGGGTGAGCATTTATGGCCTAGAATTTCTTAGCCAATCACCTTCTTTCTTATGAATTCATAGCCCAGAGTTGTCCAGATCCAGCTGTTTATGGGGTAGTACAGTCTGGGGACCACATTGGCCGAACTTGCATGGTGAAGTGGTTCAAACTTCGGCCAAGTGGGGATGATGTGGAGGTGAGTGTATAACTGTTTCTTTCTCTTGTAGAATGAACTCTGCTTAGGGGGAATAGTATAGGAGAGAGTGAGGGGTCCTTGGTCTAGAGGGTAGCCTGGCTGTAACAGTCTGTTCTGTGATTGCAGCTAATTGGAGAAGAAGAGGATGTGAGTGTTTATGACATTGCTGACCACCCAGATTTTCGTTTCCGGACAACAGACATAGTCATCCGAATAGGCAATGCTGAGGAAGGTGCTGCTGGCCCCAAGGAAGATGAGGTACAGTTGACTAGCTGTCCACTTTCTCACTCAGTTCACTCCTGTTCTAGTGTTGTAGCTAAGGCAGCCTGGAGTAAGAAGAGCTGCCTCTGTGGGGCAGGACAGAGGGCCCCCATTTGTTCTACTCAACAAACTGAAGTTTCTTCTTTCCCATACCCAGTCTGCTCACAGAAATTAAGCAACTGCAGGCTTCTTTTTTACCACCAGATGGCCCCAGCAGACAGGATCTAGTCACCAAAATATAATTCGGTTCACACATCTCATCAGTGTTCAGTCAGTTTATTAACCAAAACTCCATGTCTGCAAGGGAATATCTGAGATTTAAAGGACTGACTCACCTCTCACCTTTGTGGTAGCACCTCTTCAGATGAACGTCAGTAAATATCCGAGTGCCCCTATATACAGAATGATGTGGGGATAGAGAAGTCATGTGGTCTGGTCATTGAAGATGAGACAAAGTGGCCTGGGTCCAGTGACTGCCTCTGCCACATCTGTGACCCTGCCCAGGTTACTTGTTGCTCTAGGGTGCTAATATTAGAAGCTGAAGAAAGAAAGTGCTAACCTGTATTGACAGAGGGAGTTTGCATAAGGGAGCTCCCTGTATCAATGAAACGATAAGTCCATTCCCCACCTCCATGTACAAAGCACTTTCTGCCTAGGCAACATGAGAATACCAAATTGTACAAGATTTAATCCTTGCCTGTGAACTTGTAATCAACAATCAACTTCTAGTAGAAGAAGTGAGCCACAAATACTGACGACCTCACGCCAGGGTATGGTAAATCCTCTTTCAGCAATAGACTAAATGCTGTAGGTATTGAGAGAGAGAACAAGAACTTTGATCTGAGCTGATCAGGCTTAAGATCAAAGCCACTAAGAGGTGGCCTTGGTGGTCCCAGGATGAGCAGTCACTCCAGTGCAGTAACTCTGGGAAACAGCAAGTCATCCAGATTGATAGGTATATGAGGCTGGGCAGAGACAGAGGGAAAGACCAGGGTCATAGCTGCCTCTTGGTCATGGCACTTGCAGTAAGGTTTGTGAGGCCCAGATGATTCCCCAGTACACAATGAGTACTACAGGTACAATGAGATAGAATTTCCAGTGCTCTTTCCATTGCACCTTACTGCCTTTCAATTCCAGGTTGGAATTGAACCTGGATTTATTCAGTGGGTAAGGAGTATCCATTGTAGGTTTTGAATAAGCAAGTTTTATGAGGTTAGTTCCACTTGAAGATTCTGAGCTGTTTACCTCCTATCTTCCCAAACTTCTGGCCTCTATGCCCATCTCAGGCAGTAATATTTATTAAGTATCTACTGTGTGCCCAGCACTGGGGATATAAATAGGAAAAAGAAATGTGACAGTCCCTGTCCTCAAGATACAGTTAACCCTCTTTAAATCTTCCCTCTGCCCCCTCCCATTAAGGGGGTCCCAAGGCAGAAGGTATTGATGTAGTGTGGATTCCAGAGCTGATGCTCTCTAAACTTCTCAGAACTTGGATCCTGAGTCCCTAAACAAGATAGCTCATCCGGTGTCCTTGGTGTGTCCTAAGAAGGTAATCTGTGACCCAGGCTGTATTTTTTTTTTTTTTTGCCCTGCAGCCATCAGTAGGCCAGGTGGCTCGTGTGGATGTCAGCAGTAAGGTAGAGGTGGTATGGGCCGACAATTCAAAAACGATCATCTTACCCCAGGTGAGAGACTCTGACTAGGCCTCAATTGATTAGATGCCTATAGTCTGATTAAGGTTTTGTGCTGTACTTTCTACTTCCCTATACTAGAAAACAAAAAAGAAAAACTCTTAGCCTTCTCTTTTTTATAACTCTTTCCCCTTCTGCCCCAGAAGTAGATTTAATGGGATAGGTTTTTCTTTTCAGTTTCTTGAGGGGGTCTTGGATAGGTAATGATGGAGGAAAGCCTGATTAGGAAAAGAAAACAGGAAAGAAGAAAGAAAGAGGTGACTTCACCCCAAGTTACTCCATATCCCAGCCCTCTCTAATTTAGTTGTCTCATTTGATCATTTCCCTAAATCTTTAGATTCACAGAAGTTTTCACAAACTTTCCAAATTTGCTTGGCTCCTTTTTGTATTTACCCAGTGTTTCCCTTTACCAGTCTTAAGAAAATGTGAACCTTTATATTGCAGATAAACTGATACTCTCTAACAAACACAGGCTTCCATGAAAACTGAACAAAATAGGAATAGCAAGGAAAGGTGGTTTGAGTACTAAATTGCAGATTCAAGACATATGTACTTTCCATATCCCCATTCATTGCTAGCCTAAGTAAAGTGACTACTTGACTGCCATTCTCTGCTTTCGTGCCAGAGCTTTAATGGACCAACTCTCCTAGCCTGGAGTAGGTTTTGGATCTTAACCATCCTATCTGAGGCTGTCTGGGGAGAGAGAACAGTATGTGACATAGTCTTCTATGTTCTCACCTCCCCCTCCTGTCACTTGTTCCAGACTCCCTGGTGTGTCCCCACAAAGGGGACACTGCTGCAGTGTCAGCTGATCCAAGCCTCATTTGCCTTGGTTTTCCCCTTGGGCCCCTTAGCCCAATTGGGCAGCTGCTTAGCAAGGCAGAGAGGGGAAGCATGAGCCAAGGTGGAGCAGGAGCACTGGTTAGGTACCCAGACAGTACTCTCTTCCCAAGTTCTGTAGGGGAAAATGATGAAAGAATCAGGGGATTGGTTAAAAGAAGGCCAGTTTGTTCCAAACAAAATTGAAGAAGCTGGGCTGAGACTCCTAAGTTTAACAGTCAAGAAAGGAGGTAACAGGTACGTGTCATTTAACAGTACAATATGAGCACAAGCTGTGGTAGCCTTCAAAATAAATAGCCCTCCTTGAGCCCCTTCAGAACGCTTTTCCATTGGTGGGGATGTGACATCCACAAGCAGACCCTGAAAATCTGAGCTCCCATTGTGTTTCCCTTCCTCTGCCCAGCATTTGTATAACATTGAGTCAGAGATTGAGGAGTCAGACTACGATTCTGTAGATGGTAGCACCAGCGGAGCCTCCTCAGATGAGTGGGAGGATGAAAGTGACAGCTGGGAAACAGACAATGGGCTGATGGAAGATGAGCACCCCAAGGGAGATGAGCCCATCATGCCTCCTACCGAGCTTCCAATCACCACCGAAGAGGACAAGGGAATGGTGATCAGTGAAGAGGCCGTAGCTGCAGCAGCTGCCATCCAGGGAGCAGTCGCCATGGCTGCGCCTGTGGCTGGGCTGATGGAGAAAGCTAGTAAGGAAGGGCCCCCAAAGAGTTTCCGGGAACTGAAGGAGGCCATTAAGATCCTGGAAAGTCTCAAGAACATGACAGTTGAACAGCTTCTGACTGGCTCTCCCACCTCACCCACTGTGGAGCCTGAGAAGCCCACCCGGGAAAAGAAATTTCTAGATGACATCAAGAAGCTGCAGGAAAATTTGAAAAAGACACTAGATAATGTGGCCATTGCTGAGGAGGAAAAAATGGAGGCTATGCCGGAGGCAGAGCGCAAGGAGGAAAAGGCCGAGGCCCAGTCCCCTGTTCGGTCAGAGTGGCCCAGTGAGACCCCAGTGCTCTGTCAGCAGTGTGGAGGCAAGCCAGGGGTCACTTTCACGAGCGCCAAGGGCGAGGTCTTCTCTGTACTGGAATTTGCACCCTGTAAGTTGGCTTCTTGTTTTCTCCCTTGTTCTTTCTCACTGGGTTCTTACTGAGTTGGCATATCCCCTGTTGGAAATGGGGGCACTCCGCTCCATTTCTATCCCCTGTGCCATACTTCTGACTTACTGTTTCTTCAGAGCCCCCTTCCAGGTGAAGGGACTTTGAACCGTCAAATTATCCTGATTAGAGAGAAAAAAGAATGAGTCATAAAGGGTGTATCATTCATCTGTCTGGGGAAGAATGGCAAGCCATGAAGTGAGGGGCAGTACGTCCCAGTGACCTGGGTTTCCCCTGACTACCAGTCTTTCCCCTACCTTTTATGTCCTAGACCATCTCCCTACAGTTCTCTTTATTGCTGAAATAACTGGTCTTCCTCACCTCCAGTTAATCATTCATTTAAGAAGATTGAGTTCCAGCCGCCAGAAGCCAAAAAATTCTTCAGCACAGTAAGGAAAGAGATGGCACTGCTCGCTACCTCGCTTCCAGATGGCATCATGGTCAAAACCTTTGAGGACCGAATGGCAAGTAGAGGGAGCCTATTTCCCAACACAGTAGAGCTGCATATCATAGGCTATCACTTACTAGGTTCTGATACTCTCAGCCTCCTGTGGGAACAACATATTCTTTCTCAGCTTCAGGGGAGCTTGAGACCAAGGTCTTATTACCAGTCTTTTACACAGTACCAGTATCTCCCCAGACAGGGCCAGAAAAATTCCCATGATTCTAATCAACCATTGCTTCAGGCTTTAGTTGCCTACCCTCCTAGTCACAAAAATGGACATGGTAATTGATGATCCCACAATGTTATTTCCAAAATGTTTGCTAGGATATATTCCTTATTGCAGAAGCCAATTTTATTTGTTTCTTTAAGGTCCCAATTAGATTTTTTAAAGTATTCACCCTTTCAATAGAAGAGCCTTTGATAGAGGGCAACCTGGAAAACTTCCCTGTGAATATTTTCAAATTTTAAAACTGATTTCTTCTTTTCCCCTTATTGTGAGATAAAAGGGTTGTGTGGAAATGTAATTGTGTTTTTTTCTGGATGTCACATATTTTTAAGAATCCATGAAAAAGATTTGGGTAGTGAAGTAGTAGTAAGGAGATACTCAGTGACTCTGTGCATCAGACTTTTAATGACAAAATTCTGGTGGGTCAGGCCAGGACAGTTCCTTTACCTCAGTGTGTCCTGGCCGATCCCAGTCGCCATTGACCTTATCCCTCTTCCAGGACCTCTTCTCAGCCCTGATTAAGGGCCCTACCCGAACCCCATATGAGGACGGCCTCTTCTTGTTTGACATCCAGCTTCCCAACATCTACCCTGCTGTGCCACCCCACTTTTGCTACCTCTCTCAGTGCAGTGGACGGCTGAACCCCAACTTATATGACAATGGGAAGGTGTGTGTCAGTCTACTGGGCACGTGGATCGGAAAGGTGAGGAGGGTAAAAACGGGGAGGAGAGAGCGAGCCAAGAATGTCTCCAGATTGTTACTCACGGCTCTTCCATACGTATTTCAGGGAACAGAAAGGTGGACCAGCAAATCCAGCCTTCTGCAGGTGCTCATCTCCATCCAAGGTAAATTAAGTGATATGTGGAGGATAAAGGAGAGTGGGTTCATGGCAGAGGGATTTGGACACTGGACCTCTCTGGAAGAGTTACAGTTTTCTCTTTGGGTCGGTTATAACACCATCTTCCCTGAATTCTTAATTGAGCGAGCTTAAAAATAGATTTAAAGGCCTTCCATTCATAATTCCAGACTTCTTTTCTAAATTGAGCTTTCAAAGAGCCAGTGCTCAAGCTGGGAAAGAATTGTTTTTTTTTTTTTTTTTGCTGGGAAAGAATTGACCTGGTAGTACAGGAAGAACACTAATGGACAAGAAAATTGGTAAGCAATGAGCTAGAACTGTTATTTCTCCTACTCCTTGAAAGAAAGGCTAATCCATACGACAATGGGTAGATAATAAAATATCCTTTAAAATAGCCTGGCCGTAGCTTCTTTGGATCCCTGTCCTGTTCCCTTACACCTTCCACTTTCATAATTAATCCTACAGGTCTGATCCTGGTGAATGAACCTTACTACAACGAAGCAGGGTTTGATAGTGACCGGGGCTTGCAGGAGGGCTACGAGAATAGCCGCTGCTATAATGAGATGGCACTGATCCGAGTGGTACAATCCATGACACAGCTGCTACGGCGTCCACCTGAAGTCTTTGAGCAGGAGATCCGGCAACATTTCAGCACAGGAGGCTGGCGGTTGGTGAATCGAATTGAATCCTGGCTAGAGACCCATGCCCTCCTTGAGCGGGCCCAGGAGCTGCCCAATGGGGCCCCAGGGGATGGTAGCTCACCTGAGCCACCCACAACTACTGAGTTATCTGACTCCGGTCGAGAAGAGCCAGAGGAAACAGGAGTGGCTCCTGGTGATGCCTCCCAGGGTTCAGACTCTGAGGGTGGTGCCCAGGGACCAGCACCTTCAGTTAGCAAGGACTTAACAGAGCAGATCCCTGAAGCCACCCCAGACTCATCTGTGCCACCCAGTGTCAAACCAAAGAAGCGGAGGAAGAGCTATCGAAGCTTTCTACCTGAGAAGAGTGGCTACCCAGATATCGGCTTCCCCTTATTTCCACTCTCTAAGGGTTTTATCAAGAGCATCAGAGGAGTCCTGGCACAGTTCCGGGCAGCCCTGGTGGAGGCAGGCATCCCTGAGGGCACAGAAGACAAGTAGCAACCCCCAGACAGAAAAGACAGTGGACACAGTGGGGAGAGGTTGGCCTATTGCCTACTCATTCCCTCTCCTGGAGTCTCCCTTCTCCTCCTTTTTTTCCATCCCCAAAGAGAGGGCCCCCTACTGCCCTCATCCCCCCAAGGTGAGTGATGCTGAAGTAAAAGGAGTTTCTAGATGCACTCCCGTTCCTGGTCTGAAGCTGTCTTAGAGCAAGAGCTTCTTTTGCAACAAAGAGAATCTGAACTTCCTAGATTATTTTTTATAGTTTTTTTTCCTCTTCCCATGGTTACTTCCTAGCAAAAAAAGAAAAGCCCAGTTCTTCTTTCCCCTTCCTTTCCCACAAAAAAGTTCCCATAAAATAGCACTGGGGCTGTCTTTAGGCCTGCACATCCTCTTCATCAGTGGCAAGACCTGGTCTCTGGAGCAGTGGATGTGCCTTGCACTCATTGTATCAGGGAAAGCCACGCTCCACTGGCCCCTTGCCTGCTAGATTGGCTCCCCTGCTACCCTCTCCAGAATCTACTATCTCCTAACTGTCTATGCCCCAAGCAAAGCAGTTGTTCCTTAAGGACTTCCTGGGGACTGTCCCATCCGACACACCACCCTCTCAGAACCTTTCCTGTGTTGGCTTGTTACCTATGAGGTGGCAGTGGCACATAAAGGGGGTGGTTTAGCATTCTGGAATGAGGGTGAGGATAATGGATTTGATGAGGAGGTAAAAGCTTATAGGTGCCTTGCTGATCCCAGACCCAACCATATGGGAGAAGAAGCAGCTTTGGTTTCCTTAAGCTCAAAAACTTTTTGAACTGAGAATATAAGTGCTCCCTCCTCTCACCATCACCCAGGAGTGAAAGTACAGCAGGAAGGAGGGAGTAAAGTGCTAGGGACTGTGCCCTCGTCATCACAGTAGCTACTTGACAACATGGAGAGGTGACGTGAAGCTCCTACCGGAGAGAGGCACCCAGCTGGCTCCAATGTAGAGACTGCAGCCAACTGGGGACTTGCACCTCTCCCAAGACACGCACAGAGGTTTACACATTTTCTAAGCTTTTGATAATGTGAAGCTCCAGGTATGAGGTTGCTATTGAGCACATTGCAGCTATGTAATTTTTTGGTGTATGTATTGTAATATTTAAGGTTTAAAAAAAACTAAAATCTCATAAAGGCAAAAACCTTAAACTTAAGAAAAAGACAAAAAAAAGCCAAAGCATGATGCATCTTGTTAGCCTTAAGCGGACTCCACAATTGTGCTGTACTATAACCAGCTAGCAGCAGCATCAGCAGTGGGGAGAGTGGTCAGAGGCAGGACTGTGGGTGGCATTTGAAGACTTGATTCTATTCTGTACAGTATTTAAGAACAAAACAGGATTGACTGATGGGGCCATGCTTCCAAGTACGTTCGTTGTTCATGTGGAGATGTGAATGCTCTATTGCTTATAATATCTGTATAAAGTGCTGTGTGATTAAACTTTTTTTTACCTGCATTTTTTTTGGTTTGGCTCATTGGAATGTAAAAATAAACAAAAAAAGGTAACAGCATTAAACCTGCCTCTGCCACTCATCTGGACTTTGCTGCCTTTTTTTTCCCTCTAAGACAATTTTTGAAACACACAATCTCATTCTCTCTCTCTCTCTCTCACACACACACACACACACACACACACACACACACACACACACACACACACACACACACACACACACACAAACCAGTGTTCCCCATTCCTTCATCCATTGAGAGCCAAACAATGTGAGGTATATGCTCTTATGTCCTCACCAAGGGTCCACCAGGCAGCATCCTCTGAGGTCAGTCAGATCACTTTTCAAATACAGTAGGCATTCTTGTCACAAATTCCTAGCTGTCTGGCCTTTCTCAGTAAAATGACTCCTTTCTAGCATTTGGTAAAGAACGTCCTAATGTTTTACTTCAGCACTTTGGACTGCAGTAGTCAAAAAGTCTATTCCTTGGTCATTTCAGTCAGTTGAGCTCTTCCATAATTTTTAACCTTAGTAAGCTTTAATACTTCTTTATGAGGCCAAAGTTGCTGGTGTAACACACAACAGGCTCTAGGCCAGTATTTCTCTTTTATACTTCAGTCCAGGAGAAGGATTCCAAGTAGGAAAGAAGTGGAGGGTGGTTTGGGGGGTCTGTTGCCACACTGCTTCTGCTCTTCCTGCAGCTTATACCTCCTTCAGTGGGTCCTGTCTAGTTTGTCCAGTAGAAAAGATGCAAGTTGGGAGTAGGAGAGGATGATTTCCATCCAAAGATCTAGTCACGGGCTGGAGAATGGAAACAGCTACTTGACTTGGGGATGGGGGGTGATACTGATCAAGTTTGCCCTTCTTTCTCCTTTGCCCCAAATTTCCCTACAGCTGTACCTAAGAAAGATACAATTCCCACCTTTTCACCCAAGCTTTTGGCCCAAAGAGAATGTAGACATTTTAAGGGCAGCAGGGACTCTTTTATTTATAGCTCTACTGTCTGGCACATAGTAGAGACTTTAGTGCTTACTGATAGAACTGGAACCAACAAGCCTGCACCTTCTCTAGTTATCAGTAAAATTGCTGTTTCCTCAACCTAGCATCTTCTAGAGCAAGAGTTGAACTCAGAGTCGGGGACCTCTGAACTGTACAAGATCCCTTTGGGTGGCATATTGACTTTGAAAACCACATATTAATGAATTTTTTTTATTTCATTAAATAGTTCCAATTACATTTTGTGTTTTGGTCTGCACTCACCAAAGTTTGACACCTGTGTTCCAGAACATTGAACTTAAAAGAGTTTCTAGCTTTATCGTTGACCTTTGGCAAATAGCAAACTTGAGTGTTTTTTTTTTCATCTACAAACAGAATAGCTCAAATGAACCTGGATTTTAAGCACTTTGTCAAGTGTAAAGCACCGTGTAAATGTGATCATTTCTCCTACAGCCAAGGTCCTACTTTTTCCTCATCCCCCAGAGATGGGACTGGGCAACCTGGAAAAGTCACTTTATTTAGATTGCTCTTTTGGTATACTACCTCTGGCCAGGAAGAGTTCCACTAACTCTGGTCCTGATGTGAGGAAATCTTGGACATGGAACAGAGCTGACTCAGGTTACCAATTTTGGAGTCCTGGAACTACCTAACCTGTGGAGGAATTCCCTTTTTGGTTAGGGGTAAGGCATTCCCCGTTTGCAAAGCAGAAGACCCAACACTACAAGTCCAGTGAAGTCCGCAAGCCCTATTTAGGACCCTGTTTAAGAAGTGAATTGTGATGAAGCAGAGTCTTCTGAACAGGGTAGAGGACTTGGCTCAGGACCAGGCTTTAGTTCTGGACACCCACTAACCAACTGAAAGCCTCCAGGGTGCACCTGGCCTTGGACAGCTTCACTGGCCAGCTCCTCCCCATCTACTGTAAGCATGCCCCTGGCATCATGAGGTTCTAGGCGGAAGGCTACCACAGGCACATATACCAAATTAGGGCATTCCAGGTCCATGTGTGTACCCTTTTCCATGGCCAAGAAAAGCCGAAGCAGTGTAGCCCGGGGTACACCAGCTCGAAGGTAGAACAGATGCATAACCCCTCCATTTCCTCTAGCCATTGGTGCAGCATACATCTCGCTACCCAAGTGAGAATGCAGGAGAGCCAGCACCAACACAAATTCATTTTCAGGCACCACTGTCCAGTTTTCTGGCACTGGCTGCTCCAGAGGCACAAGAAGTGAATCTACAGGGCCTGGTTGATCACGGCCAGGGGGAGGTCCAGCTGAGATTTTAGAAGAAGATGCTCCAACTGGGAGAAAGGATAATGTTCCATGATAGGTACGCAGGGCAGCCAGGCGGAGGAATGTGCCCAGGGTAAATCGCATCTTTCCTAGGCACCTGTACTTTTCACTCTCCACATCCACGTCTGCAACAAAGCCCCAGCCCAGGCTGAGCACGGAGAAGAGGCGGCTGCCTGAGGCTGTGTGTAGGGAAAGCAGGTTCATGGGAGAAAGTCCCCCATGGCACAACAGCAGCGTACAGTTGGTCAATAGGTCTTCATTTGTCACCTGTTCATTACTGGGAGGTGAAGGGAGAACATGAGGAAAGTCTGGAATCCTGATTTCCTGACCCCACTGGTCCCTTCCCTGGGGTTGGGCTAGTAGGAAGTATAATTGTCTGCAGCCAGCCTCCTGAGGGAGAAGGGAAGCCTTTGACTCACTGGCCGTGGAGAGGAACTGGAGCAGAAGGAGAGAGAGCTAAGGCTGGGAGCTTGAATGCCCTCCTGGGGATGTAAACCCTGGGGGGAAGGAAGGGGTCAGCAGGCCAACAACTGGAGGGGAGGGAAGGTGTAGGAGAGGGAAATGAAGACAGAATCCTGGCCCCTCACCCTGCGTAATGGTTTACAGATGCAGCCAAAGCATTGCCGGAGCCTGCTGGAAGGCTACAGAGGGGCTTCTGAATCGCTGTTTCCCAATCAGGTCGTTCCATCAGGCCGTTCACCACCTGAAAGTGCAAAGTCGGTACCTGCCTAGCCTTCCCTCAACAGTCTTCCCCTTGACACCTCCTAACAGCATCTATCTGCACCTATCCCTCTTCTCATTACCCCCAGCCATTGCCCATCACTCACCTCATGCATCAGCCCATCTCCAGACATCACCACCAGGGCATCCCAGGAGGAAAGGTCTTCATCCCGCACCAGTTCCCTCGCATGGTTTCGCCGCTCTGCAGAGAGGAGGGAAACAAGCAATTCAGGTTCTTCTGCATTCCGATATGGGACACCGCAGTTATCATCACTCTTGCCCTAAGTTGCTGGCCCAAGGTGGCAGGGACTGGCAGAGCACCTGCCCCTCGGGGCACTTAGCTCTTACCAGTCAGACGCAAATTGAAGAAGATGCCAGCTTCCTGCAGCATGGGCTGCACTCTGCTCCGGAAGAGGTGCAGGGCTTTGCCGGTTCCTCCCCGGGGGTTTAGCAGCACTAGCACCCTGCAGGGCCTCGGCAAAAGTCTTCTTGGGTGCCCTGGAGAGAAGAGGAAAGGATAAAGGGCTGAGGCAAGAGCTTCTCCACCAAAGCACCTGGAAACTGGAGCCCTCCATCATCTGGACATTTCAGGGTGTTGGAATACTGAGCTTGAATTACCGGGATTCAGTTGTGGCCTGGAGAACCCTTTTGGAGATGTAGGTACTCCAACTTTATGAATAAAGGAGGACCACTTTTGGTAGAGAGAATGAAGCTGGGGGAAAGAGCTCTGCTCGACGTGCCTCCGTTTTTGTTCCCTCTCAGTCTCCAGTTTGTTGGAAAAGTAGCCCAAGGAAAAGAAGTAGGCACAAAGCTCGTCAGTCTGACCTTTCCAGGCTTTGGTATTCTGGGCCCCTTTCACCACCACCACCACCACCACCCCTACTACCCCTACTATGTTCCTTCTTTGGCCCTCACGCACTTGCGTCGGTGGCCTCTGCCCGAGACTCCCTCAAGCTCCGGAGTGCCAGTGACCGAGGCCCCACAGAAACGCAGGCCTCTCCGGCTGCCTCCACCCCGGGCTCCTTATCAGCCTCTCCCAGGCACGGGTCTCGAGGCTGACATGGGGGCTCTCCTGCCCCGCCCCAAGTCATGGGGTGAGGAGAAACATGTTCCATCCCCAGGAGCTTGGAGCTAGGAGCTGCGTGGGGAGCAGAGGAACAGGAGCTTACACTGCTCCCTTCTCAGCCGTGGAAGGAGCTGCGGTCGGCTGAGTTCTCTGTTTATCTCGAAGTACGATCAGGAGCCTCTAGGAAAGCTAGCTTCACCAGGATGGGGTGGGAGCGAGCACCGCCCCCGCCGCTCCCCCTACCCCCCGATAGCCCGCTGCTGTAAGGTACGGAAGCTCTCGGGAAGAGAGGACTCGAGGTGGGGAGATTCTGCGATCCCAGGTGCCGGGCACTCCGCCAATGATGCCACGTCCAGGTCCCCAGCACCTCTTTCCCGGTTTCTCTGGATCACCAGAGAGGTATCTGGGTCTTCGGCCAGGGGTAAGAGAAGATGGATCCAGTAAAGAATCAGGGATTCCTCCCTATAGACCCTGTCTCCAAAACAATGTCAGGGTCTTTCTCACATTGGGCCTGGGGGCGGGGAGAAGAGGTCCCTGGGACCAGGTCGTCCTTCAATCCCACAAAAGTCCCGGAACCCTGGCGGACATTGTGCAATCACAAGATCCAGGACAGGGGATTCCCACTCCGACCAAGTTGCCCGCTGCCTCCCACCTCCTGGCTTAGGAATGGTCTCGAGAATGATCTCGACTTCAGACTTAGTTCCCCCTCTGGAGCTTGGCGGTGGGGGCTGGGCCAACAGATGGTTTCGCGTGCTGGCCAGAGGGGTCAGGGTGGAAGCGGACCCGCCTGTTCAACCCTAATTCCTCCACCTACCACCCTGTCTCTAGCTCCAGCTCCAACTCAAACTCAGCAGGGAGGGAGACGAAGTCCGCGCCCCAGTTTCCCCGGAGGCTGGGGAAAGGCGGATCCGAGGAGGAAAGGTGGGGCAGCTCTTGGCGGCCCTCCCCGGTCAGACCGGTTTGCCGCAGGAGGGGCCAAGGCTGTTTGCTTTGATGGCCTGAGCCTTACTCCCTAGGATTCAACCTCACGTCTGAATAAACAGGAGCTCTTTAGAGCAGTCTTATTTCACCAGCGCTCCTCCCTCCTGCCCCAACTTTTCCCCGCAAGTTCTGCCACTCCGTACGGCTTGGTCAGCCGGGAGAAGGGCGTTCCAAGTATTCTCCCCCACCCCCTGGTGGCTGGCCACGCCTCCGCACCCCAGCGCTCCCGGCTCACCCCGGGAGGGTGAAAATCCGGAACAGACTCTACCAAAAGGAGAGCATCTGCCCTGGGGCCATCAGACCCAGCATTTAATAAAAGTACAAGCCCAGGAAATGACCTTTCCCCTTCCCCCCCCCCCCAGTCACAGCGCAAAGCTTCCAGGCCGGCCGCGCAGCCCCCTTACCTACTCCGGCCTCTGGACTCCAGTCCCCCATCTCACCATCCTGACTCGAGGGCATCCTCCAAGTCCGAGAGCTAGCTCCCGAATCTTCCCGGCAAACAGCTGAGTCCCCCTCAGGTTCTCTCCTGAAGCTCAGAGCACCCCCACGCCTTTCTCGTCCGAGGTTTGGGACACCCCCACACGGCAGAGTCAGGGACGCCCTCCCCTGTGTCCGTACCGATCGCGTGCTCCCCCTCCCCGCGCTGTCTCTTCGGGTAGCAAAGCCGAGGGAAGTCACCGACTGGGCGGGCAGTGTTCCAGCAGCGGGAGGAGTGACAGCTAATGCGGCCGGAGACGCGGCGTGGCGGGCGAGCTGCCCAGCCTGGGGGCAGCAGCAGAGGCAAGCGAAGCCCGAGCCCGAGGCGTGCATGTGCCGCTAGCCTGGCAGCTGTGTCAGCCTGGACCCAGGGCCCAAGGCAGAGGACCTGGAAAAGCGCAAACTGCTTCGGCAGCACAACTTCAGGCTGGCGCTCAAAAGTCCGACTCCAGCCTCCTATCGTGACTTCTGGGGTAGGGAAGCGGGAAGCCGGAGCGGGACACTACTGGGCGGGGAGGACGGAGGAGGGCCAGGGGTGGAGTCCGGGCTGCGTCGGGTTGGATCTGGAGTCTTTCCAAGCACGGGACGCAAGGAGCAGCTCAGTTCAGGATTCCGTACTCTCAGCTCCAGAATTGGGTACATCACAAAGACTGCCTCCTTCAGAAAAATAACCCCCAGTGGCTTTGGCGGATGCCCACCCGCGTCCGACCTGGGTCGCACTTTTCGCCACTCTGCTGCTTGCCCCGCCCCCCCCCCGACGGCTTCCGCGTTGAACTATTTTTAACCTCCTAGACTGCTACCCATCGAGTTCCGGAGGCGAAACCACCCGGCTGTCCCGGAGGCAGAGCCGCGTAGTGCACCTGTGGGGCACCTGCTGGGGAGGCTGGGGGCCCCAAGCATCCAGGAGAGCTGGACCTCACAGGAGGCCACCTGGGCTCTGGAGTGGTAAGGGTTAGTTTGGATCCAAGGAAGTAATTGCAACCCAGTCTCAAAGAATTTACTTACCTTGTTTGCTGAGGCCCTCCGAATGAATGTGGGGAATTAAGTGGCAGTACTCTGGCAGAGAGAAGGAAGCCTAAGGTTGGGGAAATGAGAAAAGTGAGAAGGAAGGAGGAGGTGGGGGGAGGCTGCTGGAGGTGATTGATAGATAAGGCCTGCACTCATAAATAAGGTTTTGAGTTTCAAATAGCTACTAGATATAATATCTGTGAAGACAAGATCTGGGACGTATCTAAACTTCTATCCTCCAGGGCCTCCCAAGTACAGTGCTCTGACTGAGAACGTCTGATAATTCGCGTTGAATTTAATTGAGAATTGTACGTTTGCCTCCCTTTACTTACTGAGAACCTCAGCTTACAGAGCTACAAAAAACAAAAACAACAAAAAAAGTCACTGTCCTCAACTCGTTTGCAATTCAAAATAAAGATACAACATAATGTAAATTAGAAAGCTGTAAACACAAAGAAAGCTACATGGATTCCATTAGTGTCAGCCTTAGGCACTGTGTTGTGTTTATTTGGGCATAGATTGGAACAAGTTATTGTCAGTCTTTAGGTGAATGGATCTAGGTGGAGCAAAAGTTACCCAATGATCGAAGTCTGTGAGAGTGCTATTAATCAAAGAAAAAAGATAGAGAAAAGAGGGAAAAGCACACGTTAATCAATTAAAATTTATTAAATGCTTGTTATATGTCAGGCACTGACATATAACTAAGTGCTAGGGATGCAAAGAAAAAGCAAAAAAAAAAAAAGTCCCTGCTCTTGTGGACAGACTTCCAGCAGAGGAGCAGACTAGTTCAGACATCTCATTTCCCAAAAAGTTGCACTCATTTTGGACTCATTTAACTTCACCATGTCCCCAGTAAACCAATCATTGGGAAACCTCATCCTCTTAGACGATCCAATCAGCCTTGAAACTCACAGTTCTTCAGTATCGTCTCTCTGGCCTCGAGAGGTGAAGGGTGAAGTGGGGAATTCCTCAACGTACATTTAAGGAGGGCTGAAAGAAGAGCCGTCTCCTCAGGCAATGCCTCATTTCCCACTCAGATGCGCTTCTTGTCGATTTCTGTCTTCTCCGGCTCCATTCTTTAGAACTTACTTGACTTCACCAGGCCACCAAGTGTCTCACCCTTCCCCAGTAGCCCCATGTTCTGTTTTGTGTGTTATCGTCCCCCTTCCCCCGTTTAGATTGTAAGCGCCTTGAAGGCAACGATTTTCTTTTTCATATTTGTAGCCCCAGAGCTTAGCACGATGCCTAACCCATTAACTGGTGCTTAATAAATATTTATTGACTGAATCTCAAAGGAAGCTAGAAGGGAGAAATAAGGAGAGAGTGTCAGGTATATGGGGGAACAGCTTGAAGGCAGGAGAAATGGAGTATCACTGTCACTGGATCGCAGAATACAGGAGAGAGGAATCAGTTGATAGAAGACGGGGAAGGTGGGCAAGGGCCAAGTTATGAGGGGCTTTAAAAGCCAAACAGAGGATTTTATATTTAATCCTGGAAGTAATTGGGGAGTATTGAAATTAGTTAAATAGAGGGGTTGACTTGGTCAGAATTGTGCTTTAAGAAGATATGTACAGAAATGTGTAACAGTTCTTTTCATAGTAGCCCAAAACTGGAAACTGAGGGAGTACTCATCTATTGAAGAATACCTAAACAAATTATGAGTTACAAATGAAAGGCAGTATTATTATTATTGCATCACAAGAAATAATAACAGAGAAAGTTTCAGAGGAAACTCTAAGAACTAATGCAGAGTGAATTGAACATAACTATAACATTTTATACAAAGACAACCATATAAAGAAAACTTTGAAAGCCTTCAGAAGCTCTGACTTCAATGACAAACCAGGGTTCCAGAGGAAGGGAGATGAAGCATGATTAACCATTTCCTGTCAGTGAGGTGGTGGACTAAGTCAACAAGAATTTATTATGCTCCTATTTAGGGCACTGTGCCAGATGCAATGCTAAGTGCTGGGGATGCAAAGAAAGGCAGAAAACAATCCCTGCTCTCAAGTTCACAGTCTAATGGGGGGAAAAAACTGTACAAACAAGACATATACAGGACAGAGGGAAGGCTCTATGAAACATATTTGGACATGGTCAATATGGAATGTTTTGTTTGACTTCATATTTGTTATAAGGTCTTTATTTTTTTTAATTGTTCAACTGGGAAAGGAAAGAGAAAATAAATTCTTGTTTAGTATATATATGGATGAATAGGAAGAGAGAGGAGAGAGGAAGGAAGAAAGGGAGGAAAGAAGGAAGGAAAGAAGAAAGGAAAGCTAGACCCAGAAAAAACAAAGGTTCTTATTTTTCATATAGCCTACAATAAGAACAGTAAAACTAAAGGCCTGTCTATATCAGTCAGACCTTAGTGGGGAAGGTGAGACTCACTAAAACGGAGGAGTTGAATGGGAAATATATTGATTTGGGGCTACTGCCTTCTGTGTTTTTTGTAATTTTTTGCGAGGGTGAAATAAAGAATACATTGTTTTTAAAAAGTCAGTTTACCAAAGGCTGTTTTGAATGAGAGGCCTGATGAGGAGACATCCAGTCAGCCCACCCAGTACCAGTTCTCCCTCTACCCTCCACCCCACCATACTAGGGACACTTCATTCCTCCCTCTTAAAAAGGTTGGCTCAGGGAAGTCATAACTCTCCGAGGCCCCAAAACAAAGAACAATGTAGAGAAGGCAGAAGGCACTGTGGGGGATGAACCCAGATAAAAACATGGAGGTCATTTCTCTTATCACTATGTATCTTTATCAGGGACTTCTAGCCTTGCCCTCCCAGGTGGCATTAGTCCTGCCCCAATTCTTGACGCTAGAGAAACTTTGTGGGCAGAGGCCACCAGCAGCTTAACTATGCCCCCTCCACACTGGTTCAGAATTCAGCTTTCTCCAGGGGGCAAGCACTGGTCCGAAAGTCAAGGACCGGGGCAACTATGAAACGCTGGGGCCACTCACAGATCAAGAAGGCAATAAAAGGAAATGGGAGAACAAGGGTCCTTCCCACCAGTGAGGACCAGTGACTCTGCCTCTTCCCGTGATGAGGACCCCCTGCCCACGCTGCGTGGCTGCCCAGAATCAACTGGCTCCGAGGCGGTGACTCAGCGACGTGCGGTGTGAGCTGGCCGGGAAACTCCGGGAAACAACCCAGAAAGGGTGAGCCTGGGCCCCCATCCTTTCCTCTCTTCCCCCTCCTCCCACGCTCCACCACCCACCCACCCAAGCGCCCTTGGGTGGAAACTGCGGTTGAAGCGCTCTGGAGTGGATCCATCCTGGCCGGCGCGGGTTGTTATCCTCCCAGAGCAGTTAGGTAGGCACACCTAACGTGGGTCCAGGAAGGTAATCCCACCCTCCAGCGGTCCACCCCCACCCTCATCTTTCCCCCCTCCCCCCGGACGCACGCGGAAAATGACCGGGTGCTGCTTCTACACTGAGAGAAAGAGGACGCTTGGCTTGCGGGTTCAATTAGCCTACTGCCTCGGGAGTTGCAGTGCCCAGATCACGAGAATGATGACTCAGCAGCGGGGGAGGGGGAGGATGGTGAATGGGGTCAGGGGTGGGGTGGTCAAGTGAGACAGGCCCTGGGCAGAGGGCCCAGTCGCATTCTTGGTCCCTTCCCCTGGCCAGGGCGCTGCACCTGCCTGGGTCTCCCACGGGAGATGATAACAGGGCGTTGTCTCGGAGGATTCCAAAGGGCTGCTAGCAGCCAGCTCACCCTCTCTTAGGGCCTCTGATTTTCCATGGCAAGGGAGGTCTGGGACAATGCAACTGGGGGGGAGGCAAAGAGAGGGGCGCCCCAGCCTCAGCCTCTGAATAGTCTGTGGGTACTCCCTCTCCTTGCCGCAGGAGGGTTTCTCCAAACCTCTACCTTCACAATAGGACCTGCTGAGGAGATCTGGTACCTAAAGATATCCCTTTGGCGAGGAGGGACAGGATGATGTCTATGGAAAAGATTTAATGATATGCCTATCTTCAGTATCTTTTCTTTGAGGAGCTCAAAAAAGAGTCAGTGTACCTTAATGAAGGCTCCTCAAATCTTGAAAAACTTATTTCTCCTGAGGTTTGATGTAGCAACATGAGACAGAGAAAATAATTGACCTTGAGCCAGAAGTAACAAAGCAAAAGTCTAGAGAAGGGGTCCGCCTCTCCCTTTCAGAAACTTCAAAGCTGGATATGTGTATGCATATGTATGCATGGATGGAGAAACTCTTTTTTAAAAAATGGATCAGGATTGTTTTGGGGGGACCAGTGAAGCTGGTTTCCTGTTGTAGAGTTGCTTCTCCATCTTGGAGAAAATAGATGAAGTTACTTTATGATTGTGTAATCTGGGGGACTGTGCCCTGCTTTGTGCACTATTTCCCAATCCTAAATCAGAAAAAGATCCTGTGGGAATAAGGTGAAGGGCAGAGCCCTCTAGCTATGACTACGGCGGAGTACAATGGCTATGCTGTTCTCCACGGTCTCCAGTCCCTGCCCCCTTTACCTCCCCAGCCCTGGCATGGCTGGCCCCTCATTCCTTCATTGCTGCCACTCCCCCCAACCCCTCCCCCACAGTCCAATCGCCTTCTTAATTATTCTCCCAGTTGCTTTCTCTTCATTTTCTTGAAACGTTTACTAATTTTCCATTTTTATTGATATCTTTTGTTTTTACATCACTTTTGTTTCCCAGTATGTTCCCCCCTCCTGCATGACAGTCATCCTTTTTAACAAAGGCTTTTCTGAAATGATTTTTAAAGATTTGCACAATCTCCTTCAATCAACCTCACAGAAGTGCAGGAAAGGATCAAGGACAAGACTTCCCTCCACATCTTGTAGCCGAGGAAACTAACCCAATGATTCTCCCTAGGTTCCAAAGCCAGTCACTGGCCAGTTTGAGAACAGATCTCAGAAGCCGGGACTCCCAGACCAGAATTGTACCTACCCGAACTCTTTGCTAGACTAACAATCTGAACACCTCCCATCCCCAGCTGGCTTCTCTTTTTGGCTCCTGCTGCTCTCCCTGAGTGCTATTTTAACTGGCTCCCTATTGGCTTTTCAGAAGGACACATCTGATCTGCATCCTGCAGGAAAAGGAAAATCAAGTTAAATCCCTCACCAGGACTCAGTTGTGCGTCCCAGAGCCTTTTCCCAGCATAATAAAACCATGCATTTATATCTAGTGCCAGGTTTGGTGGGGAAGTCTGACTTGATCCTCAATACAAAACCTGGTTCTCAGGTACTACCTGTCCCACAAGGGAAAAGAAACTGGTCTTTCTCTCCTCACCCACCTCCTCTTCATCTCATGCCCTCCACCTGTGGATATCTAGAAAGCATTAACTCATTGTCAAGGTGTCCCTTTTATGAGACAAGGATTTCTGTGGTGTCTCTTCCTTTCCAGAATCTATCTTCTTTGGTGAATTTCATTCTTCCAAATTGCAACCAGAAGAGGTCCAATGGCCTCGGGTTCCTTATCTCCCCTATTGGATGTGGTTCCATGAGAGAAGGGTATTGGCACTGAGACATCACTATGTGTAAGCTATTTTTCTGTGACCTTCACCATTTCACATATCTCTCGGATTCCATTTGCATCCATTTACATGTCAAGTATTGGGCCAGATGTTAAGATGTACATGCTACTTTATACAGTGTCCTGATTCCCAGGACATAAAGTAGGCAAAAATCCCCAGATTTAATGCCGGATTCTTCTTATTTATAAGCATTTATTAAGCACGTTATATGCCAGACACTGTGCTAAGGATAAAAAGAAAGGCAAAAAACAAACAAGCAAACAAGCTGGTCCCTTGGTCTCGGAGCTCATAGCCCAATGGCAGAGACAATATACTAGCAACTAAGTACAAACCAGATCAATATAGGGTGAAGTGGAAATAATCTTATAGGAAAGGCACGAAGATTAAGGACTGGACAAGACTTCCTGCAGAAGATGGGACTTTGTCGAGGCCTAAGAAAGACTTTAGTGAAAGGCCAACATCTGCTGCATTCCAGGCCATGTTGGCGAGGTATCGTGGTTTTTGTCTTGCCACTGGACTTCAGTGACTCTGGAGGAGAGACTGAGGCTGGTGACTTTGAAAAACTCTGCCTCACTTAAATCCAATTCAAGCACAAATCAAGATGTCACCCTCGTGATGTCATTGGTCCTCTTGAAGAAGAAAGGACTGACAACAATAACAGTAACAGGACTTTGCTGAAATTTGAAGGAAACCAGGGAGGCCAGGAGACAAAAATGAAAAGAAAGAGAATTCCAGGCCATCCAGGGGACAGACAGAAAATGCCCAGGGCTGGGAGATGGAGCGTCTTGATTGAAGAGTTACTTGGCAGAGAGTAAGGTATAAAAGAGCCAGGTTATGAAGGGCCTATAAGAGCATCTTATATTCGATCCTGGAGGTGATAGAGAACTACGGGAGTTTGTTGAATAGAGGGTTGACGTGGTCAGACATGTACTTTTTTGTTTGCAAAGGGAAAGAGTTGTCTCTGATGTGTGTTTCTTTCCCTTGTGGGAGTCCTCCTGTTCTGTCTTCAGTATTTGATCCCAGCAGCCTGGGATAGCTGCTCCCTGCCCTTCCTCTGCCCCCGTGTCGATTGCCCCTTCACAGACTCCACAGCCCCTTAGAGTAGACCCAAGGATCCTTCAAGACCTCTGGATACCACCACCTCCTCCAACTAAGGCACTCAGAGTTCCTCCTTGGAATGCTAGACAAAACATTCTGCTACTTATTCCAAGTCCTGATTAGACCAGTGTGTGTGTGTGTGTGTGTGTGTGTGTGTGTGTGTGTGTGTGTGTCTGTGTCTGTGTGTGTGTGTGTGTGTCTGTGTGTGTCTGTGTGCTCGAGTACGCTCAGGAGGAATTTGTTGAATAGGACCTTAAGTAGTAGGTCTGAAGAGACTATGAAGAATGAGGGCTTGGGGGATGGCTAGGCGCCATAGTGGATAGAGCACCAGCTCTGAGTCAGGAGGATCTGAGTTCAAATCCTGCCTCAAACACTTAACACTTAAGTAGCCATGTGACCTTGGGCAAGTCACTTAACCCCAGTTGCCCTACAAAAAGTGAAAAAAAAAAAGAATGAGGGCATGTGAGAAACTGAAGATGCTGTTTTCCCATCATAACTGGAGAGAGGGAGACTGGTTGGTGGTTTGTCCTTCATTCTCAAAGAGGACCAAAGTGACATCACTCTGCTGGAATCAAGTTTCAATGTGTCCCACTGTGGCTGAGCAGACCAATACGAGCTTAGAATGCTCTACCACAGGTCGGGCACAAACAATCTGCATGAACATTTGGAGTGGATACTTTAAATTTGCACATCCTGTGTTTCCCTTGAGCTGTTTCAATTCTGCTTTGCTCATAGAGTGTAGCACTTTCTCTGGTGAGGGCCCACCATGCTGGGTGGTCCTATTCCAGTGTGTCCCCTGACTCACAATCAATTCCAAAAGTTCTTAAGAGAGACCTTGAGAGTGTCCTTGTATCACTTGTTCTGACCATCATGTGAGCACTTGGCCCGAGTTCTCCATAAAGTAGTCTTTTTTGACAAGCATATGTTTTACATTCAAACAACGTGGCCAGCCCACAGGAGTTGCACTTTCTGAAGCAGAGTTTGATTGCTTGGCATTTTAGTTCGAGTAAGGACCTCAGTGTCTGGTACCTTATGCTGCCAAGTGATCTTCAGGATCTTCCTAAGACAATTCAAATGGAAGCGATTCGGTTTCCTGCCATGGAGCTGGTATATACAGTCCAGGTTTCACAGACAGAGAGGTGGAGAAGATGCAGATGTTTTCTTTTTGAAACTATTTCAACCTTTGTTTCTTGAAGAGGATTCTTATAGAAGCTGTTATCCTGAGTAAACTAAATGGTGTGGAACCATTTTCAGAAGTGAAGTCATCCTCTATTACAGAGATGGTTTAAGGTGATTCTAGCTCTTATCTTTTTTCATAGCTTAAATATTATAAATAATTATGGATTTACTACTATTGGTTTAATTATTAGTAAACTATGTATTCAATGACTTTTACATTTTTAATTATAGAATGTCAAGGGTTTTGATATATATAGAGAGAGAGAGAGAGACAGAGACAGAGAGATACAGAAAGACAGAAGAGAGAAATCACTTATGGGAAAAGTGGTTTCTCTAGTTTTATTAAATAATATTTAATAAACTGGAATGGGGGCTCTGAGATTATTTGATTGAGATGTTGAAATTTGACTAATTGATATGAAAGGAATTATCCAAATATGCCCCTGGATTACCCTAGAGTTTCAGTTGATGAGATTAAGTGTAGGAGCAAGTCAAGTAGCAAGCTGAGGGCTAGAATTGTTAGATTTTGATAACCTGATGATTCGTATTTGAACCTAAAAGCAATACTGGTAAGAAAAACCACACTGCTTAGTCTAAGAGCACTTTGCTAGCCAGCTCCTCCATGCATTTCAAAAGAAGCCTAACCTTTGAGGGGACTGGGAGAGAGTCATTATGTGCATGCCTAGTGGTCTAAAATGAAAGTTATAGCTGAGCAGATGTGGGTGACAAAAAGACACCACCAGGGCAACCCAGCAGGACTATTTATTTCTAACCTCCCTCATTTAACTCCTCTGGTAGTTAGACATATAAGATTAGTTGAAATACATAACAGAGATAACATACAAGCAAACATATACACAGTAGAAAATAACAGAGTAAAGGCAAGAGAATTAAGAGGGATTGGGGAAGGCTTCCTATAAAAGATGGGATTTTAGTTGGGATTCAAAGGAAGCCAGGGATGGCAGGAGTTGGAGTTGAGGAGGGAGAGCATTCCAGGCATGGGGGACAGCCAGAGAGAATACTGGGAGCTCTCTAACCACCTCACTGTTCATATCTAGTGAGCAGTAAGGGATATGTCAGCTTGCCAAAGGTACTCACCATTGCTGTAAAGGAAATCCAGTGCAAAATCCAAGTCAAAGAGGAATTTCCTGTGGATGATGAGGTCCTGCAGATGTTCCTGTGTGTGGATGACTTTGTGCTAATTGTTTCAGCAATGAGAACAATTCAACATTGGAACAATTGAACCTAAATGAAATCCATAATGACTCAAAAGACTCAACTATTCACACGATGAGATGCAAATGAAGAAAGAATGCTACGTATTGTCCATGTGGTTAAAAGGACAAACTACAGAATGTGTGCATTAGCATGAACATCTTGGAGAGACAATGCAAATGAAAAATAAACTGGAACCAGTATGAACAGGAAATTGAGGGCAGGCTCCGGAAAACTCTACCGTACTTTTCACGGCCCAGGCTTCTCCTTGAAACAGAGACGCATCTTTTTGACACCAATATTCTGTTTATGCGACATAGAATCACAATTTCATTGACCAATTCAAGTGGAGACTCACACAAAAGGCAAAGGAAAAGGTATGTGGTGAATGGGGACAAGCTTCCACACATCCGAACACCTAAGGATGGTGCCTGAAAAGTGGTGGAAAGAATGTCATTGGATGAATGTCTGGAAAAAAACAAAAAAGAGTTGGATTGGTCAAGCCCTTGGTATTCCTGAAATGTTGCAAGATGATAAGGAAGGCAGGCCCCCAGCTACAAAGTAGATGGCCTTTGTGGCAAATGGATGAAACTAATCAATCAACTGATAAACATTCATTAAGCACTTATTATGTTTCAGGCACTGTACTAAGTGCTGAGGATACAAAAAGACAGTCCCTGCCCTCAAGGAGCTTATAATCTCACGTGGGAGACAAACTGTATACAGAATAAGTAGGAATAATGAACAGAGGGTTGGGAAAGGCAACCTATAAAAGATGTGATTTTAGATAGGATTTAAAGGAAGTCAGGGATAATAGTAGGTGGGAGGAGAGAGAACATTCCAGGCTTGGAGCATAGCCAGAGAAAATGCAGGGAGATGAGAGATGGAATGTTGTTTGTTGAACAGCAGGGGGGCCAGTGTCACTGGAGGGAAGAGTACATGGTGGAGAGTAAGGTATAAGAAAACTGGAAAGGTTAGGAGGGAGCTAAGTTACAAAGGGTTTGAATGCCAAACAAAACATCTTGTATTTGATTTTGGAGGCAACAGAGAACTGCTGGAATTTACTGAGTTTCTTATTAACAAAAATTACAGTCAAAACATTTAGCACATAGCAGCCACAATAGTAGGTCCTGGAGGTATCAATACAAAAAATGAATCAGTCTCTACTCAAAAAAAGCTTAGGTTACAGGATATGAAAGGATAAATGGATCGAGATCTGTATTATTAAGATGAATACTTATTTTTGATGTGGTTAGAGTTGCTCGAGACCCCAAAATACCAACACTCTGGGTCCTACTGAATGAATTTGACTCAAGTCTTCTCTCAGCCAAAGAAAAACAAAGTTTATTAAAAGTTCGCCTGTATTGGACATAGAGCAAGTCTGTGCTAGAAAATTCTATGGCACTCTCACACCCATGGGGCCAAGAAGGGGTCTTATATACAGAAAAGTTGTGGGAGGAATCTAGGGATGATCTAGAAGAGGAGTTTGGGGAGAGTCTTCTGGAGGAGTTAATGAGATAAATGAGTGATTAAGGGTAGGAAGTTGCCGGAGGCCACCTGGAGCCAACAGACAAAGATGGGCTAGGCCAGCCCAAGGGCGGATTGATATTTTGATAGGCTCTAGGGTGAGAAGTAGATGGACAATAGAGTGCTAGGCTAATAACCGAGGTCTGGGCCCAGTTACAATAAAAGGCTCTTAGCCTCTGCAAACACCTCATCAAGTGGGAAGATTCCATCAGAGTTCAAGGGGATTCCCAGAACCTGCCCCTCATCAATATTGGTCAGATTAATCTGCTCACCCCTTCCCCCCCATGATATCTATACATTTGTTGAAGGTGGAACTTTTCATCTTTGCATTCATACCAATGTATACATCCCAATGTACTGGGAGTATATTGCACTTAGTAGGTATTACACAAGTATTTATTGGAATGATACAGGGAGTTTCCCTAGATGTGAGAAATTATGACAGTCATAGAATCATAGGATTTAGAACTGAAAGGAACCTTGCAGTTCATCTAGTTAAACCCCTTGTTTTATACATAAAAAAATAAAGTTCATAGAGTTCCAGTTATTCATCCAAGATTATGCAGTTAAGTAGCATACCCAGCATTCCTTTCTCCATACTGGAGAAGGCACCAGAAACAATGACCTCGTGGGTATGGGGCTGAACTTTGAGACAGGAAAAGCTGGGTCCATATCTGTAGTGAGAGCAATAGCTCTCTCATGCAGCTAGGTTAGTTTTTCCTTAAAAGTTATTGAACCATCATGAAATTTAATTGCTCCAGGGAAGTAAGGCTAAAACCATTGACAGAGGTTCCTCATGTCTTCCATACAAAACCAGCTTTATGGAGATTTCCTTTTTCAGACTTCTAACCAGGAGACCAGCTTGACCAACACAGGGCCAGGTAAGCTGTGCCCATGCTGAATCAATAGTGTATCCTTGCTGAATATCCTTTCCCTGCTATGGCCAAGTAAAACTATGTTTAATTGTTAGATGATCTATGAGTGTTTCATTCACTCCTACTATTCTGAACTTTAAACAGCGTAGTGGCCTGAATCAGACTGGATCTTCAGCATCTCACTCCTCACACTTATGAACTGGGGTACCTAATAGACAAGTCATCCAACTTTTCTGAATCCCAATTTTCTCAGTTGTAAAGTAGAGCTGATGATATGGCAGCCACTATTTTACAGAATATTGTGAAGCTTAAGTGAAATGCTATATATAAAGCACTTTTGCAAGCTTTAAAATGTTAGGTGCATCACTAATGGACTCTTTACCTTTCCTCAATTTTCCCTGAAAGCCATGCTCTCTCTCCTCCCCCAATCTGAATTCTTCCTGGCCTGCTAGTTCCATCTCTTTCATGAAGGCCTTTCTGACAAGCCATTCTACAGGGTTGCTTGCCTTCTTCCTTCATTCAACTGTTAGTGAGTTTGGGGTTAAGTGACTTGCCCAAGGTCACACAACTAGTGAGTGTTAAATGTCTGAGACCGGATTTGAACTCAGGTCCTCCTGACTCCAGGGCCCCTGCTCTATTCACTGTACCACTTAGCCACCCTAGGGCTTATAGTTCTTGATGGGACATTCTTAGTACTAGCATCTAGAACTTGCTATCTTCAGGCATGGGGTATATGGACTAATGTGAGGGCTTGCTGATCCCTTTTCAGGGCTGCTCATCCACTTTTGGTGTCCACTTTCACCTAGCTCTCATCTGTGGCTCCAAGAAGCCATAACAAGAGTAGCAGCCACTTCCTAGTAAACAGTCTGGGTAAATGGGCTAACTAGGTTGAGGGTAACTGATAGGTTTACATTGGTGAGTTAGGGGGATGTCTAGCCCAAGCATGGAAAGACCTCCCAGCACAATGGACAAATGAGAACAATTTGTTCCAATGGCTCTGAAGGTGACTAAAGCGAGTGTTATGAGACACTTAGAGCTTGGTCAGAAATCAAAGATCCCAAGGCCATGTACTACATCCCAGGTCATAGACAATTGTTCTGACTTTTGTCTTGCCACTGGGCTTTGATGACTCTGGAAGAGAAAGACTGATTTGTGCAACTCTGCCTTATTTAAAGTCAAGACAGCACTCATTTGCAATATCAATGATCTTCAGAAAACACAGGATCTTCTTCAAAAAACCCCAACAACAAAATACTATATAAATGATTATTTCTGCTGCTTTTAGTTTTCTATGTTCTTTTTTTTTTTGGTTCTTTAGGGAGGGTTTTATTTATTACACACACACATACACACACAAACTAAAAGGACAAAGTTTTTCAAAATACAGTAATAGGTGAAAATATACAGTATGCTTATTATAATCAGTTTTATGTTACAGCATACAGAGTTAATGAATTTTCTTTGTTTACTTAACTGTCTGTGGTGTTATTAAAAAGATAAGCACACATTAAAATGTTTATGATATTGTAACATGGCAAAGTCCCTTATAGAGTAGCATCACTGGGGTTGATACAAGAAAAAGGCACAGAATTGTTGCAGCTTCTTAAAATAGGTGCAACACTTCATACAATTATTGGGTATTGAGGTATTTTACATAAATGAATTCTCCACAAAACCAAAGCTTACAGTTTTATTTTGTTTTTGGTGGGGAGAAAGTAAGGCAATTGGGGTTAAGTGACTTTCCCAGGGTCACACAGCTAGTAAGTATGTGTCAAGTGTTTGAGGCTGATTTGAACTCAGGTCCTCCTGATACCAGGGCTGGTGCTCTATTCACCGTGCCACCTAGCTGCCCCCAATGCCTACACTTTTAAAAGTGACAAAGTTTCCATTTTAACCACCTTAAATCAACATTTCTCCAAAATAAGATCAAATCTTTTTTTGCATTCTTTAAGAGCAATTTCTGTCTAAGTTCTTAAACAAAACTCCAAAGAGCTGGGACTGGATTGGTGTTATATGTAGGCAGAATTGTGAAGTACTTATAGAATATAATGTGAAGAAATTGTACTAGATACTAGAAAGACACTCTTCCCAATATACATTATATAATAATATTATATATGAAGCATATAGATAAATAACATCCATATAGTATGTAATGTTATTTATCTACATATGCAAAAATATATAATAAAATACCTTCTATTCCATTTGAGGGGATAGGGAAAGTTTTCAAATAATAGAATAATATTTACAGACTCCTCAGATTTACAGCTGGAAGGGACCTTAAAGATTTACATTTTCCACATGGCATACATTAACTCTTAGAGGCCTCTTCCAGCTCTGTGTAACTCTGGGCCTTCCTTGCTCTAGAACATAGTAGGCCTAGGACAACTCCTCCAGGCTAATACTGTCCAATTCAATCCCAAGGAAGGCTTGAGGCCCAGAAATTCAAATACCTTTGAAAATCTAAGCACTGGCAGCGTGTTTCATTTTGATGTACTATGGCTTCCAATCCTACACCAAAGTCCTCCTTTAAGACCTCATCATGACTTAAAGTTAACCCTGGATTCTTTGGGAATGTGCCTGAAGATGTTGTTCGTCCCTTATTTATTTCCAAAGAGGACCAATGACATATGGGGTGAGGTCTTGACTTGCTCATGAATTATATTTAAGTGAGGCAGAGTTGGACAAAGTAGTTAACCTCACTCTTTCTTCCAGAATCATCAAAGTCCTGTGACAAGATAAAAGTCAGGATGGGATGACCTATGACCTTGGCTTCTGCTCTAAATTCTCCAGCCCCTCCTTCAGCCTCCTTCATGGTCACTGGAACAAATTGTTCTCATCCACCCATTCTGCCTAGGGAAGCCTTCAGTGTAACGGCATCTGTATTGGTACATCTGTAATGGTAATTAATTTAGCTGGTACTTAGTCCTTAGTAACTAAGGGCTTAGTACTTCTGTGAAAGAAACAGAGGGTACGAACTCTGTCTCCTGTTGCTGACATGGTAGAAGGGGGTTGGCCAAGACAGGAAGCCAGTGTGTGTGTGTGTGTGTGTGTGTGTGTGTGTGTGTGTGTGTGTGTGTAAGAAGAGTTCTGTAATGCCATGCACCAGCAGATTCTCAAAAGAATGCTACTGTTGATGAGGTGCAGGTTCTGGGAGCCCCTTTGAGCTCTCCTTGAATCTTTGAGGTGCAGGCTCTGGAAAACCCCTTGAAGTCTGAATGAATCTTCCCATTTAATGAAGCATTTGCAGAGGCCATAAGTATTTCATTGCTGGGCCTAAACCCCTGTTACTAGCCTGGCCCTCCATTGTCTATCTGCTTCCCACCCTTGAGCCTTTCAAAATATCAATCTACTCTTGCATTGACCTTGTTAACTCCTCCTGAAGACCCTCCCCAAACTCTTCCTCTAGACCACTCCAAGATTCCTCTGTATATAAGAATCCCATCTCCCTTCCATGTGGTGGGAGAGCTCCATAGAATAGCTTAGCACAGACTTGCTCTGTAAGAGCGCCATAGAATGATCTAGCATAGACTGGCTACTTAAGAGTCTACCCCATATGGTAAACTTTTAATGAACTTTTAATAAGCTTTACTTTTCTTTGGCAGAGAAGACTTGAGTGGAATTCTTTCTGCAGGGCCCGGCATGTTGGTATTTTGGGGTCTCAGGCAACCCTAACCCTCTTTATGGATAACCACATCACTGTGAACAGCTTTCAGAGTTCAGATTACACAGTACAGTGAGCACTCTGTTTCTTCCATTACAAATCAAGGCAAACATTCACAATATATCACAATATAATATTCATAACATTACATCTTATCACAGAAAATGGCCACACAGTTTTCACTACAGCAGTCACAATATTTAGAAGAAGGAACAAAAGAAGACTTAATCATTGAGTCAATTCACAATAGAATAATCAAACTTCCACTTGTAGGGCAACCATTAACTTAATCAGTCACTAATCTAGATTCCCAATTACTAACTATCATTAATCACTAGTACAGTCATTAGAAAAACCACACAAACCCTCCATCCCTCAGGTGTCCAGAAAACCTCAGTTTCATCCAAGGGGAAGCCTTTTCCTCATCTTGACTTGGGGTGGTCTCTCTGATTCCCTGGATCCCCTTCCCTGGTCCCAGCTCCCTCTTGAATCCACCAATCACCTGGATTCAGAAGCAGACAGCTCCAAGGTCTTTGTCCAGTCCTCAGGGTAGTCCCTGGCACACACTGAAGTTCACAGGGTCCAGCACATCTCAGACCCTCCACTACTTCTCTTGCCTGGAACTCAAGGATCAGCCAGGCCACAAACAAACAAAGTCTTCTCCCAGTCATGCTTCTTCAGTCCTCCAGCCGTTCAGCTGGCTCTAGGACCCAGAAGGAATATCGGCCTTCTAGGCAAGCCCTCTCAGCCTTCCAGGTGGCCTTCACCAGGTTCTGGTCTCAGGAAAACTCCATCTCTGTTCTCAGCTTCCAGATGCTGGGAGAGAAACTCTTTCTCTTTCTCAGCTTCCAGATGCTGGGAGAGAAACTCTCTCTCTCTCTCTCTCCCTCTCCCTCAGCTGGCTTCAGTCTCCAAGATTCTTCCTTCACCCAGAGCAACATTCCAATTCTGTCTCTGTGTCTCTGGAAATCTTGCTTACATACACACACTGGCCTCCTGTCTCAGCCAATCCCCTTCTTCCAAGGCAACAGGGGAGTTCACGTCCTCTCAATAGTGGGACAGAGATCGAACCTTCCATACTTAGCCTCAAGGTACTAAGCTAAGTATCTGCTAAACTGATTGCTGTTACAAGTTCCAGGGACAGAGAAACAGAATCAAGAATGTTCCTCCTGGTGACTCCTGGTGGAGGAAGAATCGTGGAGACTGAAGCTAGACAGAGAGACAGAGAGACAGAGAGACAGAGAGACAGAGAGAGAGAGTGTTTCTCTTCCAGCATCTGGAAGCTGACTGAGAACTGAGTTGGAGTTTTTTGTTGAGACCAGAATCTGGTGAAGGCTGAAGTTGCTGCCACCTGGAAGGCTGAGATTCCTTCTGGGTCTTAGGGCAAGCCAAACTGCTGGAGGACTGAAGAAGCATGACCGGGACAAGCCTTTGTTTGTTTGTGGCTTGGTTGATCCTTAAGTTCCCAGCAACAGAAGTTGTGAAGGTTTTGAGATGTGCTGGACCCTGTGAACTTCAGTGTGTAACAAGAACTGCCTAGAGGACTGGAAGAGAACTTGGGAGGTATCTGCCCTTGAATCCAGGTGGCTGTTTGGTGGATTCAAGTAGGAGTTGGGACCATGGAAGGGGATCCAGGGAATCTGAGAGACCACCCTGAGTCAAGATGAAGAAAAGGCCTCCCCTTGGATGCATGATGAAATTGAAGTTTACTAGACATCAAGGGGTGGAGGGTTTGTGTAATTTTTTAATGATTGTATGTAGTGACTGATTGCTAGATAAGTGACTGATTAAGTTAATCTATGATTGCCCCATGAGTGGAAGATTGATTATTGTATTGTGAGATGACTGAATGACTGAGTGAGGAGGCAAACCTCCTTAGGGAAACCAGATGATTAT
>CM053586.1:211469066-211484769 GCA_028646515.1 Pseudochirops corinnae
GCTGGGACCTGAGCAGGGGTCTCTGAGGGGGGAGAGGCCATGCTGGGAGATGCAGGATAGTAGATATGGATGGTGTAGGGGGCAGGAAATGAGGGGTGTTGGGCTAGAGGAAAAGGGAAGGGAAACCAGAGGCAAAAGGGTTGGGATGCATCAGAAGGGGCTGGGGGAGCTGCCTCAGTGGGACCGGTGACTGGGACCTGAGCAGGAGTTGCTGAGGGAGGAGGGGCTGGGGCCGAAGCCATAGGAAGGGGGTCATTTAATTGGTCCCCAGTGCCCCTTTGTGTAGAGGCTCTAACTTCAAGCATTTCACAATCTTTCCTGAGAACTGTGTTCTGAGACAGTTCAATGAAGGCCAGCAAATAGGCAGCTTCTAACCATTTTTCTTTTCTGAGACAGTATAATTCTAACTGCAAGAGAATATTATCCTTTAAAGTCCCCCAAACAGGCTACAATTCATGGTTTTCTAGGCGATAGCTAGGCCAAACAGTGTCGCAAAAAAACATTAGCTTTTCCTTTTTAAGGTCTCCAGAGAAACTAGATTTTCCCCAGTGATGTAAAAGACAACCCAAAGGTGAACTTTTGGGAGCTACAGGTATAGGGCCTGGAAGTCCCTTCCTCCATAAAGGAAGGTTTGAGAGTAAGCTTTGAAAAACAAACAAAACCAAACCCATGAAAAAGTACCTGAAGTTCTCCCAATTCCCTAGCGCTGAGAGAATTGAAAGGATCTGGCTTACACTTCCAGATGAGGCATCTGTCCTTGTCCTCCATTCTTCAGAAGCTGTGCACGTGTCCATGTTCTCCAGCATAACCAAACAGGACCAAGAACCTGAAGTCTGGCTGAGTACCTAGCTGTCTGACCTAATGGGACCTGAGAGGTCAGGCCCACAAAAACAAAACACAAAAAAACACGCAAAAAAACACACCTCCAAGGTACTTGGAGAACAAGAAGGCAATAGGGAAAGAGAGGCTTACATACCTTCCAGTCCCGGCTAGAGAAGAGCTTGAGATTAGCAGTGTTTCCCTGTCAGGGAACCCTAAAAATGAAGAGGTTTACCCAAAGAGGTTAGGGGTGCCTGAGACCCCAAAATGCCAACATGCCGGGTCCTGCTGAAAGAATTCGACTCAAGTCTTCTCAGCCAAAGAAAAGTAAAGTTTATTGAAAGTTCGTTAAAAGTTTGCCATATTGGGTAGACTCTTAAGGAGCCAGTCTATGTTGGTCATTGTATGGTGCTCTCACCCCACATGAAGGGGAGTTGGGATTCTATATACAGAAAGGTTGTAGGAGGAATCTAGGGGTGCTCTAGAGGAGGAGTTTGGGGAGGGTCTTCAGGAGGAGTCAGATGAGGTCAGACTCCAGTAATGAGTGATTAAGGGTGGGAAGTTGCTGGAGGCTACCTGGAGACCATAGACAATGGTGGGCCAGGCCAGTTCAAGGGTGTGAACAGGAGCATTGAGGGTGGGAAACTATTGGAACAAAGGAGGGCTAAAGACTTGGGCAGAGCCACAACTTAAGGCCCCTAACCTTAGGCAAATGCCTTCCCTTGGGAAGATTCAAGGAGAGCTCAAGGGGGCTCCCAGAGCCTATACTTCATCAGTGACTACTTGGTTTCTTTTTCCACAGAGACATGACTCTGCTTCCTTTCTTCTTACTCTGTAATCTAGCTTTCAATCACATCACTTAGATGAAATTTCTCTTCCCAAAGTTATTAATGAACTCTTTTTGAAGAGTTTTGAGAGGTCATAGGGATCGGAGAAAATGTCTAGCATGCCACTTTATTGTTCATGTAGCCTGGAAGTCCTCGATTAACTCTTAATTGCCAAATTCAATGGTCTTTTCTCAATTCTCACCCTTCTTGGCTTCTTTGCCACCTTTGACCTTGTTGACCATAATCTCTTTCTTGATGCTTCCTTCCTTTCTGGTTCTCCTTCTAACCTGTCTGACCACTCCTTGGTCTCCGGTTTTCCCTTCTTGGCTGTATTTCTGGCTCTCCACTTCACCACTACAACTCTCAACAAGGCTTCTCACCTTGGAACTCTCCTAAAAGCCTGGGACCTTCTCACCTGGGGAATATATTTCCACTGTGTTGGCCCTCTTTTCCCATTGGTGGCTATCTCTATTTTCTGGATAGGTCCAGGGTGGTCATGCTTCATTCCCCTCCTATTTATGCTTCGGACTCTTCTGGACTTTTAGCACCATACTCCCTGCAGTACCTTCTCACACCCTTCCTCCCTTTTCAGTGCCCTTTTATAGATCGTCTTTCCCCCATTAGAATATAAGTTCCTTGAGGACAGGAATGGTTCTTCTTTTTGCTAATATTTGTATCCTCAGTGCTTGGTGGATAGTAAGAACTAGATGAATGCTGCTGCCTGGATCCTCTCCATATCCTGTATCCTAACTGTGGGTATATGCCAAAGATCTCTTCTTAGCTCTCTTCTCTCTCTTCCTTCTGTCTCTCTGTGACCTCACCCATTCATATATATATTCAATTACCATCTTGAAGTGGATGATTCTCAGTTCCATATATCTAGTCCCAGTCTCTCTCCTAAATTCCAGTACTTTTTTAAATTAAAATTTTTTAATTTAAATTTAATTTTTTATTTTTTTATTCTTTTTTTTATCTTTTCATACCAAACCTATTTCTCTTTTGAACTTCTCAATTACTGTCATGGGTATCACTCATCCCTCTAAGTCACCCAAGCTGGCTACCTTGCAGTCCTTTATTCCCTCATGCTACACATCCAATCAGTTGTTAAGTCTTTTCAGTTCTGCCACCACCACCTCTCTCACACCTGACACTATCTCTCCACTCTCATGGCCACCCACCTCATTCAGGCCCTCATCATCACTTGCTGGGTCTACAGCAATAGACTTCTAATAAGGTTCCTTGCCTCAAAATCTCTCCTTTCTCCAATCCATGCTCTCTTCAATATGTCTGTGCAATACTTTTAAGTGAGTAACCTGTCCTCAGGTTAAAACCAGATTAAAATGTCATTGGGAAATATTTAACAAAATGAAAACACAAGAAAATATGGATAATATCATATTTTAAAACTAAATCAACATGTAGCTGACATCTATGGATTAATGGCTTCTGTTTCTATTTGAGTTTGATGACCCTGCTCCATGAAGCTATCAAAGTAATATTCTTAAAGCACAGGTTTAATCCTGTCATTTCCCTACTCGATAAATTCCAGTGGTTCCCTTTTGCCTCTAGGATTGAAAATAAACTCCTCTTTGTCATGCAAAACCCCTCGTGACCTGGCCCCACCTGACCCTCCCAATCTTTCTACACATTACTCCTTTTCACATAAGTTACAATTCATCCAAAATGTCCTTGTTGTTGTTGAGTCATTTTTTAGTCGAGTCTGACTCTTTAGAACACCATTTGGAGTTCTCTTGGCAAAGACACTGGAGTGGTTTGCCATTTCCTTCTTCAGCTCATTTTACAGATGAAGAAACTGAGGCAAACAGGGCTAAGTGACTTGTTCAAGGTCACACAGTTGGTAAGGATCTGAGGTGGGATTTGAATTTAGGTTGTCCTGACTCCAGGTCTGGCACTCTATCTACTACAATACCTAGTTGCCTTTTCATCATATTCCAGTCTATCTTCTGTCTCTGCACTGTGCTCTCTTTGCCCAGACTGTGCTTCCTCCAAATTTTTGCCTTTTACATTCCCTAGTTTCCTTCAAGATTCAACTCTAGTATCACCTTCAATATTAAGTCTTTTCTGATGCCAGCTGCTAGCACCTCCTCTTCTCTCCCATTATCTTATATCTATTTGCATCTGTTTTGTATATGCCTAAATATGTACATATTGTCTCCTCCAGCTAGACTGTAAACTCCTTGAGTGCAGGGACTATTTCACTTCTGTCTTTGTATGCCAAGTAAACGGGTAATTTATTAAGTGCTTACAGTGTGCCAGTCACTATTCTAAGACTTGGGCCTACAAAGAAAGGCAAACAACAATGGCAGCAGTAGCAGTGAAACCCAGTCTTTACCCTCAAGGAGCATATACTCTAAAGCAAGAGATAATATGTAAATAACTAGGCACGTAGAAGATATATATGTAGTAGATATTGTGATTTGTCTTTCATTTTCTAGAAAACCAATGACATCATGGAGTGATGTCTTGACTTGCAAGTGAATTAGATTTAAGTGAGGTAGTTGCACAAAGTTGACAGCCTCACTATCTTCCAGAGTCATCGAAGTCCAATGGTAAGACAAAAGTTAGGATAATTGTCTGTGGCCAGGGATGCAATGGATGACCTTGGCATGTTCAATGTCTGACCAAGCCTTCCATGGTGCCTTCGGGGCTGTTGGAAGAAATTGTACTTGTCTGCCAGTCCAGTAGGGTAAGTCTTCACATACTTGGTGTGTGAGGTGTTCAAGAAAGACTAGCACCTCCATCTGAGGGCTTGCCAAGGCCTTTTCAGGGCTGCTCATCTACCTTTGATGTCTACCTGGCACTCAACTCTTACCTGTGGCTCCAAGAAGGTTTAGCATGTGCAGTGGCTACACCCTGGTAAAATCAGGTTGAAGGTAAGTGATAGACCTCAAACCCATCAGTGAGTTGGGGAGTATCTGTAGAGCAGATAAAGGTAATCTGGAAGAGGAAGGCATTGGCAGATGGGGAGGCCAGAAAAGGTCTCCTGAATAAGAGAGGATTTGAGCTGATGCTTGAAGGAATTCAGGGAAACTAATTAGAAGTGAGGTCACAGATAATTCCAGGCATGGGGGACAGTCAGTACCAAGGGTAACAGAGAGTGATATGTTCAAGGGACATATAGCTGGATCCTAGAGTACATGGAAAAGAGTAAGGTATAATGAGACTGGAAAGAAGGTAGGAAGGGCATAGGTGATGAAAAACTTTAAATGCCAAACACAGGATTTATACAGTTGATCCTGGAGATAATAGGGAGTCATTGCAGCTTATTGAGCTGGGGTTTGGGGAGGGGAAGGTGACATAGCCAGATCTACCCTTTCGAAAAATCAGTTTTTTAGCCAAGTGCTGGATGAATTGGAATGGGGAGGGAGGAAGAAAGGGTGACCAATCAGAAGGCTATTGCAATAGTACAGGTGAAATTTAATGAAGGCATGCTGTGGTTGTATAAGAAGAGAGAAGGGTATATGTAGAGACATCCTAGTACAGTGCTTGACATATAATAAGCTCTAATAAATGCTTGTCAATGGCTGCATCTTGTTTTCACTGGTTCTTGCTGTCACCCTTTTCCCAAGACCCTGAATGTGGAAACCCACCCCACTTCCCATGAACCCCTTGTTAGTGGACTTCTGGGGTCTTTTAGCTATTATCACATCAAATCTATTGAAGTCAGAGCCCTAAGCATAGGACAGGCAGATAGATCCCAGACAATTGCTATAAGAGCACAGCAAGGCACCTTTTACAGGCATTCCCAAAAACTGGTTGGGGGAGTTTCTGAGGTCTGTGATGAAAAGGGACTTAATTACATTCTAGAAAGCAGGCTAAAATCCGGTGTCATGTGGGTGTAGCATATCCATAGACCATTATATAATTCTCCAATTGCTAGCGGATGGGAGCTGCTGCCGCATTTCTGAACTTCTGGTTATTTCCATTCCAGCTGTTTGTTTTGGGTAGAGCCCAAGGACACATTTTAGCTTTTGAGTGATGTGAAAGTGGAAAACATTGCCCCCCCAAAAAAAAGGCTTAGGAAAATTGTGTACACACCCAACCCTATAGCCTATTTATTTTGGCTATTTAAAGGATAAAGGCAGTCCAGTTTTCTTGCCCCTGGACTCCAGAGGTACCAAATTCCCCTTCCTGATTCCCAGAAGGAAGCCTTCTGGGAACTTCATTAGGCTATTTGGCACGTGGCTATCTATCCTCTCTTCCTTTTTTCCCCTCTGGCTAAGAATATGAACTAAGAAGGCATTTCAGAAATAGCTTAGGATCTCAGGTCTGTATTTAAGTGTTGATCAGACTTGTGATTTCCAAGGCATATGGAGCTTCTAATAAGGAAACTTTTACTACCAAGGTAGATTGGCAACTCTTCTGCCAGTTATAGTCTTAGAGGATTGCCTGGGGCACCTAGAGTTTAAGTGGTTTACCTAAGGTCACACAGCTAATATGATCCCTTAGGATACTCCTACAACTTACACTCACATTTGAGGATTAGGTCCCCAGAGAATAGCTGCTGCTTTGGATCCTAGGAAAAACCTCATAGGTCTGCATGAATAACATTATAGCTGAGTCCCAACCTATGTGTTTCATATCAATAGTCAGCAAGTAGACACAAGCAGCTCGTAGCAAAGACATTTAACAAGATGGCATAGTAAACACAATAGTTACAAAATATTCTTCTCATAAAATAGGACATACTTTCTCAGAAATGTGTACAACACCCATGTAAAGTCTGAGTTCAAACTTGAGAGTACAGTGGTGGTCAGGCACACATGTAGTATTCAAAGGCGGGGCAAGGCAACTCACAACTGGTATTACAAGCCCTAGAAGTCCTTTATTTCTTTGTTGAGTCCACAGGTATCGCCTCCTCCCCCTTCCCTCTCCCCAGTGTCTCTGCTGTCAGAGGTACTGTATCAAAGTACTCAAAACTGCTTCCTTACTAGAGTTGCTGACTCTGTACCTATTGTGTATCTAGAGAATATGTCTTTGCTCCCTGTTGAATGAAACTACAAGTTGAATAGTTTTGTTTTAAAGCAACACGGTGCGGGGGAGACAATTTCTCTCTCTTCCTTCATTAAAAATGATTCCTTCTTGAGGGCTGTTTCATCCTCTACTTCTGGCTCACCTTAGAACTGGCAATAGAGCTAGCCACTCAACCTCTTAATGGCTCCCAGTTATTCCATTCTTGTTTTCAACCAATCATTTTGCCCTTTCTGAGTCAGTCAAGGGAATTGTTCTTATCTCATAAAGGCATGGCTTTAATTTTACAGTTTAAAGTCTTATTGTCGAATTAAAACCTCATCATATATGACTAAATTCTGTAACTACATCCACTAAATAGGAGGGTGGGGAAGAATGTCCTACCTCCCTTGTACTCTCCTCCTAGTTAAATATTTGGTGTCCCTAGAAAATCAGTTAGAGTGCTTTTGTCAAAATCTGGACATCTCTCTAGTGACTTGAGGAGGCTCAAACCCTGTCTTTGTGAGTATTTTCCCTGCTGTCATATACCAGAGAATTTCAGAGAAATTCACATTCACAAAAAAAAAAATCCAGAAAATAAAATTCTCCCATAAGAATTCAGGCCTACATATAGTTTGTAGTTTTGGAGATTATCCTCATTCCCAAATTCATGGTTATGCAATTTTAATAAGGAGACATTATTTTACAAATTTGTCACAGGTATTACTTGTCTTGGTGCTTACAAAGGTCTTCTCCAACCAAAAACAATAAAGAAAGGAAAAGGGAAAAGGAAATCAAGCTTACGCTCTGGTTCCTACAGAGCTCCTAGAATACATGGGCTCTCTCCATAGGTATTAGGGACCTGGGGTCAACTGGTATTCACCTTATCTATCACCCTTTATGTAGTGATAAAAATAGTTTTGTCTTGATACTTGCATAAACAACACAGACCTGGTGGGTCCAAGAAGGGGAGGAGTGTTTTCCCTTCCCCTATCCCACTAAAGGGCCTTTATACTCTGGGTTCTAAATAGGAAGACTAAGTTAGTCCTGAGCAAGATGAAATTTCTTGTGGATCCCTTTAGCACATAAGGCTCCTAATATGTTTCTTCAGGGTTATAACGAGAATTTCAGATGGAGAATCCCTCCAGTAGGTCCCTGTATATGCATAGTGCACACTAATATATTCTGGACAAAATTCCCTCAGTATAAATGGGCTGCCACATATGAACAATGAAGAATTGCATACAAGAAGCCAAATAAAAGGTAGCACACCACAGAGCTATAAGACTGAAAAAGGAGGTGGGTCAGTCATGCTGTAAGAGGAAGGGAGAGCAGTAGACTACCTATAGGCTCAATTGATGCCCATGTAGTGTTGAGAAATCAAGAGGAAGACATCCAAAATATTGTTTGCCTCAGTCTCCCGCACTCTGTGGAGGATTTACAGAGGATTTTGTTTCTGTTTTTGTTTTATTGTTTCTTGATGTTTCATGGAGTCATTAGCTTCCACTTCTAATTTTTAAGGAATTCTTTTCTTCAGTGAGCTTTTGTACCTCTTTCCATTAGGCCACTTCTACTTTTTAAGGAGATCTTTACATTGAATTTTTGTACATCTTCTTCTATTTGGCCAATTTTGCTTTGTAAGGAGTTTTTCTCTTCAGGGGATTTTTGTGCCTCTTTTTACCATTTGGCCTATTCTGGTTTTTAATGTGATATTTTCTTAAGTATTTTTTTGTGCCTCCTTTACCAAGCTATTGATTCTTTTTATGATTTTCTGGAATCACTCTCATATCTTTTCCCAATTTTTCTTCTACAGTTCTCATTTTATTTTATTGTTTCTTATTTTATTTCTAAGAATCCTTTTTGAGTTCTTCCAGGAACTCTTTTTTACAGGCCTGAGGCCAATTTACATTTTCCTCTGAGGCTCTGATGCTGTTTTGACATTGTTGTCTTCTTCTGAGTTTATGTTTTGATCTTCCCTGTCACCTTAGTAACTTTCTGTGGTCAGGGGTTTTTTTAGTTTTCTCATTTTTTCCAGTCTATTTCTTGACTTTCAACTTTATGTTAAAGTTGGACTCTGCTCCTATGGTTGAGGAGGCACTGTCCCAAGCAAGCTTTAGATTTTTCCATGCTGCTATTTACAGAGCTAGTTCTGGCAGTCTGTAAGTTTTCAGTTCTTCGAAGATGGTATGATCCAAGGTGAGGTGTGGTCACTGCTCTCCTGGCCTTGCTCTGGTCTGTGAGCAACCAAAAGCACTCTTTTCTGCCCTGGAACTATGACCAGGATCCCCATGTCTGCCAGTGCTCCTCCTCACTCTGGGACACTGAGTGGAGTCCTCCTCCCAGTACCAGTAAAGGTAATCTCCTTCACACCAATTGTCTGACCCCCTTACTGTCTATAAGCTGGGAGCTCTGGAATCCTCTGTTGCCTCCCCCCAGGCCTGCTGCTGGCTTGCCTGGGTTCAATTTACACTGGACTTCATTCCACTCTCACCTCAATGAAACAGATCTTTCCTGTCAATCTTCTAAAAGGCCTTGGGTTGGGAAATTGTTCCACTCTGTCTTTTTGTTGGTTCTGCCACTCCAGAATTCATTCTGAGGCATTATTTTAATATTATTTGGAGGGGAAATTGAGAGAGCTTAAGCGAGTCCCTGCCTTTGGATAATTGAATAATGTCTACGACGGGTTTTGGAAAAGAGTTGCAAAGGATAAGAAAGCATGGATGGGTTTTTATCTGTACTGCTAGAGAGTACACCCACACTGATGACATTGCAGATACATTGAAGAAATCAAAGAAACACATACATACAGATAGAATGTAAGATTCTTGAGACTGGGGACTTTTGAATTTTTGCCTTTGTATTCCTAGTTCCCTCATCCATCATTCTGGATGGAAAACACAGACTGGCAACTGCTCCTGTACTTGCTACAACCACAGTGACTGAAGATCCAAAAGAGAAAGTTCTTTCTATCAAAGTCCTTGGTATTATATAATTCAATATCAGAATCTGCTATTTTATCAGTGGAAATGACATCTGAGGCATTACCATCTGCTTTACTGCTTTGCCCTAAGGACCATGGGACCTTTCTGACTTGTAGCTGAACTTCTGTCAAACACTATTTATTAATGCCAACTATGTGCCAGGCATTATATTAAGTGCTGGGGATACAAAGGAAGGCAAAAAAAAGAAATTCTTGCTTTCATGGAGCTCTCAGTCTAATGAGGGAGACATCATACAAAAACAAGATGAATACAGGATAAATTGGGGGTAATCTCAGAGGGACTGGGATAGTCTTCTTGCAGAAAGTAGGGCTTTAACTGAGACTTTTTTTCTGGTTGAAATGCATGCATTCAATATTTATTTTAATAATATAAAGTGAATTTTTTGACATCACATAAAAATGTTCTTTTATTTTAAATTATCTTAACAAAGGAACTCTAGAGAGACAAATGGTATGTGTAAATAGGTTATAGTACATCACCAATAATGTCATTAAAATACTATTAATGACACATATGACCAATAAAGCAAAGTGACCTCATCATTTATCAAGTTCATAGGACAACAGACTGATAGTCTGAAATGTACTAGTACCCCAAAAAAGTATTAAAATAATTAGAAGATTGATTTTCTATGAAGAGTTTATGGAAGGACATAAGACAAGAAGCAGACTGGATGGAAAGTTGTATATATGCTATAGTCCACAAAAATGGAGAGAATACTCATACTGAGGAGATTGTGGGTCTATTAAATAAATTAAAAGGAAGGTTTATATGGTCCATTTAGTAAAAAGAGATTTCACTTTAAATGGCCGTTCTAGAAACAGTAATGACTCAGTCTAAATATCACTTTCTAACTATATTGGAAACAATCATATAAAAGAAAAGTTGAAAATGAGATTCTATCAGGTGCTTGGTTAGAATAATAATTAAAAACAAACCCATGAAATCCATGCCATATTAAGATCCAAATCCTAACGGAAATACCCAGAATATACTTTTTATTTACCGGTTAGTGACATGGATCAGTTCAGTCATTTGTGAAATTTAAAGATATGTGGAACAAGTATAGGTGGGATGCTAGGTGTTGCAATGAATAGAGAGCCCTAGGCCTGGAGTCAGGAAGTCCTAAATTCAAATACTGACTTAGACACTAACTAGCAGTGTAACTCTGGGCAAGTCACCTAAGCTAGGTTTGTCTTATTTTCCTCACCTGTAAAACACGGCTAATGATAGTTGTTGTGAGGATTGATTGAGATGTAACTGTAAAATGCTTAGCACAGTGCCCGACACATATTAGGTGCTTAATTAATAATTATTATAATTAGATTATCAATCAATGAAATTAACTGAGACTTGTAGGAAGCAAGGAAAGCCAGGAGGCAGGAAAGAGAAGGAAGAGAGTTTCAGGTATGGGAACATGGCAGCAAAAATGCCTCAAGGCTGAAGAAGGAATGTTTCATCCAAAGAACAGTAGTAAGGAGGCCGGTGTCACTGGATCACAGGGTAGGTAGAGGGTCAGAAGATATTAGAAGGCTAGAAAAGTAGGAAGGGACCAGGCTATGATGAACGTGAAAAATCAAACAGGATTTCATATTTAACCCTGGAAGTAAGAAGTAGTCACTAAAGTTTACTGAATGGGGGGGACATGATATGGTCAAATGTATATTTTAGGAAGATCGGTTTGGCAGCTGAGTGGAAGATGGATAAAGTGAGGAGAGATTGAGGCTAGAAGACCAATCTGCAGGCTATTGCAATAGACCAGATGTGAAGGTATGAGGGTCTTTTTCAGGGTGGTGGCAGTGTCAGAAGAGAGGAAAGGAGGGAGAAATGTTACAGGGCTTGACCACTGATTGGAGTGAGAGAGAATGAGGAATCAAGGAAGACACCAAAGTTGCAAGCTTGGGTGAATGGAAAGATGATGGTGCCTCTTTGACCACTGGACATGCTGAGTTTGAGATGTCTATGGGACATCCAATCCAAGATGTTGAAAAGTCTAGTAATGTGAGAGACTAGAGATTGGAAGAGATGTTAGGACTGAACGAGTAGATCTGAGAATCATCTGTGTAGAAATAATTAGAATCCTGGGAGCTGATGAAATCACTAAGTGAAATAGTAAAGAGGGAGAAGAGAAAGAAGAACCTAGGATAGTGCCTTGGGTGACCCCAGCTGTAAGTGGGTACAAGGTGTTAAAGATCCCCTAGAGTAGACAGAGAAGGAAAGGTCAGTTAGGTGGGAGGAGAACCATGAGAGAGTGGTGTCCCAAAAACTAGAGAGTGGAAAGTGTCAGAAGGAGAAGTTGAATGATAGTGTCAATAGTTACAGAGAGATCAGAAAGGATGGGGATTAAAAAAAGGTCATTGGGTTTGGCAATTAAGAGATGATTAGTAACATTAGAGATAGCAGTTTCAGAATGTGTGTTCCTTGAGAGCAGGGACTATCATTACTAAACTATTTTTATTCTCATTTCTTAGTATAGAGCTTTGCACATAATGAGTCCTTAAGTAAGTGCTTTACACAATCATTTAATAACAGAACAGCACACACTGAAAGCTCTTAATGTATTTTTGATGAACTGAACATATTCTACATCTGAACAACTGAACTTGGAGAAAGAATTTGGCTATGACCTTGGCAAGGGGAAAAATGCTTCTGCTATCTTGACTATGTATTTCAAAGTTAGGGACGCAATCTGACTGTTGGACCTCTGGTGAATGTACATTTTTTATAGACATCCACAGTCTCATCTAACCTATTTTGGTTGGTGACTAAGCTGTGAGAAACTTTAGCTCAGCTAATATTCTCTGCCACAGAAAAATACAAAATGATTGCTTTGGTTAAAAGCTATGCTTTGCATGGAAAGAGATGGACAAGTCAGGAGGACACTCAGTACTGGAAGGCATGTGATTATGGAATCACATAATCTGTTGATGCCATAGTGAGATGCATGGCCCTAGTAGGCACCATTTTGTAGACCTGGGGGATCAGCATTTTTGTGAAGGTCTTCCAAGAACCACTCTTTCTGTCCCCTTCCCCCCAATCCTAAGTGGTGAGACTAACTAGCAAAGAGCAGAGATGACTTCTCTATTCAAAGAAGTTTCTTGTCAATTGTCTTCCACCCAAACAAAGTAGATAAAATCCGTTGCTGGGTGGACAGTCAGATACTACCACATCTAAGTGGGTGGTTATTGATACCTCACAGCGCATAATAATAATAGTAGCTAGCATTTAAACATCTACTAGACTACCTCATTTTGATTATCACAACAACTGTGGGAGTTGGAAGAATGTACACCCTGACTGGGGTAATGAAGAGGTAGACACAACTGAAAAACAATGGTACAAAACAAAATCTCCCTGTTTACACTAGTGTTTGGTATGTTTATAATATGTACATTTTTTTTTTGAGGGGGAAAGGCAACGCAATTGCAGTTAAGTCACTTGCCCAAGGTCACACCGCTAGTTAGGTGTCAAGTGTCTGAGGTTAAATTTGAACTCAGGTCCTCCTGACTCTAGGGCCAGTGCTCTGTTCACTGTGCCACCTAACTGCCTCTGATATATACAAATTTAAAGATAAAAAAATAAAGATTTGAAGGAACCATATATTCCCTTAGTGCCTGGGGAACCAGGATTATGTTACAAACCTTTTCCTATGAAATAGAAGTACTCATTTTCACCAATCCTGAAATCTTTTAATGTCTTTGTCTTTTTCCCCCATTTCCCCATTACTCAGGTAAACAGGACATTAATGAGCTGGGAAAGAAGGTGAAAAGTACGGCAGAGAGCCTTTGACGTGTCTTACAAGGATTACTTGAAGCAATTGAATATCTTTAGTATGGATAAAAGAAATCAGTGATTGTGTGGGGAGGAGCAGAAAAGGGTAAGGAATTTAATTCTTTCTTTAAGTTATAGGGAAGTTATAAAAGACAGGAAAGGGGAGGTGAAGCAGGGCTTTCCACATCTGACTCCTACCCTACTCCCTCTTGAGTCTAGCAAACACTCTGGGAAGCAACCAGAGGCTGCCTGACTCACAGGCTGCTCCCATCTGTCTGACTCACTTTCTATGCTCTAATCTCGCTGGTCAAGATGGAGATGTGAATGTTGAAGAGGAACTAAGCTCTCCCACATATACCACAATGCAAGAAAACCACATGGAAACAGAAGTAAGCTCTTCGACCCAGTGAAGAATTGTACAATAAGATGGCCAGAACATAGCTGAGGATGGGAACTTGCATAAGTCTCAGAGCTTTAAAAAAAAAAATGCCATGCAAGGGAAAATATATATAAGCAGGAAAAAAACCCCCACCAAACACAATCAAGAAATAAATGGGTTAAGAGAAATCTAAAAAGTTGTTCTAGACTAGAAGAGTAAGTACACAAGTATAATTAGAGCTGCAAAGAAAAAAAAATGCCTTTGTCACAAAAGCCATAAGAATAGCTAAATGAAGAAATAAAGCAAAAAGTAAAAATTTTAAATTAGAAATCAGATAAGAACTCTGGACACACACACACACACACACACATCAAATTTAAAAGCCTCAAATAAACACGGAAAGAGAAATTCTGAAAAGCCAAAGAAGAGGTAAACAAAATCCAATATAGAAGATCATTAATTTGTTAAATAAAAATGGAGCTGGTTTTAAAAAATGTTAATCTGATTTTTTTTAAAGAGGAAAACCAAAATACTAATATGAAAAAATGAAAAAGGAGAATTCTGTAATGGCAAGCAAAGAAGTATTTAGCACCTTGTTTCAGTTCAAGTGTCTTTGAAGCCTTGTTGTGATTATATCAAGTCTTTTTTAAGAACAAGAACCTGTGAATCCCACAGTGGGAGGGACTTGCCAAAGACAGGAACAGGAAGGTTGTAAGAGGTGGGAGGAATAGGGATGAGCTAATGACAGATAAAAAAACTTGAGCACAGCTGGGACAGAGCAGAACTGAGAAGGGAACACTTGTGGTGGCTGGCACTCTGTGTTGAATTATGTTTTGTGATACTTTGTACAGAAGCTGCAGGACCTTACTGGAAGCTCTGAAAGAGGATTTTCTTGTTGTCTGTTTACAGAAGTCCTGGAAAAGGGTTTCAGAGGTCCTGAGACTTTGCTGATGATTTGTGTTGACTTCTTGGACCTTGTTTGTGGGTCTGTGCCGATTTCACAGATAGATAATGAATTGATGATGGTGCCAGAAATGTGTATGAATGTTGTTTTGGCTCTTTCAAGCTTTGTCGTCCCAGAAACAAAAGCTGTGAAGGACTTGAGGTGGACTAGACACTGTGAGCTTCGATATGGAACAGGAGTTGAGAGCTGCCTGCCCGTGAATCCAGGTGATGGTTGGGTAGATTCAGGGAAGAGCTAGACCCATGGAAGAGGAACCATGGAATTTAGGAGCCAGCCTTGAGCCAAGATGAAAAGACCTCTCCTTGGGTACTTAGTGCTGACTGAGAAGATTATGATTTACTGTGGCATAGGGGTAGGAGAACTTGTACTTTGTACCTTGTACCTCTTAAGGATGATTGAGCTAAGGACAATTGGGAGCTAATCTCCAATCAAGAAGAAAGAAGACTTTTTGACTAAAGAGATTAAGACAATGTGACCTAGGGGTGGGAGACCTTTGTATTTTGTATCCCTTAAGGAGGACTGCTCCCTAAGAATGATTGAGTTAAGGACTTACTGAATGATATATTTTGTGTAAAACTATGTGGCCATTTTAGTAATAAGTTGTTATTTATATCATTGTGAATGCTGTGCTTTGGTTTCTGTGAATGTTTTGCCTTAGTTTATTGCTGAATTAAATAGAGAGTTCATTATATTATGTGATCAGAATCTTAGAGCTATTCATAGCAGCAGTCCTCTAGAGAGCTGCTCATGCTTGGCTTTATAAATTCATAACAAATGAAGACTAAATAAAGGAAATTATTAGAATCATTTTGCCCAGTTGTGTACTAATAATATTGATAATGTAAATTAAATATTTACAAAAAATATGAAAACCTCAATCATCAGATTATCAAAATAAGAAATAGTAAATTTTAACAATCTACTTTCAGAAAAGAAAATTGAACAAGTCACAAAAGATTACTTACTATGC
>CM053586.1:211485269-211514661 GCA_028646515.1 Pseudochirops corinnae
ATAGTATTCCATTACATTCATATACCATAGCTTGTTCAGCCATTCCCCAATTGATGGGCATCCCCTATATTTCCAGTTTTTTGCAACCACAAAGAGAGCTGCAATAAATATTTTTGCACATATGGGACCTTTTCCCACTTCTGTAATCTCTTTGGGATATAATCCCAACAGTGGTATTGCTGGGTCAAAGGGTATTGCATTTTTCTTATTAATGAATTTGGAATATTCTTTTATGTGGTTATATATACTTTGCAGTTCTTTTTTGAGAACTTATCTGTTTGGGTCCCCAAGCTATTTTAAACCTTCTCTTCTCCAGATCATCCACAAATCCCTCTTCTGCATCTCTCTGCTGAGCATCTTGCTGTTGCCTCTCACTTGACTGAGAAAATTGAGGCCAAAGCACTCTTCTCCCTTTCTCTTCCTCTCAAAATGCCTAGCTGTCATACTCTGCTTTGTTTTTCCCTGACAAAGAAATGATTTTTCTACCAAGGCCAACCCCTTTACGTGGACCTTTAATCCATACCTTCTCCTCTTCTCTAACAGATTGCATTATCGATCACCTCGGGAATCTTCAGTCTCTCTCTTTCTACCAGATCTTTTTTTTTTTTTTTTTGCAAACATGCCTAAGTCTCCCCAGCCTTAAACAACCTTCACTAGACCCTACCATTTCAAAAATATATCTACTCTCTTCCTCATTGGAACTCCTTGAGTAATAGTCTATACAGACAGTTCTTGCTTTACCTAATGCTATGCAAATTTGATTTTATGTAAAGAATTCTGAAAGAAATGTGTATTAAAAAAAAAACCAGTCTATGTTAACTTTACTGTATAGTACTATATGCTCTCTCTCCATTTCTGCCTCCTAGCTTGGTGCTTCATAGCCTCCCACACCCTACCCCGTTCCCCCCCCTCCCCCCAAAAAAGTCCCAGACAAACAAAATAACTCTCCAAGTGAAAGCATAGCAAAAGTTAGGGCGCCCCTGCTGGTGCAGATTAGGGGTTTGGCTTGAGGCCTCTAGCTCTTAGACCAGGGTTGGGGAACCTGCTGCCTTGAAGCCACATGTGGCCCTTTAGGCCCTCGAGTGTGGCCCTCTGTCTGAATCTAAACTTCATAGAACAAGTCCACCACACTTGAGAACCTAGAGGGCCACATGAGGACTTGAGGCTGCAGGTTCCCTGCCTTTGCTTTGTTCTATCTGCCTACCCACAGGTCTGTCTTCCATCAATCTGTTCCCAGCTTGCTGCCCTCTTCCTGCCTCTCTCCCTCCCCTTCTCGCATCTGCATTAAATAAAAATCACTTTACATAGAGGTCTGCAGAACTGTCTTAAAGTCTTTGTGAATTGTGAATTCCTGGCATTTCTAAAAATAAGAAAGGTAGGCTACCAACAACTATAGGGGAAAGTGTTCCACATCACTAATAAAAAGAGAAATGGAAATTAAAATAAGTCTGAGGCTCCATCACATAACTCTAGATTGCAAAAACAACAAAAAATGAAAATGACCATGGTTAGTGTGGCTGTGGTAGGACAAGCATGCTAAAAGCACTATTAGTGAAACTGAATTGGTTATTCACAGTAGTATAGAACTTAACCTATTGTACATACCTTTGATCCAGTGGTACCACTACTAGGTATATATCCCAGAAACATTGAAAGGACATAAATACAAAAATTACAGACAGTACTTTTTAAATTGGAGAATGGTTGAATAAATTATATAATTCATGGTAAGAAATTATGAACTTAATGGATTCAGAGAAACCTAAGAGGACACGTATGAACTGATGCAGAGTGAAGTAAGATGAATCAGAACTTTTTTTATATCAACTGGAACATCACAATGGAACACTAGTCTGTAAAAGACTTGAGATCTCTGGTGGTCGTTAGGAGAAGTCATGATTCCAAAAGACTGATAAATGCTTCCCACCTTGTGGCAGAGAGGTAATAGACTGTAGGTATACAGAAGGAGGTAACATGTTTTTAGACATAGCCAATGTATGTATTTGTTTTGTGTGACTATATTTATTTATTAAAAGAAGGTCTTTTATTTGGAGGTGGTGGAGGTTTGGAGGAGTAATATTAATAAAAACAAAAAGAGACTGAGGTAGAGAAATCATTAAAATAAATAGAGAAGAGTTGAAGAAGTTCTGAAGGGAAACACAGACAGGAAGGGCAATACTGGAGATACTTTGTTGAATTTGACATGTGCCTTCCAAAAAAGTATGGTGGAGATATGGCTTTATAGAAAGTCTTTTTCTGTTCTTTGTATAGGGAAACAATCATTGATTGGTATTTGTCAAGTTCATGTTTTTAAGAAGGAAAAATTTTAAAATACTTAACACTTCCTCTTTTGAGAACTGTTTCTTCCTATCTTTGACGATTTGTCCATTAAGGAATAGCTCTTCCTTTTAGTTGTTATAGCAGTTTTCTATTTATCATAGATAACAGACCCTTATCAGAGACGTTTGTTGCAAATTCTTTTCATAATTAATGGTTTATCTATATGTCCTAGCTGCATTTATTTTGTTCTTTAAATAATTTGTTTTGTCTTTTGTAATCTCTTCATCACACTTGATTAAGAATTCAACCCTTACCTGAAGTTGTGAAAACTATGATTACCCAGTCTTTCCTTTGATTTTTTTCCTGGTGTAGCCTCCAATGTTCATGTCATTTAGTCATTTTTCCCTTTATTTTTTTATGTTGCAATAACCTCTTAATGAGTCTTCCTGCCTCTCCATTCCATTTTCCATATAGCTGTCAAAAGTCCTATAGCATAGATCTTTCCATGTAACTCCCCTATTCAAAAAGCCCTGATGATGACTCTCATTTGCTCCAGGATAAAACACAAATTTCTGTTTGGCATTTAAAGCCCTTCATAATTTGCCATCTGCTTATCTTTCTAGGCTTACATTACTCCCCCTTTATGTATCCTGTATCTAAGCCAAACTGACTTACTTTCTGTTTCTCATATGAGATAATGCATTTCTCATCACTTTGCCTTTGCACAGGCTGTCTTTCCGCAGGTCTGGAATGCACCTTCTCCTCTCTCTGTTTCTTAGATTTCCTAGCTTCTTCCAAAGCTTCAGCTCAAGTGCCATTTCCTGTATGAACACCTTCTTGCTTCTTCAGCTTCTAGTGGTCTCCCTTTCAAATTATTTTGTATTTATTTTTTATATATTTTATGTAAATGTCTGATTTCACATGGATAATCAATATTAAAAATGCTTGCCTTCTCAAAGAGGGGAAAGGGGCAGGAAGGAGGGAGAGAATTTGGAAATCAGAAGTTTAAAAAATGTTTTTAAAATGTACATGTAATTGGAAAATATTTGATGAAATAAATTTTTTTTAAAAAAAATCATACTCTGAGGATTAGGATTATAATTGTGCCTTTATCTTGATTAGTTTATCCTGGACACTGAACTAGAAGAGAAAATAAAACCAGATCCTTTAATAAATTAGTGAAACTTCTTTTTTTTTTAAAAAATCTGCTAACTTTGAGGTTAGGCATCTATTTAAAAGATTTTCTATTATGAATGTTGTTTCTCTGCATTCTGTTATGTGATTTTTTTACCTTTATAGGGCATGTAGCTCATTTTTAATAGCAGTATTATTCCTGTAGTGTGGTATATATTTGCATGTCCCTGAAGAATTGAAATTGAGAATCACCTCCACAGTCTGTGGAGAGAGACTCATTGTTATGTAAAAGAAATTAAGAAGGGTAAATGGAGTAAAAGGATAGCCTCGGTTAAATGTATGAGTGAAAGAAAAGTTGAACTAGTTAGGTGATGAAAATGAGGTATTACTGATTGACATCTTCATTGCATATTCTGTTGATATACTCAATATGACAAGAAATTGAGGAATTCCCTCCTCCCCCCAAAAAAACCCCAAAATAAAACAAGTAGATCAGACCTTCTATGGTAAATTTATGGGAGGAAGGGGACAAGAATTGAACATGTCAGTAGCAGTCTTCCATCAGTGAATCCTGTATTAAGGTCACATAACCTTTTTAAAGGGAGTGTGTGTTCAGTCTTAATTGCATGCAGCAGGGATGGAGAGGATCTGGGTGATATTCTTCAAGTAATAATTTCTGATATGACTTCAGTACCAATGTAGCTGTGATTAGTTGATTGGACAGATGTAACAGAAGAAGCAGGTTGCCACAGTCTCGGAAATGAACTCTCTTTGTAGGACAGACCCAGATGTGAGACTTAGCTTTTTGTGCCAGGAAGGCTTAAGATGGCAGTATGCCAAGAATAGCTGAAGTTGCCAGGACCATGGTGAAAGATCTAAAGATGGACAAATATTAAGGTCATGTTCACTTGGTAGTTGCATCTAAGAGAATCAGCAAAATTTATGCAATATCCTCAAGCCCTACATTTCCACCTTGCTGTGAATAATAACCGAGTTATTTTCTTCCCCCTATTATATTGGGAGACATAAGGTTTATGAAGACAGCAAACCTGAACTATTTTCTTCCTCCAGCATGGGTGCATCAGGGGCAAGTGCAGGAAGATTAGGCTCCACCCTGGAAGCAGAGAATATCTTCACCTTTGAGTCTGATGATGTCAGCTGAAGATTGAAATTGTGTTTTTTTAATACAACTTTTATCTGATTTTAGCTGTAATAATACTTTAATTTAAACAACATTATGTCTGTTATGAAATGACATTTAAGTGATCTGTTAACTGTTGAATTTAAGAGATGGAAGGTTGCCAGTGGGTGGGGCCAAAACAGGCCAGTCTCCTGTCATGAATTTGTTTTCTAAGTAGAGTTCTTAGGGGGAGTATCAGGAGGGCCGAGTATCAAGAGGGCAGAGCATAGGGAAACTGACCGCAAGATTCTCCTATTATCCTAAGTAACCTTTAAGCTGTCCACATCGGTTTTATAGCTCATATTCTTTTGTTTGTTAGAATGGAAAGGAACCTTAGAGATTATGACGTCCAGTCTAATTTTGGTATACCCACTTGTTCCAGTATACATAAACCTTTTGAGCTTTTCATCCCTCCCTTATCAGTATCCTCATCCCTAGAAGAAAAAACTGGACTACCAGCTACTTCCAAATGAATAGTTAATGTCTAACAAGTTAAAAATTAATAATCTTGGTAAATGTTATTCCTTCCTGGAACTATCATTGACCATTGGTGGCTATGTCCTCTATAAGGTTAATTTGGACGCTTCGTGAATATTTGCTACTCTGAACCATTAACATCAGCTTTTATTGATCAGAATTACAGTATCTGAACCTCTTCTGTTTTTCTGACATTTCAATCATTCTTACAGATGCATTACAAAGAAAGAACAAAATGCTTACTGGAATTTTTTGCAATTTCGCATTTCATTGTAAAATTGAATCATGATAATGGATGACACAGTATGACCTAATATCTGCTGTAAGGTTATTTATCTTTGTTCTAACTTTTTACTACATTTTGCATTTGATGTTCTAGCTTCCTCTAACAGAGGTAGACTAAATTAAGCACCAGCTCAGGTGTTCAGATTGCTCAGAATCCCAATTAAACATTGATATAAGATGTTCTACAGAGATATTGCAAAAAGCAAAGGTTAGACTATTTACATATTGCAAACAGTTAAAAAAAGATTTTAAAATCTTGGGTTTCATCTTGGAAATAGATTTCAGAATGCTTTTTATTTTTTTGTTTGTATCTTGTGGTTTTAATAGAATATAAACTCTTTTACTTTTGGGTCTATATCTCAAGCACCTAGCACACTGCCTCCTACATAGAAGGTACATAAATGCTTGTGATTTTGTGCATTTTGAGTTGGTAACATTGGGTATCTTGTAGGTAAATCATGAAAATAACCATATGGCTATAGCTGTTAAAAATTCTGCATGTAGCAATTTGAAGTATAAAGTATCAAAATAAGATACTTATTCAAAAATAGCTTTTATTAGTCAAAAGAATGCATATATAGGCCTACCCTGAAATAGTTGCCCACAAGGAAGGGAATAATACCATAATGTCTCTTAAGAGGACTTCCTTCATTTGCATTCCACAAGTGAAAGCCTAGCCTTTTCAGGCAGTTCTGAGACTGCTTCCTTCCTCCTCATTTAATTTTGTTCCCTGTGGAAGAACACACTTAGCAGAGCTGCTTTTATAGGCTTGCCCAGATCTTCCTTGCCCATTCTTAATATGCAGAGAACACCACATATATGGGTATAGGTATTTATATGTGTATCTAGATACACATACACAGTGATGCTTTTGGTGTTGGAAATTCTACAACCATATTTCTATAATTCTGTATTTTCAATGCCAAAAGTATGTCTACTTTTTTATTTAAAGTTTTAATCTTATTGATGTCTTTTGTTTTTATATCACCTTTATTTCTGAAAATTTCCTTTCTTCTCCCGTACCCAGTGATCCATCTTTGTAACAAATAAATAAAGAGATAAAAGTGCTGGCTCTAATTATTTGAGGGGTTTTTGAGGCTTCTTGAGGTCAACAACATTTTTTTTTTGTTTGGGAAGAAAAGATCATTTCTTTTTTCTTCCTCTTCACACCTAAACTGTTTTTATTTTTTTATTAATTTTTTAAAAATTGATTTGTTTATTTACTTTTAGTTTATAAGATTCAGTTCCACAATCCCTTGAATTTCAAATTTTCTCCCCCTCCCCCTCCTCCAGTCATAGTGGCATGCAATCAAGTACAGGATCTGCAAATACTTTTACATTAGACATTAGTCTGGTTGTAAAGAAGGATCGTAACCGATGGAATGAAGAGTGGGAAAGAAGAAACAAAACCAAACATGAAAAAGAAAGAGAGCATGTAGTTTGCTTCAGTCTGCATTTAAACTCTGTTCTTTCTAGATCTTTCTCTAAATGTAGACATCTCCTTCCATCCTGAGCCTTTAGAGTTGTCTTATAATCTTGCGTTGCTGAAAAGAGTCCAGTTTTTCAAAGTTGGTCACCACACATACGTTGTATCTGTAATTGTGTACAAATTTCTCCTGGTTCTGTTCTTCTCACTTAGCATCAGTTCGTATAAGCCTCTCCAGGTAAATATGAAGTCCATCTGCTCCTCATTTCTTAGTGGTATTCCATTACATTCATATACCACAACTTGTTTAGCCATTCCCCAATTGATGGGCATCCCCTTAATTTCCAATTTTTTGCCACCACAAAGAGAGCTGCAATAAATATTTTTGTACATATGGGTCTTCCTCCCACTTCTGTGTTCTCTTTGGGATACAACCCTAGAAGTGGTATTACTGGGTCAAAGGGTATACAATTATTTATAGCCCTTTGGGCATAGTTTCAGATTGCTCTCCAGAATGGTTAAATCAGTTCACAATTCCATCAACAATGCATTAGTGTCCCAATTTTTCCACATCCTCTTCAGCATTTGTTGTTTTCCTGTTTTGTCATCTCAGCTGTTCTGATTGGTGAGATGTGGTACCTCAGAGTTGTTTTGATTTGCAGCATTTCTCGAATCAAGAGTGATTTAGAGCATTTTTTCATATGCTTATAGATATCTTTAATTTCTACCTCTGAAAATTGTCTTTTCATATCCTTTGACCATTTATCAATTGGGGAATGACTTGTATTCTTATGGATTTGGCTCAGTTCCCTGTATATTTTAGAAATGAGGCCTTTATCAGAGACACTGGTTGTAAAAATTCTTTCCCAATGGTCTTCTGTCTTTTGTCCTCACCTCTCTTGCTCCAGTTAAGACCTGCATTTCCAATCAAGTGCTAGATATCTTTGCCTGAATATCCCTTCAGCACCTCAAACTTAACATAAATAAACCCAATTCATTATCTCCATATACCCCTAAACAGTTTCTTGTTATCATTTCCTTCGTTCTACTATCAATTCTTCCAAGTCAGCCAGACTCAAAACCTTGGAGTCGTCTCCTTTTGCTAGCACTAATCCAGTTAGTCACCAAGTTTCCTGTGTATGTATTTTTCCTTTGTAATATCTCATATATGGATGTGGACATTGCTTTGGCCTCAGAAACTTTGTGTAATTTTGTGAATGCTGCTGTGGGGTCCTAAAGCTCGTTATGTGTCTCTGTCTTATGGAGATCTGGTTATGCCAAGTCAAGTCAACCTGGATTGATTAAGGTCTATGCCAGGCACTGTGCTAACTTCTAGGAATACAAATACAAGCCAAAAGACAGTCTTTGACTTCAAGGAGCTGGAAAGGATGGGAGCATAGAGAAGAATCAAGTCGACCTGTTTGCCCAGAGGTACTTTCCTTAAAATAGAGGTTCCAGAAGGAAGTTGCAGGCCACACAATTCTAATCTACAACAAAAGGAAACTGAGGCAGAGCTCCAAGCATGATCAGGTTATCAGGGAGACTGATGGTCCCTAAGCAATTAGATCCAAGACCTTCCTCTTAGTTAAAGATCCCTCTGCTTGCTTATGGGCTTCAAGGTTTTATAGATCTTGGGAATTCCTGAGGAAGGTCCCTTCAGAAGTGGGTAAACTTCTGTGATTGGCTAATCTCCAGAAGTGGGGGAACTCTTATGATTGACTAAGGGTTATGTCATCAACTGCCATCAGCTACAACTACTTTATTACCAGGCTTTTCACAGGACATAAGACCCTGTCAGCAAGGTCTCAGACCTTTTGCCAGGCCATTTGGCCATCTCAGCAAGGGTTTGGTCAGCAGTATTCTGAGGTTCAAGAGCACTGTGACAGAGACACTTTGGAAGTTGTGGTTTTCAAGCAAATGTCACTTAGGAGTAGGTGGAGGTAATGCTTATACAGTAAATTCCTATCACCAGTTAATAAAAATAGTTATAACAAGCCTAACTAATACAGCATGAAACAGTCTTATAAATCAGTACAAATAATATTATCAACAGTACATTGATTGGTTATGACTCTTGCTCTTATAGCATTGACTAACATAATTAAATCAAACTTAATTCTATCCTACTTAACTCACTGATCAGTCACTGATACCCATTAAATCAATTGACTGAGTATTGATTAAATTAAATAGGGGTATCAAAATTGTCTTCACAAAGTGATAAATCAGAGGAAGGGGTTGTAAGGTGAGGATGATCTTTTAGGATGAGAACACTGTTGGGTCTTTGTAGAGAAAGATTTCTTCTATCTTTAGGAATTGGAGATAGGGGAATCTTCAAGTCTTCATCTTGAGGTAAACCTCCTGTAGCTACCTGAAGCAACTGCCTATGCTATTATATCAACCCTGGAGGGTGCAGCACCTCTCCTATTTATCCTTTGATCCTTATGACAGGGGACAAGGGGACCAATAAGTGAATTACTTTGTCATCCCAAAGCGTAGGTCCTTCAGCATTGATATACATTGTCACTGGAAGCATTCTGGGAGCTCAGCTTAACTACATAATGCTCCATGGGATGCCTCTTCCTTCCTTTTCCCAAATCCATCTCTGCATGTTCCGTAGATTGTGCTCTAACTAAACAGATTAGTAGAGACTCCTCCTAATTATCTTTTTTTCTTCCTGATTACCATTTTTACAAGTGAAAGAAAATACACCAACTGGATCATGAAGCCCAGTTCAATTAATCTGATAGATTACCAGGCACACAAGTCATAGCCTGTCTCAGCACCCTGATCAAGAGGCAGGTAAGTGAGGTTGACTCAAAGATTGGAAATCTCCATCAGGAGTTAATACACTTCAGAAAATTTCTATTGCAGCCTAAAACAGTGATTTAAGTTTAACATGATACCTAGACAACAGAAACTAGTGTATGGTAAATGTCAGGAAAGAGTTTGATTGCGTTCTTTTTTGGTCACCTATGATCCCTGAACATCTTGGCAGGAGCCCTGCCATAAGCCCAGATTTCTAATGTTAGATGCTATCTTTCTATTTAACCTTGGTTTCTTCCCTCTTTCCGGGAGAGTGGGCTGGGGCTGGGGAAGAATGAGTGAGTTCTTTACTTAAGTTGTTTTTTATGGTTGTTTTAATTTAGGCAAAAATAAAATAGAAGATAAGAGAGATTTGTGGAATAGTTCTAACAGTTACTAGATACTAACCATCTCAGATTTAGTAAGTTTGGGATTTTTCCCTTCTTAATATGAACAGAGTATTGAGTTTCATTTTGTCTTGTGATTTGAAAAATACTACCTAACACACTGTTGCCATATATAAAGCAGTTTCAGGAAGTCATTGGGGCACTGTGATTCTTGGCTGTGTTGTTGGAGACTTAATCAACTGGAATTTTCCTGAATGCCCTGACTTCTTTCCTGTCTAATAGGTTTGTCATTTAGTTGTGTCCAGAAGGGGAGAAACTTTAACATCTGCTTGAATGGTGATGAGATCCACACAACCACTGGTGATTTGTTCAGTATCTGATCAAGCAACACATAAAACTTGCCAAGAGCACTCCTTTAGAGTTAAGATTTTGGTTAGACTTTATAGGACAGGAGGATGAAGCAGCTTTCTCTGTCTCTATTTTTTTCCTTTTTTTTCAAATATGAACCAATGAGAATTTAAAGACAACCTAATATCTTTAATTCCTTTAGAAATTAAATATATGTTTTCTGGGCTTATAATTAACAGATTGCCTTTTAGGGAAGAAAGGAAACCATCTATCCCATACAATTACTCTTATAATAGTAGTTATTCCTTAAATCTAGGATTTAAGCAGTAATTAAATAAAAACATGGGTGGTGATTATTATTGATAATTTTAGAAATTGATATGTTCTGTTTCCTCCTCTGTCCCCAAACCCACACTTCTTCCAAATTTTCCTTTTTTGTAGTTTGCTAGTTTATAGAAAGGAGGGATATGTGCTTTTTATACCTTAATTTAACAATATAGTCTGATTTATTTAACTTTTGAGTTTTATTATATTATCTTTTAGTGTTGTCTTTATATACATTGTTATAGTCATTGTGTGTACTGCTCTTTTGGCTCTGTTTTCTTTAGTTTGCTTCGCTTTGTGCAAATCTTCCCATGTTTCTCTGGATGCTTTCATATTCACCATTCTTTGTTATTAAATAATGTTCCATTGCATTAATATGCCAGTTTGTTCAGCTGTTCCATAGTCATCATACAAATGTTTTGTTTCTAGATTTTTCTTATTACAAATAATTCTGCTATTAATTTTTTTTACATTTGAGCCTCTCTTTTTGGGCCATCATTGACTTCCTTGCGATATAAACTGAATAGTAGGATCTCTGTGTCAAAAAGGCATGAAATATTGTTTCTTGTATAATTTCAAATTGTTTTCCAGAAAAATTGGGTTTTACTGCCCTTTCCCATAGCCTCTCCAACATTGAATTTTCCCATCTTTTCATATATTTATCAATTTGATGAGTGTGAGGTTATTGTCTTTAATTTGCATTTCTCTGATTTTTAGTGATTTTGAACAGTTTTTCAGATGGTTGTTGGCAGTTTGCATTTGTTCTGGTACTTAGCAACTAAGTTCAGCAGAATCAAATTATTTGCTTTGGAAAGAATATTTGTCCATCTAGTCCATCTTGAACCTGAAAGAGAATCCACCATATAATATACAATAATGTACTTGATCTTAAAACAGAAGGTAAAGGTAAGTCTATGGGCTCTTACAGGCATACTGAACATAGTATCTTAAAATTCAGAAAGATACTACTACTAATGCTCCCAAACCACTCTGATCTTGAAAACACGATCTCTTCAAAAGCTCCCAGCTTTACTTATAAATTACCACATTCTTATTGGAAAAGGCTTAAATGTTTACATGCAAAATGGCAAAAAGCTGGGTTTTCTAAAATGGTTGCTGATGACAAAAGAATAATAAAAATGTAACCAGAGCAGATCTCAAAATCACAAAGCTTTGGAAATCTAAGAAAATGATTATCCATTTTCCTCTAAAACCAATTCCTACAAGTAAGGAGTTACTGTAACAGGGTGGAATAGAAATTCTCAGTAGATAACAGTTCTCAGAACACAAGCCAATCAATAAATAATCACTAAATGCTTTCTCTGTGCTAGACACTGTGCTTAAGCTGTGGAGACTACAAAGAAAAGCAAAAAACAGCTCCTTCCCTCGAGAGGGTTACATTCCAGCGGAGGAAATACACACACACACCACACCACCACCACCACCACCACCACCACCTACAAAATAGGTAGAAGTTAGCTTTATAGAGGAAGTCACAAGCAGGCAGAGAGGATCGGGAGAGGAATTCTGGAAGATGAGGGTGTTTGAGTGGAGTCTTTAAAATAAGCCAGTGATTCTCAGAGGTGGTCATTAGGAGACGAAGCATTCCAGGTTTGTGGGACATCCGTTGCAAAGGTGTGAAAAAAGGAGATGGATAGGATATCATCTAGGTAGGAAATAGTAGTCGGCCAGTATTGAGCTGTAGATTTTGTGAAGGAGAATAATGGGTTAAGAAACTAGAAAGGTAAGAAGAGACCATGATATGAAGTTTTAAATGACCAGAAAAATTTCTATTTGATCATATAGGTAATAGGGAAGCACTGGAATTTATTGATTAGGGGATGACATGGTCAGACCTGCTTTTATAAGATTAGTTCTTGTGGTCTTGAGACCACTATGACAGTTTTCCCTTAAGAGATGCTGTAGTAGATAGAATCTATGCATTGTTATAAGATTAGGCCTGATGGTTTTAATGCCATCCTAACAGTATCCCTAAGTTTATAGAACATAGTCATTGAAAAATACTATGTTTTGAAAGTTAGTACACCTGTGTCCTCCAAATAATATTTTGTCTACCACCAATTTTTTCCCTCCCTTATAACTAATCCCCCAAAATAAAATTTTGCTGTGACTCCTCATAATCCAATTCTTCCAGCTCCAGTGAGGGAGACCATTCAAAATTTCATAGTATAAGAACCTCATTCTCAGAAGAGTATTTTGGAGTATATCTTCCCCTCCAGCAGTAGCACTCCATTTTTGCTGAATAGACCTGTGTTTCAGAGCTCCCCAATGCAGCATTGCCCTTATGTGAGTTATACTCCTATATTAGTATGTATGCCTGAGTTATATGTTGGGTTCCCTTTTCCTCTCTTTCCCATTGCTTCCAATAAAGCTTTGCATTGAACAGACTCCTATAGTTTTGCACGCAAATTCATTAAGGTGTTATTTTCCTCAACATCTCTTGCTGGCGCTTAGGCTTTTCCTTACACATAAACTGGCTACCCAGGCAAGGATGTAACCTGTTGACAGCCAGCCACACCTACATTGGGGGAGTGTGACACTGTGAACTCAATTCTAGAAAGCATGGGACAACAGGGGAGTCTTACATTTTCCCAGGAGAGACTCCATTATGCTAGAGAAATGTCACAAAACACCTGCCCTTTAGGAACATGCTTTGGCAACTGTGGAGGCTATGTTGGAATAGGGAGAAACTTGAATCAGGGACTACAGTAATAGGCTGTGTTGGAATAGGGAGAAACTTGAATCAGGGACTACAGAAATTATTACAGTAGACCAGTTAAGGGGTAATAATGGCCTTAACTAGGATAATGGTTGTGAGAATAGAACCAGGGATATTATAGATAAAGAAATTACAAGATTTGGCAGCTTAGATATGTGAGGTGAGTGAGAAAGAAGAGTAGATGGTGACATGAAGTTTGTAAACCCAAGTGACTGGAAGGATGATGTTGCCCTCAGTAGTACTAGGAAAGATTGGAAGAAATAGGGGAGATAATGAGTTCTGTTTTGTACTTGATAAGACATTCAGTTTTAAATGTCCACTGGGCTTTTTGTGATACAGGACTGGAGCACATAAACACATTCAAATCATCTGTGTAGACGTGACAATTGAACCCATGGGTTTGAGTGAAGATCACCAAGAGTGAGTATCGAAAGAAAAGAGAAGAAAGGCTAGGACAGAGCCTTAGAAGAAACCCACAGTTGGTGGGTGTGAAATGGATGAAAATACAGCAAAATAACTAAAATGAACAGTGAAAAAACCCATAGAGGAGAGAGTATCCCGGAGGTTAATAATTAAGGGTCAAAGGCTACAGAAGGGCAAGAAGGATAAGGATTGAGAAAAGCCTATTAGATCTGGTTGACCGGGACAAGAACATTGTCCATTATCCAGAACCCAGGCAAGCATACCATCACAAAATTGACATACAATGCTGATGAACTTCTCTGTGCAACCAAATTTTGACATAATTTTCCATAAGCCCTCATGACTGACAGTATCAAAGGCCTTGGTCAGATCTACAAACATATTGTGTACAGACCTCTTCTGCTTTTGGCATTTCTTCTGGAATTGTCGAGCAGCAAACACCACATTGACCATTCATCAGCCCTTTCTGAATCTACACTGGCCCTCAGGTGAGGTGAACAATCAGCATGACCAGGTAATGGCATGCCTGGGTCCTGAATAATGGACAGTGTTCTTTTTCTTTCCCAATCACCAGTGGAGTAAAACAAGGCTGTGTGCTTCCTCCCATGCTTTTTATGATGATGTTTTCAGCCATATTGTCAAACTCCTTCAGTGAAGATTAACATGGCATCCACATCCACATCAGCAACCACACAAATGATAAATTCTTCAGCTTGAAAGGCAACAAGCCAAGACCAAAGTGGAGGGAGTGTTGGTGCATGATTTTCTGTTTGCAGATGATTATGCACTCAGTGCAGCCTCTGAAGCTGAGATGCAACAAAGTATGGATCAATTCTCTGCTGCTTCTGCTGATTTTGACCTAAGAAGAAAACACAGGTGCTCCATCGGCTACCACCACACCATCCATACATGATAACCATTGGTTACAGCAAATGGAAAAGTTTTGGATGCTGTAGTTAAGTTCACTTTCCTTGGTAGTATACTTTCCAGGGATGTACACATTGATAATTACATAGACGCACATACTACCAGAGCTGGCTCAGTGTTTGGGAGGCTCTGAAGGAAAGTGGGAGAGAAGAGGTATTAAACTGGCTACTAGATTGAAGGTCTACATAGCTGTTGTGCTAACCTCAGTGTCATATGCCTGTGAAACCTGGACGGTATACCAGCACCATGCCAAGAAACTGAATCTCTCCCATTTGAATTGTCTTAGGAAAATTTTGACAATCACCTGGCAGGATAAGGCACCAAACACTGAAGTTCTTTCTTGAACTAAACTGCCAAGTATTCAAATTCTACTGCAGAGAGTGCAACTCCTGTGGTCTAGCCACATTGTTCGAATGCAAAACGTAAACTTGCCAAAAAGACTATCTTGTGGAGAACTCACATAGGGCAAGTGCTTTCATGGTGGTCGAAAGAAGCAATACAATGACACCCTCAAGGTCTTCTTAAGAACTTTGGAATTGATTGTGTGACATGGGAGACACTGGCACAAGACCACTCAGCATAGTGTGTCCTCATCAGAGAAGGTGCTATGCTCTATGAACAAAACAGAATTGAAGCAGCTCAAAAGAAATGTGATATGCACAAATTTAGAGAATCCACCCCAAATCCAAATATTTACATGAACTATTTGTGCCTGACCTGTAATAGAGCATTCCAAGCTCGTATTCCTCTGATCAGTCACAGTCAGACACACTATAATTTGAATGTAGCATAGTGATTTTATTATGGTCCTCTTCAAGAACAAAGGACAACAACCAACCTACCATATCTGGTTATTAAAAGATCATTGGTCCCTTTGAAGGTGGTTTCAGTTGAATGAAAAGGTCAAAAGTAAATTTGCACGTGGTTTAGAAGAGAGTGAGAAGAGAAGAAATTGAGGCACTGAGTGTGTATAACTGATGGACATGGTAAGATCTAGTGAGTAATTTTTTGTTTTTAAGAAATGGAAGACCTGAGTATGTTTATAAGGCAGTAGGAAAGGAATCATTAAATAGAGATAGAAGATTAGAGAGACAGCATGATGTGGGAGCAATCTTCTGAAGAAGATGAAAGGACAAGATTAAGAATGTGTATAAAGGAGTTGGTCTTGGCAAGAAGATGGCCCATCAGATCATCAGAGCCTGGAGTGAAGGAGGATGCAGTGGGGCGTGTCTTAGAGACATGAGATGAGGAAGAGAATTTAAAAAGAATGAACTATCCGTGTGTGGTTTCGGTTTGGGGGCAGGATACAGTAAGAGTTTAGGTTCTCAGCTGAGAAGGTATTATGGGAAGATTGAGAGAAGAGGTGTGGTGGTGGTGGAATAGCAAATCTAGGAGGAGACAGGTTTGGAAGCTTGCCTTACTAAAGTGAGGGCCCTCCTATTAAACTCTTGCTGTTACAGGCACTGTACTGCTGGGCACTGAGAATGCAGATATGCAGAAAGAAATGCTTTTTCATCCCAAGGAGCTTACAGTCTAATATAAATGAAGAAGCAAATACATGTATAAGTATATACAGAATACATATGTTAGGAAAAATACAAATAAGTATAAAGGTTAAATATAGTGGAGTTTGAGGGAGAGATGAGGAAGGGGTGTATGAAAAATGGCCAGTGCAAAAAGATGAGAGAGATTGAGTGCTCTGTGTGTGAGGAATAGAGAGATGATCAGTTTGGCTGGATTGTGGCATGCAAGATGGGAAGTGATATGCATTGAGACAGAAAAGATACTTTGGGGGCAGGAGGCCTTTAAAAGTTAAACAGGAGAGTTTCTATTTGATACAAGAGGTAATAGAAAGCTACAGGAATTTGTTTAACAACGGAGTCCCTGGGTCAGATTATTTAAGGAAAATCTGTTTGACAGTTGTGTGGAGGGAGGCTAAAGTAGAGGAGGAGCCCAACACCTGCCTATGCTCTCTTCTGACTAAGAGATTGCAACAGTCTTCACTCCTACCACTGCTGCCACTCCTCCCATGATCATGAAAGTGTAGAGTTCAGAGGAATCTTAGGGCTCATCTAGCCCAAAGCCCTTACTTTAGGGTGATACCAATTCATATCATGATTTTAAAGTTTGCAAAGTACTTTCCTCTTAATCCTGTAAATTTTTTTTTCCTTTAAATAAATTAATTTTACTTTTCAGCAGTCATTTCCATAAAGCTGTTGAGTTTTAAATTTTCTCTGCCTCCCTCCTCTCCCCCCTTCCCATAGAGTTAAAGGCTCTATGTATATGTTCTTATTAAACATTTTCACATTAGTCATGTTATAAAGAAGAATTATAGTGAATGGGGGAAAGCCATGAGAAAAAAAAACAAAAGAGAGAGTGCGAATAGTATGTTTTGATCTGCATTCAGTCTCTATATTTCTTTCTCTGGATGTGAATAGCATTTTCCATAATGAGTCTTTTGGAGTTATCTTAGATCCTTGCATTGCTGAGAAGAATTAAGTCTATCAAAGTTTGTCATTTCATAATGTGACTGTTGCTGTGTACAGTGTTCTCTTGTTTCTGCTCATTTCATTCAGTATCAGTTCGTTTAAGTCTTCAGATTTTTCAGAAGTCCGTCTACTCATAATTTCTTTTTTTCCATTTTGTATTTCTTTTATTAATAGTGATTTTGAGTAGTCTTTTATATTGCCAATAGTTTGTGATTCTTCTTTTGAAAACTGTTCACGTCTATTGACCATTTATCTACTGAAGATCTTGTTTGTAAATAGTTTTATTAATTCCCTACATGTCTTAGATACCAGACTTTTTTTTTTCAGAGATATTTAACAAAACAATTCTTTCCAAATTGACAGTTTTCCACCTTGTCCTAGCTGCATTGCTTTTGTTTATGCAGAAGTTTTTAAATTTTATGTAATTCAAGTTGTCTATTTTTTCTTTTATGATTTCTTCCAGTTATTTTTAAAAGAATGCTCTAGCCATTATAGTGAAAGGTATCTCCTCCCACCCTCCCTCTAATTGTTTTATGATATGACATTTGGGGAGATTAGTTTCTGATCAAGATGAATGCTGGATTAGAGTTGAATAGTTCCATTTTCCCACTGTTATCTTTTAATTATAACATCTGCCCTAAACCAAGGGCCAATCCCTTCCTTGTTATTTTTTTCTTATCATTTTTATCTGCCTTAGCTCATTCTGGGTTTTATTGTCCTAATGCTCTCTGTTATATTTGCATATCAAGATGATTACATTTCTTTATTGTCTTTGTTTATGCAACCCTCCTTCCATTTTTCTCTTATAGCCTTTTAAAATCCAAGTTCTTGGAGGATTCCCTGCCTTGTTTTCTTTAATCTTTCTGTTTTTCCTCATTCAGCTCATCTGTGATCCAGTTGCCAGAATTTTATGGTTGAGAGCCTCTCATCCTTCTCGAGCCATCATTTTTAGTGATTAGAGACCCTGGTCATGGCATTGTGACTAGAATCTCATTAGGTTTTTCAAAATTTGCTTTTCTGAAATCTTAGCCGTGTATGAATATAAACTCGGGGTTTTCTTTTTTGGCCACTGAACTCAAGATGATGAGATTAGTTTCTACCAAGGCTCCTGTTGAATTCATGTTTACCAACCAGTTTTTCTTTGTAAATTGTAGGCCAGGACTGACTCAACTCAGTGTAGTGGGAGGGTCCTCTCAGACTTAACTGAAGGTGAAGGTTTTAAAAAAATCTCTGCCTTGGTCTCCTCCTCCTCCTTGTCTTCTTCCATTTTCACTCATCTGTAAAATGAGCTGGAGAAGAAAATGGGAAGCCCCTCTACTGTTTGCCAAGAAAACCCATAGACCTGAGGGTTCAGTGATGGAGAAGTTGCTCTTCTGCTCAGTGAGGCTTGCTCCTCTCCCCTCATAATTTCTTATAGCACAATAGTATTCAGTTAGATTCATATACCATAACTTGTTCAGCCATTCTCCAATTGATGAGCATCCCCTCAATTTCCAATTCTTGGCCACCACAAAAAGAGCTGATCTAAATATTTTTGTACATGTGGGTCCTTTTCCCATTTTTATGATGTCTTTGGGATACGTCCCTGGAAGTGGTATTACTGGCTAATTAGGCATAGTTCCAAATTGTTCTCCAGAATGGTTGGATCAGTCCACAACTCCCACCAGCAATGAATTAGTGTTCCAGTTTTCCCACATCATCTTCAGCATTTATAATTTTCCTGCTTTGTCATATTAATTATGCTTCTTGACTAACTTAATGTTAGCCATTTAACTCATATTGGCTAGTCTGATAGGTGTGAGGTAGTATCTCAGAGTTGTTTTGATTTACATTTCTCTAGTCAGTAGAGATTTAGAGCATTTTTTCATATGACTATAGATAGCTTTAATTTCTTCATGTGAAAACTGCCTGTTCATATCCTTTGACCTTTTATCAATTGGGGAATGACTTGTATTCTCTGTATATAGAAATGAGGCCTTTATCAGAGACACTGGTTGTAAAAATTGTTTCCCAGTTTTCTGCTTCCCTCCTAATGCTGGTTGCATTGGCATTGTTTGTGCAAAAACTTTTCGTTTTTTATTTTAATGTAAGCAAAATTATCCATTTTGCATACACAATGTTCACTATCTCTTGTTTGGTCATAAATTCTTCCATTCTCCATAAATTTGATCCTGTGCAGTTAAGAAGTAGGAATGCAAGAAAGGATTGTACTTGTGGTTTTATTGATACTGTTGTTGTTGTGTCCTTCATTTTTTAAGAGGACCAGTGATATCATGGGTGATGTCTTGACTAGTGTGTGAATTAAATTTAAGTGAGGCAGAGTTGAGCAAAGTTGTTGGCTTCACTTTCTTTTCCTGAGTCATGAGAGTCCAGTGGCAGGACAGAAGTCAAGATTATTGGAGATGGCCTAGGATGCAGTGGATGACCTTGAAGTCTTTGATGCCTGACTAAGCTGTGCTCCACAGTATCTGCTTAAACCACCTTAATGGCAGGTAGACAGCACCCTAATTGACTGACAGGTTTGAGGCCTATTGGTTACTTTTTTCACTTAGTTTAGCCTGTTGGCCAGTGCTCCAGCTTCTCAGAGCCACAGTGAGAGTTGAGGAAATCAGGTGAACACCAGAGGTGGATGACAGCCCTAAAAAAGGGCTTGGCAAGCCCTCGTACCACAGGTGATAGTACTCCAGAACACCATATACATCCCATGCACATATTGATGTAGGGAACACCCAAATAAGAAAACTGCCTTCTCCAGTGTACAGGTCTCTGCCTGTTCTGAAATTTAGTCTTAGAATTGCCTAGGGTACTGAGAGCTAGCCTAGTAAAGTTGGTCAAGAAGCATTTATTAATTTGGTTGCTGGAGTTCTCAGTATTATTTGTCACTTTTATGATGGCATACTTACATGGGTTCTGGATAATGGATGGTACACTGGCACTTTTCCCAGTTAGTCACCAGTGGAGTGCTGTGTGCTTCCTCCCACATTTTCTTAAGCATGCTGTTTCAGCAACGTTGGATACTTTTCATTGAGTATAGAAACATCAAGGTCAGCTACCACTGAGAGTAAATTATTTAACTTGATGATGTTACAAGCCAAGGCTAAAGTGGAGGGAGAATTAGTACGTGGCTTAAGATATAACAAAGTATGAATTGATTCTCTGCTGCTTGTGCTAATTTTGGCCTGATAGTTCACACACATGCACAAATATGTTCTTCACCAGCCAACACTACACCATCCATACATCAGTTACAGCAAATGGAGAAGTTTTGTATGCTGTGGATAACTTCACTTATCTTGGTAGTATACTTTCCAGGGATGTACACATTGATAATGAGGTTGACACATGCATTGCCAGCGCTAACTCAGTGTTTGGGACTCTCCAAAGAAAAGTATTGGAGAGAAGAGGTATTAGATTGACTACCAAACTGAAGGTCTATAGAGCCATTGTGCTGACCTCATCGTTGTATGCTTATGAAACCTGGACAGCCTACCAGTGCCATGCCAGGAAACTGAATCACTTCCATTTGAATTGTCTTAGTCTTTGAAGATTCTGAAGATCACCTGGCAAGATAAGGTACCAGAAACTGAAGTCTTTTCCCAAGTTGAACTACCAAACATTCAAACTCTGTTGCAGAGAAAACAACTCTGATGGCCATGTCATTCAAATGCCAAACATACGCTTGCCTAAAAAAATATTTTATGGAGTGAACACATACAAGGAAATGCTCACCTAGAGGTCAGAAAAAGTGATATAAGGGCACTCTCAAGAACATGGGAGACACTGGCACCATGCCCAGCATGGTGTGTCCAAAGTGCATCAAAGAAGTCAGTGTGCATATATGAGCAAAGCACAATTGCAGTAGCTCCAAAGAAGTGTGAAATGCGAAAATTTAGGGCCATCTCCACTCCAAATTTTCATATGGATTTTTTTTTGCCCAACCTGTGATAGAGCCTTCTGAGCTCATACTGATCTGATTAGCCACAGTGGGACACACTGTACCTTAACCCCAACATAGTAATGTCTTTTTGCTCTACTTTGAAAATGAAGGACAACCACCAATAAGTGCTTATTACTTCATGTCAAGCCCTGCCCTAAATTCTGTAGATAAAAACAAGGTCCCTGACTTCAGAGAGTTCACGTTCTAATAGGGAGACAACATGCAAACAGTCTACATCAGACCTACACAACTTGGCAGTAGGTAGAGATCAAAATTACAATAGACTAAGCTTCTTCAGGTCGTAGATAGGTTGGACTAGAGATGAATTGATGATGTTTGGTTGTTTGGTTGCCTGCCACTGGTCACGTGACAAAGAGGGGCGTGTGCAGTGGCATCTCTACATCTGAAATCCTTTGGCTGCCACAAGTGGCCCTCAGGCCATATGTTGTGCAGACCTAAGATACATACCTGTAAATGGGAAGTAACTTAGCATACTCAGAGTCACCCTGCAGGTATGTATAAGAGGACTTGAACCCAGGTCTTTCTGACTCCAAAGACAGCTTGCTATTAACTGCACCACAATTTTTTTTCCATTTTAAAGATGAGGAAACTAATAAAAAGAGTCAGTAAGGGTCTGAGGTCAGATTTGAATTGAGGAAGAGCAGTCTTCCTGATTCAGGCCTGGCAACTCTACCCACTGTGGTACCTTGTTGCCCAGCTTACGGGATATGCCCTCCAATAAATATCCTTTCAGGATGATGTAATGTCTTTTGTCTTCTTTCTGCTCTTCTCCATCTTAATATACAGCATGGTTTAGTAGAAAAAACACTGAGCTGGTAGGCAGTGTGCTTGCTCTCTTTGAGAAACTAGCCTCTCTCACTATGCCTCCAAATAATTTTAATTCACTTTTTAGTTCTGGTCTTAGGAAAGGAGAAAATGATGGCCACTTTAGTGGCCTAGCCCTATTCCAAAGTCCTTTTTGTTTAGTTTCTTTGTGAGGTCCTGTAGTGGTCCTACCAGATTATAGTGACAAGAACCTTCAGGGAGGTTGTTTTCCATTTATTTAACTTGCTTGAAGAAGAAACTTTAGAATGCAAAAAGTAGCTCTGCTAAGCCCACCTGTGCTTCTGTAGCACTCAGCAACAACTTATGAAATTATTCTATTCTTTCAAATACCTGCATATACATCTAGAGCTGTGGGTTATGTTCAATTTGTAACAATGAAAATACATCCTGCATATCAGATAGATTCATAACAGTAGCAAAATTACAGTTATGAAGTAGCAACGAAAATAATTTTATGGCTGGGAGTCACCACAACATGAGGAAATGTATTAAAGGGTCGCAGCGTTAGGAAGGTTGAGAACCACTGATCTAGAGCTTTCCATATCTAAACAGGCTTTTCCTTTATAGACTGTAGGTAACAATTCTGGACCAACACAAATTGAACTTGAAAGTTTTGGGGGAGCGGGGAAAAAAAATATTTTTTCCCTTCCGTCTTCTTTTCCTCACTTGAAATTTGAGCAAATTTATTAAGTACTTACTATATGTCACGCACTGTGCTAGAGATCCTTGAGATAGAAAGACAAAAATGAACTAGCTCCTGCATTCAAGGAACTTGCCATCCTATCACAGAAAATAAGATGTACATGTATAAACAACCATAAAATATTTGCAAAATAATTTAGAGTACTTGCAGTTGGAGGGATCCAAAAATGGCTCATATAAGAGGTGGCATTTGACTTGAGCTTTAAAAGAAGCTAGAGAAATCTAAGAGATAATAAGGACATGCATTCCAGCCTGTCTAAAGGTACAGGGATGGGAGATACACTGTTGTGTGTGAGGAATAATAAATAGGCTAGCTTGGTTTGAACCGAATGTAATGAGGAGGAATAATGTGTAATAATAAACCTGGAAAGATAAGCTGAAGCCAGGTTGTATAGGACTTTAAATGCCAAACAAGAATTTGTGTTTTATCTTAGAGCCAAGAGGAAGCCTTTGGAGCTTTTTGAGCCTGACAGTAATTTGGTCAGAAACTCAGAGGCAGGAAGTCAAAGTTCAGAAATGAGGTGATAAGGACCTAAAGTAAGGTAATGGATATGAGAATAGAGAGAAGGGGACAAATGTGAAAAATGTTGAGAAAGTAGAATCAATAAGACTTAGCAAAGCATTAGATAAGTGACAGAGAGGTTATAAACCATAGGTAACTAGAAGGCTATTAGCACCCTCAACAGAAAATTAGAAAAGGGGCAGGTTTGGGGAAAAAACTTGCCCATATTAATTGAGGAATCCTGGCCAGATTGTTCCTTTGCCTGGCCTGTTAAAATGATCTTATGTTGTACCTATACTCCTTAGTTGGAGATAGGGCTTAGAAATTAAAATATTGTCTTATGTTTGAGATATCTTAGGATCAAGAGAGATGGTTACTTGATCTTATACTACAGATAATTGAATACTCTATATATGAACACCCTGCTTCTCCTCTTTTTCTGTTCCCTCCCTCCTAAGTCTGATACACATCTAGTCAGATATATAGAACCGTGGAAGAGAGAAAGGACTTTGCTTCCTTTATATAGTTTCAGGTCATAAAACCAATAGACTTATGTTCTAAATCTGTCCCCCTTAAATCTCAGAATACCAGTCTCAGAACTATATCTAGCTGCTGGCTAAATGTAACAGGGTAATTTGGCTCACTTATGCATATAAAAACTTAAGACTGGTGTATTGTGTTATTTTTTACTTTAATGGTGCCCCTTGCCTTCTATTTAGGAACTCCCTGTTTTCCTAATACAGTTAGAATTTTAAAAATTGTCTTTTCTTTTCTCATCAGTAAAGCCTGGGGTTTCCTTTATTTCTGTTGTATTTCTGGGTCATGTGCACATAAGAGAATTTTATAGGTTTTTCTAGCTAGATTCAGGAATGCAAGAGATAATATAGCATTGCTGCTGGGCTCCTATTGGCATTTCAGGCTCCAAGTAGTAAAAGTAAGGAGTGAATTTTAAATAATTAAAGAACTATTTTTTAAACATCTGAAAGTGACCTAATAACTAAGAATCAGTACAGTTTATATCAGCATCAGGATCTAAGCATGAAGTCTTTAACATGCTTTAATATTCCTTGTTATCTGTGTGTTATACATATTGCTGATTACCAGTTTTTCATGTGACCACCCTGAAAATTGTGATACTTAATAGAGCCAACATTTATATACATAGGGTCTAGAACAAGAGAGGTCATAGTCCTATTGTGTTCTGTGCTAGTTAGGCCAGTTGGTATTATGATCAGTTCTAAGTACTACCATACTTGGAGAGACATTACATTCCATTGAAAAAAATCTCCAAAAAAAAAAATCCCTGTTTGTCAGTCAGATGGTGAGAGGGCTCACAAAATCATGTTCCATTGAAAGAGGAAAAAGACTTGAGAGAGAAACTATTGCCTATTTCAGGTATTTGAAGGGATATCTTCTTTTTTTTTTTTGTCTTGTTGGAGAGGGGAAGGCAGGGGAATTGGGGTTAAGTGACTCGTCTGAGGTCACACAGGTAGTAAGTATGTCAAGTGTCTGTGGTTGTATTTGAACTCAGATCCTCCTGACTCCAGGGCCAATGCTCTATTCACTGCTCCACCTAGCCGCCCCTAAGGAATATCTTCTGAAAGAGGGATCAGACTTCTGATATGTAATCCTAAAGATAGAGCTGGGATGGAAAGGTAGAAGTTAGAAATAGACTTTGGTTTAATATAAGAAAGTACTTTTCCAGTAATTAGAGCTATTAAGTAATGGAATAGACTTTTTTGTGAACATTCAAGAAAAGACTCGTAGGATCGTAGCATAGACTTAGAGCTGGAAGTGCCCTTAGAGATACTTTTTGGGGAATATTGTAGAGCTTATTCTTGTGTGAAGTAAGATATTTAACTAAATAGTATCTAAGGTCCCTTCCAACTCCTTCCATGAAGGCATTCTCGGCCTTTTTTTCCTCCTTGAGAGAAACTGTGCTTCACTGGCAGCAACACTGGAATATCTGCTGTTAGAAACAAGTTCAAATTATTGAGCATTTAAGTAAACTGAAACATGTGGGAAAACATACATTTAAAGATTTGTAATAACTGTTGCTTCTAGTCAGCCCAGGCCCTTCTACCTGGCCTTGGAAAAGGGATAAGACTGTGGACTCCATGTTGGTTTCTAAGAAGGGAAGGGAGTTTTTTTAACTGTCCTTATCTTTTCCCCAGATTTGTAGTCTCAAATAACAATTCTTTGTGAAGTGAATCTGCTGGGAAGGAATTAGAGTCAGAGAGTAACAGAGTCCCAAGAATTCTGTATCATAAGTTCTTCAGACCCCAATCCAGGAGAGTTCTCATAGTTCTTCAAAGGACAAAAGGAAAACAGTTGGAGCCAGCAAAGAAGAATAGGAAAGTTTTTCACTATAACAGATATGGTTTACTGAGACTTAGTTATTTATTTGATCTGGGGCCAGAATAGTGGCTGTGCTTTCCACAGTAAGCTGACAGCATACTATTACTTTGAGTAGTTATTTTGTGACACCGAACTGTCCAGTGCTAAAGCATTGTTATATGTGGTGATATTTCTTATGCAACAGCAGAATAAAGAGTGTGTTAAAAGTGTGACTTGGAGAAGAGCATATTTTCCCCCTGGCCACCTCTCCTAAAAAACAGATGATCAAGAAACTTTGGCCTTTTGAGTGGTGAGTTCTAATTTACTCTTGCCATTCCATAAGAAACTCTAACCAAGCAAATTAGCATGGGCTCAGATTCCTCAAAAAACATTTAGACAATGTCCTTAAGTATCTGTTACCAGCCTTTTTATTATATCACTGAAATATTATTAATAGGCTTGTATTTTCTTTATCCTAGTGAACTGGGGGACTTAAGAAGAGAATGGGTGACTTTGAGATGTTGGCTTTGCTAAATGAAAGCTGTCAGTTCATAGGTGAGGCTTGAATAAGTTTCTGAACAAGACTCTTAGACCGAAGCAAAGAGGACTTGCATAGACATCATCTGAAGCCTGTCAATGCAGCTGTGATCAGTTGTTAGGATTGAATTGTAGAATTGAATAATGGAAGATACTGATGCTTTTTCCTGTTCGTCTAGGCCCTCAGCTTACTGACTACTTCTTGTTTTACCAGATCTCTGCTGACTTTTTGCCTCTCTGTGAAAAGGTCTTTTGACAATAAAAGGGGACAAAAATCCATTTCAGTTTCTCAGAAGTTTGTAGGTTTACTAAAGCTCCTGTGACATTAGTTCCTGAATAGGTTATTAATTAGCTAACTAGCTCATTTGTTTCTTAATCGTTTCTGTGACATATTGCTGGCCTACTGAATACATAAGGTGAACAACCCAGTAATGAAGCAAAAGTCCTGAAGTTTTGGAGGGGTTTTGGTAGGAAGAAGCTGCCTCTTAAGTCCTGGATTCACCAGGTGAGAACATCTGGTGTAAATATACACCAAATATATACATCACATATAACAAGAACCAACTATAACACCACACAAAAAAGAACTAGCTCAGATACCTTTATTTTAGATACTTTCTGATTGCCTTTCTGTAAAAATGTACATTTTTTTAAAAAACAGCAGTTAGCCAAATTGCCTTTCAGGGTAATCTAACCTTTTTTTAATGAGGAGGTAGGATGTGTTTTGCAGAGAATATAGCTATTGATTAGTTTTTAATTCTCAAACTCTGTGAAGTGCAAACCCAGGAGTACTTCATATTCTCTCTCTGTAGAGAGACTGACTGGATTTGAGGTACTTTAAGAATGAGTTGTTTGGGGGTTAGTGAGTAAAAAAATCATAATATTGTATGAATGGTATTGGAGTTAGGGTGGATATGGAGGAAAAAAGGAAGAAATGGGAAGATGTTATGTCTGGAAACTGAAAGTGACCTGGTAACTGGCCTAGGAATTGTTACTAAGCATCATACAGTACTGCTTAGACAAAACTTAATTGTTGTATTAAGAACCAAATATAACAAGAATTGCATCTCTCTGAAATAGGATGATTCTTTAAAAACCAGTCTGATTGTCTAAGCCAGGGTGAGGAACCTGTAGATTCGAGGGCACATGTGGCCCTCTAGGTCCTCAAGTGTAGCCCTTTGACTGAATCCAAACTTCATAGAACAAGGGACTGTTCACCCAGGATTGTTCTGTGAAGTCTTCGTTTAGTCAAAGAGCCAAATTTGAAGTTCTGGGGGGCCACATGTGGCCTCAAGGCCACAGGTTCCCCACCCCTGGCTAAACCATACTGTATTTAGTAGTAGTTAATATGCTCTGGGTACTGTGCCTAGAGATGGAAAGGCAAAAATAAAAGCCTCCACCTTCAGGGAGCATACATTATGATGGGAGAGGCAGTCATGCAGATAACTAGATACATAGAAGATATATATACTGAGGAGATAAAGGTAATTTGTAAAAGGGGAAGGTGTTCATCAGTAAACATTTGTTAGACTGTAAGCATTTCCTGGGGCAGCTGGGTGGTACAATGGAGAGATAGAGTACCAGGCCCAGGAGTCAGGAAGACTCATCTTCTTGACTTCAGATCTGGCCTCATTCACTTACTGACCTTAGACAAGTCACTTAATCCTGTTTGCCTCAGTTTCCTCATCAGTAAAATGACTGACATCTTTGCTAAGAAAACCCCAAATGGAGTCAGGAAGAATAGAACATGATTGAAAACTACTGAACAATCACCATTTATTGAGTGCCTTTTAATGTGGCAGGCTCTGTGCTGGCATTGGGGTAGACAGGCAAAAAACTGTCCTTCCTCTCCTGGAGCTCACAGTCTAATGGGGGAAGATAATACTTTAAAAAAAGATAAAAGTAGGAGAAAAGGTGCCTGACTGGAGGTCATGTTGAAGTTCTGCCCTGCTGGTGGAGGATGTGGGAGGAGTTTTCTACTATCCACCCCCAACCTGACCCATCAGGGCAGAGAGTACTTAGGGGCTATGAGTTTTAGAGTTGATTTCATTTTGCTGAAAGATAGTTTCTGGAGAAAGCAATGAAATACAAGTGAGCAGTCTGATGGGAAATATACTGAAAGCATTAGCAGTTGTGGGAACTGTGAAGCCTCCTAGAAATGGTTGGAATTGAGCTGAGTCTTGAAGGAAGCCAAGGAGATTTAAGAGGCAGTGGTGAAAAGGCATCGAATTCTAGCCACAGGGGAGAGCCAGGCAGAGGACCCACGTGGTTCATGGCTTCAATTTTCAAACACAGTTAATATAAAAAAAAAAAACTTTGTAACAGTAATATTGATTTAAAAATAGAAATAAGCTGCATGGAGGACAGTGGTGGAGATATTCAAGCAAAGGCTAGATAAGCTACTTATCACTTATAACGTTGTACTGGTGGTACCTTTCTAGTTACGGGCTGGACAACAAGGCCACCAGTGTCCTTTTCAACTCTTGGATTCTGTGAAGCCATTATACTGTGTTTGAAAATACAATGTTGGCAACATGTTCTCCAAATTACCCTGGATTTATAGAGAAAATAATTCTGACTCTTAAGACATAGATTATTGTTGTTTAATCATTGCTGACTTGAGTCAGATCTGGGCCTCTGGCATCTGGGTCTTTTGTTCTAAGCAGATACTGACCTGGCACTTTCTTTACATGTTCAACACATCTGTCTAGATACCACTTAAATACAGGTTAGTTCAGAGTTAATGCTGTAATGGTAGTTTGGAGGATTTGATGTTCAGCTGTGTTTTTTTTTTAAGAGGGAAGAAAGTTCAGTTCACCAATTTTAATCAGTCAAGTATTTATTAAGCACCTAGGCCCCCTGCCACCAGAGTTTTTTGGGGACCCCTTGTAATGACTACACATATTTAAGCCAAATTCCCAAATTGGCCATGTCTGAAAATGTATGTCTTGTTCTACAGCTTAGTTCCATAACCTCAGGATGCGGTTAGCATACTTCATCATCATGCCTCTGGAATTACAGTTGGTTGTTGTAGTGATCAGAATTATTAGGTCTTTCAAAGTTGTTTTTTAAAAAAAAAGTATTATTATTGTATCAATTCCAGTTCAGTTTCCTTTGCAGCAGTTGAGCAGATCTTCCCAGATTTCTCTGTAATCATGCCTTTTGTAACTTAGAGTGCAGTAATAATTCTCATACTATTTATGAATCATAATGTGTTCAGCCATTCCCCAAATGATAGGCATTCCCTTAGCTTTTAGTTCTCTTTTCTTTTTTTTTTTAAATTTTATTATAGTTTGCATCATTCATTTCCACAAGATTTTGAGTTACATATTTTCTCCCCCTCTTT